>OX155893.1:102669338-103869338 GCA_944588485.1 Phosphuga atrata
CGACAAAATAGCAGTGTGACTTACTTGTAATTGCCAGCTGACCCTGTACCTGGTAGTAATAGTTATGAGTCCTTTTTAGTTTTATGTTTTCTCCATCTCTTAATAAATAATCAATTTTTTTGTTTCCGACGGCTTCCGCAGAAGTTAACCCCAACACTGCTACTTTGTGTGGACATTTTATTTCAATGATGGCATCTTCCGATTCAATAATTCCATCTGGACTAGCGGCCAAGAATGAATGTGTTTCGGAAATATATAAACCGCAATCTTTAATTTTTTTTTGAATACGTCTCTTCGAAAGCTTCTTTAGCTATTGGTTCATGATCTTTTCCCCATTTTGTAGACGCATTTCCAAAAAATGCTGAATCAACAATTCTTTTTCCCAACTTTTTGGGGTCTGTCGTCGATCTTTGTTTGCATACTTCTCCGAAATTTGATGCAGTAAGTCGAAAAAAATGTCTCTCTTCGTGCCACAAAGGATTTCCATCTTGTCCGATTGTTATTTTTGCAATTTCTTCAATTTGCTCTTTGGTTTTATTAAGTGCACTTAAAATTTTTGACTTACTTTCCTCAACATGTTCTAAGGGGATTTCTTCATCATCACTCACATGTCCATAATTCTTATCGGAACCGTTATTACATGTTCTTTTGCGGGAAAATTTTGATGGGAAGAGTACTTTTCGTGCATTCCTACTTATTCGCTTTTTTTTAATTTTTCTATAATAACTGGGTGTGTCTTCCAGGACTTTTATTGGTAATATTTTTATGAATTATTCGGTAATATTGCTCGCTTTCATTATAAGATATGCTTGCAGCTTTACATCTAACTTCGTAACCACCATTCATTGCAAAATTAATTCTTTTTCCTCCTACAAATTTTGAAACTATGGAACTATATGCCTCCGCTGCATTATTATTCATATTTAAAAGTAAACTGTAAGCATTTTGAACTAATCTGTTACAGCATGTTGAAATATCTTCAATAATCCACACTCTTTCAACAGAGGTACAAAATTAACTTCATTTGCTTTTGAGCCACTGCAATAGTATTTATCACATTCTAAGTGATCACCAAAACATGTTTTGGACAGTTTTTAATATCTCTACTTAAACGGACTATTAGTTTTTCTTTGATCGACTGCTTTTTTAATTCCTGTTCTAAGTCTTAATAAGTTCGATTTTAATAACTGTCTCAATCGCGGACTAACAATTTTCCTTTTGGATGAGCTAACACGTTTGGTAGTATGATCATTAACTTTACACTGCTATCACCATCACCAACTATTCTCACGTATTTAAGTCCAAGCATTTCTTCACTACATTTGAATCCTTCCAGAATTATATCCGCTTCCATACCTGTTGACGAGCCAGACCAATTTTTGAAACATTTGTGTTTCCTTGGTTCTAATTGTTTTGCTTCAGTACGTTCGCAAATAGGACTGTACTTGTTTCTCACAGCGACAAAAAGTAACTTTCCAGATTTAGCTCCAACAATACAAGCCTGCAAAAATTAAGTAGCATCAAATTTTATATTTATACTTATTGACCCTGTTTACCACTCCTGACGATGCGTCATAATTGGTCTTGTACGATCTCTTGCACCAAGCTCCATCGGTTATCACAGTAATTAAAGGGATGCCATCATCGTCAACATCTCCTGCTTCTCGTGCCAATCTGGCTTCTTCAGCTGCTGCTTCCTCAAATGTTTTCTGAGAAGATTCAAAAATGGAACTTGCAACTTTATCATAATTTTTCATATATTTACTTCTTGACATTTGAGGAATATTCATGATACCATGTTGTTGGGTCAATTGAGAATAACCGCAGCCGGTAGAAATCATAGCAAAAACTGCTGCAGTATTTACGTTTAGATCATCACTATTTTCATTTACGCTATCTGTAGAAACTTCTTTTACGATGCCACACATTTTGCACTTGAGAATATAATTACTAATTAGACCGTTTCGTTTTTCAGATAATAGAGTCATATCTGATATGTTACAAGAAAATGGACAATGATTATTTGCTTTTTGTAATTCTTGAAAAAAATACTCGACATTACATTTTCTTCTACCTGACAATTCATTGTTTCTTTCGGCGAAACTCTCATCTAGTGGATTCTGATTTTCAAAATGTAATGATTCTGTGGACGAACTGAAATGCGATATGTGATGATTGATATATGATTATAATTATGCTACTTATAGTGGAGCGAAATCGGAAAAAATACGCATCTAATACTAATAAAGGTCAAGATAAACGGTTTTTCTCAAAAATATCGCTCACCGAAACTTTTATCAAAAAAATACTGATTATCAAATTTGTAACTTAGGAAATTGCCTACGAAAACACATATTTTGCTTTTTTCGTAAGACTAACGGTTATTTAGAAAATTAGATTAAAAAAGTTGTAACGTTTATTTTTTCATAATACGTGCACTCCTTTCCACACCACCTTTGAGTACAAAATGAGTTTTTTTTTCTACATTTTTTTTTGAGGACAGAAATTAAAAAAACGCATCTTGTACCCTACCTCAAAGGTGGGTGTAAAAGAGCGCGTGCACTTCTGAGAAAAATAAACGTTACTTTTTTAAAAGAATTTTCTCAAAAACCGTTAGTCCTACGAAAAAAAAATTATAATATTTTTTTTATAGACAATTTCCTAAGCTACAAATTTTATAACCACTATTTTTTTTCGGATTTGCGAACGAGCGACTTTTATTGTCTATTTCGCTCCAATATTACCAACTACTTGTGCCAAACTCACCTACTCGGTGAATAATATTTAGATGTAGAGGCAATTTCCATCTGATCTTGGTTTACATCTTCTTCTAACAGCACTATTTTCATTTCTGAATTCCTAACCCTGGACATGAAAGTTACGTTTTCAGTATTTTAAAAATTAAAAACTAAGTTTTGTCTAATCTTTATTGCCGATAAACAAAACTGTTCTAATACGCATCTAATACGTATAAAAGAAGATAAGCAAATGCTGCTTTTGACAATTCAAAAAGTCAATAACATTCAAAATAGTGAAATTGTTTCATAATTATTAAAATTTATTCTTACCGTTTCATTCTCAGGCGAATACTTTTTCGTTTATAACGTCTTCCTTTTTTATCACACATTGTCAAATATAATTGTTAGCAAAATGCACTCACTAAACTATGAATGGGGATCGTAAAACCCTTGTCTATGTGTCTCTTTTAGAGTTTTAGGAACCGATAAATCTCATATGCGCTGGCGGAAACCCGCCTCCTGGCCTAAACTGTACCATGTTTCACTTTAAAATTTCTCCAACAATGAGTATTGCAGCATTCATTTTATATTCTAAATCATGGGTTTAATTTTGAAAATGTTTTGTTAACTCTTTCATAGACCTAGTTGGAATATTTTTTATATTATTATAGTGTCGTTAATTTTTCGATCATTTTATAATTACATGTTTTATTTCCTCTTTACATATATTTTCGAAAATAGGAAAACACTATAATATGAATTTTATTTTTTTGTAAGAATTAAAAAAAAATGTTTAAATATTTTAAAAAATAAAGTCAGAATTTAGATAAAACTGATGAGGTAGTGGGCACTCCGCCTTAAGAAAGAACAGTCTTTTCTTCAAAACTTATATTTGTAATAAAAATGTAGTTTTCTTTAGTTCCCGGCAGACCTTAAATGGTCAGAGGCTGCTAAGAATCTCCGGGTCAGCCACTACAATAATTATAATTCATTTCGTTATGTTAATATCTTCAGTATAACTGGAATAACTCGAATTATTATTTGTTTTGAATTACTTTCAATATATTTGGCTTTCATTTATCGAAAGATTCTTAATAAAAATATGATTTTTTATTAATTGGATGGTATCGGTAATACAAATACCAGTTTGACAGTTCCAAGGCATCGTTTATTGTAATATTAGAAAAGTTGAAATTGTGAAGGAAAATATTAGTATCCATTGAGGGAGAGTGTGAAAGAGTTTCTAAATAGGTGAGTTGATTTTAAATCATTTAAAAAATTACGTTACGAAAACCGGTGTGAAACTAACTTTCAGCAATAAAAATTTTGCGTAAAACTTTTATTTCAAAAGGTTATAACTTTCTTATTGATAGGGATTTTCCAAAATTTTCTTCACAGAACTGTTGCACAGTAAGTCACCTCATAAAATATTCAAACAAAATTTAATTTTCTTTTTACACATAGGCATAATAATCATATTAAAGATCAAGAAATATTCACATTTACTCACTTCTTAAACGCGGAACGTCAAAGTGTATTATTTTCCAAAATTTTCCAACATAATTTCCACCATTTATTAGGCCACAGTATTAACTTCATTTCTCAAGAAGGAATTTATCCAAAATTCCTAATAATAAGCGCGCAGCGATTATTTAAAAAAGTGCATTCCACGCAGTTGCCATTTAATAGAAAAATCCAAAGAGGTAGTAATTTTCAACATTTCTCAATTTTTCTTTCAAATATCACTAGAGAATGAATGTCCCTAATAACGAAATTAAACATTTTTCGAAATATAAAAAAACAATTGAATAACGACCAAACTTAAAATGCAGCTGCTCCACGTAGCACCGTTTCATAGCCAGAACGTCAAATTGCAGTAAATTTTAATTTTTCTCAAATTATCTTTCATACATCACTAGTGAATAAATGTACCTAAACATGTGTAAAAGATTTTGCAAAAATTCGCAACAGTAAATGTATTCCATCCCACTTTCGTTCGCCGGGCACTGTTTTATTGCAATAAGGGTAAATAGAAGTAAATTGTACATTTTTTCATTTTCTTTCAATTCATCATCATGTGTCCTTTGCTTTTTGACGGTCGTGAGCCTTCCGCTCAGCTGTTCCGTCGTCTTGTTGTTTGTTTCTGTGTTTTTTTTTTTTTTTGTGTCGGTTTACTTGTTTGTTTGTCGGTTTGTTTGTTCTTCTGTTCCACTCATAAACGGTTTTCTTTTTTTTTTTTTTTTTTGGTTCTGTTTTTTTTTTCTTCTTCTTCTTCTCGTTGTTGGTCCTTGGTTTGTCCTGGTGTTGGTTCCTGGTTCGCACTCCTGGCGGTTCCTGGTTCGTCCTTCGTTCTCGTTGTGGTTACTTGCTCGTCCTCGTGGTGGGTGCTGTGTCTCTCTGGTTTGTTTGTGTTGTTCCTGCCTGTTTTTGTTCCTGGGTGCTCCGCTGGGTTCGGGAATGTGGGCTTTCCTGTGAAAAAGAAAGATCAGTGATTACCTATGTTGTTGAGGTTTTGGATGTTTCCATTTAACGTTGATGTTGCAGTTTGCTGCGTTGTTGATTGTTGGGTTGTCATGCGTTTTCATGCGTTCGAAGCTTTTCGTTGCTAGTTTTTCTATGTGTTGCTTGATTGTCTCCATGTTTAGATCGCTGTGCAGCTGCTCATTGGTCATGTACCATGGCGAATCTGTTATTTCTCTCGAGTTTTGTTCTGGATGATTTGGAGTTTGTAGATTTTCCTTTCTTTGGATTGTATCCAGCACGTCGATGAGTACGTCATTGTCGGCCGTATTATGGACTTGTAGATTTGAAGTTTGTTCCTTATGTTCAGCTTGCTTTTCCAGTTTAAGAGCGGGTAGAGGTAGCCTTTAATTTGTTTTGCTTTTTTCGCTGTCTGATCGATGTGTTCTGAAAATGTAAGAGCTTTGTCTAGGATTGCGCCTAGATATTTGATTCGGTTTTCCCATTTTATGTCTGTGTTGTTGATTCTCAAGCAGCTACTGGGTTCGTGCTTAAATTTTTTCTTCGTGAAGATAATTGCCTGTGTTTTTTCTGCGTTTAGTTTGATCCTCCAGGTGTTACACCAGTCGTTAATCCTGTCCAGGTGATTTTGGAGCCGTTTTGTTATGGCCTCGGTCGAGTATCCTCTTGTGAAAATTGCTGTGTCGTCTGCGTATAGTGCAATTTCTGTGTCGTTTAGTTTTGGGATGTCTGCGGTGTAGATGCTGTAAAGAAGGGGGCCCAGGACAGATCCTTGTGGGACACCGGCTGTCATTGTCTGAGTTGTGGAGATGCTGTCGTTTATTTTGACTTGGAATGTTCTGTTACAGATAAAGGACGTCACTAGTCTGATCATTGCTGTTGGGATTTTAAATTGGTGCAGTTTGTATATTAAACCTAGGTGCCATACCTTGTCGAAAGCCTTAGAGACGTCCAGAAAGACGGCTCCCGTGGCTAACCCTTTGTTGAAAGCGTCGATTATTGCTTCGGTTATTCTTGTCGTCTGATAGGTGGTAGAGTGCTCTGTTCTGAAGCCGTATTGTTCATCGGGTAGAATACGTTTGTCTTCAGTTATTTCTGTCAGTCTTTTGTGTATTACTTTTTCTGTGATTTTACTGAGACCTGTCAGCAGACTTATTGGTCTGTAACTGGAGGTGAGGTTTCCGGGTTTGTTCGGTTTCGGGATTAGAATCGTTGTTGCGTGTTTCCATTGGGTCGGAAACACTCCAAGTTTCAGTGCGGCGTTTATGATTTGTGTTATTCTGTCTATTGCGTTCGGTGTTAGGTTTTTCAGCGCGGCGTTGTTGATGTTATCGCAGCCTGGTGCTTTCTTGGTTTTTAGGTTTTTAATTATACCTTTTATTTCTTCCGGTGTTGTTTCCTCTATTTCCGTGTTTTCTACGCTACTATTTAGTACTCTCAGTACGGTTTCGCGTATTTCTTGCCTTTTGCGGAGTGGGTGTGTGTCGGCGTTCGGTTTAAACTGCTGTGCAAGCGACTTTGCGCATTCCTCCGTTTTCTCCTCGTCCGTGCTTGCTACAGTGTCGTTTGTTGTTTTCAGTGGGGGAATTGTTCTCCTCTCCTTGTTTCTAAGATTCTTGGCTAATTTCCACGGTTCCTCTATTGTTTCGTTGATGCGTTCTAGTTTGTCTTCCCATTCGGCGTTGTGCTGTTCGCGCAGTGCCCATTTCAGTTGGTTTGTCAGTCTGTTTAAGACGTTCTTGTCCGTCGGTGCCAGCGTCGGTGTGTTAGCTTTGCGCTTTTCTTTTAGTAGATTCCTGATTTCCTGTGGGTCTTTCAATTCCCACTAGGGGATAAATTTATCTACTTATCTATCGAAGCATTAAAAAAAAATCGTACAAATAATAAAATTTCACCAAGCTTTAAAATACACCACCCAACAGTGCTGCGTCGAGCACGCAGTACTCTTTTATTGCTGGACCGTCAAATTGCTCTAAATTTTAACTTTTCTAACATTTTCTTTCATTTCCTACTAGGGTATGAATATATCTACTAAGCTTTATAAGCATTTAAAAAAAATTGCAAAAATAATTGCATTTGACGATGACTTAAAATGCACTCACTCGACGCAGCACTGTTTTTTTGCTCGGCCGTCAAATTGCTCTAAATTTTAACTTTTCTAACATTTTCTTTCATTTCCTACTAGGGTATGAATATATCTACTAAGCTGTATAAGCATTTAAAAAAAAATTGCAAAAATAATTGCATTTGACGATGACTTAAAATGCACTCACTCGACGCAGCACTGTTTTATTGCTCGGCCGTCAAATTGCTCTAAATTTTAACTTTTCTCACATTTTCTTTCATTTCCTATTAGGGGATGAATATATCTACTTAACTGTATAAGCATTTAAAAAAAAATTGCAAAAATAATTGCATTTGACGATGACGTGATGTGTTATTGCTCGACCGTCAAATTGCTCTAAATTTTACTAATACACACTTTGACAAGACCCTATTCACAAAAGTATAGTAAACTAAACTATTATGCTCTAAAAAAATGATAAAAAAGCTTTACCTTTGATGACACAGAATTATTTTTTTGAAAATACAAGGACTGAGGTAAATCTGAGGAAAATTAAAAGTGCACTTTTACGATTTTGCAAAAATCTTTCACACATGCTTCCGTAGATTCATTCTCTAGTGACATGTGAAAGAAAATTTAAGAGGAATTAGAATTTACTGCAATTTGTCGGTCCAGCAATAAAACAGTGCTGCGTCGAGTGAGTGCATTTTAAGTCATTGTCAAATGCAATTATTTTTGCGAATTTTTTTTAAATGCTTATACAGTTAAGTAGATATATTCATACCCTAATAGGAAATGAAAGAAAATGTTAGAAAAGTTAAAATTTAGAGCAATTTGACGGTCAGCAATAAAACAGTGCTGCGTCGAGATGGTGTATTTTAAGTCTTGGTGAAATTTTATTATTTGTACGATTTTTTTTTAATGCATCGATAGATAAGTAGATAAATTTATCCCGTAGTGGGAATTGAAAGAAAATGTGAGAAAATCTAAAATTTACTTTTAGTTACCCCTATTGCAATAAAACAGTGCCCGGCGAACGAAAGTGGGGTGGAATACATTTACTTTTGGGAATTTTTGCAAAAGCTTTTACACATGTCTAGGTACATTTATTCACTAGTGATGTGTGAAAGAAAATTTGAGAAAAGTTAAAATTTACTGCAATTTGACGTTCTGGCTATGAAACGGTGCTACGTGGAGCAGCTACATTTTAAGTTTGGTCGTTATTCATTGTTTTTTTATATTTCGAAAAATGTTTTATTTCGTTGTTAGGTACATTCATTCTCTAGTGATATTTGAAAGAAAAATTGATAAATGTTGAAAATTACTACCTCTTTGGATTTTTCTATTAAATGGCAACTGCGTGGAATGCACTTTTTTAAATAATCGCTGTGCGCTTATTATTAGGAATTTTTGAAAAATTCCTGCTTAAGAAATGAAGGTAATACTGTGGCCTAATAGGTGGTGGAAATTATGTTGGAAAATTTTGGAAAATAATACACTTTGACGTTCCGCGTTTAAGAAGTGAGTAAATGTGAATATTTATTGATCTTTAATATGATTATTATGCCCATGTGTAAAAAGAAAATTAAATTTTGTTGGAATATTTTATGAGGTGACTTACTGTGCAACAGTTATGTGAAGAAAATTTTAAAAAATCCCTATCAATAAGAAAGTTATAGCCTTTTGAAATAAAAATTTTACGCAAAATTTTTATTGCTGAAAGTTATTGCCAGTTTTACACCAGTGTTTCGAAATGCGAATTAAATATAAGTGAATGTGAAAACTTCAATAGGTAACCTAAGCGAATCTGAAAATCAATCGACTGAATAAAAAGTGAACTATAAAAGTTTGTCCTAATTGCGCCGCTACCGAAAAATGATAAACTTTTTCACTTGAAATTATTAACTTTTTTAATTAGATTGAATTGAAAAATTCACTATGTTTTAACCACACTTATAATATGTAAAAATGTAACTTATTATTGTTTAGTGTAATTTAAATTAGGTAGATAATTTAGCTAAAATAAAAAAAAAATAATGAAAAATAAGGTACTGACGTATTAACGCCACCACCGCTACATTTTTAATGCAATCAATTTGAATGCATCATTCTGAAAATTTATTATTTTTTCTATATCTACAGCGTTCGAGTAGAAGTAATCAAAGAGTTTTGTAATTCAACTGACACAGAGTATCACAAACTATTGGGCTACAGTAAAACAAGGTGGCTTGCGTTAATGCCCACGCTTGAGAGAGTTCTAAAAATGTTCCAGCCTCTGAAAAGCTATTTTCTGAGCATCGGCAAATGCCCAAATATTTTTCGAAAATCCCAGCTCTGAATTGTGATTACATTTCTTGCATGCACAGGCAACGACTTTCCACCAAGCCGTGTTGAGAATCTAAGGACAATACATGTCTGCCAAAGAAATTAATCGTCTCCGAGATAACCTGAGCACTTTAACCTGAGAATTCGCACAAATTTTCTTCCTCACACTGTAATACCAAAAATGTTTTTTACATAATTCCGTGTGTGTCCCGCTCGGACGAAAAAAATAAATGGTCACGTTAGGCATGAGGGACGAAATCTGTTATAATAATCGAGCTCAGAAATTTGAACCGACGTGATATTGTTGCAATATTTATGTGTGCTCTCGAGATATGATATTCGCAATTTTTGTGCTATAACACATACAATTAGAAACAAAATAACAGGTTTTAATTGAGGTTTTTCATATTAAATTCACCCTTCGCAAATGAAATTAATCCTTTTGCAAATTAAACTCACCCTATGGCAAATGAAATTCACCATTTAGCAAATTTGATTCACCCTTTTGCAAATTAAATTCACCCTATTCCACATGAAATTAATACTTTTGGAAATTAAATTCACCCTCTTGCTACTTAAATTCACGCTTTTTGCAATTCAAGTACTTTTACATATTTCGTGGACGCGCGGGACAAAAGGGTTCCAGTAAAAACAATTTCAGTAATCAAAATCAGTAAACAAAAAGCAATTTTCTTTGAACTTTATATTTTCATGATTTCATTCAAGATCAGGTTATAAAATGCCTCTTGATTATTTTCAGCCGATTTTCAGTAATTTAATAACAAACTGAATTTTCCAAATTTACTTAACTCTTTTCGCATGCACGCCCACGATATATTAAAAAAAAAAACGGCTAAGTGCGAGTTGTGACTCGCGCACCGAAGGTTCCGTACAAACTTGTAAGTAAGGTATCTTTTTTTTGTGGAGGACGTAGCAAGCACATTCAGTTAACTTGACAAGTGGCCCTCCTGAAATCACGACCCACTTAGTACCGCTGCAAACATAACATAAAGATAGCGCTGTCGTACGATGGAATTCTACCCTATATTTTATTACCATACATCCCCCATTCACTATGAGTGTTTAGGGGTTCTGGAACTTCACTATTTGTTTTTACTGCTCCATTTTGCCTGTATACCTATATACCCTGTATAAAGGTATACAGGGTATTTTTTTTTAATAACGCGAATATTTTGAAACTTATAAAAAGAAGACTTTATTTTAGTATTACACTTATTCACTAACTTATATTAAGATTTAACTATTTCTAGATCTAATATAAACTAATATATTAACTATTTCTAGATCTATTTCGATACTCTTAACATTCAGTTGTTCAATTGACTGCTTTTGGGCAATTGACTACAAAAAAATATAGGGCGTACGTGATTTAAGTATATTTAGATTATAAAGAAAAATTAGACGAAATATAATATATACAGGATGTTACGGGACTTGAGTATGTCGCATGTTGGTTATAAACAAGCAAAATTTAGATATAATATATACCTTGTATATATTATGTATATAGAGCGTACGTGATGAAATGCATAACGAATATAAACAAAGAAAATTCAGAATAAAAAGCTTGGTGCCGACACATGCTTTTTAACCTTCGGACCTAACCGAGGAGGACCTAACTGTATGCAACCCAGATGCTTCTGGAGCCTGACAATACTACTACGACAACATTAGTGTATTTCCATAAGTTTCTAATAGTAAATTCGCATTTTTCTTGTAATTAAACTACATATTTATGGTTTTCAGATTTTTCCCTTTACATGTGCTGTAAGACACCACTTCTTGCCAAATTTCATGATTCTTGGTCAACGGGAAGTACCCTATAGGTTTTGATTCCCTTGTGAAACCGCAAAATATGCGTCATAAACGGTCATATCTTTTCATCGCGTTGACTTACAAGTTTGATTTTTTCATAGCTGAAAGAGACCGCAGACCCGAGTATTTGATACAAATTTCAACTTGGCACCTTTACGCGTTCCTGAGAAAAATGGTCTTGACAGACAGACAGACGGACAGACAGACAGACAGACATATGTCTCAACAGTGCAGCTTTGCTTTTATGAATAACAATTTGTAAAACAATTTCTTGAAATCCACGTGGATGACTAGGGGTTAGATATTTTTAATAGAATTAGGATATATAGATTTAGATATTTTTTTAATAGTTTTCACATCTTATGGGTCTTATGGTTCGGAATAACTTTGGCTCATACAATTTTGGGAGAATTTTTTGCGAGAATTTCGTAGAAAGACATTAACTTAGCAGGTTATTGATGTAAATGATAATTTACTATTTGTAAAACCATACTACATTATAGGTAATCATATAAACTTAGTCGGAACACAGCCTGAATATATAAATATACTCAACCTTTCCGTAAATACATAGAGGGGATAAAAATTTTATTACAATTCCTACAATTAATAATCACATATAGAGATGAAGGTATGTATGAAAGTAATTCATCACCGTACAGCCAACTCAAATACAGGTTCTCCTCACTTAATGACATTTATTACTACGACAAGGGCGTTAAACGACTTAATCGATAAGCAAGGATCCTTCATAGTTACTAATTTTAAATCACTTAACATAAATTATAATCTAATTAGAAGCGGATTACCGATTCAACCGGAATTATTAAGTGAATTAGAGGTTTACCATCAATTTTATTCATAAACGTGATAAGTTTATAAAGAGATTGCTACAGAAATTTGGGCAGAGAAGTCTGAAGTCTGACAATTAGCAGTCTTTAGGGAGGCAGGTCGTTAAGTAGAGTATTTTGTTACGTAAAGAGTATGCTTGTATTTTGTGTCACTTTCAGCCCCTTTCAGTAACCCATTATGCTTCTGAAATTGGAAGACGGTAATCTGGACGAAGTTCGTTTGATTGTGGACATGGAAATTATCCACAATACGCAGGAAGGATGATACGCCTTCCTGAGTATTGTGGATAATTGCCATGTCCAGAATAGTGTAATTGCCATGTCCAGTTTGTCAGATAAGGCTCATTCTAATTATGTAATTGTATGAATTGTAATAAAACTTTTGTTTTTTTTTTAACATACTTTTATAGTAATATTACTAGTACATATGGATCCTATTTTTTGGAATGGATTAGTTTTTTATGATGGAAAGTTGAAAAGAATGGAATAGTTGTTAAAGGTGGAATAATTGATGAGGGTGTAATTGTATAATGAATTTTGACACTTGTATATGATAGAGTAAGCAGAATTGCGAGCTGCGCGATTCTTGTAGAAAGCGCATCAGCTTAGGTTGTATGAGTTGCAAGATGTACAACTCCTACTGCACAAAATATTAACTAATAATTCATTCGTCTCAAATGATTTTAATGCTGTCAGGTTTGAAAAATAATATAATCAAACACTTTTGAGATGTACTTAATCATAAAGTGTTAGCAATTGTCTAAAATCAAAGTGATTTTAATTTGAGGAGTGATATTAGAAATGAAAAGCTCCCAACGTTCATAAAAAAAGTTACTATATCTAACGATGTAATATTAGTCACTAAGGTGTACAACATGGACGATAAAAAATCAGCTGTGGAGTAAAAGTTACTAAAAATCTCTCACTAAAACTTTCATAACCTTTAAATTGATTAAGTGACATTGATGTTGTCAACTTTGACGTTAAACATTACCAACATATTGTTTTAATCAAGTTGGTATCTTGTTTTGTTGAGTAAACAACATACTCAAACATAATCTCACCAACTATTTGTGGAAGTTCCGTTGTTGTTGTCAAGTCTGACAGATAACATAACCAAGTCAGAAAAAGTCAGCTGTTAAGCCTTTTTTTCGTCAAAATTGCAAGCTTTAGTTACTAACGTTACTTCATCACATATAGTAACATCCTTTTATGAAGGTTGGCGACTCTTGATTTCCAATATCACTCCTCCAATAGACCTTTTCATAGTTGAAATTTTGTTGTGCACATGCGTCAATTTCCGACATGTTTTGCCCGAACTTTTTGGCATATAACCTTATTATCTGCCCGAAACTTTCAAATTCCCGCCTATCAAACTTGACGGATGCGCATGCGCTTAACTAACCGTAAAAACTTTTGCTTTTAGGCAATTAGCAACACTTAGCAAAAATAATAACCAATAAATTACTCAACTGACGTTAATGTCAACTTTGACTTAATTTTCATGTATTTCTTTATTTAAAAAATCCAGTGTCAAGGTTATTGGCCATGAAAATTCCAAAATGGTATCAATAGAAATATCTATTATATATATATATATATATATATATATATATATATATATATATATATATATATATATATATATATATATATATGTATATATTATGCGCTGCCGCGCGTATGTGGTCTTCATCAGATAAATCAAGACCAGATTTATCAAGACCACATACTCGCTGCCGCGCGTATGTGGTCAGATAAATCAAGATCAGATATATCAAGACCACATACGCGATACCGCGCGTATGTGGTCTTGGTCAGATAATTCAAGACCAAATATATCAAGACCACATACGCGCGGCAGTTCTTAATCAGATGAATCAAGACCGGATAAATCTAGAACAGATATATCAAGATAAAAAAAAATGGTCAGATAAAAAAATTCTGTATCAAGGCTATCGGCCACAAAAATACCAAATTATATGTAAATTTGAATAGAAAAATCTATAAGCTACGTCGAACTGAAGGAATTTTGAATACAACTGTCCAAGTTTTCAAACTATAGTTATTTGAATGTCTGACTCTTGACGTGTGCGACTTTGAGTTTGAGGGGTGGCGACCGCCAGCAGATAAAATATTTTGCAAAACTAACTGAATAATATCATAGACTGACTAATTCTTTACAAATGTGTGAAATTTTATTGTTCCACGTTGTGTGAAACGTACTAAAATTTTTTTTTAAACAAATCCAGATATGTCAATCACGAATTCTGATCAAAAACGACGGAAATTTCAAAATATTCAAAAATTGCCAAAAAATGTATTAGCGTTTGAGGTATTTCAATAAAACTTTTTCTGAATGTGGGTATCCACCAGAAGTATTAGTTGATAAAATTTGAAAGCTCCCGCTCCAAAGGGGACAGCGTGAGGAATGATGTTGTCTTTCATATTTTTTTGGAAATATCTCGTCAACGCCTCAAAATAGAAAATTATAACCGGGATATCCGTATGTAAGACGTCGGTGTCTACAAAAAAGTATTGTTTGCAAATTTTCTAAAAACCTTCGGCTTAGTCGTAGAAGCAAAAAATATAAAATCCCAAAATTTATCCAAGGGTCCCCCTTCTCTGAATTTCGTTTTTCAATTTACATAGGTTTAAATGGGCTCTTCCGCCAAAACGGTTTGCTTTGGAAAAATGAAAATGACACTTGATGATGATTTGCTCTATAAAATAGCGCTAAATGCATTTTTTTTAGACTCCGGAAAATTGGACAAAAAATATATTTGCAAGAATTTCTTTATTAAAAAAAATTCTGTGTCAAGTCTATCGACCACAAATAATAGTTTTCTTTTATAAAATCAGTAAAAACTCTAATCAAATATGGCCGAGCTTACTTATACTCAAGTAAGAGTGTGAATTTGCAAGAATATTCAATTGTTTCTAATGTAGAATTTTCCAACTTTAACAAATCTGAGAAATAAAATTTTCCCGGTCACCATTCACCACGGAAAATGGAAGGAAACTTCTGTGGGGCGGAGTTGATTATGCAACCGTTGATAGCCAGTAGCCAAAGGAATTATAAAATTTGCTCCGCTGGTAGAGGAAGGTATACTCTATCGATTCATGCTAGAAGAATTTATTAGAAATGTAGGCAAATGAAAAACGCAAATGTTTGAAAATCAAGTAAACAGTTGGAGGGAGATTTATTTCAAACGTCGGCCACGTCTAGACCGTCAGCCGCAGAAAATTCATGCAACATATTTTAATAGAACTTGATGAGTTGTATTCGAATTTGAATCGAAAATGCCTATAAATATTGAAAGGCTGTTCCTTCCGCAGTGAAATGGTAATACTGAAAGTTTTTCGCCAATAACTCTGTTGCTATACATCCGAGGAAGACGTGTGTTGTACCGTTGGAATCTAAATTCAAATTAAAAGCTCCAATTATTCTTAAAAAAACTCGTAAATATTGCGGTTTATGAAATAATTTTTTAAATTCAAATGTGAACGGAAGCAACTGTTTCTGACGTAAAATGGTCTGAATTTTAAAATGGTCTAAAATAAAAGTGTGAAATCTGCGTTTTCTTGTAGAAATTTGTAAAAAATTGCGAATTTTGACGTTGCTATGTGTTGCTAATCAAGAGCCAGCGTCGCCGAAATCTGCAATTTAGAGATTTCGAGAAATCTCTTTGAATTTGAATTGAATTTCAACTTAACAATGAGCGAAAAATCAGAATTTTGATTTAAATTCTTTTTTTTTAATTTAACTTCTCATAATTACACGAATAATCATAAACGGTTAAACTTCAACAATGACATTTTCACATAACCTGAGCGAAAATAGTGTCAGAATGATCAGCTGTAAGTATAAATTGGCGATTCAGCGGCAACCAATGGTCGTAGTATTTTTGACATGGAGTGCGAATCCGTCGATGGATTTGAGAAATTCAAACGCCACACTGTTGGCCTTTTCACCGGGCATGCACTTGTTGGACTGGAAATGTAAATTTTCTTTTTCGCGTTTCCGTTTGAAGAGGTGAAAAAAAGTGACTTCGCGAATTGGGACCTGCGGAACAACCCCGGAGGTGTAATGCGCCGAGACTGGTGTCGTTCGAAAGTAGACACGTGGGGCTATAATCCCTGAAAGGAGCAATACAATTCTAAAACATTTCACCGAATATTGAAGGTTTCAATTTGCTCAATTTTGAAAAATTCGTTTCGAGTTTGGAAGGGCATCGAGACCCCAAAATGCGATCGAGCGATGCGTCGTTCCTATCGCCTTATAGACCCTTTCGTTCTATATTCAGAAACCACCACCGCGAGGCCCTGCTATTTATTTTAGCGAATCCCAGAGGATTCTCGCGTACATCTGCAAAATATGGTTTTTCGGGCCTCCCGGCGCTATCCGGAACGCAATCGCAATTAAACTCCAAAACAAACTTAAAGACACTATGCCGAATCGATTGGTGCCGGTCCGGTCCCGATCCGACTGTTGGGTATCCCAGGAGAGGGATCCCCGCAAATCAGGTGAAAAAACAGCGCGTTTTTTCCCATTTTTGTGTTAAAATTGACTCAGAGCGGGAACAGGATGCCGCAGGTCCCAGATTCTTCTACCGCCCGTTGCGGGTAAACATCTCGCATCGAACGAACCGGTTTAGAGACACGGCGCTCTTCAATCAAGAGTACGGCGTCCACAGATGTGATGAAAAAAAAGTTTTTTTTTCGCTTTACATTTTCCGCCGCACCGGGTGAACCGACGGTCGCGTACTTTTCCACATGACGTCAAAAAACGTGAAATCGACGCGGCAAGAGGTCGCAGTAAAAAAATCGAGCCGCGGACCTAAATTGCTCCTCAAAAGTGCTAGAAACGATCTCCTGTTTTTGGCACCTGGAGGACACCGTGTGGGACTTGCGAGCGGCAGACAGACACGGGTCGAAAACCCGTTCAGTTTTACAACAGAAAATGACAATTTCCCGTTTCGACGCGCAAGAGGAACGGAGTTTTTACAGAAAAAGTGAAAAATTTTAAACGCACCTACAGCTGCCCCCTGCGGGGGCGGAACTTGGCAAGGCTCGTCAAAAAAAACCTAATTTTTTGTTCAATTCGCTGGAAAAAATTCAAGACGTAAACCGCATTTTTTGACAATTTTTCTTAATTTTCAAAAAATCTTGACTTTTGACCCCTTTCGAGTTCAGTGACGGTACCTTACTCGATTAGTATATTTCGATTAGATGTTTTCTTTTAATATAATATGCATGTGAAGGATTTGATTTGCAATAATCGGGTCAATTTGATTTGCAAAAGGGTGAAATTTAATTGCAATAAGGTGAATTTAATTTGCGAAAGGGTGAATTTAATTTGAAATAGGGTGAATTTAATTTGCAACAGAGTGAATTTAATTTACAACAGAGTGAATTTAATTTTCAAAAGAGTGGGGACGACTAAAAAGGTTAGTGGGGACCAACCCCAACACATATAAAACTGAGTAATTTGGCAATTAGTCCACTATTGCACACATACAGTATAAAATAGTATATTTTGTAACTAGGGTGAAAAGTTGTCATTTTTTCGCGAGAGCGAAATTGTGCGCACGAACGAAGTGAGTGCGCATATTCGCTCGAGAGGGTCACTTGCTCCCAGAACTGACAGTTGACACCTGTCAAATGTCAAATTTGACGTATCTCTGCTTAGAAAACGTCACACCGCGAGCCCGAACACTAAAACATTGTAGGAAGGGAATTTCATTTCACTTGCTCCCAGAACTGACAGTTGACACCTGTCAAATGTCAAATTTGACGTATCTCTGCTTAGAAAACTTCACACTGCTAGCCCGAACACTAAAACATTGTAGGAAGGGCATTTCATTTCACTTGCTCCCAGAACTGACAGTTGACACCTGTCAAATGTCAAATTTGACGTATCTCTGCTTAGAAAACTTCACACTGCTAGCCCGAACTCTAAAACGTTGCAGGAACGGCATTTCATTTGCATTTTCAGGGCCATACTTACCCTATGGGCTGTTTGGGCTACAGTCCAAGGGCGCCGTAACTTAAAGAGCGCCACGCCCGTAAATTCATTCATGACTTATAAAATAAATAAACATGATTATAAGTACAGTTAAACATAATTGTAAGTGGTTTGTCGCACTTTCGTGCCACGAGAGACTATGTGGGGTGCTAAAAACACATATAACCTGATAAATATTAATAAAAAATGAGCATCCATCTTAACGAAATCGAAATGTAGTATATTTACAACACTAGACCTCCAATTTCCTGTGTTGTATACTTACAACATTAGTACATTAGTATAAAAGCTAATGAAAGTACGTTGTGTATTTCAATTTATTTAAAACAAAATGTAGTTGGTTGCAAGGGCTGCGATAGAATAACTTATTTTGTTGGGTAAGTTGACCAGTGCACTTAGGAGATTGCATTTTTTCTACATGTTCATATTTTTTTTATGCGCTTGCAGTATCCATTAACGCTTTTACAAGAAACGGCACGATTTTATTGACAGAAACCGACGCATTGGAAAATGTACTTAACTTGCAATTTGTTGATATCTGGAAATTTCGCACGAAGCTACTTGACACAATTCCATCGAATCAATCCATTCGCTGTTAATTTACTTTTCACCTTTACGCTGAGTATACAGTTTTTGTGATAGAAATGGGAATTGATTTTTAGATATAAACTTTATTTAAATTTAAAATTTTATGAAACACTTACGATTTAATTTTAAGTTAAAATCAGTATGACATTTGGGTTTAACAGGTCAGATAAAAATTTCTTGAAATCTAAATATTATAATGCAGATATTTGCTTACCGTTTTTATAAGTTCATTTTCTATTTGTCTTTTTCGAAGTATTATCTGTAGCGGAAACGAGCCATTCCATTTTCATTTTTAGTTTTGCGAGGGCATTACAATAATTACCCAATTATTTTCGGACAGTTTCCGAAAATATTTTATTAGGGTCGATAATGTAATCCTCGAGCAGATCAAGAAATATTTGTATTTTTAGTTTTACGGGGGCATTACGGTGAGGGCATTCGAACGAAGTTCCGAAAACATTGTATCAGGGTCAATAGTGTAATCCTCGTGAAGTTTACGATAATATGTATTTTCTCCCGAGAATCGGTAATCACCAAAGCGACAAATAGTCGAATATAGAAAAATAATCACCCCACAGATGAGGGACCAGTATACCTGGACATAATATAAATACCTGGACCCCCAAATAAACAGGACAGTCAGGCGCAACCGACCAACGAGTCTAGTTCAGAGAGTCCAGCTCCACTCAGTCCCTCAACAGTGCTTGTATCTCTTGTATATTTGTATATATCGTCAATGGTAATAAATTCCTCTGCAAACCGTGAGTGAGATATCTATTCCACGGCGTCTCACAACCACAGATCTAATTGTATCTATTAAGTAACTTCCTCGGTTTATTAGTTTGTTTGTTGTTATTTTCCACGAGGCGATGTTGAAGGCATTTCTAATATCGACAAAGGTAGGAAGCAAGTGCTGTTTTTTTAAACTTTTTTTATTTTTTTTTAACCTCTTTCGAAGAAGTGTTTTACACGTTTTATGGCGTTGATTGTGGAGCGTCCTTTTCGGAATCCGTATTGTTTTTCGTTTAGTCCTCCTTTTTCCTCCAGATTCTTTTTGAGTCTCTCGTTTATTATGGTTTCGAACAGCTTCACGATTATCCACACAATGTAGTTAAAAGAGCTGCGGTTTGTCGACGCTTGACAGTATATTTAATGCATTTTTAAAAACTAGTTTGTAATGTGTATTTTAGTTAGTACACATTACTAAAATTGCGCATAAACCGTTTTTCAATAAACACTATTCAACTACTTGTTAAAGCTTAGGGGTTTAGCTTATTAATCTTTTGCTATTGTAGTTTTTGTGTTTTGCTACTGATCATGAAGTGATCTTAATTATCATAACTTTGCGCTTTGTTATTATAATTCGTCGAATTGTAAATATTTTGATAGGGAATATTGTTGATGCTATATTTAAAATTATTATTCAACTGAAATTTTGCGTGTTTTAATGTTTTTGTATCACTAAAATCAAATAATGTATGGGATGGAGCTATAAAATTTTATTACGGGAGCAAAAGTAAACATTTTGTTTTCAAATGATGTTTCCAGTTAGCTCATTTTGATAACATATATTATTACCTGAATTTTGTTCATCGTTGAGACAAAAATGTTTTCTTAACACAGTTCACAAAAAACGTGCTACAGTAATTAAATATGTAATATTTTTTTGGCTAATAAAATTACAACTTAATCTATTATTTTTTAAGATAATTATAAAAATCATTGTGCAACAAGAACTCTGGGAAATTTACGGTTTCTATAATTAGAGGAATCAAATCAAATAAAAAGGTATATTTATTGTGATGTACAAAATTATTCAAATAAGATAATTCAAACAAAAACAAAGAAATAATAAATGAACCAAGTTGTCTCAAAGTAATTTCTGGTTTAGCTGCATTCAAAAAACTCCTTTATGGACTATACACATTTTTCAATAAGATAGTTATTAGTTTATTTTCTAAAAGTTCTATATGTTGTTGCTTCTTTTAGATTGGCGGGTAATTTGTTGAATATTTTTACTCGTATATGTTTTTTTGCTCCGCTACATAGTGTGAGCTTGCTTTTTGTAGTTTCGTAAGTTTATCGCGTTTCAGGTGTTCCTTTTGTGGAAATCACCATTAGTGACAAATAGATGTCTATTTTTGAATATGAAGCATGCCACTTCCATAGGTTAAGTTAGACACATGGTACTGTTAGCATTTTAAGGCTTTAAAATGTGGCTTGCACGAACTTGTTATTTTGATTCTCATAATCGTTCGTATAATCCTTTTTTGGGCGAGAAGTATTCTTTGTGTGTGAGTAGAAGAGCCCCATACTAATATTCCGTATGCCAGTATTGATGCCACTACAGTGTGGTAGACGCTTAATTTTATTTGCTTATCTAGTAGATCGCATAAACTTCTAAGCATTTAAGTAGATAGGCTACGACAGTTCTGGACCAAAATCCCATAAGGATTTACATAGGGGGTCTGAATTCACATTTTTTCTGGTCCGGGAGGTTGATGGGTCGGAGAGGCCTCTGGCGGTGTGGCGGGGGTGGTCGCCGGGCGAAAAATCAAATCTGCTTATCAGGTTATTAGCTTTAATCCGCTTTGCATCAGCTTTTAATCAGATTTATTCAGCGCTTAGTCAGCTTTAATCAACTTTAAAATACTAAACACCCTGTTTAGTGCGGGGTTACATAGACCTCACACCCTGTTTAGTTTTTTAAAACTGATTATTAGTGTAATTAGTGTATTAAAAGCTGAATAAAGCTGGTTAAAAGCTGATTAACCCATTTTTTACTAATCACGAAGGAAACAAAATAACAATGATTATATTGTAAAAACCTAGTAATGTATTCAAAAATAGTAAAGGCTATATCAAAAAAAAAATCAAAAATATAAATGAGAATGGGGTGTACTCAAGTGGGTACTCTGAGAAGATCTGGGTTCAATGAGTGTGGTAAAGTTCCAAACAATTAAAAAAACATATATACGCAATCCAGTTTTAGCTACATATTATTAGATGGCGTAAAAATGAAAAAATATTGGTATACCTGCTTGTGTACAGCAGTAAAAAATGGGTTAAAAGCTGATAACCTGATAACTAGATAATCAGATTTTATTTTTCCCCCGGCGCGATTTTTTGATTTTTTATATACTTAGTTTTTGATGCATTCAGAAATAAATTATTTACCGCAAACCATTGGTGCATGTTGTCCAAGATCTGTTTTGCTACGTTCTCTGTTTCCTGTATTGTTGACCCTAAGACTATAATACTTGTGTCGTCCGCGTACATTGTGCAATTATCGGCTGCAATGCAGTGTATACGATCGGTTGTGTATAGCGCAAATAGGTGCTAAGAGGGTTCCTTCTGGCACCCACACCGACGTATGGATTGAATTAGATACACGTTTTCGGACCATGACGTATTGCTTTCTTTTTTTTTAATATGACTGAAACCAGCGTTGGGTTTTACCTCTGATTTCGTATAGTTTTTCCAACAGTTATTATTATTATGCGATACACAGTCGAAGGCTATCGACAGATCACAAAAGATTCCCATTGCACATTTTCCCCTGTCTATTCCGTTTCTTCTTCTTCTTCTCGCGGATGGGTCACTTTGGACCACGCGGAATCAACGTATGTTGAGCCTTGCTCTTTGGCCAATAGCTTTTCATCTTCATGGATTGTTGTACTTTCTGTTCCTCCGACCATGCACATCTGTTTCTGCAGATCTTCCTCAAATCCCCTTGTATGAACAATATTCCTGATCACATTTCAATTCATGAGATCTGGCGATCCCATCTCCACTAGGTCCCTCTCCACTTGTTTGTACCACTTTGGTCTTGTACGTTTGTTCCGTAGAAATTTGTGGATTCGGTAAGTAAGCCTCGTATGATTCATTCTTTCCAAATGACCCAAAAATTGAATTCGTCTCATTCTCATGGTATCGGTAATTTTAGAATTTTTTCTATATATTTCAGAATTGGGTTTGGGATAGTGTATGCCATTCTTAATTCTGGTCCCTAAGATCTTTCTCATAATTTTCCTTTCCTTAATATTTAGTTGTTCATTTAATGTTTTAATTTGTAAATTTAGCGTTTCTACACAATTTAGCACAAAGAGTTTCCGGTTTAATCACTGTTAAATAATGACGAATTTTACTATCCCATGACAGGCATTGCTTGTTATAAACATTTTTGGTGTATTGAAATGCAACCTCCATTTTCTGGATTCTTGATGTTACAGATTTATTTTCGTTGCCATTTTCTGTAACCCATTCGCCTAAGTATTTAAATTCCGTTACTCTAGCAATTTTGTTAACGTTAATATAAATTTCATGCCCCGCATTTTTTATGTTAGTTATAAAAGAATAGAAGTACATCTGGTCGTCAGAATCTCAAGAGCATGTGCAATGAGGATGGAAAAAAACAAGCCTTCCGGAAAGAAGAAGAAGAGGAAGAAGAAGAAAAGGAAGAAGAAGATAAGGAAGAAGAAGAAGAGGAAGAAGAAGAAGAAGAGGAAGAAGAAGAAGAAGAGGAAGAAGAAGAAGAGGAAGAAGAAAAGGAGGAAGAAGAAGAAGAGGAAGAAGAAGAGGAGGAAGAAGAAGAAGAGGAAGAAGAAGAGGAATAAGAAGATGCATCCTCGACTGCAACGCCCAATGTGTTAACAGAAGAAGTTTTTTCATAAAAGATATGAAGCCATATTTTTGCTGCTTGTTCTTCCAAGATAGTAATCTGCTTCTGTGCATCAGAGATGTCTTCAGCAATTGGTGCCATATCATCAGCAAATGCTAGGCAGTCTATTTGAATACCCTTAATCTTTGGCCCTAGTCGGTGAGATGGTGACCCTGCTTTTTTCCATTCCCTAACAACTTTTTCCTTTATTTATTTCAAACTCCTTACTTAATCCACCCATACATTTTACTTTAGCCTTTGTCTCCGTAAGTGTGTCTTTGATAATATTTCTTGTTTTTTGGTCAAGTCCAAATTCTGTTAAAACACTAAAGAGTGATAAGCGATCTATGCTGTCATATGCTTTCCGGAAATCCACAAACGTTATGACATATTTTTTGTTAGTTGTGTTGCGAAAATATTGTATGACGTTTTTCAAATTCAAAATTTGCTCTGCACAGGACCCTCCCTTCCTGAATCCATCTTGATATTCACCGATTTGATTATCTACTTGCAGCTCTGCACGGTTTAGTAACACTTTTGAAAGAATTTTGTATGTGACCTGAAGAAGGGATATACTTCGATAATTGTTTGGGTCAGTTTTATTTCGTTTTTTGTGTATAGAATAGATTATCGCCAACTTCCAATCCGAGGGGATTTTTTCCGTTTCCCAAATGTCCAACATAATTTCGTGCAATTTTGTGATACAATTTTCTCCTGCATTTTTCCACAATTCTGCAGTTATTTGATCCTCCCCTGAAGCTTTGTTATTTTTTAGTGATTGAATAATTTCTTTAATCTCTTGTAAAGTCGGTGGGGTTGAACCTTGATTAATTTTCTAAGAATTGATGAACTTAAATTTTTCTTGTGGTAAATGAAAAAAAAATGAAAGAAAAGTATACTGCAAGCAAGGATTGTACAGTTTGCATCTATAGTATAAGCCAATTCTCCATTTTCATTAACAAAATGAAGCGATGGCGAAGAATACTTTGTCAACTTTTGCTTGAACGTTCTATAATAGTTTCGTGACTTATGTTGCTTAAAGTCCTCTTCTATTGATTGAAATTTAAAATTTTCACTTTGTTTACGAATCCTCCTTATTGATTTTGTAACTATCTTCCTAACGTTTTTAAGTTCTTGCAATGTGGTCGGAGTTTTATTGCACTAGCAATTATGCCAGGTTTGCTGCCTATGTTGTATTAACTGGTCACATTCATCTGTCCAAGGGTGTTTTCTTGCTCTTTTTAACGGGGCTATATTTACAGCTGTTTGTAAGAGTCCTGCTTGAAGTTGCGGCCAATTTTGTGGTCTATTCCGTTTATTAATTCTATATGGAAATTTTCAATTACCGTTATGGTTGATCTGTCTTTACGAAAACCATGCTGGTTCTATTTTGTATTTTGTGAGGAAGGGCGTTCTTTCCATTCAGTATTCTAATATCTTTCTTGTTACTGAAATCACCGCTACTGGTCTGTAATTGTCTAATACTGTTTGTCTTCTTTCTTATGAATAAGGATTATCATGGATGTTTCAAATATTTCCGGGAAGGTGTCCGTTTTGAACGAGGAGTTCACAATGTCTTTAATCGGTTTTATCAGTTCTCTGAAAAAATCTTTAATTATGTTGCAACGTAGATGATCGTTCCGGCACTTTTAATTTTTCAATTTATGGAATATATTTAAAATTCCTGTGTCTGTTATCTCATTAAGGTACATTCTGTTATTCCTATTGGGAATGTGGTCACTATTAATGTTTTTGTTTTGTAATGTTCTTCGTTACCTACTCTGGCGCATTTTAATTAGTATATTACGTAACGAGAGTTGTAAGAAGGGCATATTAGGTACGAGCGGAACAGTTAGGCACGACCCAATTCCGCGAGTACGTAATTGCCTTACAACTCGGGTTATGTAGTATACTTGATCTACAACCACACTTATTTGTTTCTGTTTAATAAGAAAAATATGTTTGATGTAACAAATTTATTTCTTATTAGGTACATTATTTAAAATTATAATAAACAAACAGTTGTATTTTCATATATAACTGTTACTCGACATTATTTATCTTGAAAGAAATGAAACAAAAATACATTCTTAATGGTTATATGTTTCAAACCTTTTAATTTAGTACTTATTTGAGTTAAACTGGGATAAGAGTGCTCATAGATATAGGCAACCCAATGTACGCAATGTTAATTTCCGCTAGTTTGAATTGTGGCACGGGGAGGCGCTGAATCTATGAGCACGTAATAGCAGCTCTCAACCAATCAACGAATCGTAAACCAAACGCACGTGTGTGTTATCAATCATAACTTATCATTAATCGCGGACTGTTACATACGTGTGTGTTCTGATGTATTTACATTGTCCACGAACTGTACAATAATGGGCATTTACAATAGTGATCGCAGATAAAAAATATATTAAATCTTCTTGCGCATCTCTTCCGCATCAGTGGTGGTTTGGTTATCTTCCCTTATTCATACTAATGTAATCACATAATCTCGTTGCATTTTGTTATTAAATCATTATTTATAGAACATAATAATTTTTGTTTATTTGTCGCGTTTTTTATTCTACCTTTATAGAATTTCCTTTTCATTTGCGTTATTAGTTTTTGGTGCTTTTTCTTCGCGGTAGTATATTTCATTTTAGGGATAAGAAACTCTTTTTAAATGATGAAGAGATTACGTAATTGATTGCTAGACTTTCTTATTTCGTCAGTTATCCAAGGGTATTACTTTATCTACGCTTTTAATTGGGAATGCTTTAAAGCAGGGCTTCTTAAACTTTTTCCATTCACGACCCCATTTCTGGTTGTTGTAAAATTGTATTGATTATAGTTAAAAGAATTATATACGTATTTCTCATCAAAACAGCATTTTTGCAATAATGGTATATATTCAAATCTGCCGTCCGTTCGTATATATTCGAGCGCAGCCGTTAAGTATAAAAGGAAAAATCGTTTTATAATGAGAGTTATGTGCTTGTTTTTTACTGCATAACAAACTAAATCTTGGTGCAATATTTGATACTACTGGACGTTAAACCTCTTCAATATTTTTTAGCAAAGAACGATATTGGGATTTGATATGTGTTAAAGGTAAAAAAGTAATTTCACATAAAGATGTAGTTTTGAATGGCAGAAGGATATTTAAGGCCATATCGGAGATTGTGGGAAATTCAGTTCTAGTTCCCATCCAGAGCTTTTTTGAAAAATCTAGTTTTTGGTTTGAGTCACTCGAAAGATCAGCAAACTCCTTTTGTGCTTTATATGGCGGGTTATCTAACCCATCTTACCTATAAAATTTTACCCAAGCCGATCAAAAATGGTTTTTAAATCCAAGATTTTTTAAAATCAATATTTGATATAAAATATTTCCGAAACTGTGTTTTTTTTGTTCGGTTAAAAATATTTAGATTTCGTCCTTTAATACCAAGTCTTCTTAAGCTTTGACCTCTTTATTGACCCAACAGTCTTTCAAAATATTCTTTTGGTTTATTGCCATATGAAACATGCGTTGATTCAAGATTTCTTTTTAATTTTTACAGTTTCATGCTCTCCGTAAAAGTAGTAAGAATAAATAACAAAAACTATATTATTCTTGCGATATCCACTCTCGTGTTACAATGGAATAGAGATAACTGACTACACTGGAAAAGTATAGTCAGTTTTTTGTGCGCTTTCGTCAATTTTCGCAAAATCTTTTTTTTGTCATTTTTTTGACCTATAACCAGTGTAAATAACAAGATGTGCCCGAAACTTTTGTATTCCCGTCTTTTAAACATGACGGACGCGCATGCGCGTTAACTAACCGTAAAAAGGTTTATTGGTGTCTCGCTGCACTAGAAGTGACGCAAAGCGCAACTCACGAAACCTATGACACAAAGTGCGCCATTTTCAAACTTTCACCCATATCGTAAATATTTTATCATAATGTAAAATGTTGTATCATTAAATATCGTAAATGTTGTATCGTAAATATTTTATATTAACATCTCGTGATCCCAAGATTTCGCTGAGCGACCCTGACTGACCCTCATATGGGGTCGTGACTCATAGCTTAAGAAGCCCTGCTTTAAAGAAATGAAATTGAAGGGTATTTATAAATGGCACGGGTTTTTCGTTGCAGATATTTTTCCTATAGATGTCTTCCCAGGTTTCTTCCTTGAGAGCTTTCGAAAAAAGTGTTTTATTCTTAATACTGAATTTTCTTTTATGTCCGCTCCACACTCTCGCAAAGTAGCACGGAGTTGAGCGAGGAACGAGAGTGTGGTCAGGTTACTCGGTCCGCCTTGTGCTTCCTCGCCCCGCCTTGACTAACTTCGCTTCATGAAGCGGTTTTTCGTACCCGAGTCAAAGGGACACGAGGCGCGAGTACGAGGAAGTGAAAGTATCACGTCTACACTCTCGTGTTTACTAGTCCTTTCCTATATATTATACACAAAAATAGTTCCAGCAGCAGCTATCACCTGTTCGGTGTCAGTCATGGCACTGAGGTCCTCGCGAAGTAAGGCGAGAGTGTAGATGCCTCCTCCGTCTAGTTCCTCGCCTCGAACAACTTCGGCGAGGATCCTCGCCGAAGTTACTCCGCGAGAGTGTGGAGCGGGCATTAAAGATTTAAC
This sequence comes from Phosphuga atrata, assembly GCA_944588485.1. Taxonomy (NCBI): domain Eukaryota; kingdom Metazoa; phylum Arthropoda; class Insecta; order Coleoptera; family Silphidae; genus Phosphuga; species Phosphuga atrata. The sequence goes on from OX155893.1 coordinate 102,697,533, forward strand.
TTAGTTTGGATGATTTAAGTAAATTGGTACTCATGGCAATATACTTGTGATCAGACATAGGTGTATCTTTAACTCATATTGAATGGACTGTATTTAACGAAAAAATTATTTGCGGTAGTTGAATCAAATCGGGATGGTCCCGTCACTTATCTTAAGGCTGCTGTCGTCTCCGACCCGTGGTGGAACATCCTTTCGTCGCCGATTTAAAGGGAAGAAAATAGGAAAAATAGATATCGGGATATAGATGGAGGGATACCCTTAAATTGTGGCGCTCCGGACGAAAAAAGCCGATGCAGCCTTTTGGACTGTGATCGCACCACCCGCTGTAGATTTAACTTGACATTTATAAATTAACAATACGTGCACAATGTCGGTCGACGCTGTTCGCACTTTGATTGGCGTGGTCTCGCTTTCAGCGCTCTAAGCATACTGCCGGAAATATATAAATTCGCGGCGTGATTGATAAATAATCGCAAGATTTCGGCCAAGGTCGACACACTTGTCCCCTTCTTTCGATAGAGCCCGAAATCGACTTAAATTTCGATTGAAATATGGATTTATTAATAAATTGACGCGAACACATATAGTGACCCCAGGGAATCCTTTTGATATAAAAATATTATTATACTCGGTGTTGACGTGACTCTCGTATACTGACTAAACTTGCTCTTTTAGTTCAAAGGATAGTAGAAAGTTCAATAGATTTGTCCTTTCTTTTGATGCTTCGGCGAAATTAATATTGAAATCGCCGACTAGTATTAGGTGTGTTCTTTTAGGTATACTACAATAACACTTTTTAACAATTTTTTTTTTCCAATTATGTCATTGTAGTACAAACCGTACTTTAAATACGCAACAAATTTTGGTTTGAGATTGTGATCACTATAAACTTTATTTAAATTTAAAATTTTATGAAACACTTACGAATTAATTTTAAGTTAAAATCAGTTTGCCATTTGGCTTTAACAGGTCAAGTAAAAATTTACTTGAAATCTAAATATTATAATGCAGATATTTGCTTACCGTTTTTGTAAGTTCCTTTTCTATTTGCCTTTTTTCGAAGTATTATCTGTAGCGGCAACGAGCCGCCGTTCCATTTTCATTTTTAGTTTTGCGAGGGCATTACAATAATTACCCAAATATTTTCAGACAATTTCCGAAAATATTTTATTAGGGTCGATTATGTAATCCTCGAGCAGATCAAGAAATATTTGTATTTTTAGTTTTACGAGGGCATTACGGTGAGGGCATTCGGACGAAGTTCCGAAAACATTGTATCAGGGTCAATAGTGTAATCCTCGTGAAGTTTACGACAATATGTGTTTTCTCCCGAGAATCGGTAATCACCAAAGCGACAAATAGTCGAATATAGAAAAATAATCACCCCCAGATGAGAGACCAGTATACCTGGACATAATATAAATACTTGGACCCCCGAATAAACAGGACAGTCAGGCGCAAGCAATCAACGAGTCCAGTTCAGAGAGTCAAGCTCCACTCAGTCTCTCAACAGTGTTTGTATCTCTTCTATATTTATATATATATATATATATATATATATATATATATATATATATATATCGTGAATGTAAATACATTCCTCTGGAAACCGTGAGTGAGATATCTATTCCACGGCGTCTCACAACCACAGATCTAATTGTATCTATTAAGTAAGAGTCCATTCCTCGGTTTATTAGTTTGTTTGTTGTTATTTTCCACGAGGCGATGTTGAAGGCATTTCTAATATCGACAAAGGTAGCAAGTGCTGTTTTTTAAACTTTTTTTGTTTTTAGGGTTCCGTACCGAAAACGGAACCCTTATAGGAACACTTTGTTGTCCGTACGTCTGTCTGTCTGTTCGTCTGTCTGTCTGTCAAGACCATTTTTCTTAACGCGTAGAGGTAACAAGTTGAAATTTGTATAAAATACTCGGGTCTGCGGTCTCTTTAAGCTGTGAAAAAATCAAACTTGTAAGTCAACGCGATCAAAAGATATGACCGTTTATGTCGCATATTTTGCGATTTCACAAGGGAATCAAAACCTTTAGGGTACATCCCGTTGACCTAGAATCATGAAATTTGGTAAGAAGCGGCGTCTTACAGCACGTGTGAAGGGAAAATGAAAACCGTAAATATGTAGTTTAATTACAAGAAAAATGCGAATTTATTATTAGAAACTTATGAAAATACACTAATGTTGTCGTAGCGGTATTGTTAGGCTCCAAAAGCATATGAGTTGCTTGCAGTTAGGTCCTCCTCGGTTAGGTCCGAAGGTTAAAAAGTATGTGTTGGCACGAAGCTGTTTATTCTGAATTTTCTTTGTTTATATTCGTTATGCATTTCATCACGTACGCTCTATATACATAATATATACAGGGTATATATTATGTCTAAATTTTCCATGTTTTTAACCGACATGCGACATACTCAAGTCCCGTAACATCCTGTATATATTATATTTCGTCTAATTTTTCTTTAAAATCTACATATACTTAAATCACGTATGCCCTATATTTTTGGTAGTCAATTGACCAAAAGCTGTCAATTGAACAACTGAATGTTAAGAGTATCGAAATAGATCTAGAAATAGTTAATATATTAGTTTATATTAGATCTAGAAATAGTTAGATCTTAATATAAGTTAGTGAATAAGTGTAATACTAAAATAAAGTTTTCTTTTTATAAGTTTAAAAATATTCGCGTTATTAAAAAAAATACCCTGTATACCTTTATACAGGGTATATAGGAATACAGGCGAAATTGAGCAGTAAAAACAAATAGTGAAGTTCCAGAACCCCTAAACACTCATTGTGAATGGGGGATGTATGGTAATAAAATATAGGGTAGAATTCCATCGTATGACAGCGACATCTTGAGGTTATGCTTGCAGCGGTACTAAGATGGTCGTGATTTCAGGAGGGCCACTTGTCAAGTTAACTGAATGTGCTTGCTACGTCCTCCACAAAAAAAAAGATACATTACTTACAAGTTTGTACGGAACCCTCGGTGCGCGAGTCACAAGTCGCACTTGGCTGGTTTTTGTTTTTAACCTCTTTCGAAGAAGTGTTTTACACGTTTTATGGCGTTGATTGTGGAGCGTCCTTTTCGGAATCCGTATTTTTTTTCGTTTAGTCCTCCTTTTTCCTCCAGATTTTTGGGTATCTCGTTTATTATGGTTTCGAGCAGCTTCCCAATTATCTACACAATATAGATAAAAAAGCTGCGGTTTGTCGACGCTTGACATAGTATATTTAATGCCTTTTTAAAAACTAGTTTGTAGTGTGTATTTTAGTTAGTACACATTACTAAAATTGCGCCTAAACCGTTTTTCTATAAACACTATTCAACTACTTGTTAAGGCTTAGGGGTTTGCTTGTTCAGCTTATTATTCTTTTGCTCTTGTAGTTTTTGTGTTTTGCCACTGATCATGAAGTCCTCTTAATTATCATAACTTTGCACTTTGTTATTTTAATTCGTCAAATTGTAAATATTTTGATAAGGAATATTGTTGATGCTATATTTAAAATTATTATTCAAATACAATAAAATCAAATAATGTATGGGATGCAGCTATAAAATATTATTACGGGAGTATTAAAAAGTAAACATTTTGTTTTCAAATGATGTTTCCAGTTAACTCATTTTGATAACATACCTGATATTATTACCTGAATTTTGTTCATCGTTGAGACAAAAATGTTTTCTTAACATAGTTGCAAAAAATTGTGCTACTAATGTAATATAATAATATAATAATGTAATATAATATATAATAATTAAATATGGACTATTTTGCTAATAAAATTACAACGTAATCTATTATTTTTGAAGCTAATTGTAAAAATCATTGTGCAACAACAACTCTAGGCAACTTAGGATTTCTTAAGTTATACGAACACTACAATAACTCTTTTTAACAACAATTAAAAATTGAGGGGACCTCACTATTTTTTTAAATTAACATAATGATACGAAAAATAGCTTGAATATAATTGAACCTGTGATTTCGAAAAGGGCATGAGTCCATGAATTAAAACTTTTCAGAATCGACAAAAATATGTTTTTTGTTAAAAAAGTCATTGATGCTGAAGAAACTGAATATAGAGATTGTGAAGTAAAAAACATACACGCTTTTTGGAATATTTATTTATTAAAAAAGAACAATTTTCATCAAGATATTTTGAATTAAAATTTTTGGACTTATGCCTTTTTCGAAATGACCAAAAATTTTAGTTAGTTAATCATCATTTTCCAGCAATTTTGGCTCTTTTTATTTAATTATGTTTATAGTTTTCACTATTGCTGCCACCAGAGACTCTTTTTCTAGGTTTAAAAGCATTTTCGGCAAGCTCACGATAAAGTGATATTATGTCATATCTGACAAATGCGTTTCGTTTCACTTGAAAGGGGCATAAGTCCAGGACTCGTGCCCTTTTAATTGCTTTTTAAGTTGACTTGTGGTGTATACACATGTGCTCTTTTCGCATGGAATATGTAAAAGGCGTCAATGAATAAAATGGCGTAAAAAAGTCAGTTTTCAAAAAAGTGTGAATCATTCCCTTTTCGAAATAACGGGTTCAATTAATATTCAACCTCTTCCTTAATATACAAAATTAAGTCGTACTAGGACAAATGTCATATTGAAATTAATTTTTGCAAATTAGTTATGCGTTGATAAAGATCAAGTAAGTGTATTTTAATTAATTTATTAATTTTTAATCGTTAATTAAATAAAAAGCAAAGCTGCACTGATGAGGGATAAATCTCGAAACGCGTCTGCAGATGGCTAGCCATTTAATTTATGTAGAAAGAAATGATTTTGAATGTTATTTAACTAGTAGTACTAGTAATATCATAAAAAATGTCTATTGTGTAATTCAATATCCTGCGTGGTATTAGCCAGAGAAGTAGTTGTTTCAATATGACATTTGTCTAAGTCTTAGTAGGACTTAATTTTGTAGATTAACGAACAGGTTGAAAATTAATTATTTTCAAACTATTTTTCGTATCATTATGTTTACTTTTTAACAACATTTATCTTTTTCAACTTTGTCATTTTTCGGCTTAAGAGTACAAGCCGTACTTTAAATACGAAACATTATTAGTATTTTGGTTTGAGATTGTTTTCACTATAAGCATATTTTGTTATTTAGTATTTTTTTCAGTTTCTTTAACTTTCTCGTGTAGGCTATATCTCTAGCATTTTTACTATTCTGTAGCAAATTTAACTTCGTTAAATTTCAAGTTTCTAAAATTAGTTAGATTACCGTTTTAATTAAAATACATTGTTTTGTTTTGATTGTTTCTTTACTTTATCCTGTCTTGCTTTGTAAACTAATTAGTTTTGATAATTTTTAATTAAATAGTTAAATTAGTTAAACAAAACAACGGAAATTCATACTAATTACACGTTAGCATTTTTATGTAATATAATTTAATTATATTATTATGTATTATTATGTAATATAGTATTATTTAAATTAGTATTTTAATTCGATAAATTGTGTGTATGATGTCAGTTTGCACAGTGAATAGTAAATTTACTCTTGGTTCCTAATTGAATTTCGTGTGTATAAACATTTCGGATGAAACTTTCTCAGTATTCCACAAATTACAACCTCACAATATCCCATAAACAAATTATTTCTACAAAATGAAACACAGTTAACCAAATAATTATAAATTAAATATACGAAGGGATATATTAATGTAATTTACATACCATTTTAGAAATAAAATGGTACGGTAAATTTAGTTTTTTTTTTCTATTTCTAATAAAATAGAATAATTTATGGGAGGAAACTTGTAAATCTTCGAATCTCGAATATTACACAAACAACGTGAAACTTCTATGAAAAGCAGTCAAACGTTAAAACTTTCTCCACTTTATATTCATCCCTAAATTGTTTCAACGAGGGATGAAAGTGAAAATATCCAAAGAAAAAGATTGGATATTCTTGTTTTGTTACTTCCGTACGTTGCTTGCACAGATTAGGTCCTTGCATAATCCATACTTTATCATTACCTATCTTCTTTTTATTTCGGTTAAGTGAGGAAAAAAACAATACAATTTCGGGATTTTTTTTGTAAAAATCGCCTAGATCCTATAGTTATGAATATATCGTTATATATGATATATAGATATGAATATATCGCCTATAGTTATGAATTTTATTCAAGTTAAAGCTTCCATACACGGAAAAAAGTACACTCTAAAAATTACAGTTTAAATAGTAGCATCGACCTTACGAATTTTAAACTGTAAAAACTAACAATTGCTTTTTTAAATTTACAGTTTCCGGTATTATTAATAAATAAGTTTTAAACATTACAGTATGCGACTGCAATTTCTACAAATTTGTATTCGTAAGGCCGCTGCCTATTATTTAAACTGTAATTTTTAGAGTGTACTTTTTTCCGTGTACTGTATAGCATTTTTACAGTACTGTAGCATATTTAACTTTTTTACATTGAAAGTTTATAAAATCAATTAGATTATCTCTCTTAATTAAAATACATACAAGTTTTATTTTGCTTCTTTCTTTACTTTATCCTGTTTTGCTTTGTAAACTAATTAGTTTTAATAATTAAATTACTTAAACAGTTTAATTAGTAAATCTAAACTGAACAACACACCGGAAATTCATACTAAATATACGTTCATATTTTTTTATATAATATTACTAAAACAAATATTTTAATTAGACAAATTCCGAATTTAATGTCAGTTTGCACAGTGAATAGTAAATGTACTCTTGGGGTTCCTAATTAAATTTAGTCTGAATAAACATTGCGAATGAAACTTTCTCCGTATACCGCAAATTACAACCTCACCAAATCCCATAAACAAACTATTTCTACAAAATGAAACATACAGTCGAACTTACGTCGAACTTACTTGTCTCGTCGAATTACTCGACATTATTTAACTTGAAAGAAATGAAAAGAAATACATTCTTAATGGTTACATACCTTATTATTTAGTACTTATTTAGGTTAAACTGGAATAAAAGAGCTCATAGATATAGGCAACCCAATGTACGCAATGTCAATTTCAGTTAGTTTGAATTGTGGCACGGGGGCGCTGAACGTATGAGCACGTAGTAGCAGCTCTCAATCAATCAACGAATCTCAAACCAAACGCACGTGTGTATTATCAATCATAACTTATTATTATTAATCGCGGACCGTTACATACGTGTGTGTTATGATGTATTTACATAGTTCACGAACTGTACAATAATGGGCATTTGCAATAGTGGTCGTAGATAAACAATTAAGCAAAATAATGACAAGTCAACGTTAAATTTAGCTTTTCAATATAAACTTTTCTAAGTTTAATAAAACAGAATAATTTATGGAAGGAAACTTGTAAATCTTCGAATCTCGAAGGTAACACAAACAACGAGCAATTTCTATGAAAAGCAGTCAAACGTCAAAAGTTCCTCCAATTTATATTCATCCCTAAATTGTTTCAAAGAGGGATGAAACTGAAACACAGCAAGAGATAAACGTGAACTTGAACAAGTAATTGAATGCTTTCACATTTCGGCTTTCACGCCACAACAATAAATTCAAATCTGATTTACACAATGGATTCATTCAAGCATAATAAATATAATTCAGGTAGGCTTGTTTTGTAAGTTTATTTTCTCCAATATTACCGCATAGATTTTATTCAAACTTTGCGGACTTTTTACCTATGAATCAAGTTAAAAATATTAATAAATTTGAAAACCACTCGATTGGTTGATTTCAAAGTTATTGCTCGTTGCAGACAAAATTTCTCGTCGTCGTTTTACACTCTACCAGTCTTATTGTTTGAAACAATGTTAATCAATTACACTTTAAAATTGAAAGGTTTCTTTTAATTTCCAGAAAATCTTAAATTAATTCCGCTTGTTTCATTCCTTTTCAAGATATCACTGTAAATATATCAAGGTGTTTTTAATTGGTTGAAAATTGATTAGTTTTTTAAGATTTGCTGACTTATTGTAAACGAAATTGCATTATGTTTTATATTAGCGTAATCTGTGTAAAATTCTGCGTGTTTTGATGCACAATATGTAAAAACCGGAGAGGTGTCGAAAATTTCAAACGAATTTTGCAATTGTAATTTTTAAATTGCAATTTTTAAATCACAAATTTTGACTTGTCATGGATATTGACATATAATACATCTGAAAACGCGAAATTTTGTAGAAAACAAAGAACTAATAATCTTTTTCTGTGTTGGTGAAGCGTAACCTTCAAATTGCGATTATAACACGCAAAATACCGTACTTTCGGATTTTTGCCCTTTTTTTCCCCGTATTACCCTGATTTTCGAACTTTTTTTAAAATAATCTAAATTCACTGAATCTTGTTCTAAATTATTCTAAATTAGATGCGGATTAAAACTATGTATGTTACTTGCAGTTGCACGGAGAATAAACGTCTCAAATTTTCCATAAAACGATTTGATCATTTTTTTGAAAGACTCGAAACTTTGTTCTCGATTTTCTCGAACCCGCGGGCCGGATCCGGACCTCAACTTGATTTTATCCGGCCCTCGTAACAATTTTCACATCATATTACGATTTTCTCGAACCCTCGGGCCGGATTCGGCCCTCAACTTGATTTCATCCGACCCTCGTAACAATTTTCAAATCATATTACACCTAGCCGATTGGACTCAGTCTTCTGATTCTTTGAGATTCTTTTTCACATAAATAAATCAGCGGGAAACGCAAGAAAATAAATTTTGACTGAAAAGGCTTCTCGATGTAGATTTCCTGATAATTGCAAATATTCAAAAAACATTGCACTAGTTAGTTCCCTTCGCGAGCTATGTCTCGCAAAAATTGATAAATTCGTGTGAAAATGCAAGGTCGCGTGCACACGGACCGGATCCGACCTTAAATTTGATTTTATCTGACCCTCGCAACAATTTTCGAATCTGTTAAACCTGGTCGAGTGTGTAGACTTCGTCTTCAAGGTTTCATAGGTTTAGCGGTTTGAGCTTAGAGACATGCAACGACACTCGCTTATTGTTAGCAATATAATCATGAATAGTTCGTAAGTCGATTTGAAAATTGTTACGAGGGCCGGATCAAATCAAGCTGAAGGTTGAATCCGGCCCGCGTGCACGCGATTCAGATCTCAATTTTCTCGAACCCGCGGGATAGATACGGCCCTCAACTTGATTTTATCCGGCCCTCGTAAAAATTTTCAAATCATAATACACCTGGCCGACTGGACTCCGTCTTCGAGATTCTTTTTCACATAAATAAATCAGCGGAAAACGCTAGAAAATAAATTTTTACACAAAAGGCTTTTCGAAGTAGATGCCCTGCTAATTACGACTATTAAAATAACATTGTACTAGTTAGTTCCCTTCACGAGATATGGCTCGCGAAAGTTGATAAATCGTGCAAAAATTCAAGGTCGCGTGCACGCGAACCGGATCCGACCTTCAACTTGATTTTATCCGGCCCTCGCAACAATTTTCAAATCTGTTAAACCTGGTCGAGTATGTAGACTTCGTCTTCAAGGTTTCATACGTTAAGCGATTTGAGCTTAGAAACATGCAACGACACTCGCTTATTGTTACCAATATAATCATGGTTAGATCGTAAATAAGATTTGAAAATTGTTACGAGGGCCGGATAAAATCAAGTTGAAGGTCGAATCCGGCCCGCATGCACGCGATTGAGATCTCAATTTTCTCGAACCCGCGGGATAGATCCGGCCCTCAACTTGATTTTATCCGGCCCTCGTAACAATTTTCAAACCATATTACACCTGGCCGAATGCACTCGGTCTTCGAGATTCTTTTTCACTTAAATAAATCGGCGGAAAACGCAAGAAAATAAATTTTGACACAGAAGTTTTTCGATTGGGGGGATCAGGCTTCTCGATGTAGATTTCCTGCTAATTACAAATATTCAAATTACATTGTACTAGTTAGTTCCATTCGCGAGATAGGGCTCGCAAAAGTTTATAAATGCGTGCGAAAATTTAAGGTCGCGTGCACGCGGATCGGATCCGACCTTCAACTTGATTTTGTCCGGCCCTCGAAACAATTTTCAAATCTGTGAAACCTGATCAAGCGTGTAGACTCCGTCTTCAAGGTTTCATAGGTTAAGCCGTTTTAGCTTAGAAACATGCAACGACACTCGCTTATTGTTAGCAATATAATAATGGATAGATCGTCAGTACGATTTGAAAATTGTTACGAGGGCCGGATAAAATCAAGTTGAAGGTCTAATCCGGCCCGCGTGCACGCGATTCAGATTTTAATTTTCTCGAACCCGCGGGATAGATCCGGCCCTCTACTCGATTTTATCCGGCCCTCGTAACAATTTTCAACTCACGTTACACCTGGCCGAGGGAACTCCGTCTTTAAGATTCTTTCTCACATAAATAAATCTGCGGAAAACACACGAAAATAAATTTTGACACAAAAGGCTTATCGATATAGATTTCCTGCTAATTACAAATACTCTAATTACATTGTACTAGTTAGTTCCCTTGGCGAGATATGGCTCGCGAAAATTGATAAATGCGTGCGAAAATTCAAGATCCCGTGCACCCTTGATCCCGCGCATCCCGTGCATCCCGTTCCACTTGATTTTGTCCGGCCCTCGCAACAATTTTCAAACCTGTTAAACCTGGTCGAGTGTATAGACTTCGTCTTCAATGTTTCATAGGTTAAACGATTTAAGCTTAGACATTACATTAGCTTATAGTTAGCAATATAATCATGGATCGTAAGTAACATTTGGAAATTGTTACGAGGTCCGGATAAAATCAAGTTGAGGGGCGAATCCGATCCGCTGGTTCGAGTAAATCGTAATAGGATTTGAAAATGGTTACGAGGGCCGGATAAAATCAAATTGAGGTCCGAATCCGGCCCGCGGGTTCTAGAAATTCGAGATCAAAGGTTTAGTGGATTCGACCTCGTGACAATTTCCAAATCCTGGCCGAGTGTGTTAACTTTTTCTTCGAGGTTTCATCTAGACTATACTTTTGATAATCTAGCCTTTTGATAATCTAATCGCATGCACGCGGGCTGGTTTCGACCTTCAACCTGATTTTAACCGGCCTTCGTAACAATTTCCAAATCCTGTTAAACCTGGCCGAATGTGTAAACTTCGTCTTAGAGGTTTCATCTAGAATAGACTTTTTATAATCTAACACCGTGCCCGCGGGCCGGATTCGACCTTCTAATTGATTTTATCCGGCCCTCGTAACAATTTCCAAATTCTGTTAAAGCTGGCCGAATATGTAAAACTTCGTCTTCGAGGTTTCAACTAGACTATACTTTTAATAATCTAGACTTTTGATAATCTAATTACGTGCCCGCGGACTGTTGATTTTATCCGGCCCTCGTAACAATTTCCAAATTCTGTTAAACCTGGCCAAATGTGTAAACTTCGTCTTTGAGGTTTCATCTAGACTAGACTTTTGATAATCTAGACTTTTGATAATCTTATCACGTGCCCGCGGGCCACATTCCACCTTCAACTTGATTTTATCCGGCCCACGTAATGATTTGCAAATCCTGTTAAACCTGGTCGAATGTGTAAACTTCGTTTTCGAGGTTTCATCCAGACTAGACTTTTGATAATCTAATCACGTGTCCGCGGGCCGGATTCTGCATTTAACTTGATTTTATCCGGCCCTCGTAACAATTTCCAAATCCTGTTAAACCTGGCCGAATGTGTAAACTTCGTCTTCGAGGTTTCATCTAGAATAGACTTTTCATAATCTAACACCGTGCCCGTGGGCCGGATTCGACCTTCAAATTGATTTTATCCGGCCCTCGTAACAATTTCCAAATTCTGTTAAAGCTGGCCGAATATGTTAAACTTCGTCTTCGAGGTTTCATCTAGACTAGACTTTTGATATTCTAGACTTTTGATAATCTAATCACGTGTCCGCGGGCCGGATTCTGCATTTAACTTGATTTTATCCGGCCCTCGTAACAATTTCCAAATCCTGTTAAACCTGGCCGAATGTGTAAACTTCGTCTTCGAGGTTTCATCTAGACTAGACTTTTCATAATCTAACACCGTGCCCGCGGGCCGGATTCGACCTTCAAATTGATTTTATCCGGTCCTCGTAACAATTTCCAATTTCTGTTAAAGCTGGCCGAATATGTATAACTTCGTCTTCGAGGTTTCAACTAGACTAGACTTTTGATAATCTAGACTTTTGATAATCTAATCACGTGCCCGCGGACCAGATTCGACCTTCAAGTTGATTTTATCCGGCCCTCGTAACAATTTCCAAATTCTGTTAAACCTGGCCATATGTGTAAACTTCGTCGTCGAGGTTTCATCTAGACTAGACTTTTGTTAATCTAGACTTTTAATAATCTAATCACGTGCCCGCGGGCCGGATTCGACCTTCAACTTGATTTTATCCGGCCCACTTAATGATTTGCAAATCTTGTTAAACCTGGCCGAATGTGTAAACTTCGTTTTCGAGGTTTCATCCAGACTAGACTTTTGATAATCTAATCACGTGTCCGCGGGCCGGATTCGGCATTTAACTTGATTTTATCCGGCCCTCGTAACAATTTACAAATCCTGTTAAACCTGGCCGAATGTGTAAACTTCGTCTTCGAGGTTTCATCTAGACTAGACTTTTCATAATCTAACACCGTGCCCGCGGGCCGGATTCGACCTTCAAATTGATTTTATCCGGCCTTCGTAACAATTTCCAAATTCTGTTAAAGCTGGCCGAATATGTAAAACTTCGTCTTCGAGGTTTCATCTAGACTAGACTTTTCATAATCTAGACTTTTGATAATCTAATCACGTGCCCGCGGGCCACATTCCACCTTCAACTTGATTTTATCCGGCCCACGTAATGATTTGCAAATCCTGTTAAACCTGGCCGTATGTGTAAACTTCGTTTTCGAGGTTTCATCCAGACTAGACTTTTGATAATCTAATCACGTGTCCGCGGGCCGGATTCGGCCTTTAACTTGATTTTATCCGGCCGTCGTAACAATTTCCAAATCCTGTTAAACCTGGCAAAGTTTGTAAAGATAGACTAGACTTTTGATAATCTAGTCTGAGTGTGTAAACTAGACTTAACTTTTAATTACAGATTGTTAATTATATATTGTTAGTTAGGTATATGAAATCTTTTGATAGAATCATGAAGTTAATTTATTTCTAAACAACATTTATTAAAAATTAATAATAATTATTTTTACTGAATTTAAGCAATAGGTAATATATAGGTGAAGATTGCACGGACACACTACAGCATATAAATACCTTAATATTCTTATTGTTTAGTGGCTCATAAAATTTGCAATTTTCATATGAAAGTTATTTTCGGTATAAACAGAATTTAATATTAGCTTTCCGAGGCGAATGCAAACGGTCATATGGATGAGATGGAATCAATACGGTGAATCTGCACGCTGGAAGGCGCGTGCTGTACCATAAACTCGCGCCGGAAAATGTTTTTCAACGGTGCGCATGGTCGCATGGAAATCTAGTTCACGACACCGATAACACGTTCATTTCGAAACCATATGGATTGTTATAAAATTGGTTTTTACGTGTTTAAACATTGAACATTTATTTTGTGAGCATTCAACGAAAAAGGCAAATTGTGCCAGAATAAATATGAGAAATAAATCAAGTTTTATTTAAAAGACAAATCTTATAAAAATCAATTTTAGAAATATGTGAAATAGAAGAATTGTAGGAAATAAGACCTTTTTTTCGTATAATTTTATATTTTATAGAATTAGAGGAAGGGCCCTAACGCCTGGTCGCTATCTAGAGCTAGACAGTTGAAAACACGGGTGCGTGCCGCGGGCGGGATTCGACCACCTTTAACTTGATTTTATCCGGCCCTCGTAACAATTTTCAAATCGTACTTATGATCTATCCATGATTATATTGGTAACAATAAGCGAGTGTCGTTGCATGTTTCTAAGCTCAAACCGGTTAACCTATGAAACCTTGAAGACGATGTCTACACACTCGACCAGGCTTAACAGATTTGAAAATTGTTGCGAGGACCGGACAAATTCAAGTTTATAGTTCTAAAACCATAGATCATCACATATCAGACCACAGTGCACAAATTCTGTTATTGGAGTGCAATATTGGGCCGGCAGTCTCGGACACAATATGGACAAGACGATTTAATAAAGAAAACATGGAGTACCATATGCAACTGATGGAAAATATAACATGGGAGGAGGTTTTTAATAACAGAAATCACGATATTGAGAGACAATAGATCGTTTTCATGGATATTTTTCGGATAAACTTCTATCTACGAGGCCTTTCCTATAGTTATCGTACACACCAATAAAATATCTAAATGCGTTTTCAACAACCCATATTTGAAGAAAATGGAAACGAATCTTAAACTATTCCAAACTTTATCAAAATTTAATTAAACATTCAAGAATATTTATAATATTCTACGTAGAATTTTTATTAAGTTATTGAAAGACAACAAGAGAAGAGTTCTAAGAAGGGAAATTGAAACAGCAGCAAATAGACAGAAAGCTACTTGGAATATAGTAAGACGAGTGACAGAGATTAAGAAGAAAACGGATACATACTGCAATCTAGATGCCTATTACTAATGCTGGAAATATAAACAATTTTTTCGTGAACAAAGCTAAAGTCCTAGCAGATTCACAGCCTGTTATGCAGACAATATCCTATTAAACAACAAATCGTTATTCTTAATGCCGGTCTGCCAGGATGAGATTGCTGATGTTATTTTAAACCTCAAAAATACTAAAAGTGCGGGTATTGACAAAATTGCTTCCATAGCTTTGAAAAATGTGCTCCCTGCAATATTAAATCCTTTACAACACCTTATAAACAATGGTTTAGAGGTGGGCAAATTTCCAGAAATTCTAAATACGGCGATTATCACTCCTATCCATAAAACAGGGGATAAGTCTTTGATTGAAAATTACATGCCTATAAGTATTTTATCGGTTTTCTCTAAAATCCTTGAGAGGATTATATGCTCCAACATATCTTCGTAAAAGCGAAATACATTGAAACGGCATACTTCCAGTTCATAAAGGGTATTATGGACAATCTTGAGTCGCCGAAACTCCCAGTTGGAATGCTGATGGACCTCTCGTTGGCTTACGATTTAGTTGACCATAATCTACTAGTAGAAAAACTCTCAAAATATTGTATAAGAGGAGTCGCGCTTGAGTTGATCACATCATTCGTAACTAATCGGACACAAATTACTAGGATCCGAACTCCACACGGATTTGTACATTCTCCCCCGAGTACGATCAAGACGGGTATTCCACAAGGTAGCACACTGGAGCCTCTACTTTTCGCTCTATTTATAAATGACCTGCATGCAATCCCCATTAACTTACCTCACATTAAGATCAATTATGCGGACGATACATCCCTATTGTTGTTACTTATTACAATCAACGATATCACCACCAACGCAAAAAGGGCTGCCGAGTCGTTAAAAATGTGGTTTGATACTAATAGACTTAAACTAAACAAAGAAAAAACTCAAACAATAATCTTCAAAACGAAGCGGAATACGTCGCTATACCCTGAAGAAATATCAATTGTGAGCGCGTATGTGCCAGTAAGTGATTCAGTAAGGCTCCTCGAACTTCATATAGACCAATCTCTGGACTGGGCTACACATACCAACTTTGTGACAAAGAAACTGAACAAGGCAGTATTCGCAATAAGATCCCTTCAACGTTATGTTGAGACCGACGTCCTAACGATGGTGTATTTTGCCATCTTCCACAGCCTTAGATTTGGGATTATGTTCTGGGGAAATGGTACATAGTACAAGTGTGTCTTCAAGATACAAAAACAAGCACTGCGAATACTCTTAAATTTGAACTACCGTGAATCCTGCAGAGGTCATTTTAGAGCGAAGATTTTAACAACTACAGCTACATTTATCAATGAGAACATTGTGTTCCTCAAGAAACACAAGCACCTTTTCATGGATTTTGTTAAACCCACGGAACGGCTAACAAGAAAACAAAGAGATGTATCAGCTACCCAGGCATATTCTTACGATGACCGAAAGAAATCCCCCGTATATTAGCATGAAACTATTCAATGCTCTGCCTCGAGAAATCAAACAAATTAATAATATAAAAAGTTTCAAGAAACAGCTATTCCAACTCCTAAATAACATTGAACCATACGAAGTAGAAGAGTTCTTCTTGAAGGTGTAACACACATTGAGTTATATTTCCTATTCCTACCAGTGACACATTTCATTTAGAATGTATTTGTAATGTACTTACTATACTTGCTTAGATAATGAAATAAATATTTTTGAATTTGAAGGTCGAATCCGATTTGCGTGCACGCGACCTTGAATTTTCGCAAGAATTTATCATTTTTTGCGAGCCATATCTCGCGACGGGAACTAACTAGTACAATGTAATTTGAATATTTGTAATTAGCAGGAAATCTACTACGAGAAAGCCTTCTGTGTCAAAATTTATTTTCTTGCGTTTCCTTAGAAACACATTATTGTTTTTATTTTTATTTTTTTAGTTTGAAAAATACATTCAGAAAGACCATTAATAGTAGTTTGTGATACAGGTGTGTGAAGTAGGGCTTTTGTGCATGAGATGCGAAGTTTAAAGCTCAAGCCAAAGACGAGTGATTTAATCGCAATGAGTGCAGAAAAGCCTTTGACACACGTGTGTCATACATTATTTTATCTACGAAACATCTTAAAATACTGTTGAAACTACAAAAAAAAATTGTTTCTTAACGACGAAATTGTAAAAATTGTAATTTTGACAGGCAAGTATACTTTAAATCAATGACAGAGTATGTCAATAAATCAATGACAAAATCAATGACAGAATTTAGAATGTTCAGCGCCTCTGCGGAAAAAAATGCTAACTAGTAAAAACACACAGTGACGGAAACACAATGTGGTTGTTAACAACCACATTGTGTTGACAAAACTTACAATTTTTTACAATTTCGTCGTTAAGAAACAATTTTTTTTTTGTAGTTTCAACAGTATTTTAAGATGTTTCGTAGATAAAATAATATATGACAGACGTGTGTCGATGTGGTCTAGGTTAACCTAGATTTAATCTAGATTAGGTTATGGTTAGGTTAAGTTATCTTAGAGCCAGATAAATATAACTAGTAAAAACACACAGTGACGGAAACACAAACTGGTTGTTGTCGATATAATCTAGGTTAACCTAGATTTAATCTAAATTAGGTTATGGTTAGGTTAAGATATATTAGAGCCAGATAAATCCAGACTGAGAGTCCGAGACTTCTTGATTCAAAATAAGAAATGATTAATTCAATTTTAATATACGTCAGAGAATTTATTTTCACTGCGTCTATGTGTTTTGTTTAGTGATATAAGTTGTTGCAATAGTAACAACAAACACAAATCCTTTAATAATGAAACTCCATTTGATTTACATTGGAGTTTTACGCACGAGTTGGATACTTTAGCACACGATTATAATTATGGCATCCTTCACATACAATATTGTATTTATTAATTTATTCATTTTGATGTGTGAGTAGATAAAATAAATTAAATATTCGGTTTTCGTTTAGATCAAAATGTAACTTGTCTCGGGCCGCGGTTTGGGCACCCCTGCTTTAAATATTTTCAAGAGCGAAAAAATGGACGAATGTGAAATTGGGCGAGGTCGCCGGGTAAGTTTCCCTTCTTTCCAATTCATTTATTAAGTAATGCAGCATTTAGATAGTTACCACATTACTGAAACTAGGTTAGGTTAGTTAGTTTCTAGTAATTATCTATCTGCTGCATTTCTTCATAAAAGGATTGGGACGAAAGGAAAATTACCCGGCAAGGTCGCCCAATTTAACTTAATATTTTTTTTCAACGAAACATCTTGAGCATGGGTGTCCAAACTGGGGCCCGAAAAATTTTCTCGTCATTGTGCATTGGGTAACTCTGGGCAATCTTTACAGCCATGAATAAAGCCAGAATTGGCTCACGGTATTCACAATTAATTTGACAAATATACCAAAATGCCACTTGTGACACTACATGAAAAGTCGACTACAGAGAAGATCACGATAGGGAGCTGAGTCAGGCAAGGAGACACCAAATCACCAAAGCTGTTTACACTCCCTTTAGAAGACACTCGCTTTTCTTCTAAAGACATGCCTTAAGAGAAGAAAGGCATAAGCATAGATGGCAAATATCTAAATCACTTACGTTTCGCCGATATGATATTATATTAATAAGCTCAGATATCCAAGAACATAAAGACATGCTAGACCAAACTAAAGCATCAATATCAGTAGCCTGAAAATGAACTTGGGAAAGACCAAGATCATGACGCAAGAAGTTGGAGCCCAACAACAAATGGACGGGCAGGAAATCGAACAATTGTCCGAGTAGATATACCTAAGACAGGCATGAGCAACCTGCCGCCCGCGGGCCGCATATAGTGTCTGTGTCGGCTTCCCTGTGCAATGAAAATTACTCTACTGCCCCAAATTTTAATAAACGGGACCAATATTACCGCCTTGCATCTTTTTGCATCTGTACTGGAACAAATAATGGTAATTTGGCCATAGTTCCAAGAAAGGTTGCTCATGCCTGACCTAGGACATCAAACTGTGGAACTAGAAGTGTAAGTTAAAGCTGGGCTGCTTTCGGCAAACTCAGACACATACTCAAGACACCAGACATACCGCCTAAAACGAAAAGTATACGACATGTGCATATTGCCCGTCACGACGTATGGCCTGAAAACGATGGTATGGACAGCAAAGAGCGCAAATAGATTAAAAACCTGCCAAGGACCAACAGAATGGGCTCTGCTCGGCAGAAAGCTTTAGAGACGCAATAACAAACCAGACTGCGAACCAAAGTCAAGGACGTGAGTGAACGAAGCCCATAACTTAAGTGAACTTGGGTAGACACGTAGCCAGGGAAAACACCTACAAATGGACCCATAGAATTACTCACTGCAGACCAACAGCCACAATACGAAGCACTGGAAGACATCAAGGAAGATGGCTCGACGACATCAAGAAAATAGCGGGGAAAGAATCGCAACAAATCGCAAAAAGAATATGCGCATGGAACGGCCTGAAGGAGGCCTAAATCCAGGAGTGAACAAACACGGGCTGAAGAGAGAGAGAGACTCTTCATTGATTTCAAAGACCGTTCCTTTCAATGGCTGCGCCGTTTCAACCGTTTGGGACACGTATTTTGTCATTTATTCACAATTATCTATACGGATAATCAACGTTCGAACTAAACTTATTTTTACTGGGAACCCTGTGTCGTCAAATAATTGTCTCAACTTTTTCCACAAACTATTAACTGAACTTTCATTTTTGATGTGCACATACGTGGTCTGTTAGAAAAGTATCCGACCTTTAGCCAGTAAAAAAACTGGCATACCTGGAGCGTTGGAAACCTAATCACTCTCAAAGTAGTCTCCTTGGGACTCCACACACTTCTCCCAGCGGTGCCGTCATTGTTGGAAGCATTTCGAAAACGCCTCTTTCAGAATCGACTTTAGCTCGGCTGCCGTTGCAGCTATAATGTCCTCTCTTGTCTGAAATCGCGTTCCTTTCCAAAAAAATAGCCAGGAGTCGCAGGGGCGGCATATCAGGAGAGTAAGGAGCCTGTCGAACCAGAGGAGTCTGTTTTTTCGCCAAAAAATTGTGAACCAAGTGCGAAGAATATGCTGCAGCATTGTCGTGATGGAGTCGCCAATTTACTGATGACCCCAACTCCAGTCGCTTGCGCCGCACAGCACCACGTAGGCGACGTAGGACATCCCTATAGAACTCTTTGGTGATTTTTACTTGCATTGAAAAACCGACGAGAGCACTACACACTACGTCACTCGAACACTGCTCGACAGCAACGCTATCTACAGGCGGGAAAAAATTCTAGCATGCGCACGAAGGTTCAAGGTCGGCTCATGCAAGCGCGCTTGATTCATATCCAAAAGGTTTTCAAAATAAAAAATAAGGTCGGATACTTTTCTAACAGACCACGTATAATGAAAGATCGATAGTTATAACTAGTTTATCTTTGGCCTTTACTTGATCATCATAAAGATAGTATCATAAAGTTTTTGACTGCATATGCCCAATCGTCATAATTCTTGCGTCCTTTTAGTTTGGGAACATTTACTAAATAACTTGATGTCGGCATTATTCACAAAAGCAAAGCACCAAAAACTACTGTAAATTAAACCTAACCTCTCCAGTCATGCACGAGGTGTTCCTCGTAAAGTAAATGTATTCCAATTTATAATTCAATACAGCAAAGCTGAACTGATGAGAGGTAAATTTCGAAACGCGTCTGCAGATGGCTATTCACTAAAGTTAAATAGACAAATATGATCTTTAAAACAATGTTATTTATTTAGTACTCGTTTACTTTAAAAATTGGGTCTGGGCCCATTACCTCTTCAAATATTAATCGGCAATCGTGTTTTTATATTTATTTTGTGAATTATTTTCGTTCGAGTTGGATAATCTTAACTGTGTTCAAACCGCTTGTAGTGCAAACGAACTGCAGCATGATAATTTCTAAAACTCCACTGTTCTTGAATAATATAATTAGTTTCTTATTTTATATCTATTAAACTATTCATTCCATAGGGAATCCTTATAATAGCCGCTACCATCCCGGTACACAAAAAAGGAAATGAACTTAAGCTAGACAATTACAGGCCAATCTATCTCTCTATCAGCACTATCAAAAGTAATGGAGTACAGCATGGAAAAAAGATTGTTGAGTTTTATTAACAAAAACAATTTAATACCAAAGGAACAACATGGTTTTAGAAAGAGAAAATCAACTACAACAACAATCCTGGATTTTTACAACAGTCTTTGAACAGAATTTTAGAACAGAATTTTTACAATTCTCGTGAGGTCGACAAAACCAAATCACCGGTCGGTATTTTTTGCTATTTGTCCAAGGCCTTTGACTGAATATCACATGAGACACACTCCTACATGTACTCCATACATACGGTATCAAAGGAAAGACATGTCGCTTGTTCCGGTCGTCTCTCCACAATAGGAAGTAGGTCACTAATATCAAGCACAACCACAAAATAGGTGTCTCCAAACTATCATACAATACCAATATTGGTGTACCGCATAGGAGTGTGCTCGCGCCGACTTTATTTTCCTTATACTACTCTGTTAGAAAAGTATCCGACCTTATTTTTTATTTTGAAAACCTGATGGATTTGAATCAAGCGCGCTGGCATGAGCCGACCTTGAACCTTCGTGCGCATGCGTGAATTTTTTCCCGCCTGTAAATAGCGTCAGTTGCTGTCGAGCAGTGTTCGAGTGACGTAGTGTGTAGTGCTCTCGTCAGTTTTTCAATGCAAGTAAAATGACGGAACGACTGGAGCGGCGCTACTGCATTAAATTTTGCCAGAAACTAGGCGACAACCCGGTGGAAACCATTCCGAAGATACAGACGGCTTTCGGTGACGATGAGATGGGCATCACACAGATTAAGGAGTGGTATAACCGGTTTAAAGACACGCTCTGGTCGGCCATCAACATGCCGAAATGACCATGTCATTGCCAAAGTGAACGCTGTGGTGATGCGGGATCGTCGGGTGACTATCCGAGAAATTGTGACTGGAGTTGTGGTCAAATTGGAGAATCCATCACGGCAATGCTCCAGCACATTCTTCGCACTTGGTTCACAATTTTTGTCGAAAAACCAGACTCTTTACTCTCCTGATATGCCCCCCTGCGACTTCTGGCTATTCCCCAAAGTCAAGAGGCCATTGAAAAGAACGCGATTTCAGACAAAAGAGGACATTATGGCTGCAACGATAGCCGAACTAAAGTCGACTCCGAAATAGGCGTTTTCGGAATGCTTCCAACAATGGCGGCACCGCTGGGAGAAGTGTGTGGAGTCTACTTTGAGGGTGATCCAAAGGTTTCCAACGCTCCAGGTATGCCAGTTTTTTTTACCGGCCAAAGGTCGGATACTTTTCTAACAGACCACGTACACTGCAGATATTGTTCATTATCTTGAAGGGAAACACGACACCCAGTATACGGACGATGCCAGTTTTATAATGTCAACGGACTCCATGACCGTGACTGAATCCGCAGCAAATAAGCTCCTGGAGGACATCTACAAATGGTTCTCGAGCAACCATATGTATTTAAATATAAACAAAACTAATTATGTTATATTTCAAACGGGCAGAAAACTCGCGCGCAAAATCTTCAATTAACAATCGTCCAAGAAAAGTTACAAATAAACAACACTACTAAATTCCTAGGAATAGTTTTTGAGAAATTCCTGACGTGGAACACCACAAGTGATTAGATTATAAAGTCAATTAACTGTAAAATATACTGCCCGAGATTAATAAAATATCTAGGTAGTAGCAGGCGATATATAGCATAAATATATAATTATATTCAACCTGTACTATCTATGTCTCTATAATATTACCTTCAATCTGTATGCTATCTATTCTATGTATCCAGTATGCGAAATCGTCAATTATAACTATGCCGTTTCAAATCACTTCAAATTAAAGGATATTACTCCAGTAACATCGGACTCCTCTATTCTATGTATCTGTATGCTCTATAATATTACCTTTAATAAGTTTATATGATTATCTATAATTAGCATGATTTCGTCAATATTAAATTTTCAATTAAATCAATAGCCTGCATGTGCATGTATTTCTACATAAACGACAAATTAAAACCTAACCTCGCCAGTCATGCACGAGGTGTTCTAATAAGTGCATTCCAATTTATAATTCAAAACAGCAAAGCTGCACTGATGAGAGATAAATTTCGAAACGCGTCTGCAGATGGTTATTCACTTAAGTTAAATAGAAATATATGATCTTTAAAACAATGTTATTTATTTAGTACTCGTTGAGTGCCACGAAAGTGAACTGGGGCTAGTGATAACATGCAAATATCGCTTGTATAATTTAATGTCCTGCGTGGAATTAGCAAGGAAAGTGGAAAATCTTATGTTGAAAGTTGTTTCAACATGAAATTTGTTTTGTAGTCTTAACCCCTTGACATACGAATAAAATGCGCGTTGACGTGTCCATATACATGTGATCTTATCACATATACATGGCGTCTTAGAGACGTTATTGTAAGTCAAGGACTTAATATTATAGACCTACGAAAAGGTTGAATATATTTATATTTTCAGGTTATATTTTGCCTTTAAGGCCTAGGCCGCACTGAGGCTAAACCGCCGCGGTTTTTAATCGCGTTTATTTTGTGACTCTAGTAATCTAATACAAGTGGCCTCTCTTGCGGTTTTCTCCCGCGACTGATTTTTTCCATAGCGTACTGTGTGTTTCTCGAGCGGTTTCACGGTTATAGCGGTCATCGCTCGCGGGGAAAACCGTAGTGCGGCCTCGGTTTAATAAGTGAAAAAATTTACAATGACGGCTTCTGGTCCTCATGGTCTGATCCAAACTGTGAGTAAAAATTCTTGAAAATCTTCAAACTCCTTCAGTTAACATGGCCTGCTCCAAAGCCGAAAATGATCTAGCTGTGGACAGGATGTGAGCTGCTATGTTGTTTGCTGGTAGGTGCTTGGCATTGTTCGTCGTTTTGTGTCCGTCATTAAGTTTCCTCAGAAGTGACCATGCTTCCCTGCAAGATCTCTTGAAATCGAGGCTGGATACTGTGTCTGACCATTTCTCGCGCCGAGTGGTATCCAAGTTGTGCAGTAAACACAAGGTTTCTTGGAAGGTCCGATATTCTCTCTCGCACTCATCGTTCCATCCCGGCACATACTCTTTGCGGTATCCTCTAGAGATAGTCTTTTTCGCTGATTCTTCTCTTATAGTTTTCGGTTCTAGGATAAATCCAGCCCAGGCACTTGTCAAGGGCGGCCGAGGAATCCCTCCAGAGTGCCCTACCGAAATTCCATCTTGGACGAGGGAGAGACCGAATGAGTGGGTTTTGCATTCCGACTTCGATCGTGGCTGGTCGGTGTTGGATATGCGGCAAATCTGCTAGTATGTTGCGAGTGGTTTGCATTGGTACGTTTTTGTCGTCTGTGCTCACAAAGCAGAGGTTTTGAAGGACCCCCGTTCTTTCGCATCAAAGACAAGGTACAATCTTACTGTCTTCTACCCACTGGGTTAGTATTTTTCCATTTTTGTTGTTCTTCTTGTACTTCCATTGTGTGTAGTGACTGTTGAAATCCCTATGTATATCGCGGGGTGTGGAAGGAGTGATAGCACTTCTGGTGGTCAGGCACTGTTTGACTACTTCTTGGATATCGACCGAGTCCTGTTTTTCCATTTTTCCGAAAATCGGGGAAAAACTCTAATTATTCTGCAAAACTAAATATTTCTGTGTCAAACTAAACGAAGATATCTCGAAAACCCAGGAAACCAAACCGATTTTCCTTCTAACGATCCGAGAAGGAAAGTGAAAACTGTCGAAAGTACTCCAGTCGGCTTTCTAACGGGAAAGGAAACTGAAGGAGGAAACTGAAAACTGCCAAAAGTCTTTCTTACGGTAAAGTTTTTAAATAAAAAATAACGTATTTGTACGTCAACGGCTATACTTTGATTATAAATTAAAATACTACTACGTCGTCGGCTACCAAATTTTAAATAAAAAAGTATTAATATGGCACCGGACTGCTATGTGTTAAGCAATCAAGGTAGAACTAGATTTATGAACAAATAAAATTTCATTCTCAATATACCATTATTAAAACCTATATTAGATACATAAACTTTATTTAGAAGTGATAATGTAATATACTAAAATTCTATACACAACACATTTCTTTTTATATTAAGTTGAGACTCGTTTATTAAGCGTTCCATATTTACTTTCTGATCTGCTCTAATTAAAAAGTTTTTCCAATAATTTCTTATCTTGAATGAAAACACATTTAATTATTAACTTTGGAACTTGCTGATCACTTCCTTTTAATGAATTTTCCTTTTATTTACCGTTGGTTCGAAATCCAACATTATTTTTTCCTACAAATTATGTTTTTATATTATCTTTTTCTATTCGTATATTATATTATTTATAATATGTTACTAATTGCTTCTTTTATATAGGTGGTCGTTTATTAAGTTTTCCGTATATACTTTCAGATCTGCTCTAATTAAAAAGTTTTTCCAATAATTTCTTATCTTGAATGAAAACACATTTAATTATTTATTAACTTTGGAACTTGCTGATCACTTTTTTTAATGAATTTTCCTTTTATTTACTTCTTGCTCTGAATGCAACAACATTATTTTTTAATACAAATTATGTGTTGATATTATCTTTTTCTATTCGTATATTATATTATTTATAATAGGTTAGTCATTTCTTCTTTTATATAGATCGTCCTCGATTATTAAGTTTTCCGTATATACTTTCCGATCTGCTCTAATTAAAAAGTTTCTTATCGAGAATGAAAACACATTTAATTATTAACTTCGGAACTTCCTCATCACTTCTTTTTAACGAATTTTCCTTTTACTTATTTTTTGTTCAGAATCGGAAATCATTACTTTTTAATACAAATTATATTTCGATCATTTGTTTAGTTATTGGGAATGGGAAATTCCCATTCCCAATAACTAAACAAATGATGAATACTAGGGATCATAATTTGATCATTTGTTTAGTTATTGGAAATGGTAAATTCCCATTCCCAATAACTAAACAGTTGATGAATACTAGGGATCATAATTTGATCATTTGTTTAGTTATTCGTAATGGGAAATTACCAATAACTTAACAAATGATGAATACTAGGGATGATAAAAGCAATATTATATTTTGATATTATCTTTTTCTATTCGTATATTATATCATTTATATTACTCCTATTTATTAGCCCTTAACACTCTTTTTTCTTTATATTTATAATTTAATATAGGAGTTTGCAGTGTAAAATACTATTGATTTTGCAGACAGAAATATTCTCAGTATTAGTTCTCATATTTCTTCCAAACTATTTCAGGTCAAATTTCCCGACAGTGCTAAAGCTCTACGAAATCGATTTCCGTTATAATACGAATAATATTGCAGCTTCTGTATATTAATATTTTAAAAATATATCATTTTAAAAATTCTAGATTCTGTGCAGTTTATGTTATTTTAATAAATCAATTTAGTTTTCTTTTAAATTCATAAATACAATATTAGTGTATTACATAACGCGAGTTGTAAGAAGCATATTAGGTACGTACGAGCGGAACAGTTAGTAACAGTTAGTACAGTCAGTTACAGCGGGGAGTGCGTAATTCCGCGAGTACGTAATTGCCTTACAACTCGAGTTATGTAGTATACTTTGCTTCTGTTTAATATGAAAAATATGTTTGATGTAAAAAAATTATTTCTTATTAGGTACAATATTTAACATTATGATAAACAAACAGTTGTATTTTCATAATTAACTATTACTCGACATTATTTAACTTGAAATAAATGAAAAGAAATACATTCTTAATGGTTACATACCTTATTATTTAGTACTTATTTGGGTTAACCCTTTGTTGACCGACGGTACTTTTAAGTTCACGGATCGTAAGTCACGAGTCCTGATTGCCCACCCCTATAATTATTACGAATTCTACCCAATTTTTTAACTTTTCTAGAGCTAAATGGTGTAAATAAAAGTATTGAATGCTATTTTTTTTATTTATTTTGGAGATATCAATAAAATTCTGCTGTGGTACTTGAAAGAACCTGCGGGTGTTACGCCCTCGTTGAATTCATATTCTGTAACCTCCGATAGTTTACTTTTTTTACTCCAAGATCTTGGACATGATTGGCCAGTATTTCGTTTCGTTTTACGTGGTTTTCTTATTTTTATCGTCGCTTTCTAAGTTTTACCCTAACTTATACTTTACAGCAATATCAGATTCTTCCAATTCAATATTATCAGTAATGTTAGATACATCACATTGCCATTCGACCCCCATTGCCAAGTCAAACTCATCTAATCGGCTCTCCAACTCTAATTCGGACACTTAAATTGACTTCGGGAATGTCTACATCAGTAGGATCCCCATACCCTGATTCTACATCAGACAATTCACCAACATTTTCTTCAGGTGGAGGCTCAAATAACAATTGTTCTATAGCACCAGTGTCACTAAACTTATAATGTTCTCTTGCTGGTATATTAGATGTCATTTTATACATAAAAACACAAAATTCCCAAAAAAATAACTTATCAAATTCTGCACAATGCCAAAAAAATAACCTAAAATCAAGTAGCTAACTAGCCCAACGATACTTCTAAGTCCACTTTGTTTTTTTATGATTACACTATCTAAAAACAATTATAGTCCCATAAAATTGCATTTATAATCAAGAACAAACATGGATAAGTTAAAATAAAAGAAAATCATTCAATAATTTGATTAATTTTACAATAAAACACAAAAGAAAAACAACACACTGTATAACGTACAGTAGCTTCACAACACTATTCAGCTGAGAAAAAGGTTAAACATCCATCACATAAATATTTTTTATAGGGGTGTAATAAAATGTGACTTCTTACAAGTCGTGAAATATCTTTTATCCATACACAATGACCGTCAACCTCTTCTAAATATATTAAATTTATATGTCTTTCTCTAGTCTCATTAGTGTGAAAAAATGGTCCCACGACGTCATGTTGTTTAGATTTAGAATAAAACTCTAACCCATAAACGTTAATACTAATATTATTCATCTGTTCAAATTTAGGAATGTCTTTAATTCTAAGTGGAAACTCAAGTGGGCGAACAAAAGTGGGCGATGAGGATTTTCATTCGCGGGGTGTAATGCGAATACAATACTCCATAAAAACAAAACTCATCTTCATTTTGAATATCGACACATGCTAGTTTATCCCAAATCTGTTTTGGAAGTTCAATAAATGACGACCCACGGATTGGTTTATGTTTATTGATATTTATTTCTAAATGGGACATCTTCCTTAATGACCAACCCGAATCTTACTCCTGAAACTCGCTACATTTACGGTTTAAATTTACGGTATACTACGGTTTTAATTTTAGCGCACATACTGTCATAAATTTCAACAAAGTTACTCATGCTAGATGATATTTCGATGACATTGCGATATTTTGTGTTAAATGATTTTAATTCAACCGCCGGATTTTTTTTCATTTATATAAATGCCAAATAGTTCTATATTAAACTTGATACCTGAATTATTTGATAAAATAACGTTATCAAGCATGCTACCAACAGTACCCCTCAAATTACTAATAGAACTGTCTATATCAATACCTGAACCAATAATTGTATAAGTGGCAACCCTTTTCTTAAAACTGGAGCAGCTTCGGTTATATCTTGTTTAAACGGTTTAACTGCTGCGTGGAGGTGTTTTTGTGATCGTAGATGCCCAGCGTATTTTATTTTTGAGGGCTGCTGCTGGTTGCTGCTGCGGTGGTTCCAACTATATCTTATTGGAGTTTGAGGGTCAATCGTTGGTATCTAGAGGTCTCTTCCAGGTGGAGGGTGTAACGATGTTGTAATGTTGTTGCTTGTGGCATTTGTAGCCTACTTTTTATTTTCATCACATGATTTCAAATGGCGCTTGTGATGGTTCTTTTCTTTGGTCCATTTGGTCCATTTTGCAAGCTATTTTTTTGCAAGCCATTTTGCAAGTCTCGATGTCGACCTGTCGTGACTGAGTCTAGTTAACAATTGACGATGGATTTAGAAGTCATACGAATATACGCGCCGGGTGCGATGAAAACAGTTTCACAATTCAGACATTCTAATTTCACGCGCGAAAAGTTCAAATACTAGATTGATTATATTGCGTTTCTTATTGCGGTAGTTTATTTATTGCGACAGTTGCAATTTTAAACTGTACACGATTACGATATGTCACTATAGCACGCGTTGCATAAAGATTCACTGTCGTAGTAGTTGTTAAAATAATCGTATGTTATTCCCTTGACACACATTTAAAATCTTCAAGTTCAAATAATAAACTGATTACGATAACTGAAAAGGAAACAATATATTACATTTCACACACAAAATTATTTCCTAATACCAGAAATACTTTTTTATTTATATTAAATACTAGCTGACCCAGCAAAATTCGTATCGCCTCAGAATCTATAATCATTAAAAATATATTATTAGCTGAATTTAAGTCAGTCAAATGTTACGCGTATCGATATCTGGTAAAAAATCGTACACGATTACATAATATATGGGAATATAATCGCGTCTGTCCTCTCCCTCGCATAAGGTACGCGTATAAAAAAAAAGCCTAAACCTAAAGTGGAATTGCTCGTTCACTCAATGAATAGTATTTTTTGTGATTAATAGTAATGTTCGGGAACACTTTGTTGATGGGCTCGTCCTTAGTTGAGACGAAATTGCAAAAAATATGCGGAAGCAAAATCAATCCGTTTGTTTTGTCCACGGGAAGGTGGCCATTACCGATTGACAACAATTTCTTTGAGAAATCTTCGGCAGTTGGAACGTTTAGCAATGCAACTCGCATCTTTGTCATCAGTTGAAGTTTTTCAATATAGTGCCACATAGTAGATAATTTGAGGCAAGCGTTTATTTCATCGGTAGCGGTGAATCTTCGAATTGCTGGTAGTGTTTGCCGGAAATCCCCAAACAGTAGAATCATTGCGCCCCCAAAACATCGTAGAGTCAATGCACAGATCTTTCATGGTTCTATTTAGTGCTTCCAATGAACGTTTATGCGCCATTGTGCATTCATCGCATATGATAATTTTACTTGCTTTAACACTTTACTAACACTTTGGCCATTGCCGATTGTTTCACAATTTTGCATGTGGGTGTTTCAGTCGTTTAAAGGTTTAACGGTAATTTAAGCGCTGATTGAACCGTTCTGCATCCTTCTACCAACGTGGCCGCTATACCTGAAGAAGCAACTGCTACGGCAATTTCGGCCGTAGCCGTAAAATCGATGACATTAGGAATGTCTTTTCGACCGAGCATATACTGGAAAAATAAGCCACCATTTCCATCATCAATTGCCTTCATTTACTTATCGTACACATCCTTCTGTTTTGAGTTCAACAGTGTACATTCATTCAAACTGATTCGTTCAATGCATTTCGGTCGTATTCACGTTCATGTTCCAATTCTCGATTGAAAACGTCGGTCATAGCACGATTTGGCGTTGGCATTCCTAACTTTACTAACAAACTGCCGCACATGAATTAACACATGTCTTTTATCAAAAGCAATGTCTGGTTATGTATTTCCTCATTTACCTCGAGATCGGTATTCCCAGAAGTGACACGAATTCGATGTAAAATGTCTTCTGACATGTCATCCTTGTACTTGTCCCACTGTTCAATTGGATTCAATCGGATACATGTCGAAATAATGATAGCAAATAATGTGCGTACCTGATTTGGAGATGCAGAAAGATCTGATTTAACTATTGTAATGTCCTAATAAGTTTCGTTTTCAAGCAAATTAAACTGTTGACATGCAGCACGAAATGTTGGGCACACTGCACCATTGACAGTTCGCAGTGATTCAAAGGATGTCGGCCCACGAACATGAGAGAGTAGAGAAACGTTCGTGCAAATAGATGGCATTGGCAAATAAAAAAGAAACTTGTCAATGTTGTCGCTGGTGGTGCTGCAGCACGTTGAGCAAAATTTGATGCGTTGAAATATACTCGTTGTCCATTTTCTAGATGCACCGCCAATATATTAATAGTAACTATAATAGCAGGGGTGGAGAAAAATGCAACAAATAAAAAATCATAAATATCGGTCCAGCAGTTCTTGAGTTTTTAAAAGCCAAAATTCAAACTCAACTGTGTTTTATATATTAAGATTTAAATAATTAATACGATCGAGGTCACAGACGAGTTTAAATAACTTATAAATTTCTCAGAATCCGCACATCAAGTTCAAACAGAAAAATGCTGACTCGGCGGTTCTTATTAATAAATCTTTCTTCTTGTTTTTTCCTTGTTGCACTCACTTACTATTATAGGGTAACCAGCAGCTACACAAATTAATATCCATCCCGCAACCCATTTTGAATTTTACCGCTAGTCTATTCGTGTTCGGTATTGTCCGCTCTTGTCCGGTATTGTCCGGTCTAAATCCTTCTTTCCCTCCGGTGCCCCCTCCCTAGCACTGGCGCCATCCACACATACACGTTCGGCCCCCTTTTAGAACTATGGTGTATGGGATTCCCCATACGGAGGGGTAGGCTAATTCCCCATAAGCCGGTGGAGCTTAGGTTTCCCATAATGTGGGGGAGTTGAATTGGATAAGATTTGATAACAACCTGCACTACCAACATCAAAACTGAATATATCCCGTATGAATAAAAGGGTACTACTAGGTACCGATGCTTGGATTTGATGGTTATGTGAGGAATACAAATTTTATAGTACTTCAAAATTAGTGGTACTCCAGAGTACCGTCGGTCAATAAAGGACGATCAGCTTTCGACAGGCCTGGGCAACTAAGGGTTAAACTGGAATAAGAGTGCTCATAGATATAGGCAATTAAATGTACGCAATGTCAATTTGCGTTTGTTTGAATTGTGGCACGGGGGGGCGCTGAAAGTATGAGCACTAGGGTGAAGCACAGATGTATGCAAACATATTTTTTTCGAGATTTAAAGTTGTAATAGGGAGGGCTTGGTGCATTATATTAAAGTTGAAATAAATATAATTTTTGAAATAATTTGATGAATATTTTCTGCCTCCGCACTGACCTCAAAATTTTAAATTTGATGATAAAAGTCTAGTACAGCTACGGCCAAATATTAAGCATAATTTTATGATAAATGGGTGATAAATAATACGCAATATATATATATATATATATATATATATATATATATATATATATATATATATATATATATATATATATATATTTTAATCACCTTTTATCAAAAATACAACATTTTTTCTATAAAAATATTGTAAAAAATGACCAATTAATTTGATCTAAAATCTCTTTTTGTCTGAAATTTAGGCATTACGTTTCGTGATTCCAATTTGGCTCTTATTGCACCTAAACGTGACTTTTTTATGCATTGAGAAGTGGCAGCTATCGTCGTCAATTTTACAGCCCGTTCAACAGCTTGAGTTGGCAGGGAAGCCTTAAAAACAACACTTCACCCTCGCCACCTGATTAAACGATAGACTGAATTTCTTGGCCAGGCAAGTTTTTCAGAATCACGTTCACTTAATATTTCTTGCCAATTTATTAAATCAATATGTGTTGAAGCATTGAAATTTATAGGCGGCACTATAGACGACGCAATCGCTGATTTTTTTCTATCTGATACACCATACCTGTCGCAGGTCTTCAATACAGTAGGAAAATTGACGCATTTTTTTCAGAAAGCTGTTGTTTATGGTGTTAGTAGAATTATCTGAACTACTACGACTTTCACACTAATTAATAACACGCAATAATTAAATTTACTAATGAGGGCGGCACCACCACCGATGTCTCATACCGAATAAAAAGGGCCAAACAGGTATTTGGTATGCTCAGGCTGGTCTGGACCTCCAGACTGTGAACAATACTAAGAATATTCAACTCAAATGTGAAATCCGTCTTGCTGTACGGGTGCCAAACATGGAAAATCTCCATAACAATAGTAAATAAGCTTCAGGTATTCATAAACAAATGCCTACGAAGTATACTGCGCATTTTTTGGTCAGATACAATACGCAATGTAGACTTATGGCACCTGACAAACCAACAAGAGATACAAAAAGAAATAAAACACCGCAAGTGGAAATGGTTGGGCCATGTATTGAGGAGAGACGGAGGAGGCATCACTAGGCAAGCCTTGCTATGGAACCCGCAGGGTTCTCGCAGAAAGGGACGTCCAACTAACACGTGGAGGAGGACCATAGACGCAGAATTAAAGATCGCAGGAAAAACGTGGAACGAGGTGAAACGCCTCGCTCAGAATAGAGTCAGATGGAAGGTCTTTGTAGAGGCCCTATGCTCCGCGTAGGAGTTAGAGGACAACAACACACGACTTTCACACGCTGACGATACCGGAGAAGTACTAACTTCTATAACAGATAACGAAGTATTTAAGGCTGTAGTTGGGTGGTTTTCTCTTTCCTGTTTCCTGTTAAGGGTCTTTCCTTTTAGGTCTCTTTGTAACACTTACGTCGATTCCACTTATTATTATTCTTCGAGAGGTTTTTTGATCAATTAAAAAAGTATTTTCTTGTTTGGAAACCTTTTTATCCTTGCGATAGATACATTGAGGGAAATTTTTACACTTGCATGCTGCAATATCAAATATATACTTTTCCGGAGAGAGCCTTTTGCATTTTAAATGGTAAGATTTTAACATCTGTACGACCCTTGTTGGTGTTACTATCGGAATAGATGCATTTTGCCATATATTATCAATTCTGGATGTCACTATATCTGCTATTTCTGCAAATGTGGGCTCTTTTGCAGTTTCCAATTGCAACTTTAGTTGATGTCTTGTCCTTTCATAGTGTTTTATTACATCTTCGTAAGAAGGTAGAATATCTGTTCGCTTCGCGCTGGACAACCTAATCTAACCAAGGTTAAACCAACGGTCCTTGCCACTTTGTCCTAGATTGAATCGAGAGTTCGCGCTGCAGAACACTTCGTGTTCTTTGCAAATTTATTTACGAAACAAAATTGACGTTAGGTTACTTCTTAAATAACAAGCGCAAGTCAAATTTGAGAAAAAACAAATAGTCCACAGACGATGCGACAAGTGTTCTAATTGTCCCCTCCTGCGCTCCCTCACTTCCATTATTTTATATTTTAAACTTAAGGTCATGAATTTTTTTGTTTTGTATAGAAAATACACTGTAGTTATAATAATTTCTGGGAATAAAATACGTCTGTTCATTAAAATTTCAATTTGTCTTAAAACTATATTTTTTCAAAAATTCAATGACGTTGCGGAGGCTATTACTATAAATTAAATCAAATAATATTCTGCATGGATTAATTTAAGTCTAAAAGGCACTGATTTTTCACTATTAGATCACTTACAATCCAAAAAAAATATTTCGTTCCACCCTAATCAGCACGTAGTAGCAGCTCTTAACCAATCAACGAATCTTGTGTGTTATCGCGGACTGTTACATACGTGTGTGTTATGATGTATTTACATAGTCCACGAACTGTACAATAATGGGCATTTACAATAGTGGTAGATAAAAATATATACTTTGTTCATGTAAATTTTGATTATGAAACTTTGGAATTTTGATTATGTATATATTAGGAGTCTTAGGAGGATAATTTTGATAATTCTCAAATTTGATAATTCAAAATGTTTATAATTAATAACTTTGATAATTATTAATTTTACTAATTATGAAAACTAATAATAATTAGAATTTGATAATTATTAAAATGATATTTATTAATTTCGCGAATTATAAATTCGATAATATAGGGCAGGGATGGCGAACCTTTTTCCAGCCGCGTGCCAATTTTTTTCAAATATTCCCATTTCAAAATGCTGACGTGCCAGGTAACTCTTGCAATGAATCAACGTTTCTGATTGTGAGAATCGGTTACCGTATTAGCCTGAATATAACGCGTATTGTATTTGACACCGTAGATGTTGCACAAAAGTAGATTGAGGAAACTTTTTCAAAAATTTCTTTTAGAACGAGGCACGCGAGACAAATAATTCGCGTGGCAAAACGATTTTCCTACGTGCCAGCTATGACACGCGTGCCATAGGTACGCCTCCACTGATTTAGACATATCTAATGATTTCAAGTAATAGACCAGGGGTGGCAAAACTTTTTCCTTCCGCGTGCCATTTTTTTTCAAATGTTCCCATTTTGAAATGCTGTCGTGCCAAGTAACTTTAACAATGAATAAAAGTTTCTGATTATGAGAATTAATTACCGTATTAGCCTGAATATAACACGTATTGTATTTTACGCTTAAGATGTTGCACATAAGTAGATTGGGAAAACTTTTTCAAAAATTTCTTTAAGAACGAGGCATGCAAGACAAATAGTTCGCATGTCAATACAATTTTCCTACGTGCCAGCTGTGACACGCGTGCCATAGGTTCGCCACCACTGATATAGGGTATTCCAATAAGAGGTTTTATTTTGATATAAAAAAACGGGTATTTTTAAGTGAAATCATCGGATGTGTATTTAATAGCAAAGAGGAGGGTATGCCATTAATAATGGAAAATAATATTAGTCAATTGGTCGCCACGGATACGCTTCCAGGACCATATTCTTTTCATGAAACTTTCCATCACCAATTCGCTAATTTACGGCTGTATACCCTCGATAAACGAATTCCATCTTTGAAGTCTTGAATCGATTGTGGGCCATTGGCATAGACTTTATCTTTCACGTAGCCCCAAAGAAAAAAGTCTAGAGGTGTTAAATCACAAAATCTCGGTCTATTGTGGCCTATTGCGATCGCCTCTTCGAGAAATCATACAGTCAGGAAACTTTTCACGCAAAAGAGCGGAGGTTTTTAGTAAGGAATCGTAACTTGTGTGGCACGAAAATAAACGTCTTCGACATCAATATCTTCCAATTCTGGCCATACAAAATCATTAATCATGGTTCGATAGCGCAATCCATTCATCGTAACAGTTGCTCCAGCCCGTGGGCATAGCCAGTGGGAGGGTTTTGGGGGTTCAACCCCAATAACATAAATTTTATATTGAAGTAAGGAGAGACGAGAAGAGACGAGAGAGCATGGTAGATGTGCAGTTTAGGAACAATTGTCTGTCAGTTTTAAAAAGTAAATTGGCGCATTTCTGTTATTGTATTTTCTTCAAATACCAAGAAACCCCGAAAGCATGCCCGCTACCACTACCTTCTAATCTTCTTCTTTAGTCATTAGGTCTATCATTGAGCATAGGCCTTTTTCTATTGTTTTCAGCTAGCTTTTCCTATTCTGTGCTAGTTGAATCCATGCTAGTCCAGTTGTTCCTATGAAGTCATCATACCATCTTATTCTATGATTGGCCTGTCCCATCTCATCCTATCACTCCTTGCAACGTAACCTGCATCTTCATTTGACGATTGCAATTTGCTCTACAATATTGGTGACTAGGTATTGGTCATGGTGCCGCCCCCCAGGTGAATTTTTGAAATCCGTGTGCGTGGGTCGACGGGGAAGTCGCTCCGCTTTCGTGTCGTCGCGGAACGGCGGCGCTGCGACACCTCCTACGACCGCCATCGTGAAATAAGTGTTATTCCGGGGGCGTCACGACGCCTGGTAAAAAAGTGTCGATTTTTTTGCTCTGTCCGCTCGGGGAAGCGACGCCACGCGTTCCGGCACCACCCAACCGGAAATCGGCCGAAAAACGGCAAAGTTAAGAGAGTTTTTCTCCCGGGCGACTCTACCGCCTCTAGCGGCGGCGGTTTCGACGCTGGCGCGTTGGCGCCTGCGCGGCCTTGCGACCGAAGGATACCTCCAGACCTCCTACGCCGACGTGCGCCGTTCGGGGCTACGACGTCCGGGTCGCTTGCGGCGACCCGCCAAAGTCAGTCGATTTAAAAAAAAATCACTTTTCGCCGGCTTCCGGGCAAGCCGGAAGTTTCCGGTCAAAACTAATATTTTTTCCATACGGGGGCCGTCTGGAAGGACATTTTGGCTTGCGCCGTTTTCGGCTGGGACGAACATTAGCCGAGTTTTGGTCGGATATGTAAGAGAAACTAAAAAAATCAATTACGACCGTCTCTGGGTGATGGGTGATGTAAAAAAAAAAATTAATTTAAATGTTTTTTGGAAACGTATGTCGTAGTTGCATGCGCACGTAACTTGCATGCGTATAGAAAGTTATAAAAAAGCTGTTATATTTAAAATATTTCAAATTATGAATTCTAAATAGCTTTTGCATTAAAAATAGAAATTTTGAGCCTTTTTATAACTTGAATTTTTTTTTGCAAATTCCGTGTAGAACCGTGTGTCTTTACTTGCTTTCGGTAGAGAGTGGTGCAAAACAAACGTCAAACTGTTGCCTGTTGAATGAGGTAAGATTTAATTGCATTTTCGCCGATTTTAATTGCTTTTCGCCCAAAACAAACGCCAGAAATCGAAAATTCAGATGGGTTTTCACTGTTTACGCAATAAATCTCAACGCGGGAAATTTTATTCGATTAGCAGTTCTCTAACGAAATTTTTCAATTCACTTCGCGCGAAGCTTGTGACTTGAGCTGTCACTTCAGGTGTCCTGATAAAATAACGCGCGACTAAACAGCGTCGCGAAAATATCATACCGACATAACAACGCTCTACGAAAATATCACATCCTAAAATATCTGGTGATAATAATGATTAGGATGTTATATTTATATTATCCTAATGTTATATTTTGGACGTGTTATTGTATTGCTGTGATATTTTGTCTTCTTTTATTTTTTTGCGGTGGGATATTTTGGTAGCGTGTTGTTTTCGTAATGCATTGTAGTGATGGGTCAACTCGATTTTTTAAACCGGTTTAACTCGAGTTAAGGATAATTCGAGTCAACTCGATTTTCGATTTACCAACTCGAGTTGATACGCTGCATCACCAACCGACTAATCGATTCGGCTCCTTTACCATCATGTAAACTATAAACCCCTATATATAATATTTTCTACATATTGTTGGGGAAATATTGGTTATTATTATCCCTGTGGTTTATCATTTTTTTATATTTTATTGGTAATGGGAAATAAAGTTCTTATATAATTTTAATAATTTATTTGCCTTACTAGTTTCGATGTGAAAACTAACATCTTAATCATAGGCTCTAAATTGTTTCTATTAAATTAAAAATTATTATTTTTTATGATGTTATAAAATTATTATGATGTTATAAATGGATAAATAATTTTTTTTTTTTTTAAATCTTTTTTAAATGGATTAATAAATTTTTAAATCAAAATTTGATGTTTAAATAAACAAATAAACAAAAGTTAATAATTTTTATAAACAAAAATATATATATTTTGTTTAAATTGACAAATCAATTACAAAATACATTCAAAATACATATTTGACAATTTTTTGCATTTTCCTTAAAAATTTTCTTTGATTTATACACTTTACTTTATTATTTATACACTTTATTTCTTTGATTTAAAAAAAAAAAAAAAATTATTTATCCATTTATAACATCATAATAATTTTATAACATCATAAAAAATAATTATTTTTAATTTAATAGAAACAATTTAGAGCCTATGATTAAGATGTTAGTTTTCACATCGAAACTAGTAAGGCAAATAAATTTTTAAAATTATATAAGAACTTTATTTCCCATTACCAATAAAATATAAAAAAATGATTGTTGGGGAAGTTTTCCAGAATAATGCCAGGTCCTAGAAAAAGATCAGTGGTGTGGGAAGTGTTTAGTTTACCCATTGACGGAAAAGTAAAATGTAAAACATGTTCTAACACATATAAATATTCTGGAAATACAGCCACATTGATAAATCATATTAAAAAGAAACATCCCAGTTAAAACATTGGCTTGATCGCTCTCGATAGTAAGTAATACAATAAAATCAACAAGTCAATTTCAAAAATCAAATTTAGATGAATCGCCGATGCCGGCGATGCCTGTTCCGGTTTCGTGAAATGATGTCGAACCGCCAACAAAAAAATTAAAACAAAGCCTTTTAAATTTTAATCTATACAATAAATCTGTGCAGAAATCTGGGGACGATGCCCTAATGCATATGATAGTCAAAGATTACCAGCTATTACAAATCGTTGAAAATGAAAGTTGTCGCAAATTTACCAAAACATTAAACTCCTAGTACGAAATTCCATCTAGAAAAAAACTTACAAAAATGATTGAAGAATAATATGACTTAAGAGTCCAAGAGCTTACAAAAAGAGATTGGAGGATATTGAATACATTGCAATAACATCTGATATTTGGTCCTAAGATAGCAATAAAAGTTTTATATCTGTGGCAGCTCATTTTATACAAAATGTAAAATTACATTCAATTGTTATTTCCATTTCAGAAATACTAGAAAATCATACGGCTGAAAACATAACAAATGCTAAACAACTAGTATTGGATGATTGGAAAATAGATTCAAAAATAGTCTGCATAAAGCTGCACCTATGAAAAAGGCAATTAGTGAGATTCTTAAAAAACAAAACCATTTATGTGTTGCTCATACACTTAACCTTGCTGTCAAAAACTGTATAGATAAAAAGGGCTGATTTAGAAAAGAAACAGGCAAATATTACAAGTATTAAAAATGTGCCATTCGATTGTTTCCCACTTCAAGCATAGCAGTCGTCCTATGCTTTACTTGACATGCAAAAACAAATAAATATGGATTTACTAAAAGTAAAGCAAGATGTTCGTACCAGGTGGAACAGTACTTTCTACATGCTGGAGCGCTTAATAAAATAGAAGGTACCGCTTTCTGCTGTTTTACCTACAGTGAATTTACCACCATCAAATTTAGAGTCTCATGAGTGGTTATTGGCTGAAGAAATGGTGGCGCTTCTACATCCTTTTGAACCGGTAACTGTCATTTTATCTGGAGAAAAATACCCATCCCTGTCTTCTTTTTCTTCTTCTTCTTCTTTGGACCTACTTTGGACCACGCTTGTTCAACTGTTGGGCTTTGACCTTTGCCCAGTATTGTCACATCTTCTGCCGGTGTCACTCCTTTCTCTCTTCTGTCCAGGGGGTACCTTCCCTTCGATATTTTTCCTGAAATCCACGGACTTCCTTCAGGGTGCCTCTCACAGACTGTCTGTTTTTGA
Organism: Phosphuga atrata; assembly: GCA_944588485.1. Taxonomy (NCBI): domain Eukaryota; kingdom Metazoa; phylum Arthropoda; class Insecta; order Coleoptera; family Silphidae; genus Phosphuga; species Phosphuga atrata. Next base: position 102,737,298 of record OX155893.1, read on the forward strand.
GATCTGTTATTCCCAGTTCTTTAATATCCTTCTCGGTCTCTGTCAACCAAGTGGTACGAAGCTTCTTGTTTTGTCAGAAGGTGAACAGACGGTTGGTTTGGAGGCAATGTTGCAACGTGGCCATAGAAAGCTACCCTTCTTTTCCTTGCACAGTCAGAGAGCATCTCAATATGTTAATAGAGATCAGAGTTATGCCGTCTTCGGAATTCCCCATTTTCCTTTACCGGGCCTAGGATCTTCCTGAGGATTCTCCTCTCTCTGATTTCCAATTTCTCTATTAGACCCCTTCGGTTCAAGGAAAGACACTCCATGGCATACAGGGCTTCTGGTCGTAAGACTGATGTGTAGTGCTTAACAGTCAGGTTGCATGACAGGCATTTCTTATTGTACGTGTTCTTAGTCAGCCGATAGGCTAGTTCTAACTTGCTGACTCTCTTGGATAATGATGCTTTTTCTGATAAGTTGGGTTCAATCCATTCGCCGAGATACTTAAATTTCTCAGTCCTCTTGATATTTCCCTGTTCTAGTAACATCTCTCTGTTTGCTTCTCCAATGTTGGTGAAGAATTCTATTTTCTCCAGCGACACTTGAAGCCCCACTTTGGCAGCCTGTTTTGTGAGGCAGTTTATCTGCATTGTTGCCATCTCAAGAGAATCAGCAAACAGTACCATGTCATCTGCAAAGGCCAGGCAATCTACAACCAGTCCATCGTTCTTACGTCCCAGGTAGATACCACTCTGAGCACCCAAATTGTTCAGTTCCTTGCGCCATTCTCTCATAATCTTTTCAAGGACACAGTTGAAGAGAAGTGGGGAAAGTCCATCTCCTTGTCTCACTCCAGTTTTTATTTCGAAGCTTTCTGAAATCTCGCCTCTAAATTTAACCTTGGAATGGGTGTTATTACATAATCATTACACCTTTGTTATTATTATACCAGTTATTACACCTTTGGGTATGAATAAAAGTACAAGACTATTTAATTCAGAGAGTGAAGACGAGTTGGAAAATATTGATTTTAACCAGAATCGCAAGAGAAGGAGAATTTTAGAACAATATTCATCATTTGAAGATGAAGATGCAGGTGAGGCTTTTCACGACAATACCTCTGGAGCAAGATTTAGAGAAAAGAATGGTGACACCTACATTCAAAAATTGCGAAAAATTAAATTCCGGGAAAAAATAAGTACTGAAACTGGAAACATTATACCTGCAAAAATGTTTCAAAACAAAAATTGCCTTTGTCGAAAAGTTTGTATAAAAAATTATGAAGAAACAGATAGAAAGAATGCTTTTGAGAAGTTTTGGAATTTGGGAGATTTAAATAAAACTTGTCCAAACTGTTGAAGATAATGTAGAAATAATAGATCATAAATTCCTAATATCAGGACATTCGTTTTTACCGAATGATAGAGATTTTGGCGTCGTAGAAATGTCATTAAAGAAAAATAATTTAATGTTTGTTCCTCAAGATTATTATAATGTTATCAAAAAGTGCCGGAAAGGTAATAACTTTCTTCTAAATGAAATGAAACAAGAGGATTTCAAGTCAAGAAGATTATTGGAGGACGCAGTTTTTTAAAGGTTGAAGAATTCTAACGGAGAAGCAATAAATTGGTTACAAATAGTCTGGATGCGTTTTTTGAGAAATGAACTAGTGATGGGTCAACTCGATTTTTTAAACCGGTTTAACTCGAGTTAAGGATAATTCGAGTCAACTCGATTTTCGATTTACCAACTCGAGTTGATACGCTGGGAAATAAAGTTCTTATATAATTTTAATAATTTATTTGCCTTACTAGTTTCGATGTGAAAACTAACATCTTAATCATAGGCTCTAAATTGTTTCTATTAAATTAAAAATTATTATTTTTTATGATGTTATAAAATTATTATGATGTTATAAATGGATAAATATATTTTTTTTTTTTTTTAAATCTTTTTTAAATGGATTAATAAATTTTTAAATCAAAATTTGATGTTTAAATAAACAAATTAACAAAAGTTAATAATTTTTATAAACAAAAATATATATATTTTGTTTAAATTGACAAATCAATTACAAAATACATTCAAAATACATATTTGACAATTTTTTGCATTTTCCTTAAAAATTTTCTTTGATTTATACACTTTACTTTATTATTTATACACTTTATTTCTTTGATTTAAAAAAAAAAAAAATTATTTATCCATTTATAACATCATAATAATTTTATAACATCATAAAAAATAATAATTTTTAATTTAATAGAAACAATTTAGAGCCTATGATTAAGATGTTAGTTTTCACATCGAAACTAGTAAGGCAAATAAATTTTTAAAATTATATAAGAACTTTATTTCCCATTACCAATAAAATATAAAAAAAATGATTGTTGGGGAAGTTTTCCGGAATAATGCCAGGTCCTAGAAAAAGATCAGTGGTGTGGGAAGTGTTTAGTTTACCCATTGACGGAAAAGTAAAATGTAAAACATGTTCTAACACATATAAATATTCTGGAAATACAGCCACATTGATAAATCATATTAAAAAGAAACATCCCAGTTAAAACATTGGCTTGATCGCTCTCGATAGTAAGTAATACAATAAAATCAACAAGTCAATTTCAAAAATCAAATTTAGATGAATCGCCGATGCCGGCGATGCCTGTTCCGGTTTCGTGAAATGATGTCGAACCGCCAACAAAAAAATTAAAACAAAGCCTTTTAAATTTTAATCTATACAATAAATCTGTGCAGAAATCTGGGGACGATGCCCTAATGCATATGATAGTCAAAGATTAACAGCCATTACAAATCGTTGAAAATGAAAGTTTTCGCAAATTTACCAAAACATTAAACTCCTAGTACGAAATTCCATCTAGAAAAAAACTTACAAAAATGATTGAAGAAAAATATGACTTAAGAGTCCAAGAGCTTACAAAAAGAGATGGAGGATATTGAATACATTGCAATAACATCTGATATTTGGTCCTCAGATAGCAATAAAAGTTTTATATCTGTGGCAGCTCATTTTATACAAAATGTAAAATTACATTCAATTGTTATTTCCACTTCAGAAATACTAGAAAATCATACGGCTGAAAACATAACAAATGCTATTCAACTAGTATTGGATGATTGGAAAATAGATTCAAAAATAGTCTGCATTGTCACTGATAAAGCTGCACCTATGAAAAAGGCAATTAGTGAGATTCTTAAAAAACAAAACCATTTATGTGTTGCTCATACACTTAACCTTGCTGTCAAAAACTGTATAGATAAAAAAAGGGCTGATTTAGAAAAGAAACAGGCAAATATTACAAGTATTAAAAATGTGCCATTCGATTGTTTCCCACTTCAAGCATAGCAGTCGTCCTATGCTTTACTTGACATGCAAAAACAAATAAATATGGATTTACTAAAAGTAAAGCAAGATGTTCGTACCAGGTGGAACAGTACTTTCTACTATACAAAGTTACCGCTTTCTGCTGTTTTACCTACAGTGAATGTACCACCATCAAATTTAGAGTCTCATGTGTGGTTATTGGCTGAAGAAATGGTGGCGCTTCTACATCCTTTTGAACCGGTAATTGTCATTTTATCTGGAGAAAAATACCCATCCCTGTCTTCTTCTTCTTCTTCTTTCGAATAGGCCTACTTTGGACCACGCTTGTTCAACTGTTGGGCTTTGACCTTTGCCCAGTATTGTCACATCTTCTGCCGGTGTCACTTCTTTCTCTCTTCTGTCCAGGGGGTACCTTTCCTTCGATATTTTTCCTGAAATCCACGGACTTCCTTCAGGGTGCGTCTCACAGACTGTCTGTTTATGAGATCTGTTATTCCCAGTTCTTTAATATCCTTCTCGGTCTCTGTCAACCAAGTGGTACGAAGCTTCTTGTTTTGTCAGAAGGTGAACAGACGGTTGGTTTGGAGGCAATCTTGCAACGTGGCCATAGAAAGCTACCCTTCTTTTCCTTGCACAGTCAGAGAGCATCTCAATATGTTTATAGAGATCAGAGTTATGCCGTCTTCGGAATTCCCCATTTTCCTTTACCGGGCCTAGGATCTTCCTGAGGATTCTCCTCTCTCTGATTTCCAATTTCTCTATTAGACCCCTTCGGTTCAAGGAAAGACACTCCATGGCATACAGGGCTTCTGGTCGTAAGACTGATGTGTAGTGCTTAAGAGTCAGGTTGCATGACAGGCATTTCTTATTGTACGTGTTCTTAGTCAGCCGATAGGCTAGTTCTAACTTGCTGACTCTCTTGGATAATGATGCTCTTTCTGATAAGTTGGGTTCAACCCATTCGCCGAGATACTTAAATTTCTCAGTCCTCTTGATATTTCCCTGTTCTAGTAACATCTCTCTGTTTGCTTCTCTAATGTTGGTGAAGAATTCTATTTTCTCCAGCGACACTTGAAGACCCACTTTGGCAGCCTGTTTTGTGAGGCAGTTTATCTGCATTGTTGCCATCTCAAGAGAATCAGCAAACAGTACCATGTCATCTGCAAAGGCCAGGCAATCTACAACCAGTCCATCGTTCTTACGTCCCAGGTAGATACCACTCTGAGCACCCAAATTGTTCAGTTCCTTGCGCCATTCTCTCATAATCTTTTCAAGGACACAGTTGAAGAGAAGTGGGAAAGTCCATCTCCTTGTCTCACTCCAGTTTTTATTTCGAAGCTTTCTGAAATCTCGCCTCTAAATTTAACCTTGGAATGGGTGTTGGTCAAAGTTTCTAGGATGAGTCTATGGGTTTTGTTGTCTAGTGCTAGTTCCTGGAGTACTTTGTTAAGCGTTTCTCTATCAATGGAATCGTAGGCCTTCCTAAAATCAACAAAAGTGACGACCACCTTACGGTTTCTCATCTTGGTGTATGCAAGTTTTAAGATTGAGGATCTGTTCAACACAGGATAGGGTCTTCCTGAAGCCCGCCTGGTATTCTCCCAGTTAACTATCCAACTGATTTTCTGCCCTTGTTCGTAACGCCTTCGATAGAATCTTGTATGTTACTGGGACGAGAGAAAATCCACGGTAGTTGTTTAGATCAGTGACAGCTCCCTTTTTGTGAAGCGGATGGGTCAGAGCAGGTTTCCAATCGGGTGGTAATTTCTTTGTTTCTCAGATGTCCTGGATCTCGGTTAGCTTGCGCCCGGCATTGTTTCCAGCACCTTTCCACAGTTTACTTTCCACAGCAACGATAGAGTCCTATTCTTAAGAAGTTGAATGATCTGGCCAACTTCTTCCAATGAAGGGGGAAGCGAGTCCTGGTTTGGTGTGGTTTGTTTCCATCCCTGTCTTCTGTTATACCTCTTGTATTTGGTCTCAGGAAAGCTGTAAACAGCAAAATTCAACTGACAGAGTCAGGCAATTTTTTATAACAAATTCTTGACAATATAGTAGAAAAACGACTTGGAATTTATGAAAATAATAGAACAGCAGCCATAGCTACCTTTGTTGGCCATAGATTTAAGAAAAGAGCATTCTTATCAGAAAGTAATGCTAAAAATGCACAAATGTGGGTAATAAATGAATTACAGGACATAATATCAGTTTCAACAACTACCTCACATTTACGAGAACTACCATCAACTTCTACTGCTACTGTATCTGAATTGACCTGTTCAGTTGATGACATTTGAGCTGTTGTGGATAAAAAAATAACAAAATCGAACGAAAAGTGTACTCCATATTCTTCAGCTGCTATGATAGTTAAACAGTACGTTGAAATGCCATATTTAGAACGCAAAGATGATCCACCTCAAATTTGGAGTGAAACAGAAAGTTTATTTCCAGCATTGTTTAAAATGGCGAAAAAATACCTTTGTATACCGGCTACATCAGTTCCCTCAGAAAGATTATTTTCGAAAGCTGGCATTTTTGCAAAAATATTATATTAATATTTAGTATCATTTAACATCCATTACACATTGTGTATTTTCCTGCAAAAAAAAAACAGAATCTATGAAAATTAATGGTTGAAAAATAAAATGGTTGCGAAAAATAAAATGGTTGGCTTATAAGTGCCAATTAAGACCGGGGGCGTCCAAAATCTAATTTATAATAAACTTTATATTTTTCTGCTAACTCGGTCTGAATAACTCGGTTTGAAATCGGGTTACGCAAATTTTTAACCGGGTTAACTCGAGTTAACACAAATACGAGTTTGCCCATCATTAATGCATTGCTATGTTACTAATGTTTTCGCAGTTTAGTCGCGCGTTGTTATGTCTTAGAAGTTTTTAAATACGAATTCGTTTAATACTAAATTCAATGAAATAGTGTTCTTGTGTGTTATACAAATTTTAATTATTTTGAATTTAAAAACTCCGAAATGAATTGTAATTTTTTAGAAGCTTTCGAATTTAACTTCATGCTTATGTTTCAGCTGTACGACGCCTAGTGTTGAGAAGACAAATGTTGAATTGGGTGAGTTTTATTTCCACTTATAACTGTTTTAATTAGTTTTTCGACTGAGAAATCATAAATTCTAATATGTAATACGCTATAATTTTCAACTGGCAAATTTTTTTCGCACCTTTGTGTGTCAGTTTTAGAAAGTAAATTGGCGCATTTCTGTTATTGTATTTTCTTCAAAATTTCATCTTTTTTTCATCATGCTTATATCGTTCCATTTTTATTAATGGCGTAATTTTTACTTGCCATCTCAAGTATTTACAGGTTCAAATCAAATCAAATCAAAATCTTTATTTATCATGTGATGTAGTACTCATACATATTTGATAAGTCAAAGTAAAATAAAAATACTTAAATTAACACTGTAACCCTAAAATAATTGAAATAAAACAAAAATAACGCTAAAGTAATAAAAACCAAAAGAATACTTAAACATGTGGTATAAGTTCTAAATCTAGTTTCTATTTACAATCGCTTCTTATGAATTCTTCAATACCATAGTAGCACATTTCAACAAGAAAGCCTTTTAGTTTTTTACGGAATGTTTTGTATGTCTTCTCATCTTTTATATTTTTTGGAATGCTATTATATATTTTTATTCCTATTCTATTGGGTTCTCTGGATCATAGTGTTAGATTGCTTCTTGGCGTATATAATTTTAAGCAATTTCTGGTGTTGTAATTATGCTTATCACTGTTTAACTTGAAGGATTCCAGGTTCCTGTGCATATGACATGCCACCTCCCATATATATAGGGATTCAGTCATTTCATTTAATTAATTCATTTTGATAAATATTTGTTATTATGAAAATTGGACATTTAAATGTGCGATCGTTAATACCCAAAATTAATTGTGTTAGGCAGCTTCTCATAGGTTTCGAATATGACGTCCTTGCAGTGAGTGAAACATGGCTCTCAGAAAACATTAGTAATGAGATTATTAGTATTGCTGGGTATAGAGTTTCTCGATGTGATCGCCCGAACAGAGGTGGTGGTGTATGTTTCTATTTGCGTAATAATCTCAAATATAACATTTTAAATAGTGATCCAGCAGTTGAACAACTATGGATATCGATAAATAATATTGCTATAGGCGTCCTATATCGACCCGAGACTATAAATTATAAACTCTTCATAGATCATCTGGAAGAGTCCATTGATAACGCACTTACTTCTTGTGAAAAAGTCATCTGTTTAGGTGACTTCAATATAGATATGATGAAACCAGACGATCCCAAAACAGTTTACCTTAACTCCATCATACGCTCTGCAGGTATGCAGCAAATTGTTTCCCAGCCTACACGAGTCACGCTTTCCTCAATTACCACGATAGATCTAATCATAATTACCGGCAATATTTTAGTACAAGATACTGGTGTAAAAGATATAGATTTCTCGGATCATGATCTAGCCTATGTCGAAGTTCAAAACGACGTAAACAAATTATCATCCAGATTACTTACATACCGTAATTTTAATCACTTTTCTCTCGATGATCTATCTAATGAACTTAATTCTTCGCCATTAGCCGAAATTTATTACTTAAATAACATTGACGACAAAGTAGCTCTGCTCAATAACTGTGTTCTAGATATATTTAACAAACTAGCTCCGCTTAGAACAATAAAAGTAAATAAACAAACACCCCCATGGCTAACGGATAATATTAAACTTCTAATTAAACTTAGAACTAAAGCAAAGGCTAAATTCAAAAAAACCAAAAGCCCAAGTGATTGGAACTATTACAAAAGTCTTCGTAATTATGCAAACGTGGCCATAAAAAATTAAAAGAAAGCTTTCTTTCAATGGAAATTAGATACAATAGATCCTAAAAAAATGTGGAAGGAATTAAGATCCCTGAATCTTATTCCAAATAAGAGTAACAAAGTTAGTCAGATTCCCTCTGACTTGGGGAACGCTAATGACATAAATGACTATTTCACTGGTTCTATACCAAATCCCAATGTAAACTATAGTGACCTTATAGGCTACTACAAACATAACTTTAAATGTAATTTCTCTTCTGGCTTCACCTTCAAACTTGTAGATATAGAGGATGTCAATAAAATTTTGAAAAACATCAAATCCACCTCCAGTGGCTATGATGGTTTGAATATTAGACTCATTAAATTATGCTGCCCCTATATACTGCCCTTCATTACCAATATAATAAATAGTTGTTTACTAGATGAGGTCTTTCCCAGCGCGTGGAAGTTGGCACTGATTACGCCATTACCGAAAAAACAAAACCCCACTCAACTTAGTCATCTGAGGCCAATAAGTATTCTGCCAACACTTTCCAAAATCTTAGAAATAATCATGAACAACCAAATAAAACAGCACTTGGCATACTTTAACATCTTACCTAAATTCCAATCAGGTTTTAGAGAAGGTTACAGTTGCACCACTGCGCTGTTAAAAGTCACTGATGACATCCTACTAGAATCCGATGCGGGATTAATAACAGCACTAGTACTTCTTGACTACAGCAAAGCCTTCGACACGCTCAATCACCAACTTTTACTATCAATACTTCATTACATTGGTTTCGGTCAGTCAGCCATAGATCTTTTAAGTAATTACTTAGTAGGGCGGTGGCACGCGGTAAAATTAGAGTCTGGTATACCAAACTTCCAGGAGTCAGTGTCTGGTGTCCCCCAGGGGTCGATCTTGGGGCCTATATTGTTCACAATATATACGGCCTTCATCATAGATAAGTTATCGTATTGCAAATATCATATGTACGCGGATGATACTCAACTGTACATTTCTTTTCCAGCCAAAGATTACCGTGATGCATTACTTAAACTAAATTATGACCTCAATACACTATACGAAGTGTCGCTTTCTCATGGGCTAATTTTAAATCCGTCTAAGTCAGCATACCTTCTCTTTGGGCCTAAAGGAAAGTGTATTGAATTAGTGACCAGTTTTAAACCTTCAATAAATAATCAGCCCATCGCATTTGTTTCTGAAGCGAAAAACCTAGGCATCACCCTTGATAATACTTTTAGATATAATAAATATGAGAGTCAATGTATCAGTATTGCTTACGGCAATCTAAGGGTCATATATCATAATCGGGAGTTTTTATCTCAAAGAATAAAAATTTCGCTGTGTGAAATGACTGTATTATCACAATTTTCTTATTGTTCTCCGTTACTACATCCATGCCTAGACCAAAGGACAAAAACTCGTATTCAACGGATTCAAAACTCATGCTTACGGGTTATTTTTGGTCTACGCAAATTCGATAAAATAAGCCACAAACTGTCTGATTTAAACTGGTTAAATATGGATAACCGTCGCATAATGCAAAGTTATTCCTTATATTATAATATTATCAAATATAAAACACCTGCTTATCTGTTCGAAAAACTTTCATATAGATGTGACATTCATACCCTTAATACAAGAAATCGTGGCCGCTTATCACCACCTGCTCATAAAACAAGTTTATTTGCAAGATCATTTCATTATACAATTGTCAATCTATTTAACAACCTTCCACTCTTCTGCAACGACTTCGATACGAAATCTAAGTTTAAAAAATATATTTTCGCAGTTTTATATAATAAACAATGTTCCCCATTACCTGTATCTCCGTGAGATGTTAGCTGCTATACAAAATCGTCCTGCCTTCATGTACTTATGTTACTCCAACTGTACTTTTACTATTTTATTTAGCTATGTCGATAATTGATATTATATTTATTTAATTATATTTTATTTTAATTATATTTATATATCTTTCTTAATTATATTATATATCTTTATTAATTTAATGTACCGAGGTGTAATGGAAGAACAGGGTGTGCCTTGGCACACATCTGAATTACATCTCATTTTTTCCTCTGCATCAGAAAGTATTTTTCTCTTTCAGTTATATATATATATATATTTTTTTTTAAGTTACTTATTACTACGTTATACTGATCTTTCTGTCAAAGAGGCAAAAATAAATAAAATTATTATTATTATTATTATTATTATGGTACCGTTAGTATTCCTAGCTCTTTGAAATGGGGTTTGCATGAAGATTGCCTCGATATGCCGGTTATTGCCCTTACTACTCTTTTTTGAGCCAAAAAGATTGCTGTCAGATGTGTTGAAGATCCCCAAACTAGAATTCCATATGCCAGAGTAGCAGTAATCTCTGCATGATAAACATTCATAATTTCCGACTTAGGTAAGATTTGCCGTATAGTACGAATAAGATATGCCTTCGAGTTTATTTTGCTGATAATATGTTCAGCCATTTTGTTCCACGTAAGATGCTCCTCCAGCAGTATGCCCAGGAACTTTATCTGCCTCGTTCTCTGTATAGTATGGTTTCCAACAGTTAGTGATAAATCTGCAGATCTTACCCGTCTTGCTGATTGAAACCTAATATATTTGGTTTTTTCTCCATTTAATAGTAAGTTATTGGCAGAAAACCACGTATATAACTTACTTATTACGTCAGCGGTTTCCAATTGGAGTACTTCTGAGCTGTTATTTGAAACAAGTACACTGGCATCATCGGCATAAAGAGTAATCCTGTCCCCTCCCACATAACTAATCAGATCGGCCGTGTATATCGAGAAGAGGATGGGTGCTAACACACTTCCCTGTGGGACCCCTACATAAGTTGAAATAGTGTTGGAATTCATTTGCCCCACCCTTACAAATTGTTTTCTATTAGTTAGGTAGGATTTAAACCACCTCCCAGTTTTACCTCGTATGCCATACCTGGCAAGTTTATCTAATGCTTTATCATGTGAAACACAGTCGAAAGCTTTACTCAAGTCACAGAAAATGACAATTGGGCATCTTCCGCTGTCCACCTCTGAAATTATTTTTTCGTATACTTCTTGAATAGCTGTCATTGTGGATTTGTTCCTACAGAAACCATGTTGTCTTGGAATGATATTGTATTTATACAGAAATGACGAGAGTCTGCTTTCCATGGTGTATTCGATAATCTTGGCTATTACTGATAAAAGGGCGACCGGTCTATAGTTGTTGATTATTTGTCTGTCCCCTTTTTTGAACACTGGTACAATAGCACATAGTTTTAAAATATTAGGATATGTTTCACTTTCAAAAGAGCAGTTAATTATATTGACTATTGGCTCACTTAGTTCTACACAAAATTGTCTAATCACGTGGCAGGGTAGCTGGTCTGGCCCACTACTTCTTTTATTTTTCAATTTTAATATTATATTTATCACCTCATTTTTTGTCTCTTCGTATAAAAACATGGTTTTGCTGTTAACAGGTATATGTCTATTGTCTATGCAGGTAGGTTGAATATTTGTGCAAACCGTCTCGGGTGCAGTTTTGAAAAAAATATTAAAATTCGGGGCTATCACTTTTGGATTAGTTAATATTTTATTGTCTATTTTGAGTTCAGTAATTGAATGATTTTGGTTCTTATTGGAGCACTTGTTGATTATTTGCCACATTGTTTTTTGTTTATTATTTGATTTGTTGATCATTTCGCCGTAGTAGTTTCTTTTTGTGTCTATAATTAACTTATGATGTTTTATTTTTTCTTGCTGGTATTTACTTTTTAAGATTCTAAACTGTTTTTGAAGAATAACTAGATCTTTTAATTTACTACTAGACAGTTTGATCTCAGTTGTTATCCAGGATTTCCAATTCGGCTTACACTTTACGAGTGGAAAACATTGAAAAAATTGATATTGCAGTGTTTCTAGAAATGCTGCGGTTTTCACATTTGCATTTGGCTCCTTATATACACTTTCCCATGATTCTTTCATCAAAGCTTGTTGGAAGTGTGTCCTGTTGGTTATTCCAAAATTTCTGGTTATCTTCATTTTTTGTTTATATCTTTCCTGGATTTCCACGGTGCTGTCTACTAATATGAACCTGTGGTCGGACAAGGTCGTGTCTTTTACTGTGATATCAGGCGTAAAGTTAATATTTGTAAAAATGTTATCAATGAGACTTTGACACGTCGCCCTTATCCTTGTATATTGCTTCACAGGTTGACGTATGACAACTGTTAAAATGGCGGGCTATTGAAAATGAATCCTCTTATTGGAAGACCCTATATATAGATTTACTTACTTTAGATTAATACTTGCTGGTCTTTAGAGAATCACGTTTCTAGATAATTTCCACAAATTTCGAGATTTCCATAAGAGTTTTCACAAAAGTTCCACAAGTTTCGAGATTTTATAATAATTGTTTATGAAATTACATTTTGTTACATCAACCACATTTTGCTTGAATTCGACTCGCAGCCAAAAAAGGTTGCCGACGCCTGGTCTATAGCCTGATTAGCCATGAATAGATGATGATGAAATAGATGATGATGTAACCTCGTTATTAACCAGAAGCTACCCCTATATACCTCCATGTAACTAAATAGAATTTGATTCATTGCACAAGCAGTAATATTCATTGAAAACATAAAATGTTTACAAAGGACTACCGACTAATTGCAATACTTACTGTCATATTTTTATAATTTAGCATATTAGGTCTAGTCTATCTAGGCATGTTATAAGGCATTGTGTACTCGTACTGGTGAGAGAATGCATCTGGTCTCGACGAGTTTAGCATTGTTCTGCGTATACCCCCACTGTATTTCGAGTGCGCGGTGTTTAGTTGTCCCTATTTCAAAAACTGACGCATAATTCTTAACTCAAACTAATCTGCGCGTACCTCGGCGTGTCCCTTGCATTTCATACCTCGGCGAAGTACAGCTGCATTCTCTCGCCGGTTCGAGTAAACACTAGCCTATTTAAGTCGTATCTGTCTAAAATACACGGTTATTACTAAAGAAATAGACACTTTCAATGTTTTGTTAAACCAAAACTAATAACGTTAATATGAATTCGTCTAAACTATTTTACCCAGTGATTCTTAAAGTTTACTTTGAGAACTCACAGGTGCTCATTTTGTTGGTAAACAGCACGAACACGTTCCACTGTTTCTTCTGACTCACGAGGTCTTCCCAGAATTTTGCCTTTACATAAACACCCTGTCGCTTCAAATTTATTGTACCTGTTGAGAAGAAGGAACTGCTGGCCTGCAATTCTTCGGACACTGAGATGGTTAGGGACTTATCTAGGGATCTTGTTGCTTCTGTTATATTCTCTTTAAAAATGGTCCCTATGATTTTTTCTCTAAGACCCACTATCTCCCAGATATTGCGCTTGTAAGAATCATGTTCTACATAGTATGCACACATATGCCACGTATTAGTCCGGTCATTTTAGACAATTGAAATAAAGAAAATTCCGACAGAGCCAAATCTTCGTAGAGACCTTAGGTTTACCACAAGGAATAAAGTGTCAAAAGTCCCCATCAGTCCCATGTAAGCTTAGGAACTTATTCGGGGCCCAAGGTCAAAATTTTAGGTTTTTTGGATTTTTTCCTTGGACTAACTTAAATTAGACCGGGTTGAGATATTTATATCATCCTGGTGGTGTTCCGTAGGGGTTTGTACATACCCCTTAATTAAATATGAGGATGCTCCTCCTACTTGACTCCTCCCCTATGCGACTTTAGCGTCGTTTGAGCTTTGGACGTAAGTCGTAGCGCATATATAATATATTTACACAAATAACTACAAAGGTTCCCAAAGACACTAGCAATCTGGTCTACATGATTATTTTGATGGGGTCGTTTTTATGCTTTAAGTGTCTCTCCGAGAATTTCAGTTCGGATAATAAAAAATATCGTGGGAAATATAAATTCATGCACGCGATTATCATCTAAAAGACTTAAAATCTTTTAAGCGTGAGACCGAGGGTTGGAATGTCCCTAAAATCACGTGTGGCTTGAAGGGGTTTTATGACGACGGGTGGATGTCGTAATGGTAATTAACTATAAGAATTATTGGCTATTGCATGATAAAAGTGGGAACAAGGGAGCGTACAGGAATGTTCCTAAACACGTGGATCGGTATGGTTTTTATTACAACATACCAATCGTACTGTCTACTAGGTGGTGATTTTCCAAAACGTGTTCGAAAATGTCGTTGGACAACAGTTAAGGAGTTCGTTTTGGCAAGTTCAAGCATAGAATATGCTTTCTCAGTAGAGTTTGCTGCCATCCCAGCTATTACGCATGCTTGCGCAGTAATACCAACTGTACTAGCGAAACTTCTACAGTTCCTCATGTTAATATCACAAATAACTTTTGTTTTATACAATACCAAAGATATCTATTTCATTTATAGTAACCCTGTATATGCTTGTGGGGTCTAACAAAACTTGTGGGGTCTAACCAAATTTGTGGGGTCTAATCAAACTTGTGGAGTCTTACCAATCTTGTGGGGTCTAACCAAACTTGTGGGGTCTAACCAAACTTGTGGGTTCTAACCAAAGTTGTGGGGTTTCATTTCATTTATAGTAACCCTGTATATGCTTGTGGGGTCTAACCAAACTTGTGGGGTCTAACGCCACCCTTAGCAAGAATGAAATTAGTCAGACTTAGATTTTTTGAAAATTGTTTGGTGATAACAAACCATTAATACAAAATTTACGGCTTATTGAACAGGAAATATAGAGATAGAGAATTATATCGAGTAAGTATTCAGAAAAACAGTTTTGTTTTTATTTGCGTTTATGAGATTAATTCTATTTGGTTTGTTTATTATAAACACATTTCATATAGAAGCGTTAAAAAACAATTATATTTATACGGTTAGCATGCAATTTCCATTACAATTACATTTCATTCAAATTGAATGTGAGTTTTATGTGGGATTGTTAGTTTATTTTTAATATCTGTGCAGACAGTAAAATGACTTTCATTTTGCTATTTATCATTTGAATCCACGTTTCAATTGCATTATTCCTTTATGAACAATTTCCATTCAGCTTTAATTCTATACCTCAATTTCGTAACAAATTGCAATTTTATTGATTTTGTATTAGATCGTGAGGATTTTGTAATTTGAATAAATTTCACTTACTCGGTTTCACTCGCATGAAATCACATTTTTTAGTAAGGCAGAGAGCCAGAACTTCCCTTCGATTTTTTTTCCCAATATTTTTAATGATAATAAACCATTAACACGAGATTTACGGCTTATTGGACGGTAAATATAGAGTTAGAGAATTATATGAAGAAATTATTCCGAAAAAACAGTTTTGTTTTTATTTGAGTTTATTTTTTTATTTTATGCTTAATGGAGTACACACTCCTCCTAGTGATTCTGAAACTGAGTTGAATGGTACCGAAAGATAAAAAAAAAAAATATTTCCCTTCCAAACAGATATTTCAATTCGTAACCAACTTCCACTTTCGACGTCAAATCTCCTTCATACAGGAAAAACTAAATTGAGTTTTCGTATAAGTTGCATCTGTTTAGTGTTGTGTTTATCTTTTGATGTTTTTAATGGATTCCTTTGATTTTGTGTAGCTTTTGCATAAAATATGATTGCATAAGTTTAAATAAGCAAATATTTAGTTCCGGGAACGTATTCCGTTTACATTCATTTTTTAGTGGAAAATATTTTTAGTTTACGAACAACTTTCAGGAATGGATTAAGTTTATAATTCAAAACAAATCACATCAAAATATTTATTTATCTTTTGGTACAGTACAATGTACAGTACAGTACAATGTACAGTGTAATATGTACAGTACAATACATATTTGATACATCAAAGAAAACAGTGTGCTCGTGCAAGAGACAAAAACTAACACAGAAAAAAAGCATCACAAAATAATATCTACAATTAAAATATATCTACAGATACAAAATAAATAAAGTATATATAGCTTAATAATTTATAAGTAATCTATTATAAATTCTTAGAAGTTATTAGTGTACTAAAAACTCATTAATGTCATAGTAGCACATTTAAATTAAATGTATTTTTAATTTTCTTCTGAAAACTTTTTATATTTTTTCGTTTTTAGGGTTCCGTACCGAAAACGGAACCCTTATAGGATCACTTTGTTGTCTGTCTGTCTGTCTGTCTGTCTGTCTGTCCGTCTGTCTGTCAAGACCATTTTTCTCAGGAACGCGTAGAGGTAACAAGTTGAAATATATATATCAAATACTCGGGTCTGCGGTCTCTTTCAGCTGTGAAAAAATCAAACTTGTAAGTCAACGCGATCAAAAGATATGACAGTTTATGTCGCATATTTTGCGATTTCACGAGGGAATCAAAACCTATAGGGTACTTCCCGTTGACCTAAAATCATGAAATTTGGCAAGAAGCCGTGTCTTACAGCACATGTAAAGGGAAAAATCTGAAAACGTAAATGTGTAGTTTAATTACAAGAAAAATGCGAATTTACTATTAGAAACTTATGAAAATACACTAATGTTGTCGTAGTGGTATTGTCATGCTCCAGAAGCATATGGGTTGCATACAGTTAGGTCCTCCTTAGTTAGGTCCGAAGGTTAAAAAGTATGTGTTGGCACCAAGTTGTTTATTCTGAATTTTCTTTGTTTATATACGTTATGCATTTCATCACGTACGCTCTATATACATAATATATACTGCGTATATATTATGTTTAAATTTTGCTTGTTTATAACCGAAATGCGACATACTCAAGTACCCTAACATCCTATATATAATATATTTCGTCTAATTTTTCTTTATAATCTACATATACTTTAATCACGTACGCCCTATATTTTTTGGTAGTCAATTGCCCAAAAGCAGTCAATTGAACAACTGAATGTTAACAGTATCGAAATAGATCTAGAAATTGTTAATATATTAGTTTATATTAGATCTAGAAATAGTTAGATCTTAATATAAGTTAGCTAATAAGTGCAATACTAAAATAAAGTTTTCTTTTTATAGTTAAGTTTAAGTTTTTTTAAGTTTAAAAATATTCGCGTTATTTAAAAAAAAATTACCCTGTATATCTTTATACAGGGTATATAGGTATACAAGCGGAATTTAGCAGTAAAAACACGTAGTGAAGTTCCAGAACCCCTAAACACTCATAGTGAATGGGGGATGTATGGTAATAAAATATAGGGTAGAAGTCCATCGTACCACAGCGACATCTTGAGGTTATGCTTGCAGCGGTACTAAGATGGTCGTGATTTCAGGAGAGCCACTTGTCAAGTTAACTGAATGTGCTTGCTACGTCCTCCACAAACAAAAGATACCTTACTTACAAGTTTGTACGGAACCCTCGGTGCGCGAGTCACAACTCGCATTTGGCCGTTTTTTTTTTATGTCTGCTGGTATATGATTGTATATTTTAATTCCTAGTCTGTTAACTGTTTTAGAGCATAAAGTTAGGTTGCTCTTCGGTGTATATAGATTTAGGCAGTTTCTGGTATTGTACATATGCTGGTCTATATTTAACTTGAAGTGCTTTGCGCTCTTATGCATATAGCACCCACGTATATATATATATATATATATATATACACACATATATATATATATATATATATATATATATATATATATATATATATATATATATATATAATGCCGGTAGTGTTAACAATTCCAGTTCTTTAAAGCAAGGTTTGCAAGATTGCCCTCTTGTTTTCCCGGATATTGCTCTTACTAACATTTTCTGGGCTATAAATACCCTCTTCAGCTGTATGGAAGCTCCCCATATTAGAATCCCATAGGATATCACTGATTTTATTTCCGCGTGGTATATGTCTAACATTGCGGATTTGGGTAGGAGTTGTCTAATCCTTGTTATGAGGTATGTTTTTATATTTACTTTTTTAATAATGTAGTCTGCTATGATATTGCAGGTGAGATGCTCTTCCAAGAACAAACCTAGGTATTTTAGACACCCTGTTCTTTAAATGATGTTTCGTTCGATTCCTAAAGTAATATCCTCAGTTGGTTTTCTTCTGTTGGTTTTGAATCCAATGTAATTTGCTTCAGATTGTAGTTCTTCCATGGATGCTTTGGATATGAAAACACTAGCATTGTTGGCATATAGTGTGATCCGATCTTCTCCAATATATTTAATTAAATCAGATGTATACAGTGAGAATAGTATAGGGGCCAGGACACTCCCCTGTGGAACACCAATTAAAGTTGGCAGTATTTTGGATCTGCTATTCCCAACCCTTACATACTGATTTCTACTATGAAGGTACGATTGAAACCATCTCCCAGCTTTTCCTCGAACTCCATAAGTATAAAGTTTTCCTAGTAGTTTGGAGTGCGACACACAGTCAAATGCCTTAGTGAGGTCGCAAAAGATAACCAGTGGGCAATATCCACTATCCACCTCAGATATTATTTTTTCATGCAGTTCTTGAAAAGTTGTGATAGTGGATTTATTTTTACGAAACCCACGTTGCTGAGGCGGAATCACTTTATATTTTTCGAGAAATGGTGTAAGTCTGTCTTCCATGCAGTATTCGATTATTTTCGCTAAGACTGAGATAAGAGCTACCGGTCGGTAATTTTTGATATTGTTTCTATCTCCTTCTTTATTAATCGGAATTATTGAGGACATTTTTAAAATGTCCGGAAACGTTTCGGTATCAGAAGAGCAATCCACTATCTCGGTTATTGGTTTCACTAATTCCATACTAAATTGTCTAATCAAATTGCATGGCTGGCCGTCAGGTACGGAACTTCTTTTGTTTTTTAATTTTAGTATTATTATACTCATTTGCTGCGATGTAAATTCTTGTAAGTACATGCTATTGTCGTTGTGCTGCATGTGAATATCTCTTAAAGTTGTTCCTTTAATCATTGTTGCAACAGTCTTTGGGGTAGTTATGAAAAATTTGTTGAAGGTGTCAGCTATCATGCTAGGATTGTCTGATATTTTGTTGTTTTCTTTTAATTTAATGGTACTCGTGCGTTCTTCTTTGTTAGATAACTGATTTATTATTCGTCACATAGTTTTTTGTTTATTTGGTGAATTTCCAATAAGCCCACAATAATACTTCCTTCTTGTTTCCCGTATCAGTCTTTGGTGTTTTTTCTTTTACTGCATATATTTATCCTTAAGAAGTGGAAACTTTTTTTGTAGAACAAAGAGATCTATTAATTTATTACTAGAGCATCTTAACTCCGAATTTACCCATGGTTTTCTTTGATTATTCAGATTTACCAACGGGAAACATAGTTTAAAATGATTTCTCAGGGTTTTTAAGAATCCCATCGTTTTTCCATTGGCATCTTGATTGTTGTACACATTTTAACAAGATTCTTGTAGTAGAGCTTGTCTAAATCACGATTTATTAGCTTCTCTAATTGGTTTGTTTTTTGGTTTGTTTGGGAAGTTCAGTTTTGTTTGTTGTATTCCTCAATTATATTGCCCTTATATTTAAAGTAATTATTAGTTATTTTTCTAAAGTAAACTATTATATACTAAATAAATACTCGAGGTTCGATGCTACTAGGGAAAAACAATAAATTGATCGCTTACAAAATGTGAAATGTACCCAAAATATAAGCTGTTAGCAAAATACTGCAACTAAATTAATACTCTATTTGTAGTTTATTAGTAGGTATTAAAATAAGGTGTCCGTCAAACAAATTAAAACTCAATTTGTGGAGTATTAAAATGTGGCATCAGTCAAATTGTGGTCAGATATTCAAATTTACTTGTTATTTTATTCATTTTAAATGTCACTACCAGAATTAAATTAACTTTCATAAATAATTATACACTGCACAAAACAATTAGCGGGTCACTAATTTGTGCCTCCACAAAATTCAAACGGAAATTTACATGCAAATAAAAAAAAAACATCTGAAAGACGCTCTATTTTAATGTTTTAATTGGCACATATGGAAGTGTCAGCATCACGTACTTTTAAATTACCAACAATAGTAATAATTAACAACAAGTACCAAAACCAAAGAGCAAAACGAATTTAAATTAATTGTTAATGTAAACTTTTTTATCTACGGCCACTATTGTAAATGCCCATTATGCTACAGTTCGTGGACTATGTAAATACATCATAACAAAGACGTATGTAACGGTCCGCGATTAATGATAAGTTATAACCAGCCAAAATGATAAAAGTTCAAGTCAACATAGGAATCAACAAATCCACAAAAAAGTAATCCGGACACAAAAACGGAGACTAAAGCGTAGCCGACAAGCTACGATTTTTGGAAATTCGAAAACTGCAACAATCAAAGCAGCGAGGAACATCCATGTCTTTAAATTAGACCCATCTCTCACAGAAACAGACGTAATTGATTACCTACGCAAGAAAATTAATATAGATTCGTTGCAATGCAAAAAATTGTACACAAAATACCCTGACGAATATTCACCTTTCAAGATAACTGCCCCATTCGAATATTTATCGGAACTAAGCAAACCGGAAACATGGCCCAGATATACATGTGTTAAGCGATTTTTTCTACAACGCAAAATGAGGAATGAAATAAATTAAGATATATGGAATTGGAAAAAATATGGATACAGGAATAGTAAAACAACCTAAAACGATATTTAAATTAAGATACTTGAGTGTTATCAATCAGAATTGGCAGTCAATTGGTAACTCTATTGATGGCATAGAACGAATGCACGGATTGAACCCAGAATGTCAATGTCAGCATTTAATAATAACAGAGCACTGGAAAGACAACCAACTGGAAACTATGAAGATCAATCATTTTCAACTAGCGTCCCACTATTCTAGAATGACTGGAGAGTACGGGGGTCTAGCGATATACCGCGAAAAACAGGTGGAGTGGAAAATTAGAAAGGACATAAATAGCATGTCGGTCAAATTTCTTCTCGAATTCGCGGCCATTGAAACCAATATGGGTAGTAACTGTTTTATAATTGTTGCGATTTATAGAACGCCTTTATCAAACATTAACCAATTTTTAGATTTCTTCCACAAACTTCTATTAAAAATCCACTCTCAATCTAAAGATTTCATTATAGATGGAGATTTCAATATTGATATGCTGAAAAAAACAGCTATAAATCAGCAATTCGAATCTCTGTTGGTCTTTCAATGTTGTCATTGCTTTAAAGGAAATAAGCCGTCCAAGTTCAGAAACATGCATTGATAATATTGTTGTAAATACGAATATTAACTATAAAGTGAAAACGATGCAATACCATATATCTGACCATTTTGCCCAGAAAATAATATTTCAAATAAAAGCCAATACAATAGAGCACCGAATTCGCAGATAATACGAATTTTCAACGTATTTCGCATTAAACAGTTCATAGACCACTTGGGGAAAGAAAATTGGCACCAAGTCCTCGATATAGAAGGAAAAGATGTGAACGGCCAGTGGAAGGCATTTCTGGGTATAATGCTTTCTATTTTCAATGAACGCTTTCCTCGCGTCAGAACCTTCAGAAATCATAAGAAGCAATGTATCCTGTCAAATCCTCGGCTGCAAGGAATTGAGAACAACCTTAAACTAATTCAAATTATTGCTCAAATGGATAATAACTACAAGAGAGTATACAAGAATTTGCGCAGGAAGTATAAATCAATGTTAAAGAAGCGAAGAGAGAAGATTATGCTAATCAGATTATGAAGGTGGTTAACCCTCAAAAAACAACATCGGATGTCATTAGACAAATAGTGGAATTAAAGAAACCTATGAAGGGTTACATAAGCCAAGATGAAGACCCAAATATCAAAGCTGAAGAAATATACAATCACTATGCAGACAGGGCGCGGATTCTACAAGAAGGAATGCTATAAACAGAATATGAAAATAGTATACGTGAGAACCCAAATTCTATTTTTTTATACCCTACACTAGCAGAAGAACTTAGTGACACAATCAAGAGTCTGAAGAATAATAATAGTTCTAGTTACGACGAAGTGACAATTTCAATTATAAAAAGTGTCAGTGATCAGATATCACAACCATTGGTGCACATATTCAATAACAATTTGTGTTACAATTTGGTATTTTCCCCGAGAAGCTGAAAATATGACAACACAACTTCGACCGGATTTCTATTAGATCTATCTAAAGCTTATGATCTAGTCGATCATAAATTACTACTAAAAAAGCTATTACAATACGGAATACGAGGGGTGGCGTTAAATCTAATTGCATCGTTCTTAAGTAACCGAGAACAAATAATAAAATTAAAGACGCAACAAGGTTATTTAAAATCTACTTCTAGAACAACCAATATTGTGATTCCGCAAGGTACCGTAATAGGTGCGCTGTTGTTCACGCTGTTCGTAAACGACCTTCTTCAAAATATTGTAAATACAGAGCACGACATAATAAAATATGCTGATGATACCAGTCTGTTACTAACTAACAAGTCTGTGGAGGATATCGGTTACAATACAAATATGATAATGAACGTGCTGGACTAATGGTTTACGAAGAATAAATTGATCGTAAATAGCGGAGTGTTTTAGAGCACCAACAGAAATACAAAGTAGGAAATGATACATTAGAAATAAAACAATCGGTTCGCTTTTTGAGTATTTGTGTTGATAGTTCTCTGGAGTGGGCATCTCACATACTACAACTGAAAAGCAAACTAAATAAAGGCATATTTGCACTGAGAACGTTAAAACCATATATAGATGCTACAACATTAAGACAGGTGTATTATTCAAATTTTCACAGCATCCTCCGTCTCGGTATCACATTCTGTGGTACTGGCAGAGATATGAAGATTGTATTCACGCTAAAAAAACAAGCTTTGCGTATACTTCTTAACTTGAAGTACAGACAGCCCTGCAGGGGAAAATTTAAGGAAGCATTTATACTAACCACTACTGGAACATACATTTACGAAAGTTTAAAGTTTATTTTAAAACATAAAAATCGGTTTAAAAAATATGAAAATAACTCTGAGAGGGATACAAGGCATAACAGAGAACAATATACTTTTCCTCGGCATAAACTGACCCTGTCGGAAAAAATCCACCCTACAGTCTACTAAAACTGTACAATAAAATGCCAAAAGAGTTCAAAATGTTGCAAATTAAAAATCTAAGAAAACAATTATACCGGTATATTCTGGAAATTGAACCTATAATATGGACGAATACTGGTCCTCGGTGGCTTAGCCTCATTAATAAAGAAATCGATTTATTGTAAATAAACTATTTCATTTTGTTTGAGTAATTTTTCCATTATAAATCTTATTTTATGTTTGAAGTTTATCTGTAAATATTTATTTTCATTTTCACTACTATTTTATTATTAGTGTTATTTTTTGTTTATTCTCCTTCTTGACACATTCCATTTAGTTTCTTGTATTTTTCACAATGTAACTTATTTAATGAAATATTTGTATTTGTATGATTGATAACACACACGTGCGTTTGCTTTACGATTCGTTGATTGGTTGAGAGCTGCTACTACGTGCTCATACGTTTAGCGCCCAAATGTCTCAATTCAAACTAATGGAAGTTGACATTGCGTTCATTGAGTTGCCTATATATACGAGCACTCTTCTTCCAGCATTACAGCGTCTTTGCATGCTTCACAATAGTCTTCGATGTTTCTTGTGGTATAGCGTCCCATTCTTCAGTGAGAACCACTGTTAGCTGCTATGGTATAAGGAGGATGCGGACGACCACGAACACGTCTATCGAGCATATCCCACACAAGCTCTTTGGGATTTAAATCAAGACTTAACGCAGGCCACAACATTGTTTGAATTTTAAATTCTTGTAGGAAGTATAAAGTGATTCGCGCAGTATGTGGTCTTGCGTTATCCTGCATTAGCAAAAAAATTGGACCTATTCCATATGCCACAGGGCAACATGTTCTCCTAACACAATGTCAACATAGAGATTGGCGTTTAAGATTCCCTGCAGTTAAAAGCCGACCTTTTATCTGCAGGGAATCTTAAACGCTATATCTATGTTCAATGTTCTACTGTCGACACTAATCCCACTCCAACAATCTTAATTGTTAAAAATAAATACGAGTATCAATATCTTTATTCTTATAAATAAATACGAGTATAACAGGTCAATTGGCCATCGACCAGCGGTCTTTCAGCCGGCATGAACTTTGATTATATTATATTTTTTTGTCAAATAAACTTATTTATATACGACCACTATTGTAAATGCCCATTACTGTACAGTTCGTGGACTATGTAAATACATCATAACACACACGTATGTAACAGTATGCGATTAATGATAAGTTATGATTGATAAGACACACGTGCGTTTGGTTTATGATTCGTTGATTGGTTGACAGCTGCTATTACGTGCTCATACGTTCAGCGCCCCCCGTGCCACAATTCAAACTAACGGAAACTGACATAGCGTACATTGGGTTGCCTATAACTAACACTCTTAATCTAGTTTAACCCAAATAAGTACTAAATAATAATGTATGTAACCATTAAGAATGTATTTCTTTTCATTTCTTTCAAGTTAAATAATGTCGAGTAACAGTTTGTTTATTATAATGTTAAATATAGATAGTTAAATAAACATAACGTAATAAGAAATAAATGTGTTACATCAAACATATTTTTCTTATTAAACAGAAACAAATTAGTGTGGTCGTAGATAAAGTATAGTACATAACTCGAGTTGTAAGGCAATTACGTACTCGCGGAATTACGTAGCTGTTTAGCTTCTACATAATATGCTTCTTACAACTCTCCTTACGTAATAGTATATTACGAAACGAAAGTTGTAAAAAGCATATTACGTACGAGCGGAACAGTTACGCATGAACCTGCGTAGCTGGGAGTGCATAATATGATGTATTTACATTATTATTGAGTGTAAATATGATGTATAGTCCACGAACTGTACAATAATGTGCATTTATAATAGAGGTCGTAGATAATATACTATTACAAAACTTCGCATTGCATTTAATCTAATATTGCAATTAAAAGGCAATATGCCTGTAATGGAAATATAAAACTACAAAATCATTTCATAGAACATATAAAGTGTATGTAACCATTATGTGTTATAATACGAATATGTTTTTATACACAGAAGCTTTTAAGCTTCGGCTTTACAGACAATTTCAATAGCGTGAAAAAGGTGTTGGCCTCATCTTGGCAGCTAAACCCAGCTGCGGCCGCAGACAGTTTAATGTAAAATTTTGATGTATTAGAATAATTCATATTTTTGTTGGGGACGAGCATCCAATTACTGTTAATCAAGAGTGTCACAGACAGAACATTTTTTCTCCAACAACCAATGCGAGAGTCCGGGGGAAGTTGGCCCTTAAAACACTCCGTCCTAATGTCCTATTGTATTTGTTTGCTTGCTTTCTGCCGAATAATATTTTTAGCCATAAATTTCACATCAAAACAGGAAAAAGAAAGATTGAGCAACATTTCAACTCAAATCAAATCAAAATCAATTATTTCATTATTTAAGAAATTCATAACAAACAGAACACTCAATGAAATATGTCAGAAATCTGTCAAATACACGCGCAAAACACCCGTATCTCTTCGGCGTTATGATAGTGTCCCTGTGTTTGAATGTTATGTCCCCAGTTTTGATCTTGCCGGTTAGTAAGACTGCCTCCGTCTTCTCTGGGGCCAGCTTAAGCTGCTTTTCCCCCATCCATTTGTCTATCGCTTGCATTGCTTCGTTGGCCCTTCGTGTCAGACCCGGTTCAGTTCTTCCACATACTACCAGGGCGAGATCATCTGCGAAGCCGATGATCTCTACCCCTTCTGGCATTTCGAGTTTGAGTACCCCATCGTACACAATGTTCCACAGCGTTGGGCCCATTACTGAGCCCTGTGGCACACCGCTGTGGACTTTCTTGTTGGTACAGCGGCCTTCTGCTACGAAGACGATTTCCCGCTGGGATAGGTAGCTGTCAATCATAAGCAGGAGGTACGGTGGGAAGTTGCGCCGCGAGACTTCATCCATGATGTCCTGCCAGCAAGCCGAGTTAAACACTTAATCGTAAATATTAAATATTTTTTACTAGCGTATAGAATTCCTCTAAATAGTAGGGTTCAATTTCATTTAAAAGTCTATGCAGTTCTCTTTTCATGATCTTCAAGTTGTCGATTTTTCTTATCGCAATTGGCAGGTGGTTAAATATTTTCATATTACTATATGGTGGATATGGTGGGTATGGTGAGACTGCAGTGCGCAGGATCAAGAACAATAAGGCGCCAGGTGCAGATGGCATTCCAGGAGAATTGTTGAAGTATGGAGGTAGAGCCTTAATAACGTGCATGCATGATCTTATACTAAACATATGGAGAACGGAAAAGCTACCGGATGAATGGAAGCTAGGGATAATATGCCCATTGTACAAGAAAGGTGATAAGTTAGATTGTTCTAACTGCAGGGGGATAACGCTGCTAAACATTGCATACAAGGTCTTCGCTAATGTGTTGTACCGTCGCTTACTACCATACGCAGAAGAGAATATCGGTGAATACCAGTGCGGTTTCCGCACAAACAGGTCAACCACAGACCAACTGTTTGGCATTAGGCAGATCCTGGAGAAATGTAATGAGTTCAATATCACGACACACCATCTATTCGTGGACTTCAGAGCAGCATACGACAGCGTTATAAGACACAAACTGTGGGGGATAATGACAAGTTTCGGATTCCCTGAAAAACTGACAGCCCTAACCAGAGTAACACTGTCTGAAGTATCGTCTGTAGTAAGAATACGAAACAAGTTGTCTGAGACTTTTATAACAGAGGAAGGACTACGACAGGGAGACCCACTGGCAACTTTACTGTTTAACATCGTACTAGAAAAGGCCGTTAGGAGTAGTGGAGTGGATACTAACGGCACTGTGTACTTTAAGTCAACACAACTATTGGCTTACGCAGACGACATTGATATAATTTGCAGAAGCGAACAGGCGACCAAAACTACTTACTCGCTGCTGGAGAAGGAAGCAAATAACCTAGGACTCACTGTCAACGTAAACAAAACGAAATACATGGTGTCTAACGAAACTCATCGGAAGGTAGGACCAACGCTAGAACTAGACGGAAAGCACTTTGACACAGTAGATACATTTGTGTACTTGGGCTCGCAACTGAACAGCGTAAACCGGATGGGCGAGGAGATTAGAAGGCGGATAACTCTTGGTAACAGGTGCTATTATGGGCTACTTAAACTTTTTAGGTCCAAAACAATCCACCTAATGCATAAGTGCACACTGTACAGGTCACTGATAAGACCGGTGGTAACCTATGGTGCAGAAGCATGGAGCTTAACACAGAGCGAAGAACAGGCTTTAAGTGTATTTGAGAGAAGAATGCTACGTGCAATATTTGGAGCGACCCAAGAACGAGGAATCTGGCGCCGAAGATATAATCACGAACTATATCAGCTCTACAATCAACCAGATATTGTGAGTTTCATCAAGGTGGCAAGATTGAGATGGCTCGGACACATGCAGAGAATGGGTGATCATAGGGTTCCGAAAAAGTTGTTCAATGGCCAACCAGAGGGAAGGAGAAGGGCCGGAAGGCCAAGAGGGAGATGGAAGGATGCGGTAACAACTGACCTACAAAAACTTCAAGTACGGGACTGGAGAACGTTGGCGAGTGATAGGTCCGCTTGGAGAAACATGCTGAAGGAGGCCCAGACCGGCAATCGGTTGTAGTGCCATTAAGAAGAAGAAGAAGATATGGTGGGTATCGTTCAGTCATCGTCATACTATGCCTTGGGAGTTCATATGACACTTTGTTAAACCTGGTATCCCTTTGGCTTGGTTTCATGTACTTCTCAAATAAATGTTTGCGCTTGACTAGATTAGATTAGATTAGATTCCCGACTTCCTCTAAGGGTTTGGCGCACGTCAACCTTAAGGCTTATTGTGCTGTCGGTTGATATCAAACTTGCAGTCCGACGTGTGTGTCACTGACTAGTTTCCTTAGTTTTCCTACAAGTTTGGGTTCCCATGTGGTTTGTTGGTTCCAGTCGAGCTGGTGTCGCATTCGTTCTAGGGCAGGGCATTCGAAGAGTACGTGGTTTGCTGTTTCATCTTCCTCTCCGCAGAGTCTACATAAAGGTTCGTCTCGGTAGATTTTTACTTTATGCATGAATTCTCTAAATCCGCCAGTGCCTGTTAGTAAACTAACTATCTGCTTCGTGTGAGCTTTGTTTAGTTTTAACAGGTCCTTTGCTATATTGGGATTAGGTGAGTCTATTAGCTTCCTGCAATGGGTTGCTTTATCATAGGAGTTCCATCTGAGTTTGTGTTTATTTTTCATCCAATCATTGATGGATGCTCTGGCGCAGGCTTTTTCTATACCTATGCTCGGTTCGGGACCAACTAGTTTCTAGTTTCGGGCACCTTGTTTTGCTAGGTCGTCTGCATGTTCGTTTCCCTCTATACCACTATGCCCGCGAACCCAGATGATTTTTACTGTGTTCTGTTGGCCTAGTGTATGTAGTATTTCTTTGCATTCTTTTATGATTCTTGATTTTGTACTGCAGGCCTCTAGTGCTTTTAGCGCTGCTTGACTATCAGATATAAAATAAATGTTTCTGTTCCGATATTTTTGTCTGTGGCATTCAGTAGCACCCAATAGTAATGCGTGTACTTCTGCTTGGAATATCGTGCAGTGTTCGCCTAGGCTGGCTGATTCCCTAATTTTGGGATTTTCGCTGTACAGGCCCGATCCGGCCCTTCTTTCAAACATTGAACCATCCGTGTAAAAGATTATGTTCTTGTTCGTAGGGGTGGGAAGCTGGTCCGGTTTCCAGCTTGGATCTATGTGTACGGTGAATGATTTTTCGAAATGGAATGACTTGTTGGTACTGTCGGTTCTCATTTCCATCAACGGTATTCTGACTGCCGTCATGATTTTCGTATTCCCGATCCTACTGGCTGCGATCCATTGACCCGCGCATTGTAGTCGGTATGCCGCCATTCTTGCTTCTCCTTTCAGAAAGATGTCTAATGGCGGTGTATCTAGTATCACGTCTAATGCTAATCCAGAGGTAGTTCTAAAGGCTCCTGTGGTGCATAGATTCGCTAGATGTTGTATCCTGCTTAATTTTGCAACAGCAGTTGATTGTTGTAGTTTAGGCCACCAGGTTACTATGCCGTAGGTTAGTATTGGTCGAACTATAGTTTTGTATAGCCAGTGAGTCAGTTCCGGTTTGAGACCCCATGTGCTACCTATGGCTCGTTTACTTATCATCAGCGTTTGTTTGCATCTGGAGATTGTCTTGTTCATGTGGGGATTCCATGTTAGTTTGGAATCTAGTGTAAGTCCTAGGTATTTGACTGCGCTTGACTAAGAAGACAATTCTTTCGAAAATATATAATCCCGTACATATTAGTTAGTATGTTGTTTTTTTTTTTAATGTTCTCTACAAGATTCTCGAAATGGTAGGTTTAATCGGATTCGCAACACTTGTTTTTGCACTCTAAACGCACTTTTTATGTTAACTCCGTTACCATAGAACATGATGCCAAATCTCAGTATCGATTGGAAATTAGCAAAATAGACCATTTTCAAGATGTTTATCTCTAAATAATGACTCAGGATGCGTATGGCATACACAGTTTTGCTAAATTTCATCGAGATTTTACTGATGTGAGAGGACCACTCTATACTGGGTAGTAGAACATGAATGGTAATTAGAAGTCGACAATATGGTAAATGAGCAATCTGCAAACCCAATATTTCTGCGAAAATTATATAAAGAACTCTAAGAAGAAAACCCTCAACGAAACCACAGAAAGTAAATAAAGATAAAATGAATAAAAACTTTGAAGAAGCTACCACGACGAAAATTATAACATGAGTCCCAAAAGTCTTGGAATCCACTCTTGCCATGAATTTGAAGAAGTTAGTCATTTCGTAATTGACACACATACAATTAAACAAATCATCAAATGTCATTTTTAACCCCTTGACATACAATGACGTCTCTAAGACGTCATGTATATGTCATAAGATCACATGTATATGGACACGTCAACGCGCATTTTATTCGTATGCCAAGGGGTAAAGTAGCTATCAGTGGTCTTCAGATTATGTCGCATTGTTTCTAGTGTTAAGTTCAACAATTTCATTAGTTATAAATAAAACGCCTTCTCATAAATTTAACGCTGATTTATTTAGATTGATGCTGATTATTTTATTATAGTGTTGTGAATTATAAAACTAACAAAGAAGAACAAACATTACAACAGATATTGAATGTGTTGTCCATTTTCACGAATACATAAATTAATTCGCCGTTTTATGTTATCGAACGCATTTTATAA
The DNA here is from genome assembly GCA_944588485.1 of Phosphuga atrata. Taxonomy (NCBI): domain Eukaryota; kingdom Metazoa; phylum Arthropoda; class Insecta; order Coleoptera; family Silphidae; genus Phosphuga; species Phosphuga atrata. The sequence continues at coordinate 102,767,817 of OX155893.1, forward strand.
TACTGTGTCTGTAATCTCTTCACATTTTCTTATTACATTGTTTCGCAGATCTTCTACTGTATGCACCGGGCTGCTGAATACTGAATTTTTTAAATATGGAAAAAGAAAAAAGTTCAGTTAGATCACAAGAAAATGGTGGAAATAAGTATTTGCTTATTAGCTTTTTGGTGACGGGGTAGTGTGTGGAGAAAAGAAAAATAACAAACCCGGAGACGATGTAACTTTTTATTGCGCGTCACGTGACGCGTGCCGGTTTTGATGCGAGTTGTGGAAGTTGTCTCTGATGTTCTGCTGGAAGTTGTGTTCACTGATGTTTTACTGGGAGTTGTGTCTGGATGTTGTTTCGAAGTTGTCTCTCGAAGTCGTTTCTCCAAACTGTCCCTTTGTCACTCCCGTCCCGTCCTTTTATCCCTCGGTCAAACGCATCTTCTCTCTGGTAACTTTGGTGGGAGAGGTTTTTCGTTGTCCCGATTGGTTGTTCGTTCTTTCCTCCTATTGGTGCTGACGCCAAGTAAGAGGGAGGAAAAATCGGTATTGTTTGATCGGCTCCAGCCCGCTCATAAAACGGTCTGGGCCATAAAACGATTAAGAAAAACCCGAACCTATCGGCTTTGTTTGATCAGCTCCAGCCCGCTTATAAAACGGTCTGGGCCATAAAACGGTTTAGGAAAAACCCGAACCTGTGCAACTCATCTTGTCAATAATGAGTCCCTACAGCTTGTCGAAGAAATCCTTAAGATAATATAATGTTTCACGGGCAATGTGCGGTCTAGCAGAATCTTGTCGGAAGAGGCCATTTTTTTGGAGTTCATCATCATGAAGTTCGTTAATTGCAAAATAGTGGCTCTATAAGTGGCAGCGTTTAAATTACCATCGAAAAATATTGGACCGATAATTCTGCGTCTTGACATTGCCAACCACACACCAACTTTGTTTGGATGCAGTGGGATCTCTCTTAAAAAGTGTGGGTTGTCAACACTCCACATGCGCCTGTTTTGGGAATTAATATATCTGTTTAGATGAAACCAGGCTTCATCAGTGAAAAAAGTTTTAAGACTTTTAAGACTCACGTTATAAATTTATATTGGCAAACTACCAAGCAAATAATGAAAAAAGGTTTGATTACACTTGTACAGGAACAAATCAATAAATTAGAATTCTCGCAGAAATCCTATCGGTACACTGGCAAATCTGGTTGGGAGAGGTCGAGTAATGATTGAAAGTTCTGAGATTGGTCAGAAGGATTCCAAATTGCGTAGAGTAGGGGCACTGATCAATATTTGAACCCGCTTCAAATCCTGAAGTTTTAAAAGAATCAGGAATGAGTTCGAGGAGTTTTAATGGGTATTAAACAAAGAAGTGGGCGCATGAAACCTGTGAAAGGCGCAATGCGATTTCATTAAATAATTAACGATTTCATTGAAATTTAAACCAGCACTGCGATGCAATAATGCTTAAATTAGTTTTTGGTTTTAAATACATTTTCATTGCAATTTAATTCAAGGTGTTGTTAAATTACACATAGAATTAAAATTTGTATATAACGTAACAAGAGTTGTAAGAAGGATATTACGGACAGTTACGCACGACGCGCGTAGCTAGGAGTGCGTAATTCCGCGAGTACGTAATTGCGTTACAACTCGAGTTATGTACTACACTTTATCTACGACCACACTAATTTGTTTCTGTTTAATAAGAAAAATATGTTTGATGTAACAAATTTATTTCTTATTACGTTATGTATATTTAACTATCATTATTTAACATTATAATAAACAAACAGTTGTATTTTCATATATAACTGTTGCTCGACATTATTTAACTTGAAAGAAATGAAATGAAATAAATTGTTAATGGTTACATACCTTATTATTTAGTACTTATTTGGGTTAAACTGGAATAAGAGTGGTCATAGATATAGGCAACCCAATGTACGCAATGTCAATTTCCGTTAGTTTGAATTGTGGCACGGGGGCACTGAATGTATGAGCACGTAGTAGCAAGTCTCAACCAATCAACGAATCGTAAACCAAACGCAGGTGTGATCATAACTTATCATTAATCACGGACTGTTACATACGTGTGTGTGTTATGATGTATTTACATAGTCGACGAATTGTACAATAATGGGCATTTACAATAGTAGTCGTAGATAAAAGAATTTATATTATGCATATATTATTATTTTAAACCTGCAAAAACGGGGAATGCTACCAGAGGACGAAAACCCTCAGTGTTCCTGCGGAGAAATCCTGAATCCTCCAAACCTGCTGACCTCCACCCACATGGAACAGAGCTACACAGGGAACGACCTAATTTTAGCAAATGAGGCCATCAGAGCCGCAAACTTTTGGAAGGACATAGTGTGATCCGGACACACGGAATAGTAGTAGTAGTATTATTTTACTGTCTAATATCTAAATTCGCATGCTTATATTCACCTTGATTTTTTTCTGTTTAATCTCCTTGTAGATTAAATTACAAAAATTATCAATTTTTCAATTTTGAAATATCCCATACTGTTTTCAACTTTTGTGAATTTCTTTGTTACGAAGTTAAAAGCTTTTATTAAACTCCAAATATGTCTGCGTATAATAGAAACACGACCCAATAAATTCTAGAAAACATATAGAAACCGCGCACAATAAACTATAAATACAACCTTAATAATAAATCCGCTTGAAATTATTATTTTTTTAAATGGAAAATCCGTTCGGTTGAATAATGGAGGGTTTAAACGTTCGGAGCAGGGTAACATTCCAACTACGGTATTTTATTGTTGTTGAAAAGAGATTTACAATCGAATTTATTGAATATAATACGATAAGCGCAGTCAATAGTCGTTTAATAGAAATTTCGCGAAGCAAATTCTTCAATTATAAAAGCCCTGCTGATATTAAGTTGTGTCGATGAGATACTTGACGCTTCAATCTATCAAGTATTTACTCAATAATTAAATGAAATAATTTAGACAAACTTAAAACAAACGGAACACAGCCTGAATATATAAATATATTCAGCCTTTCCGGAGCTCTATAACAATTAGTCTTTCAGTCAAATAGTCTTTTTAGGACTACCAAAATAAATCTCATGTGTAAATGTATAATTTGTTTTGGTAGACCTAAAAAGACTCAGTAATTGTTATAGAGCTCCGGAAAGGCTGAATATATTTAAATATTCAGGCCGCGTTCCGTATGTTTTAAGTTTGTATGATTATCTATAACAGTGGTGGCGAACCTATGGCACGCGTGTCACAGCTGCAAGGAAAGAAAATTTTATTGGCACGCGAACTTCTCACGCATGCCTTCTAAACTTGTTAAACTATCGTTTCTAAAATAAATTTTTAAGTTTGTCAATCTACTTTTGTGCAACATCAATGGTCTAAAATATAAGACGTGTTCAAAATGCGTCGATTGATTTGCCCGTAATTGCAAAAGGCGCACAAAAATTTACAAATTCACAAAAGCCGTATTTACAAAGCTACAATTTTGAAATTTGGGAATTTGTGAGATCTCGTAAGAATATCAAATCATACCACGTTTTATCAAAATCCGTCGATTGGTTTACTCGTAATTTCAAAAGGCGCACAAAAATTTCAAAAATTCACGAAAGCCGTATTTACAAAGCTACAATTTTGAAATTTGGCGATTTGTGAGATTTCGCAAGAATATCAAATCATATCAAGTTTCATCAAAAGCCGTCGATTGGTTTGTCCGTAATTGCAAAAGGCGCACAAAAATTTACAAACTTAAAAATTCACAAAAGCGGTATTTACAAAGCTAAAATTTTAAAATTTGAGATTTTATGAGATCTCGTAAGAATTTCAAATCATACCAAGTTTCATCAAAATCAGTCGAATTATTTGTCCGTAATTGCAAAAAGCGCACAAAAATTTACTTAAACTTTAATTTAATTTAAAAAATTCACAAAAGCCGTATTTACAAAGCTAAATGTTTAAAATTTGTGAATTTGTAAGATCTCGTAAAAATATCAAATCGTACCAAGTTTTATCAAAATCACTACTTTAATTGTCACTAATTGCAAAAGGCGCACAAAAATTTACAAACTTCAAAAATTCACAAAAGCCTTATTTCCAAAGGTTTAATTTTGAAATTTGGAAACTTGTGAGATCTCTTAAGAATATCAAATCCTACCAAGTTTCATCAAAATCCGTCGATTGGTTTGTCCGTAATTGCAAAAGGCGCACAAAAATTAACAAATTTATGAAATTGACAAAAGCCGTATTTACAAAGCTACAATTTTGAAATTTGGGAATTTGTGATATCTCCTAAGAATATCAAAACATACCAAGTTTCATCAAAATCCGTCGATTGATTTATCCGTAATTGCAAAAGGCGCACAAAAATTTACAAATTTCAAAAATTCACAAAAGCTGTATTTACAAAGCTAAAATTATGAAATTTGGGAATTTGAGAGATCTCGTAAGAATATCAAATCATACCAACTTTCGTCACAATTTGTCGGTTGATTTGTCCGTAATTGCAAAAGGCGCAAAAAAATTTACTCACTTCAAAAATTCACAAAAGCCGTATATACAAAGCTAAAAGTTTAAAATTTGGGAATTTGTAAGATCTCGTAAAAATATCAAATCGTACCAAGTTTTATCAAAATCACTACTTTAATTGTCACTAATTGCAAAAGGCCCACAAAAATTTACAAACTTCAAAAATTTACAAAAGCCTTATTTCCAAAGGTTTAATTTTGAAATTTGGGAACTTGTGAGATCTCTTAAGAATATCAAATCCTACCAAGTTTCATCAAAATCTGTTGATTGGTTTGTCCGTAATTACAAAAGGCGCACAAAAATTATCAAATTTAAAAAATTGACAAAAGCCGTATTTACAAAGCTACAATTTTGAAATTTGGGAATTTGTGATATTTTCTAAGAATATCAAAACGTGCCAAGTTTCATCAAAATCCGTCGATTGATTTGTCCGTAATTGCAAAAGGCGCACAAAAATTTACAAATTTCAAAAATTCACAAAAGCCGTATTTACAAAGCTAAAATTATGAAATTTGAGAATTTGAGAGCCCTCGTAAGAATATGAAATCAAACCAAGTTTCATCAACATTCGTCGATTGATTGGTCCGTAATTGCAAAAGGCGCACAAAAATTTACAAACTGCAAAAATTCACAAAAGCCGTATTTACAAAGCTACAATTTTGAAATTTGTGAGGTCTCGTAAGAATATCAAATCATACCAAGTTTCGTCAAAATTTGTCGGTTGATTTGTCCGTAATTGCAAAAGGCGCACAAAAATTGACTAACTTCAAAAATTCACAAAAGCCGTATTTACAAAGCTAAAAGTTTAAAATTTGGGAATTTGTGAGATCTCGTAAGAGTATCAAATCACACCAAGTTTCACCAAAATTCGTCGATTGATTTGTAAGTAATTGCAAAAGGCGCACAAAAATTTACAAACTTAAAAAATTTACAAAAGCCGTATTTACAAAGCTACAATTTTGAAATTTGGGAACTTGTGAGATCTCGTAAGAATATCAAATCATACCAAGTTTCATCAAAATCAGTCGATTGATTTGTCCGTAATTGCAAAAGGCGCACAAAAATTTACAAACTTCAAAAATTCACAAAAGCCGTATTTACAGAGCTACACATTTGAAATTTGGGAACTTGTGAGATCTCATAAGAATATCAAATCATACCAAGTTTCAAATTGGTTAATTGATTTGTCGGTAATTGTAAAAGGCGCACAAAAATTTACAAACTTCAAAAATTTACAAAAGCCGTATTTACAAACCTACAATTTTGAAAATTGGGAATTTAAGAGATGTCGCAAGAATATCAAATTATACCAAGTTTCATCAAAATTGGTCAATTGATTTGTCCGTAATTATAAAAGGCGCACAAAAATTTACAAACTTCAAAAATTCACAAAAGCCGTATTTACAAAGCTACAATTTTGAAATTTGGGAATTTGTGAGATCTCGTAAGAATATCAAATCATACCAAGTTTCAAATTGGTTAATTGATTTGTCGGTAATTGTAAAAGGCGCACAAAAATTTACAATCTTCAAAAATTCACAAAAGCCGTATTCTCGAAGCTACAATTTTGAAATTTGGGAACTTGTGAGATCCCGTAAGAATATCAAATCATACCAAGTTTAATCAAAGTCCGTCGATTGATTTCTCCGTAACTGCAAAAGGCGCACAAAAATTTACAAACTTCAAAAATTCACCAAAGCCGTATTTACAAAGCTACAATTTCTAAATTTGGGAATTTGTGAGATCTCGTAAGAATATCAAATTATACCAAGTTTCATCAAAATCCGTCGATTGATTTCTCCGTAACTGCAAAAGGCGCACAAAAATGTACAAACTTCAAAAATTCACAAAAGCCGTATTTACAAAGCTACAATTTTGAAATTTGGGAACTTGTGAGATCTCGTAAGAATATCAAATTATACCAAGTTTAATCAAAATTTTTCGATAGATCTGTACGTAATTGCAAAAGGCGCACAAAAATTTACAAACTTCAAAAAATCACAGAGCCGTATTTACAAAGCTATTTTTTTTGAGAATTTGTGAGAACTCGCAAGAATATCAAATCATACCAAGTTTCGTCAAAATTCGTCGGTTGATTTGTCCGTAATTGCAAGAGGCACACAAAAATTTACAAATTTCAAAAATTCACAAAAGCCGTATTTAACAAGCTACAATTTTGAAATTTTGGAACTTGTGAGATCTCGTAAGAATATCAAATCATACTAAGTTTAATCAAAATCTGTCGATTAATTTGTCCGTAATTGCAAAAGGCGCACACAAATTTACAAATTTCAAAAATTTACAAAAGCCGTATTTATAAAGCTGCAATTTTGAAATTTTGGAACTTGTGAGATCTCGTAAGAATATCAAATCATACCAAATTTCATCAAAATCTGTCGATTGATTTGTCCGTAATTGCAAAAGGCACACAAAAATTTACAAACTTCAAAAATTCACAAGAGCCGTATTTACAAAGCTACAATTTTAAAATTTGGGAATTTGTGAGATGTAAGAATATCAAATCATACAAAGTTTCATCAAAATTCGTCGATTGATTTGTCCGTAATTTCAAAAGGCACACAAAAATTTACAAACTTCAAAAAATCACAAAAGCCGTATTTACAAAGGTACAATTTTGAAATTTGGCAATTTGTGAGATCTCGCAAGAATATCAAATCATACTAAGTTTCATCAAAATTGGTAAATTGATTTGTCCGTAATTGTAAAAGGCGCACAAAAATTTACAAATTTCAAAAATTCACAAAAGCCGTATCTATAAAGCTACAGTTTTGAAATTTGGGAATTTGTGAGATGTCGTAAGAATATCAAATCATACAAAGTTTCATCAAAATTCGTCCATTGATTTGTCCGTTATTGCAAAAGGCTCACAAAAATTTACAAACTTCAAAAATTCACAAAAGCCGTATTCTCGAAGCTACAATTTTGAAATTTGGGAACTTGTGAGATCCCGTAAGAATATCAAATCATGCCAAGTTTAATCAAAATCCGTCGATTGTTTTCTACATAATTGCAATAGGCTCACAAAAATTTACAAACTTCAAAAATTCACCAAAGCCGTATTTACAAAGCTACAATTTGGGAATTTGTGAGATCTCGTAAGAATATCAAATCATACCAAGTTTCATCAAAATCCGTCGATTGATTTCTCCGTAACTGCAAAAGGCGCACAAAAATTTACAAACATCAAAAATTCACAAAAGCCGTATTTACAAAGCTACAATTTTGAAATTTGGGAACTTGTGAGATCTAGTAAGAATATCAAATTATACCAAGTTTAATCAACATTTTTCGATTGATCTGTACGTAATTGCAAAAGGCGCACAAAAATTTACAAACTTCAAAAAATCACAAAGCCGTATTTACAAAGCTAATTTTTTTTGAGAATTTGTGAGAACTCGTAAGAGTATCAAATTATACGAAGTTTCATCAAAATTCGTTGGTTGATTTGTCCGTAATTGCAAAAAGGCGCACAAAAATTTACAAATTTCAAAAATTCACAAAAGCCGTATTTACAAAGCTAAAAGCTTAAAATTTGGGAATTTGTAAAATCTCGTAAGAATATCAAATCGTACCAAGTTTCATCAAAATCCGTCAATTAGTTGGTCCGTAATTGCAAAAGGCGCACAAAAATTTACAAATTTAAAAATTCACAAAAGCCGTATTTACAAAGCTACAATTTTGAAATTTGGGAATTTGTGAGATCTCGTAAGAATATCAAATCATACCAGATTTCATCAAAATCCGTCGTTTAATTTGTCCGTAATTGCAAAAGGCCCAAAAAAATTTACAAATTTCAAAAATTCAAAAGCCGTATTTACAAAGCTACAATTTTGAAATTTGGGAGTTTCTGAGATCTCGTAGGAATTTCAAATCATACCAAGGTTCATCAAAATCCGTCGATTGGTTTGTCCGTAATAGCAAAAGACGCATAAAAATTTACAAAATTCAAAAATTCACGAAAGCTGTATTTACAAAACTACAATTCTGAAATTTGGGAGTTTGTGAGATCGCGTAAGAATATCATATCATACCACGTTTTATCAAAATCCGTCGATTGGTTAGCCCGTAATTTCAAAAGGCGCACAAAACACGTCAAATATTCACGCTAATACAGTAACTGATATGAAAATCAGTTACTGTATTAGCATTATAAGTTACTGTATTTACATTGTAAAAGTAGACCTGACACGTCAGCATTTCAAAATGTGAAATTTAAAAAAAAAATAGGCACCCGGCCGGAAAAAGATGGATCTATAACGTAGGATGGTTTTACTAGAAATAATTTAGAATCAATCGCATAAATTCATATTTATAATATTGATTAGAGTAAGTCTTTTGTAAATATACATTTTTATAATTTGCTAGTAGGTATAAATTTTTATGGTAAAATGTAAAGTAGAATATTTTTTGATGTTTTAACTAAGTTCGCATTTGCAGTAAGTAAATACGCATTTATAGGGTTTCAGGGATCTAAAGATACTTGACCTAAAACAGCATCCGTGTAACATATCTAGGTCGAATTCAAAGGGCCGTTTGCACAGTCGGGGAAATTTGACGTGGAATAGTCACATAAAATATTAGAATTGATTCGTGGGATATTTCTCGCGGCAAAATCAATATCATTTTTGTAAGTGCAAGTACTGCGGGATTAAAAACTGAATATAAATTGTTAATTAAGTCTGCACGAGCATTAAAACAAAGATAGCGAGCTGAATTTGTAATTTTCTAATCAATATTAAATACTTTTAATTTAAATTTTAGTTGAGATCGGGCTTGTAATTTTTGCAAAATTAATATTTAGGGATTTTTAGGTTTGGGCCGTGTCTCACGAAAATCAGATTTTCCAGTTTAAAACAGGGCTGGTCCAATCACTTAACTGTTAGGGTCGCTCGCTTCTCCGGCACGTGTGAATCGTCCTTCCTGCGCCATTTTTAAGGGAGGAAAAGGGGATAATAGGTGGTGAGATCCCTTAAAATTGTTGTCTTCTAGACGTTTGTGGTGCCGCTTCAGCTCTTTGGGCTCGTGATTACACCCCTGGTTAAATTAACTTGAAACGATAAACTTAAAAATGCGTGCAAGTGTCGGTCGAGCTTCGCGCTTCGATTCTTGTCTTTACGCTTCGCACACTCGAAGCATACTCTCGACTCATATAAATTCGCGAAGTAAATTGAAGAAATCGCGCGATTTCGGCCCAGGTCGATACACCTTTCCCCTTCTGTTAATCGGTGTCGAAATCGATTAAAATGTTGAATTAAAAACACAGATTTATTAAAATTGGCGCGAACAAAATCTGAATGTTTAATATGTAGACTATAGGCAATCTTGTTTAAAATATACATTTTTGTTGTAATGCAACTATAACTTTTTTCCCTGAGCGTTCATTTGTCCACTCCTGAACATACGCCTTTTTCCATATCTTTCCATGTGGTTTTGTCTTGCACGAGGCGGAGCCACTTGCTCGTTTTATGTCGTCCGTCCACCTTGTCTGTGGTCTCCCTGTCTCCCTGCACTCTTCTTGATTTATCTTGATTTCCATTGGATTAATCTCGGTGTCCATCTATCTCGATGTTGCTATGCCGCGTATCCTGCCCATCGCCATTTAAGTTCTGTCATTCTTTTTATTGCATCCACTACCTTTGTTCTTCGTCTCATTTCCTCGCAGCTAAGTTTGTCTCGCAGACTGACTCCTATCATGCTTCGCCCCATCGCTCTTTGCATTGCCCCTAGATGGTCTATACTTTTCTTTGTCAGTGTCATTGTCTCCAAGCCATATGCTGTTACAGGTTTTACGCAGGAGTCTAAAAGTTTGCGGTTAAAATGCATTGGGATCTCCTTGTTTCTAAGGATGTGGCTTAGTCTGCTAAATGCAGCCCACGTTAGTCTTGTTTTGTTCTTCATTTCGACTGTCTGGTTTATCTTTCCCAGTTTAATGACATGTCCAAGGTAGGTGTACTCTTCTACTATTTCTATGGTGGTGTTATTTATCGTGTGCCCATTTTTTTTTTCTTGCACAGGTCATCTTAAGGCCTGCTTGGTTGGACTTTATGTTAAGTTGTTCTAGCAAGACCCTCTAGCTCTTGCCTATCGCTGCTGATGAGGTCTATGATATCTGCAAATCGCAGATGGTTCAGAAAGATGCCGTCGATGCTTATACCCTTTTTAGTCCAAGTTTAGTGTTTTAAAAACGTCGTGTTCTAAATAGTTTTGGAGATATTGGGTCTTCCTTCCGTACCCCTCTTCTGATATTGATGCTGCTTGTCGTCAGGTTCTCGTTTATTTTTCCTTGAAGGGTTGCGTTCTCGTATACGTGGTCTGTTAGAAAAGTATCCGACCTTATTTTTTATTTTGAAAACCTGATGAATTTGAATCAAGCGCGCTTGCATGAGCCGACCTTGAACCTTCGTGCGCATGAGTGAATTTTTTCCCGCCTGTAGATAGCGTCAGTTGCTATCGAGCAGTGTTTTAGTGACGTAGTGTGTAGTGCTCTCGTCAATTGGCGACAAGTGAAACGAGGGATGTCCTACGTCGCCTGCCTGATGCGGTGCAGCGCAAGCGACTGGAATTGTGGACATCAACCAATTGGCGACTCCGTCACCACAATGCTCCAGCACATTCTTCGCACTTGGTTCACATTTTTTTGGCGAAAAACCAGACTCCTCTGGTTTGACAGGCTCGTTACTCTCCTGATATGCCCCCCTGCAAATTCTGGCTATTCCCCAAAGTCAAGAACGCGATTTCAAACAAGAGAGGACATTATGGCTGCAACAACAGCCGAGCTAAAGTCGATTCCGAAAGAGGCTTTTTCTGAATGCTTACAACAATGCTGGTACCGCTAGGAGAAGTGTGTGGAGTCCCAAGGAGACTACTTTGAGGGTGATTAGGTTTCCAACGCTCCAGGTATGCCAGTTTTTTTTACAGGCTAAAGGTCGGATACTTTTCTAACAGACCACGTATGTTTGTTTTTATAAAGTTTGAGTAGCGTGAGCCGATTCTGGCACCGTCCATTGCTTGTATGACGGACCAACTTTCAATGGAATTGAATGCTTGTGATAGTCTACGAAAGCAAGGTGAATGCGTATGTTGTACTCCGTTGTTGTTGTCTGTAGGTGGTCTATGGTGCTAAATCCTTTCGTCACAGATTAGATCAGTTGGGATCGTTGTAGCGGGAAGTCAGTCTTCGAACGTGCGATCGCTTCGTCGTCTCTGACCATTCGGAAGGACAGGCTTTTCCGCGAAACACGTCTCTCGTGCAAGCCGCAATGCAGCGCTTGGATTGGAACGAAGGATTGCCATCAAGTTTTGTGTGAAACTCGGTAAGGTCATAGCGGAAACATTCCCTGATAATGGTGATTCTTTATCAGAACGTCTACTGGTAGCACAGGGTCTTTTAAGAAAGTCACAAAGAGGTCTACGATGATGCCCGGAAACTTCACCATAATACGTGAATAATACACCATACACCATAATATATGGGTTCCACGGTCCCAACGACTTCCCATACATGGCACAGTCCTGACGGCGCTCTCTGAAACTTGTTTTGTTACTAATTTCCAAGAAAGGACCATTTCGGGACAATTTATAAATCCAAAGAGGCTTGCACCAAAGCTCTATAGGTCATTCTGGGGAAGGCCTATCGTGATGCGAGGAGCCTAAATTGAACACACATGAAATGTGTTAAACTTAATGTACCGATCTAATTTATATTATTATTTTTATTTGATTTTTATTTCATACTGATAAATCTCGAAACGCGTCCACAGATGGCTATCTTAAGGTATCGGAAGACATGGTCTTAAAAATAATGTTATTGCTATGGTTTTTGTTGAGTGCCACTAGGGTGAACTGAAAGCTATAAAATAACTGACAAATTTCACATGAGTTTTGTTTCGGTAGCCCTACGAAGACTCAGTAATTGTTATAGAGCTCCGGAAAGGTTGAATATAAAACAATGTTATTTTTCTAGTTTTTGTTGAGTACTACGAGGTTAGACTGAAAATTAGTAAATGTCAAATTTCACATGAGATTAGTTTTCATAGTCCTAAAAAGACTTAACATTATTATAGAGCTCCGGAAAGGTTGAATATATTTATATATTCAGGCTGTGTTCCGACTTTTTTAAGTTTATAAAAGGTTGATTATATCAAGATGAATTTTCTAAATTAAAATATTAAATTTTAAATAATTAAAGTCAAATATTTGAACTTTTCATTTTCATATTTCTCTTCTTAAATATATCTCTTCTTTTTTTAGGGTTCCGTTGTTATCAACAACGAACCCTTTGGCTCGTTACACACGTACCGTGTGGATGTATCCGGCCCAGGCCCGGCACCGGGTTAAACACCTTACATACATGCCGGATGGATTTGTCCGGAACCGGCCCGATTGCCCACGAGGTCGAGCTACGAGCTGTGTATTTATTTGAGTTCAGTACAAAATGTAACGCGAAAGAGTTATTTGTATGTGGTTACTTTATCGGCGATTACTTCGCAAGAAAAAAAAAATAAAGAAAACATTGGGTGCACCCACTCGACAAGTGAAGACGGTCGACTGCCGGACCGGCATGTGTGCAAGCTTCAATACAGTTCCATAGCCCACCACAGCCGAGCCGGTACCCGGCAGCCGGATGGCCAGTGGGGGCCGGCCGGTGACAACCCGACAATATGGACTCACGCGGCACGTCTGAACTCTTCCATGCTAGACTATGCAACACCACCCCCTCCACCCGGTGCCGGGCCTGCGCCGGATACATCCACACGGTACGTGTGTAACGAGCCTTTCGGGCCGACTCATTTTGTCGGGTTGTCACCGGCCGGCCCCCACTGGCCATCCGGCTGCCGGGTACCGGCTCGGCTGCGGTGGGCTATGGAACTGTATTGAAACTTGCACACATGCCGGTCCGGTAGTCGACCGTCTTCACTTGTCGAGTGGGTGCACCCAATGTTTTCTTTGCTTTTTTTTCTTGCGAAGTAACCGCCGATAAAGTAACCACATACAAATAACTCTTTCGCGATCCATTTTGTACTGAACTCAAATAAATACACAGCTCGTAGCTCGACCTCGTGGGCCATCGGGCCGGTTGCGGACAAATCCATCCGGCATGCGTGTAAGGTGTTCAACCCGGTGCCGGGCCTGCGCCGGATACATCCACACGGTACGTGTGTAGCGAGCCTTATAGTTTCGATATGTCCGTCCGTCCGCAGTTTAGCTCATGGACTATTAGAAATATGATGCTGTAATTTAGCATGGATATACAGATTAGTCACGCCGACAAAATGGTAAAATAAAATCTTGAAAAAAAAATCTTATGGTACCTCCTTTACCCTAAAGAAGTGGTTACGTTTTTTTTTTCTCGTCTACCCCATGGTGTAGGGCAGGGTTCTTCAACCTTTGTCATCCCCTGGAACCCTTTTTTGAGAATTTTCTTTTTATGGAACCCTCTATTTAGTGGCACTTTGATTAAGGGGGGAATCGCATTACATTTTATGAACAAGGTTCGTCCTTGCAATTCTTATAGAAATTTTGGAAGACTCTCATAATAAATAAATTTGCATTTATTCAAACAAAATTATAACTTCATATATAATATAAAATCTTTTTTTTTATAAAAGCTTACCGTCGCTTACTACCATACGCAGAAGAGAATATCGGTGAATACCAGTGCGGTTTCCGCACAAACAGGTCAACCACAGACCAACTGTTTGGCATTAGGCAGATCCTGGAGAAATGTAATGAGTTCAATATCACGACACACCATCTATTCGTGGACTTCAGAGCAGCATACGACAGCGTTATAAGACACAAACTGTGGGGGATAATGACAAGTTTCGGATTCCCTGAAAAACTGACAGCCCTAACACTGTCTGAAGTATCGTCTGTAGTAAGAATACGAAACAAGTTGTCTGAGACGTTTATAACAGAGGAAGGACTACGACAGGGAGACCCACTGGCAACTTTACTGTTTAACATCGTACTAGAAAAGGCCGTTAGGAGTAGTGGAGTGGATACTAACGGCACTGTGTACTTTAAGTCAACACAACTATTGGCTTACGCAGACGACATTGATATAATTTGCAGAAGCGAACAGGCGACCAAAACTACTTACTCGCTGCTGGAGAAGGAAGCAAGTAACCTAGGACTCACTGTCAACGTAAACAAAACGAAATACATGGTGGCTAACGAAACTCATCGGAAGGTAGGACCAACGCTAGAACTAGACGGAAAGTACTTTGACACAGTAGATACATTTGTGTACTTGGGCTCGCAACTGAACAGCGTAAACCGGATGGGCGAGGAGATTAGAAGGCGGATAACTCTTGGTAACAGGTGCTATTATGGGTTACTTAAACTTTTTAGGTTCAAAACAATCCACCCCAAGCATAAGTGCACACTGTACAGGTCACTGATAAGACCGGTGGTAACCTATGGTGCAGAAGCATGGAGCTTAACACAGAGCGAAGAACAGGCTTTAAGTGTATTTGAGAGAAGAATGCTACGTGCAATATTTGGAGCGACCCAAGAACGAGGAATCTGGCGCCGAAGATATAATCACGAACTATATCAGCTCTACAATCAACCAGATATTGTGAGTTTCATCAAGGTGGCAAGATTGAGATGGCTCGGACACATGCAGAGAATGGGTGATCATAGGGTTCCGAAAAAGTTGTTCAATGGCCAACCAGAGGGAAGGAGAAGGGCCGGAAGGCCAAGAGGGAAATGGAAGGATGCGGTAACAACTGACCTACAAAAACTTCAAGTACGGGACTGGAGAACGTTGGCGAGTGATAGGTCCGCTTGGAGAAACATGCTGAAGGAGGCCCAGACCGGCAATCGGTTGTATTGCCATTAAGAAGAAGAAGATATAATATAAAATATTTGTACTATACATAGAAATGAAATTATAATCAAAAGAAAGAAATCTTAAAAATAATAATGACTTCGTTGTGCTTGTAGTCATAAACAATAATTAATTTATCAATATGTGGTTGAATCGGTGTTAATTGAAGATCCATATCATTTTCGGAAATTTCCGGATATTCTTCCCTTAATTTTATCCAAAACGGGCCAATGCCATCCGGTCCAAATGTAAATTGTAATGCAGTATCGGTACATATATCTAGAAATTGCTCTCTTTCCTTAATTGGCAAGGTATTCACATCACAACACTCATTAATAGTACATTAAAGGACGAGTTCAGTAAGTGTGAGTTTACAGCACGCGTCCAAGTTTGGAAAACGACGAGCGGAGGAACGAGGAGTTTTCTAATGGACACGTGCTGAAAAACGCCTTACGAACAAGTTTTTTATAGTATTTTTTCTGTTTTGCGCCCTTTTATGCCATTTCTAAATAAAAAAATTGCCGATACATATTGAGAGAATTGTGTCGCACTCGGCGAGCCATAACCGCACGCATATTAGTGCTGTTATGAGTCCATTACAGACAGAAAAAATAATTTTCTTAAACTTAAATTATTGCAAATAATTGGGGGGAAATATTCCAAAAATGTTTTTTGCAATCCGGTTAAATGTTCCAAAATATAATTTTTTAAATTCTGGCCGAATGCGATATTACTGTTTGCCAGGAAATCATTTAAATTTGAAATACATTCTGTATTACTTTTGGTGGTGCATTCCTCCCAATGCTTGTTTTTCGATTTGATTGGGTTTACTTTGACCTTAAAAATAGCAGTATTTGGTCCTTGAAGTGAAAGATTAACTTCGTTCATGTACGAAAATTTATCTGGAAGGTAGGCTAGATTTTGAAGCCAATTAGTGTCATTAAGTTTTCCAGAAAATTCACGTTTAGATAAAAAGATTCGAATTTCATCACGCAATTCCCAGAGTCTGGTCGGAACCTTTCCACTGGATAACTATCTTACTTCAGTATGAAGAAGGAGATTTTTATGTGAGTTTATCAGATCATCGTACAATAGGGCAAATACCCTGGTATTTAGGGGTCTGGATTTTGATGAAATTAACCATCTTAACGGCCTCATTGAGAACTTCTGCAATGCTCTTGGTGTCCTTTTAACAGCGAGACGAGCATGACGATGATTAAGTTTCTTTAACTGAATTAGTTTCTTTAAACGTGCTATTACGCCCTTTATAAACTATAGTTTTAGCTCTATCAGTGCATATATGATGACATAAATTCCAAGAAATTGAATGTTTTCTTCACCTGTTGTTTGAGTTGGCAGAGCTTTGCGCAAAAAAGCATATATTCATGAAAATTGGATTCGTCTATGTATCTCACGAAAACTAACAAAATTGCTTATCCAGCCACATCTGTAGATTCGTCAATTTGCAAAGTGAATCCAGCTTTAGGATTTTTCGAACGACTTACTATAGTTCATTTTTTTAAGAATGCAGTAACTAGAAACCTGATTTACACTATGAAAAATGTTCAATCTAGTTACAAAATTTGGAGCTAAATTCAAATATAGTTACTTGAAAATAAAATTGGTAATTTACTAATGGTTTCATTGAATATCTTATTATTATTGATTAAATATATCAAATGGCAACAGTAGTAATAAAATACAACAAATAAATAAATGGAGAAAAACGCAAAAAATCAGATATACACGATACAAACAGATAATGATACAAACAGATCAGATGATAATTGAGAATTGACATGGCAGCCATTGACAACTAACAGCTGAAAAGAGAGAGAGAAATGAGGTTGAGATGAAGTAGTAAATATCGTCGGTGTGAAGTTCTCCTCGATGTAAGCCGATCAGAGAACAAGGTCAAATAACCCCTATCTTCCCTGTACTGCATTCTTTAAAAAAATGGACTATAGTTCCACTTCGCAGTAATCTGACATATCATTAATTCGTCATGAAATCGTCGTATCAGACAATGGGACGAGGTCAATTTTGTTTGCAATTTTTTCACTATATCATGCATTTGATTAAATCTTTTGTACAAGCTTTAATTAATTTTTGTGCAATCGTATGAGCTTCGCGCAAACTAACTAAATAAGATGCTTTTAGTTATATTTTAATTATCATCACGAACATACCTTTCAAATGCATTCTTTTTCTGCTGTAGTTCAAGACATTTTCTTTAGAAATTTATTTTCCAAATGACGCTTTAACTTTGCAGGATTTAAACTGTTGTTGTTGACTACTTGCTCACATACATCCAAAAAATAAAACATCCAAAAATTAATTTCATCAAAATCCAGACGCCTAAATACCAGGGTATTTGCCCTATGTACGATGATCTGAGAAACTCACATAAAAATCTCCTTCTTCATACTGACTAATCTTCATTATACTTTTGTATTTTTCGTCTAGTAGATCATGATTTATTTTCTTCTTCAATATTATCCGTCAGCTCCAATGTTGGCGGAAAGCTGGTGGAATTTTCAAGAGAGCAAGTAACTTGTTCTTTGGATTTTGATTCCAATTTCCCAGTTTTAAGTCAATTCTGCATTATATTTCTAAAGGATTTTAGGATAAGTTAAAACAAAACTCAATTTATTATAAGATAATTAACTTACTGCCGTTTGCATTTGTAAGACTTAAAATAAATAGTTCCAATATGAAACTACAATCGACACACGTGTTTCAGAGAGCGGCGCCGCGCCGGTTAAAGTTCAGATTTTTTTAGCATTGATTCGCGAAACCCCTGTTTGTTTTAGTGGAACCCTAGGGTTCCATGGAACACCGGTTGAAGAACACTGGTGTAGGGTATCGTTGTATAGGTCTTTCAAAAATATTACAGGTTTGTGAAAATAATATTTCGATTAAGAGATCCGTTTGTGAAATATTAAGCATTAAAGTGTTAATTTTTGAGTCAGATGTCCCACTCCACTGCCAGCTAAATGGCTGTTTTTGGATATGGGAAAAAATGCACAATAGTTGCATATATAACGAATTTAAAAGGAAAAGTATCACGGATAAGTAGGATTTATTAGTTTACGAGTAATAGTCAACCAACTTATAAAATGTAACAAATCATTATTGGTTATACAATATATTATTGGTTAAGTTGAACTTTAAACTCGACAACATCAATGTCAGCCGATTAAGTTATTGGTTGTGAAATTTTGTAGATATTTCAGTCAAATGACTGATAACGATGACTACGCTCACCATTAAAACTTTTATCTACGACTACTATTGCAAATTCCATTATTGTAAAGTTCGTGGACTATGTAAATACATCATAACACACACATATGCAACGGTCCGCGATTAATTATAAGTTATGATTGGTACACACACATACGTTTGGTTTACGATTGGTTGATTGATTAAGAGCTGCTACTACGTACTCATACGTTCAGCGCCCCCCGTGCCACAATGCAAACTAACGGAAATTGACTCTGGGCGTTTTTTGTCCGAAGATGAGGTCTTATCTGTTTGAGATTGGGTGAGATTAAAAAGTTGGGAAAAGATTAGGTCAGTTTGCTCGTTTGAAAAAGAACTAGTGTCTTTTTTTCAGACGAAAAGCGCGAGAATGTTCTAAAAACCGTCTTGAAAAACTTCGTCCTGTCTGCCCTATGTACACGCTATTGCATTCGGAACAATGAATTTCGTATACGCCGGATTTTTTAATGGGATCGATTTTGTCTTTGGCATTAAACAATTTGTTGGACAACTTAGAGGAGGGTTTAAATGCTACTTGAAGATTTTGCTTTCGAAGGATATTTGCGATGTGTTCGCTTGTTTTGCCAAAATATGTCAGGGAGATGAAAGTTTTGTCTGAATTTGAGGTTTTCGGATAAATTTGGGCCATTGCGCATTGGGTTCGTTTATTATTGATAATGTTTTGGATGAGTTTTGTTGGGAAACCATTCTCTGTAGCGATTGAAATGATTGTACTTAATTCTTTGATTCTCTTTTCTGTGGAAAGGGGGATTGAAAAGGCTCAATGTATCATTGAATGATAGGCCGCTAATTTGTGTGTTATCGGGTGAAATGATGAATACGGGATTGTAGAGTTAACATTGGTGGGTTTTCTGTATATATCAAATTCTATTTTGTGGTTTTTGTGAATCAGAGAAGGTCTAAGAAGTTTATTTTGTTGTCTGTTTCTACCTCGATGGTGAATTTAATTTTGGGATGAAAGTTGTTTATTAGGTTGAGAAATTGGTCTAATTGACGTGTTGTACCACTAAAACACGCTATTACGTTATCGACATATCTATACCAAAATGAAATATGTTTTTTGGAGAAATCTAGTTTGAAGATTTTTTCTTCGATAGTTGACATGAATAGATCGGCTAAAAGGGGACTTAATGGCGATCCCATTGCTAGACCTGATGTTTGCTGATAGTAAGTGTTATTAAATTTCAAGTAATTTTGATTACCACATGTTTCCAGGGCTTCATAAAGTTCAGATTTTATAAGATGATGACAATTAGCTTTAGCAATTACATATTGTATGATGTCGAGACACTCTTTAGTAGGTATATTAGAAAACATACTACTAACGCCAAAAGATACGAGTTTGGAGTTTATTGGGGTTGTCATTGGTTTGAGGAGTTCCGAAAGGGCGAGTGAATTTTTTACAGAATATTTTGGGGTAAATTTGGTGTATTTTTTGAAAAGAGTATTCAGTTTAATTGCCAAAACTCTTGCTACACTGTTAATATAGGAGACAACTGGTCTAATGGAAGAATCGGGTTTGTGAGTTTTAATGAAACCATAGAGTCTGGGAGCTGTGGGATTCTGATTTATGATTTTAAATTTCTCAAATTCGGAGAACAAAGTTGTAATATTTTTTAAGAGTCTTCTAATTTGAAATTGGAATTTTTGTGTAGGATCCTTTTTCAAGGGAGTTAGTTTTTCTGTTGAAATGAAAGAGTTCATTTTATTAATGTACTGTTCTCTTTCCAGGACGACTATCGAATTGGATTTATTGGCTTTTGTAAGGACTAAAGAATTGGACTCAATTTTTGTTTTTATCGATTTGATCACTGCGGAGTCTGTGGTAGAATTACGGGCGTACGATTTTATATGATGGGCTATTTTGGCTCGGGCTATAAGAGGTTCTTGCTTTTTTTAGCGCGATTTCTGACTCTACAATTATTGTGGATTTATCGGATTTGTTATTGATGAATGGGGTGTAGTTGGGGTTTTGGGAAAGAAAAGATTGTTCAATAGGACTGAAGATAACTTTTGAGAAGTTGATAAATTTTGACACTAGATTCGGTTTAGACATTACTTTTTCAGGTTCGGACTTTTTGTTCTTTACGAGAACGGATAGTTTCTTTTTTAAATTTAAATATTTTAGGTGGTTGACCCTACTTACATTATCACGAACAAAGTCATCAAAGATAGTGAATTCTACTGGATGTAATTTAAATGTCAACTCTGAATGCAATATCTTGAGATAATGTTGAATAACATCTCTCCTCCGATGAAGATATTTTATTTCGGATCTAATCCAACTGTTTTGGGCAGATTTTATGGCTTCACAGACCATTATCTCATTTTTCTCTCTATAGACTCACAAACAATGTTCCCTCTAAGCCAGGGATTCCCAAAGTGCGGCCCCGGGCAAAATGCGGCCCGCGAACCTTTTGAATGTGGCCCGCCATGTTGATGCCATGATTTATATTTTTATTAAAATAATAAAAAATAAATAAACAGTAAAAAAGATAATAAAATATTGCAAATAAAATACAATAAAATGTGGGTGCAATTTTTCAGCCCTTTAAATAAACTTTTCATAACGGTAAGAAAGTGTTTTCCACAGATGCAGATACAGAACGACACTACGAACTAAGAAATTCCTTCAGTGGTCAGAAATTGAGATTGAACAATCTGATTGAACAAAATGAATCCTCCGTTTTGGCTAGCTATGTTATTGCGCAAGAAATTGCCAAACATAGTAAACCATTTTTAGAAGGAGATTTTTATTTAAATTATATGTTAAAAGTTGTCGACATAGTGTGCCCAGATAAAAAGTTTTTATTCTAAGATATTTGTTGCTCGAAAATGACCACTTTCCGTAAATATAGAAGATATTGATGAGGATGTTTTACAACAGTTACAAGAAATTTGAAAATCGTTTACTGCTTTGTCCATTGATTTTAACGAAAGTCTCGACGTATGCGATTCGGCATAACTCTTAATATTTATTCGTGGAGTTACTGAAATGATTTTTGAAGAGTTATTATCAAACGAAAGCTTAAAAACTCCGTACAAGTGGATGTCAAATATTTCCCGCGGTGGAACATGCTTATGTTTCTCAAAACATTAATTGGAACAATTTGGTAGGAGTAACTAGAGACGATGCTCCATCTAAGATGGGCCACAAATAAGGGTTAATAAATTTAAAAAAACAAGTTGAAAGTTGATGTAATGATGATGTAATTTATCGCTATTGTCAGAGTATACCGATAAATTACATCATTATCATTGTAATATTCACCAGGAAAATTTTACAGCTCAAGTGTTGAATATTGATACGAATGATGCTAATACAGTTAATTTTATCAAAAAACATGCTGTCAATCACATGCTGCCAATTTAAAACTCTCTTAGAAAAATCTCCATTTGGTGACGTTATATATTTTTCAAAAATTCGATGGCTTTCAAGAGGAGAAACAAAAAAAGTTTAGAATTGGTAATACCATACAACATTATAGATAATCAGATAAACTTAATAAAGATGTAACAACGCTTGAATATATTAATATACTCTATCTTTCCAGAGCTCTATAATACTAATGAGTCTTTTTAGGTCTTTTTATACCAGAGTGACTAGTTTTTAATTTGAGCCTCTGAGCACCCCAATTATTCAGTTCCTTTCTCTCATAACCTTTTCAAGGACACAGTTGAAGAGAAGTGGGGAAAGTCCATCTCCTTGTCTCACATCAGTTTTTATTTCGAAGCTTTCTGAAATCTCGCCTCTAAATTTAACCTTGGAATGGGTGTTGGTCAAAGTTTCTAGGATAAGTCTGCGGGTTTTGTTGTCTAGTCCTAGTTCCTGGAGTACTTTGTTAAGCATTTCTGTATCAATGGAATCGTAGGCCTTCCTAAAATCAGCAAAGGTGACGACTACCTTGCGGTTTCTCATCTTGGAGTATGCAAGTACAGTTTTAAGATTGAGGATCTGTTCGGGTCTTCCTGTTTTATTTCATTTATGGTTTTACCAATTCTAAATTATCATTTAAATCAATAACCTACTAAGTTCATGTCTCCCTCATGAAACGTCAAATTAAATCAAGGCTGTGGTGATGAGAGATAAATCTCGAAACGCGTCCACAGATGGGTGGGTATCACTCAAGGTATCGGAAAGACATGATCTTAAAAACAATGTTCTTTTTATGGTTTTTGTTGAGTGACACGAAGGTGGACTGAAAGCTATAGAATAACTGACAAATTTCATACGAGATTTGTTTTTGGTAGTCCTAAAAAGACTCATTAGTATTATAGAGTTCCGGAAAGGTTGAGTATATTTATATATTCAAGCTTTGTTCCGTCTTTATTAAGTTTATTAATATAAAAGAAATTACAAAGTTTTAACTGGAAAAAGTCGTTATCTCATTGCATAATATTAACTGGTTATGAGACTTGACATTCCTAGCAGATGTAATTGGTGTTATGAATGATTTAAATTTGAAATTACAAGGTAATAAGTTTTTGGCCCGCCAGAAATTTGAGAAATACCAAATTGGCCCGCCCAGGAAAAACTTTGAGAATCCCTGCTCTAAGCTGTGCGCGCGCACATAGATTTTAGATATAGCGCACACGAAAAATATTGGCGCGCACAATTTTTCGTTTTTCAAGCAGAAAATAAAATTGCACCTGCATATGTAGTCCTTATAAAAAAAATCTAATAATATAAAATCTAATTGATAATCTATTATTGGAAATTAAAATGAACATGTCTTTACTTTCGGTTCTAGAAATAAATAATCACGTGACAAAATACGTTCATATTTCAGAAAGTTGGCGTAGTAAAATTATGCTTTTACATGTTTAGAAGTTGTGAATACTATTGTAAAAACTGAAATATTAAATGAAATTGAAATGGCACATTTTCATACATTAATTGTTGAATTAATGAAAGCACAGACATTTCAACAACCAAATGTTTAATTTTATATTTTCAGTTAGAAAATCTGATCAATATAAAACTGGTTTCGGTGGAATAATCCAATTAAAGACATACGATTCTTCCTCAATTTTGTATGCAATTTTACAATTTTATGAAGATATCCAAATTGCTTTGCAACAGCTGGTTATGTTTCCATCTGATGGCGCATCCGTAATGCTTGGAAAACGAAATGGTATAGCACAGAGTTGGGCAAATCAAGATTAGGTCAGTTTGCTCGTTTAGGAGATTAACTGAGGGATTTCGGGTTTTTTTGAAAATTTCTAATGACTAGGAGATTTAGTTTCGTTCCTTTGTTGCAATTATGCAAGATTTTTAGATTATCTATTTCTGGGAATTTATGATTGCATTCGAGACAATGGTTTGAAAAAGAACTAGTGTCTTTTTTCAGACGAAAAGCGCGAGAATGTTCTGAAAACCGTGTTGAAAAACTTCGTCCTGTCTGCCCTATGTACACGCTATTGCATTCGGAACAATGAATTTCGTACACGCCGGATTTTTTAATGGGATCGATTTTGTCTTTGGCATTAAACAATATGTTGGACAACTTAGAGTTTAATACTTTAATAATGACCCTTTAAATGCTACTTGAAGATTTTGCTTTCGAAGGACATTTGCGATGTGTTCGCTTGTTTTGCCAAAATATGTCAGGGAGATGAAAAAATACCGTCTCGTTTCACAGGATATCTGGTTCAATTCAGAATGCCTTCGGTCCAAAGTCGTACCCAACTATGTAAATATTAAAACCCGCTCCACGTCTTCGGCCGCAATAGCAGCCATAAAATCTGCCCAAAACAGTTGGATTAGATCCAAAATAAAAAATCTTCATCGGAGGAGAGATGTTATTCAACATTATCTCAAGATATTGCATTCAGAGTTGACATTTAAATTACATCCAGTAGAATTCACTATCTTTGATGACTTTGTTCGTGATAATGTAAGTAGGGTCAACCACCTAAAATATTTAAATTTAAAAAAGAAACTATCCGTTCTCGTAAAGAACAAAGTCCGAACCTCAAAAAGTAATGTCCAAACCGAATCTAGTGTCTAAATTTATCAACTTCTCAAAAGTTATCTTCAGTCCTATTGAACAATCTTTTCTTTCCCAAAACTCCAACTGCACCCCATTCATCAATAACAAATCCGATAAATCCACAATAATTGTAGAGTCAGAAATCGCGCTAAAAAAGTGCAAGAACCTCTTATACCCCGAGCCAAAATAGTAGATCATATAAAATCGTACGCCCGTAATTCTACCACAGACTCCGCAGTGATCAAATCGATAAAAACAAAAATTGAGTCCAATTCTTTAGTCCTTACAAAAGCCGATAAATCCAATTCGATAGTCGTCCTGGAAAGAGAGCAGTACATTAATAAAATGAACTCTTTCATTTCAACAGAAAAACTAACTCCCTTGAAAAAGGATCCTACACAAAAATTCTAATTTCAAATTAGAAGTCTCTTAAAAAATATTACAACTTTGTTCTCCGAATTTGAGAAATTTAAAATCATAAATCAGAATCCCACAGCTCACAAACCCGATTCTCCCATTAGACCAGTTGTCTCCTATATTAACAGTGCAGCAAGAGTTTTGGCAATTAATCTGAATACTCTTTTCAAAAAATACACCAAATTTACTCCAAAATATTCTGTAAAAAATTCACTCGCCCTTTCGGAACTCCTCAAACAAATAACAACCCCAATAAACTCCAAACTCGTATCATTTGACGTTAGTAGTATGTTTTCTAATGTACCGACTAAAGAGTGTCTCGAAATCATACAAAATTTAATTAATAAAGCTAATTGTCATCATCTTATAAAATCTGAACTTTATGAAGCCCTGGAAACTTGTGTTAATCAAAATTACTTCAAATTTAATAACACTTACTATCAGCAAACATCAGGTCTAGCAATGGGATCGCCATTAAGTCCCCTTTTAGCCGATCTATTCATGTCAACTATCGAAGAAAAAATCTTCAAACTAGATTTCTCCAAAAAACATATTTCATTTTGGTATAGATATGTCGATGACGTAATAGCGTGTTTTAATGGTACAACACGTCAATAAGACCAATTTCTCAACCTAATAAACAACGTTCATCCCAAAATTAAATTCGAAAAAAACCACCATCGAGGTAGAAATAGACAACAAAATAAACTTCTTAGACCTTACTCTGATTCACAAAAACAACAAAATAGAATTTGATATATACAGAAAACCCACCAATGTTAACTCTACAATCCCGTATTCATCATTTCACTCGATAACACACAAATTAGCGGACTATCATTCATTGATACATCGAGCCTTTTCAATCCCCCTTTCCACAGAAAAGAGAATCAAAGAATTAAGTACCATCATTTCAATCGCTACAGAGAATGGTTTCCCAACAAAACTCATCCAAAACATTATGAATAAAAACGAACCCAATTCGCAATGGCCCAAATTTATCCGAAAACCTCAAATTCAGACAAAACTTTCATCTCCCTGACATATTTTGGCAAAACAAGCGAACACATCGCAAATGTCTTTCGAAAGCAAAATCTTCAAGTAGCATTTAAACCCTCCTCTAAGTTGTCCAACATATTGTTTAATGCCAAAGACAACATCGATCCCATTAAAAAATCCGGCGTATACGAAATTCATTGTTCCGAATGCAATAGCGTGTACATAGGGCAGACAGGACGAAATTTTTCAACACGGTTTTCAGAACATTCTCGCGCTTTTCGTCTGAATAAAGACACTAGTTCTTTTTCAAACCATTGTCTCGAATGCAATCATAAATTCACAGAAATAGATAATCTAAAAATCTTGCATAATTGCAACAATGGCCCGAAACTAAATCTCCTAGAGTCATTAGAAATTTTCAAAAAAACCCGTAATCCTTCAGTTAATCTCCTAAACGAGCAAACTGACCTAATCTTTTCCCAACTTTTTAATCGCACCCAATCTCAAACAGATAAGTCCTCGGGGTCGGACAAACACCGCCCCCCTACCCCACCAAAACTATAAGGGTATATATTCCTAAACCTCTTCAATTTGTTAAGTCACTTGAAAATGACCGTCAAACGTCGAAACTCGAGGCGTGATATGTGTAGAAATTTATATAACTGTGAATAATAAGTTATATAACATTTTTACATAATATAAGTGTGGTAAAAAACAAAGTGAATTTTTCAATTCAATGTAAAATAAAAATAGATTTTATTTTGACACACTTGACACACGTGAGCGAATAACCTTAATTAATACCCTACCCCTAATACATTGTAATTGTGGATTAAAATAAGATGTAGTGCATAATTGTAAGAAATACAATAATAAACTTAAAAAGAAGATATAGGTTCTTCAAGATATCTCATAGAAGTTTGTTGTAATTAGAAATTGACAGTAACTAGTCTAAATTGCTTGACGAATTACGTATATACAAAGGCAGATATAGGCAAGATTTTCTTCTAGATTCTATTATAAAACATCGTAATCTATATGTTCCATATCTCAACTTCTTAGACCCCGCTGGGGTGATAACTTTTTTGCGAATGTACGGATTTTTTTTTAATAGAAAAACCGTTATGTAGACACATCTTTGACATAATTTCTAACACACGCGGGTATAAATTAATGTACATATGGTGTGTTATGACCGTGTAATTATTACAAAGTTTAGATTTAGATAGAAGTTTTAAGTGTGGAACAGCCGCTATTGAATTACCAAACCTGCTCATTTTCCTTCGTTGTAATAATCACACTCTTATAACACATATGACATTTCAATTTCGAAATCTGATTTCCGAGGAGCTTAATTTCAGCATAATCACATTTGTTTCGATCTCAGATTCGAGCTATTTGATTGGAAGATATTTCATGAGTTGGATTCTCAGTATAATTAAACACTTTTGATTGGTTTATAATCTCAGATTAAAGCTATTTATGAATAGGATGGTTGCGACAGTTACTACGTGGTAATCCATACTTACATTGAATTGAAAAATTCACTTTGTTTTTTACCACACTTATATTATGTAAAAATATTATATAACTTATTATTCACAGTTATATAAATTTCTACACATATCACGACTCGAGTTTCGACGTTTGACGGTCATTTTCAAGTGACTTAACAAATTGATAAAGTTGAATATGTACCCTTATAGTTTTGGTGGGGTGGGAGGGCGGTGTTTGTCCGAAGATGAAGACTTATCTGTTTGAGATTGGGTGAGATTAAAAAGTTGGGAAAAGATTAGGTCAGTTTGCTCGTTTAGGAGATTAACTGAGGGATTACGGTTTTTTTTGAAAATTTCTAATGACTCTAGGAGATTTAGTTTCGGGCCTTTGTTGCAATTATGCAAGATTTTTAGATTATCTATTTCTGGGAATTTATGATTGAATTCGAGACAATGGTTTGAAAAAGAACTAGTGTCTTTTTTCAGACGAAAAGCGCGAGAATGTTCTGAAAACCGTGTTGAAAAACTTCTTCCTGTCTGCCCTATGTACACGCTATTGCATTCGGAACAATGAATTTCGTATACGCCGGATTTTTTAATGGGATCGATTTTGTCTTTGACATTAAACAATATGTTGGACAACTTACAGGAGGGTTTAAATGCTACCTGAAGATTTTGCTTTCGAAGGACATTTGCGATGTGTTCGCTTGTTTTGCCAAAATATGTCAGGGAGATGAAAGTTTTGTCTGAATTTGAGGTTTTCGGATAAATTTGGGCCATTGCGAATTGGGTTCGTTTATTATTGATAATGTTTTGGATGAGTTTTGTTGGGAAACCATTCTCTGTAGCGATTGAAATGATGGTACTTAATT
Organism: Phosphuga atrata; assembly: GCA_944588485.1. Lineage (NCBI taxonomy): Eukaryota > Metazoa > Arthropoda > Insecta > Coleoptera > Silphidae > Phosphuga > Phosphuga atrata. The sequence continues at coordinate 102,796,259 of OX155893.1, forward strand.
CTTTGATTCTCTTTTCTGTGGAAAGGGGGATTGAAAAGGCTCGATGTATCATTGAATGATAGGCCGCTAATTTGTGTGTTATCGGGTGAAATGATGAATACGGGATTGTAGAGTTAAGATTGGTGGGTTTTCTGTATATATCAAATTCTATTTTGTTATTTTTGTGAATCAGAGTAAGGTCTAAGAAGTTTATTTTGTTGTCTGTTTCTACCTCGATGGTGAATTTAATTTTGGGATGAACGTTGTTTATTAGGTTGAGAAATTGGTCTAATTGACGTGTTGTACCACTAAAACACGCTATTACGTCATCGACATATCTATACCAAAATGAAATATGTTTTTTGGAGAAATCTAGTTTGAAGATTTTTTCTTCGATAGTTGACATGAATAGATCGGCTAAAAGGGGACTTAATGGCGATCCCATTGCTAGACCTGATGTTTGCTGATAGTAAGTGTTATTAAATTTGAAGTAATTTTGATTAACACATGTTTCCAGGGCTTCATAAAGTTCAGATTTTATAAGATGATGACAATTAGCTTTATCAATTAAATTTTGTATGATTTCGAGACACTCTTTAGTAGGTATATTAGAAAACATACTACTGACGTCAAAAGATACGAGTTTGGAGTTTATTGGGGTTGTTATTTGTTTGAGGAGTTCCGAAAGGGCGAGTGAATTTTTTACAGAATGTTTTGGGGCGAATTTGGTGTATTTTTTGAAAAGAGTATTCAGTTTAATTGCCAAAACTCTTGCTACACTGTTAATATAGGAGACAACTGGTCTAATGGGAGAATCGGGTTTGTGAGTTTTAATGAAACCATAGAGTCTGGGAGCTGTGGGATTCTGATTTATGATTTTAAATTTCTCAAATTCGGAGAACAAAGTTGTAATATTTTTTAAGAGACTTCTAATTTGAAATTGGAATTTTTGTGTAGGATCCTTTTTCAAGGGAGTTAGTTTTTCTGTTGAAATGAAAGAGTTCATTTTATTAATGTACTGTTCTCTTTCCAGGACGACTATCGAATTGGATTTATCGGCTTTTGTAAGGACTAAAGAATTGGACTCAATTTTTGTTTTTATCGATTTGATCACTGCGGAGTCTGTGGTAGAATTACGGGCGTACGATTTTATATGATCGGCTATTTTGGCTCGGGGTATAAGAGGTTCTTGCACTTTTTTTAGCGCGATTTCTGACTCTACAATTATTGTGGATTTATCGGATTTGTTATTGATGAATGGGGTGTAGTTGGGGTTTTGGGAAAGAAAAGATTGTTCAATAGGACTGAAGATAACTTTTGAGAAGTTGATGAATTTAGACACTAGATTCGGTTTTGACATTACTTTTTGAGGTTCGGACTTTTTGTTCTTTACGAGAACGGATAGTTTCTTTTTTAAATTTAAATATTTTAGGTGGTTGACCCTACTTACATTGTCACGAACAAAGTCATCAAAGATCGTGAATTCTACTGGATGTAATTTAAATGTCAACTCTGAATGCAATATCTTGAGATAATGTTGAATAACATCTCTCCTCCGATGAAGATTTTTTATTTCGGATCTAATCCAACTGTTTTGGGCAGATTTTATGGCTGCTATTGCGGCCGAAGACGTGGAGCGGGTTTTAATATTTACATAGTTGGGTACGACTTTGGACCGAAGGCATTCTGAATTGAACCAGATATCCTGTGAAACGAAACGGTATTTTTTCATCAATTTGTTGTACAATTTTGTCTGGGTTGCCGTACAGGCTGATTTTATGAATAGGATGGTTGCGACAGTTACTACGTGGTAATGCATACTTACATTGAATTGAAAAATTCACTTTGTTTTTTACCACACTTATATTATGTAAAAATATTATATAACTTATTATTCACAGTTATATAAAATATAGGTCTATTTACCTGCATTATTGCACATTTTATTTCAGATCTAATTATTTTTATAAATACCTTTAGCTTACTCAATTTTTCTTTATATGTTCGGTGAATATACAGATATATTCCTCATAAAAACATCTAATTCTCTTTGAATTAATCAGTTTATGAGAGTATACAAAAATCTCGGGTTTGTGCTGGTGCCTTCATCTCTTTTGAGACAAAAACGTGTTAGAGTCTACAAAGGTTTTCTATGAAGTTAACGTCCTGTCTCAGATAAGGATAAACGTGTGGCCTTTTGTAACTGTTAGCAATTCTATTTGTATTTTCTCCTTGCAAGGACATTTAGATACTACGTTGCACAAAGGATCTGAAACGCAATAGTAAACCGGACGAGACAAATTGCTCCGCCATAAAATAGAGTAGTTTATTTTTTACTTGCAACTAAATTTATGCAAATATTGATCTTTTTTTTTCCGTGTTGGAAATTGACGCAATCGGAGAATTTATTCCAACCGTTCAGCATTTATGAAGGTTATAAAGTTTTATCTAAATCGAAATATTTTCAATTTAGTTTTCCTACCGAAAACCTTACACAAGATATAACAAACAAGATTTTATTATCACCCAAATACAATTTTTATCAAAACAATAAATAAGAGGATAGTAACACGTGTGAGGACACTCACACATATATTTAGACTGGATTGTTTAATTTGTTTTTATAATGCGGGACTTAATATTCTACAAACATTCTTGTTGTATATATTTGGAAACAAATTTTAAAGTTCCGGGTATTACACAGTATCGACCCCGAAGTAGTAGGTAATTATCACACAAATGCGATAATTAAGTAAATGTTCACACATCACAACCACCTATATAAACTTTCTTAGTATCTGAACTCCCACATAAACTACAGCACTACAGCATCTAGATGCTTTCAAATTGTCTAATTTATATGGTACTATACTAGCCCGCGGCTTCGCCAGCGTAGATCTTGGTAGTTTTTAGAGATTCTTTGTCTAAATCTTACGAATATGAGTAGGGATTGTTTCAACGTACTGAGCAATTATTTATTGCAGACATAAGTTGTTTCGAAGTCATCTCTGTTTTGTAGTCAATGTACTATTTATTGAGATGTTACAACTATTAGATGTGCAAAAGAGGACTAATATGTGCATTTTTTACGTTCTTAAAACGTTCGCCTTTTAAAATTCAGGTGTATAAAGGTATACAGATATGCTTTACTTCTTTAAGTTTACTTAGCTGGTTTACTACGCTAAGGTTTTCAAATAATCATTATCTTGTGGGTAATATGAAGACTAATATTAAGATAGACCGGAGGTCCGATGCTACTAGAGAAAAAACAATAAATTGATCGCTTGCAAAGTGTGAAATGACCCAAAATATAAGCTATTACAAAATACTGCAACTATTAAGATAGACCATAGCCAGATCGGCGATTGTAAGGTTCAGAAAGGAAGGAATGGGCAGAGGTAAAATAATCGAGAGCAGAGACCGAAACAGCCTCGCTGCCAAGATCCTCTGGCTGGAAGTACCAAAAGACGAAATGGCATGCAAATACCACTTCCAGAAAAACTACACAGCAATGTGTAGTAGTAAAGCCGATTGGAGCGACGAATCCTCAGCATACCATTGAGAGCAAAATGCCATCAAGTGGTATACAGAGGGTTCGAATACAAAGGAAGGTACTGGTGCAGGAGTGTTTGGACCTCGTACCAAGTACTTCGAATCCAGAGGAAGTATCTTCCAAGCAGAGGTACACGCAATCGAAATATGTGCACAGTTTGACCTCGACAAGAATTATCGCAAAAAACGAATTGCTATCCTGTCAGACAGCCAAGCAGCCATTAAGGTCATTAGCTCATACACCATCAGATCCAAACTGCTATGGGACTGTGTGGGGAAACTAAACAAGCTTGGCAAAGATAATGAAGTAACGCTAAACTGGGTACCAGGACACACTGGTATAGACGGGAACGAAGAAGCCGATCACCTAGCAAACAAGGGATCCAGTAGCCCCTTTATAGGTCCGGAACCCTTTTGCGGCATGAGTGTCAACACCATCCACAAAAGTTTAGATGAAGAAACAAGAGGAAAATGGATGAAAACCTGGAAAGAACTTCCAGGGCTAAGGCTGTTCTAAGTGATGCTGGGATATTGTAACCAGAAGAGAACTAAAACTTGCCTGAAACTAAGCAGGAACAAACGTAGAATTCTGACAGGAGTCCTGGCGGGACACTGCAGACTTAGGAAACATCTCAAGGTCCTAGGCCTAGAGGAGGATGACGGATGCAGATTTTGTGGCTCAGCAGAGGAAACCCCCATACATCTGCTCAAAGACTGCAGAGCATTACTCCGCAAGAGACATATGTACCTTGGGGTTCACTGCTTGAATACAGAGGAGCTGCAGGCTTTGAATCCCACCTAGAACCTGAATTTCCTAAAGGAATCAGGATTAGAGGAGGCGTTCTAAATGGGTAAGTGCACCAACGCTTGTAGGAGGAGAGTGTGGTACAATAGATCTATAAAGGTGGCAATTCAAGTCGTCACCGCCATATCTACAATCTAGACCATAATAGAAGGGCGGATTCGGCCCGCGGCCTTCAATTTGATTTTAACCGACCGTCGCGTCGCGCGTCGTAACAATTTTCAAATCTTATTAAACCTGGTCGAGTGTGTACTTCGTCTTCAAGATTTCGTAGGTTAAGTGGTTTAAGCATTGATATATGTAAGGTCACCTACATATTGTTACTTTTCAAGATCATAAGACATTATATCACAGTTACCCATCAACATTATATACTACCGTATTTGTTCATGTACAAGATGCCATCAGGATGAAGAAGTTAGCGTATGAGACGTGGCTCCAATCAGGATCTTGATCGTCAGCAATATAGAAGATTGAAGTCGGTGGCAAGACAAGAAGTGTGAAAGGCTAAAGCAGACCATTACAAGAACATGTACGAAGAGCTCAATACAGCAGAAGGAGCAAATAATATCTACAGACTAGGGAAGATGCTGGACGTTATAACCATTAAGAATGAAAATCAACAAACTCTACAGAAACCCAATGAGATCTACTGCAACCACATGCCTAACTACTGCAACCACATCCCTGGACATTGCTCTATGCTGACTATATGATTGTAGCAAGTATCGCCAGGAATTGGAACAACATGTTCAATATTGGAAAACTGCACTAGACGATGGAAACAGCACTTCGAAAATATTAGCAACGAAGAATTTGCGCATCGGCCACTACCAGCTGCGGATCCTATACTTGGTCTAGTAAGGTTTCCGAAGTTGAGACCGCTACGAAGAAAATGAAAAATGGAAAGGCAACTGGATGATCTTCCATCGGAGGTATGGGAGATGCTTGGACCACAAGCAGCTCCTAGCAGATATCTTGCAAAGAAATGTGCAAACCTGTTCAAATTATCGACCGATTCGCCTGCTTTGCCACACTATGAAGAAATTTGAGCGTATCGTGGACACATGGGACACATGGGTTGTTCAGGCTACGCGCATGAGTCTAATATCGTATAGTTTCTTTTAATCATAGCTAATCTTCTCTAATCTCGTCTAATCTGGTCTAGTATATTATTTTTCATCTAGTTTTCTCAAAATAGATTTCGTCTATTTTTCTCAAAAGTTAGACGTGAAAAAACGAATCATGTAATGTTTAATAACTTACAAAACTAATAAAATATATCAGATTTAAAAGAAATTTATGAAAAACATTGTCTATATTTATTGTGCCCTTTTCTGAGATTGTGATCTGTAAAATATTGACACAAAGATATTTTATATAACAGCTTGAAAATATCTGGGCAAGCTGACAAAAAGTAATCGAAAAGGAAAAAAAACTCTTGAATCCTTTGTTTGCCTTTTCCTTATCCTTTATACCTTATTTTACCATTTTCTGTTCATATATATATATATATATATATATATATATATATATATATATATATATATATATATATGTGTATATATATATATATATGTGTATATATATATATATGTATATATATATATATATATATGTATATATTTATATGTATATATTTATATATATATATATATATATATATATATATATATATATATATATATATATATATATATATTATAGAAATTCAATAGACCTTATAATAAAATCCGAGTTTGGACTTTTATTAACACTTTGACTGTACGGGAAAAGCAAACCCCTGGCAGTGAATCATAAGTTATCCATCCTTTCATCCATCGTATATGTATTTTTCGTTGTTGTTTTATTTGCGCATTCTATATAATCCATCAATGTTTTCGTTCTTTGTACACAAAATAGAATTTTTTTCTCGTAACATTTTCTTTTCATTTCTGTGTATATTTGCTTCTCCTGGCTCCAACTTCTTCTGTATCGTCAACAATTACGACGCGAAACTTCAAAGCCGCATAATTCTACGAAGTATTTTAATTATAACCAAGAAGAGGAAATTTCGACAGGGGCGACGACCGCGAATATTTTACTAAATTCATTTTGAATCATTAATAAAAATAATAAATTTTCTGTTATGGTATCTTTTGACTCAGTTTATATTCACAAGTTTAACCGCATAAAATTGGAATGAATATTCAGATAAATATTCAATCCACACTACCGAATTGGATACAAATAGATTATATATTTATTCTATATTCTAGGTAACCTTGATAGTGTAGTATACTGTAACCTTTATTATTGTTCGTTTGTCCTCCTCCAGAGTGTATTGTATTTTAAGAGATAAGAGTCGAGTCAGGTGGTCGCAGACGAGACTTTGCTCTCTCTTCTCCCACCCTTCGAAGTGTCAACACGTACTTTACAAGGTCTTAGTCCTGTAAATATATATGTTGTTAAGCCTATGTAGTGTACTTTAAATTACTGAAAAACTTGGAAGATAAGAATGAAAAAGTTAATTCCCGCACGGATTTTCGAGCTGGTGCAAAAAACACAACCAAAACAATCGAATTAGAAAACATAGTGGTCCAACCGATTCCAAACGTAAATAATCAAACCGATTCACAAAATACAGTCGTCCAACATACTGAAAGTGTAAATAACGGAAAATGGAAAACACAAAGGCAAAAATCAAGAAAAACTAGGAAATCAAACATTATCCTTGGTACTAACGACGAATCTAATCAAATAAAAGCTACCACACGTTACGCACATGTTCATGCATTTAAACTTGATCCAAAACTTTCAGCAGATGATTTACAGCAATATCTAAAGAATAAAAAATTCAATCAGGTTATATGTACGAAAATTCAGTCCGAACATCCAGATGAGTACTCATCATTCAAAGTTTCGGTACCCGTTGAGGATCTGGAAAATATATCGAAACCAGAAACTTGGTGGAGAAACGCCTGCGTAAACTGTTTTTTATACTCCACTGGACACCCACTTGACCACCTCAATACATATTAGATAGATAGATGTATAGACAAGTTAAACTTGAGTTGTAGACAAGTTAGACAATCTATAAGAGAATTTGTAACTACACCAGCTATATAGATTAGATAAACCAACCTGATTAGACATATTGGCATGATAGATTCCATATTTGAGATAAACTTGGTTAATTCATAAATAAACTAAACTTGAAAAATGTAGTTGTACTAAAAAATGTACTTGTTAAATGTAGACAAGTTAGACAATCTATAAAAGATTTTTTAACTACACCAACTATATGCGCACTCACTTCGTTCGTGCGCCCAATTTCGCTCTCGTGACCAATTGACAACTTACCGTCCTAGTTGCAAAATATACTATTAACTACACTAGCTACATAGAATATAACACCTTTTTAACTACACCAGCTACATAGACTATATAACCTAACCTGATTATAAATATTGGCACGGTAGACTCTATATTTGAATAAACTTGATTGATTCATAGATAAGCTAAAATTGAGTTGTAGACAAGCTAGACAATCTATAAGAGGATATTTAACCAGTTTTGTCGAAACAATCACCGCGACTTAACAATTACGGTAATTAATTTTCTTCTTTAAAAGAACGAAATATATCTGGAAAAATAATATGAGAAGATATTGAATTTTGTATAAAAATAAAAAAATACAATATTAGATTTAAGACTTTATATATTTGTCGAAGAATAGTGAAAGATATAGTCCTCCGCATGAATAGATCCAACAAGAAGCAATTTTGCGTCGAATGGAAATTACCCTTCTCTTCTTTACCAAAGCGACTACCCTTTTCTTGTTTGAAGTAATTTGATAATAGATACCATTATGTAGTGTTCACCCTCGGCGTAAAATTTGCACAAATCAAGGGATGAAAGGCAACGCTCGTTCAGTTTATTCTCAGTATACAAAATCGCGAGTCGGAGTAATTGTTCTGTTTCCTATTTACGGGAGCGTAATTAGACTTTTATTACGAGTTATTAACTCTGCAAAGTAATTGACCTGCCAGTGGTTAGATTTAACTTTTCTTTTTACTATTTTGGTCTTGGTGCTCATTTCGTTGTTATTTAACATAAAATTTATTATAAATAAAATTAAAACTAAGTAAGCTAATGACATTTAAACTATCGGTTATTTAAAAAGTATAATTATATAATAAAATAAAACAGGACGGTACTAACGTATTAACGCCACCATCGCTACATTTTTAAATGCCGCCAATCTACACCTAAAATTTTTATGATAAATCATAAAATAAAACATTTTATTTAAAATTAAAACATTTTTAAAACTCAAAATACTTTATTTTCTAACCCCGGTTAGATTACGTTGCCCGCCGCGAAGCGGACAGATAAATCAAGACGCGTATGTTGTCTGCGGCAGCGCGAACTCCCATTTAATATATAGCGGTGTTGGCGTTAATACGTAAGTACTAACAGGCCACATAACAAGTTATTTAAGTGACTAGCTAGTATATTATTTCCTATTTTTAGTAACTTTTCTTGAAAATTGGTATTTAACCATTTAAACAATATTGATTTTATAATTAGTAAAAGCGTTCGCTTTGAGTGGAAGTATGACGGAAATTTGGTCAAAAAATATTTTCCAATTGTAATGTAATTAGCGTCATATAGATTTATATTTTGTTCAGTTTAGTCAATAATAATCAATAATAGTCAATATTTAATTTCAAAATTTAGTCAATAATAGTCAATAATACGTATATCACAATTGCTTTAAAATTGAATTATATTTCCAATTCAATTTTTGAACGATGGAAATAAAAAAAAAACATTCGGAAAACGAAATTGAAAGTTAAGTTATAGTTAAAATATATCTTTAGTCGTGAAATGAACGTTCCTTATTTTATAAGAGATTTATTTTCGTAACCGAAATTCCTTGCGACGTTAAAAGGTTTTAAAAAGTTCATTTATCCCGCAGTAATTTAACTTTTTAATTAAAATGTCCCCGTTAATGGCATCAAACGTCTCGATTAAAACAAACAAACTAGACTTACTTCTTAACAAGAAACCTACTCATCACCAATTTAATTGCAGAATCCGGATATTCGCGATTTTTTGCGGTTGTCGGGTTTTTACCTGGTACAACTTGCTAAGTTGCTAATCGTCTTCCAAGGTGAATTGGTAAGCGTGGAAAGCTAAAATGAAGGTTCTACGTCGACTGGTTTAAGAAATATCCGAGTTTTTCTTATCCAAAAAATTTAACATTTTCAATTGATGTATATAGCATGTATTCTTTGACATTTTAAATTATCTGTAGAGGACACATCCGATGAATTTATCTGAATTCGGCTTTTTCGGGTTATTTGGGTCAATGTGATTTCGTTCCGTCATTTGGGGATTTGGGCATGTATTCTTTGACATTGTAACTTCACTATAGTGGACACATCCGAAGAATTTATCTGAATTCGGCTTTTTCGGGTTATTTGGGTCAATGTGATTTCGTTCCGTCATTTGGGGATTTGGGCATGTATTCTTTGACATTGTAACTTCACTATAGTGGACACATCCGAAGAATTTATCTGAATTCGGCTTTTTCTGGTTATTTGGGTCAATGTGATTTCGATCCGTCATTTGGGGATTTGGGCATGTATTCTTTGACATTGTAACTTCACTATAGTGGACACATCCGAAGAATTTATCTGAATTCGGCTTTTTCGGGTTATTTGGGTCAATGTGATTTCGTTCCGTCATTTGGGGATTTGGGCATGTATTCTTTGACATTGTAACTTCACTATAGTGGACACATCTGAAGAATTTATCTGAATTCTGCTTTTTCGGGTTATTTGGGTCAATGTGATTTCGTTCCGTCATTTGGGGATTTGGGCATGTATTCTTTGACATTGTAACTTCACTGTAGTGGACACATCCGAAGAATTTATCTGAATTCTGCTTTTTCGGGTTATTTGGGTCAATGTGATTTCGTTCCGTCATTTGGGGATTTGGGCATGTATTATTTGACATTGTAACTTCACTATAGTGGACACATCCGAAGAATTTATCTGAATTCGGCTTTTTCTGGTTATTTGGGTCAATGTGATTTCGATCCGTCATTTGGGGATTTGGGCATGTATTCTTTGACATTGTAACTTCACTATAGTGGACACATCCGAAGAATTTATCTGAATTCGGCTTTTTCGGGTTATTTGGGTCAATGTGATTTCGTTCCGTCATTTGGGGATTTGGGCATGTATTCTTTGACATTGTAACTTCACTGTAGTGGACACATCCGAAGAATTTATCTGAATTCTGCTTTTTCGGGTTATTTGGGTCAATGTGATTTCGTTCCGTCATTTGGGGATTTGGGCATGTATTCTTTGACATTGTAACTTCACTGTAGTGGACACATCCAAAGAATTTATCTGAATTCTGCTTTTTCGGGTTATTTGGGTCAATGTGATTTCGTTCCGTCATTTGGGGATTTGGGCATATATTCTTTGACATTGTAACTTCACTGTAGTGGACACATCCGAAGAATTTATCTGAATTCTGCTTTTTCGGGTTATTTGGGTCAATGTGATTTCGTTCCGTCATTTGGGGATTTGGGCATGTATTATTTGACATTGTAACTTCATTGTAGTGGACACATCCAAAGAATTTATCTGAATTCTGCTTTTTCGGGTTATTTGGGTCAATGTGATTTCGTTCCGTCATTTGGGGATTTGGGCATATATTCTTTGACATTGTAACTTCACTGTAGTGGACACATCCGAAGAATTTATCTGAATTCTGCTTTTTCGGGTTATTTGGGTCAATGTGATTTCGTTCCGTCATTTGGGGATTTGGGCATGTATTCTTTGACATTGTAACTTCACTGTAGTGGACACATCCGAAGAATTTATCTGAATTCTGCTTTTTCGGGTTATTTGGGTCAATGTGATTTCGTTCCGTCATTTGGGGATTTGGGCATGTATTATTTGACATTGTAACTTCACTATAGTGGACACATCCGAAGAATTTATCTGAATTCGGCTTTTTCTGGTTATTTGGGTCAATGTGATTTCGATCCGTCATTTGGGGATTTGGGCATGTATTCTTTGACATTGTAACTTCACTATAGTGGACACATCCGAAGAATTTATCTGAATTCGGCTTTTTCGGGTTATTTGGGTCAATGTGATTTCGTTCCGTCATTTGGGGATTTGGGCATGTATTCTTTGACATTGTAACTTCACTGTAGTGGACACATCCGAAGAATTTATCTGAATTCTGCTTTTTCGGGTTATTTGGGTCAATGTGATTTCGTTCCGTCATTTGGGGATTTGGGCATGTATTCTTTGACATTGTAACTTCACTGTAGTGGACACATCCAAAGAATTTATCTGAATTCTGCTTTTTCGGGTTATTTGGGTCAATGTGATTTCGTTCCGTCATTTGGGGATTTGGGCATATATTCTTTGACATTGTAACTTCACTCTAGTGGACACATCTAAAGAATTTATCTGAATTCTGCTTTTTCGGGTTATTTGGGTCATTGAAATTTGGTTCCGTTATTTGGGGATTTGGATCTGCGATTTAGTATTAGTATATGTATGTATTTTTGGTAATGATGGTGTAATATTTGGTAATGTTGTGGTGATGTCAAAATTGCAATTTTCTCGTTCTATACGGTTCCGTACCGAAAACGGAACCCTTATAGGATCACTTTGTTGTCCGTCTGTCTGTCTGTCCGTCCGTCCGTCTGTCTGTCTGTCAAGACTATTTTTCTCAGGAACGCGTAGAGGTAACAAGTTGGAATTTGTATCAAATACTCGGGTCTGCGGTCTCTTTCCGATGTGAAAAAATCAAACTTGTAAGTCAACGCGATCAAAAGATATGACCGTTTATGTCGCATATTTTGCGATTTCGCAAGGGAATCAAAACCTATAGGGTACTTCCCGTTGACCTAGAGTCATGAAATTTGGCAAGAAGCAGTGTCTTACAGCACAGGTAAAGCGAAAAATCTAAAAACCGTAAATATGTAGTTTAATTACAAGAAAAATGCGAAGTTACTATTAGAAACTTATGAAAATACACTAATGTTGTGGTAGTGGTATTGTCAGGCTCCAGAAGCATCTGGGTTACATACAGTTAGGTCCTCGGTTCGGCTGTTTATTCTGAATTTTCTTTGTTTATATTCATTATGTATTTCATCACGTACGCTCTATATCATTGTCGCATAAATACTTAGTATTCATACATCCATGCTCTATATACATAATATATACAGGGTATATATTATGTCTAAATTTTGCTTGTTTATAACCGACATGCGACATACTGAAGTCCCGTAACATCCTGTATATATTATATTTCGTCTAATTTTTCTTTATAATCTACATAATATGTTGATAATCTACATAATAATAATGTACTATAATCTACATAATCTACATAACATGTTGTAGATAATATGATTTAAGTATATTATACTTAAATCACGTTCGCCCTATATTTTTTGGTAGTCAATTGCCCAAAAAGCAGTCAATTGAACAACTGAATGTTAAGAGTATCGAACTAGATCTAGAAATAGTTAATATATTAGTTTATATTAGATCTAGAAATAGTTAGATCTTAATATAAGTTAGTGTATAAGTCTAATACTAAAATAAAGTTTTCTTTTTATAAGTTTAAAAATATTCTCGTTATTTAAAAAAAATGCCCTGTATACCTTTATACAGGGTATATTGGTATACAGGCAAAATTGAGCTGTAAAAACAAATAGTGAAGTTCCAGAACCCCTAAACACTCATAGTGAATGGGGGATGTATGGTAATAAAATATAGGGTAGAATTCCATCGTACGACAGCGACATCTTGAGGTTATGCTTGCAGCGGTACTAAGATGGTCGTGATTTCAGGAGAGCCACTTGTCAAGTTAACTGAATGTGATTGCTACGTCCTCCACAAAAAAAAGATACCTTACTTACAAGTTTTTACGGAACCCTCGATGCGCGAGTCATAACTCGCACTTGGCCGGTTTTTTTTAACACAACCCCAATTTCTTTTTTATTACTCATGCGTTAAAAGTACTGTCTTGGCGCGCGTTTTTTAGTGCGACAAATGCCATTTTTTGTTGTATTACCACATTACTTGGGTAACGCACGCAAATATTCAATTTGGCTAAGTTTCATTAAAAAAAATAATTAAATAAATTAAAAAAAAAACACAAATCAGAGCTAAATATTACAAAAGTTACGTGAATTTTTTTTTTATTACAAAATAATAATAAAAAACAAAGAAAACGTTTTAAAATGAGTGTAAATACTATGGTGATACCGGAGTTCTTATAACGAATCAACATCACCGGAGACAACTACAAAAGCAAATTCTTCATTTTTTGTTCAATTTTTTTTTGGGTCCTGGATCCCAAATTTGTAAGATACGTCCCATCGCATGAGTAATAAAAAATATTATTTGCAACTCCGGCGGTATTGTCAATTGCCCTCTCGAGCGAATGTGCTGCTCTCGTGACCAATTGACAACTTGCCGCCCTAGTTGCAAAATATACTATTTTAAACTCAATTAAATTTTTAATGCTTTGGCAAAACTAGAATTTCGTTGTGATTGAAATTTTGTTTAAATAGAATTGAAAGTAGGAGATTATCACTACGATATCTTCAAATCTGTCGCTCTTCTTCTTCTTCTTCTGTTACTCTTTGGCAAACCCCGCTCAAGATGCGTGGTGTGAGCCATTGCTGCGTCATAGCAAGTAACGGGAACGGTCAAGACCGATTTTTGTCAGGGGCTGAAGGTCAACAGATATTATGAAAGAGTAAAGAATATAAAGTTTGAATTTGTGTAATTACTACCTTAGAGTCCAAGATAAGAAAATCTCGTCGGCTCCTCATCCAACAACTGGAACTCTTATCTGAAGGCAAATTGACAGATAGCTTCAAGCGCTTTGACGCAGCGAACGACTCACACCACGCATCTTGAGCGGGATGTGCCAAAGAGTAACAGAAGATATCCGTGTAATTTCGGCTACTGACAGATTTTAAGATATCTTAGTGATAATTTCCTACTTTCAATTCTATTATTAATTTGGTTCAAAGCATGACATCTCATTTTAAAATTTGTTTAACTTTTTGTAAAACCACAATTTGTTCATAATATTTTGCTGAGATTACAATTTGTTATTTTTCTTTAAGTATCAAAATTGGCAATGTCGTGTACATTTTCTGCCAAGTGAGCAGATAGAAGTTGCGCAGACTTACATCAGCTATTTTGAAAATATCAATTTTGTAAATCACAAAAACTCGGATATTTCTTGAACCAGTCGAGGTAGGAAGCTTCGTTTTAACTTTACGCGCTTGCAAACACCATGGAAGAAAAACGATTTGTTGTAATTAAAAGCCCGACAAGCCTAAAATTGGAAAATTATTTTGCAATTATAACTTTATTTCAATTTAAATCTATAAGAATTTATAAACATTAAGTTGATGCATAATTATCAGTTATTTTTTAATTTCATATTGTAATGTAAATTGTATTGTAACATAAGCAAAAACTATAAAAAGGTTAAAAAAATTGGTTGAATCTGAGATATGGGGCTTCATAGATATAGGCAACCCAATGTACGCATTGTGGGCATGCAAGACACAGCCAAACACATAGGGATGGGGAAAATAAATTTAAAGGGGGTATATAAAAATTGTTTAAAACTATTGAATTTGTTTCGGTACTCACGTAATAACGTCACCACCGCTAAATGTTGAATAGAGAGTTCGCGCTGCCGCGCGTATGTTGTCTTGATTTATCTGCGCGTATGTTGTCTTGATTTATCAACCTAATCTAACAGGGGTTAAAAAATCAAGTATTTTGAGTTTTAAAAATGTTTTAATTGTAAATAATTTTATCATAAGATTTATCATAAAAATTTTAGGTGTAGATTTGCGACATTTAAAAATGTAGCGGTGGTGGCGTTAATACGTAAGTACATTTTTTTCTAAATTCGGATCGAGCAGTCGCGCTGCCGCGATATCTGGTCTTAATTTATCTGCTCCGTTATAACCTAATCTAACTATCCATTTTGTTCAAATCTGTAGCTGCGGTGGCGTTTTTTACGCGCCACTGGAGGTTTTATGTAAATTTCAGAGGGGGCGCTGAACATTTGATGCCCCATATCTCATATTAACCAAAAATAGTATCAGTAGCGTATCAATGGGGTGTCTATCATGCCCCGGGCGCCAGAAAACAAACAGAACACCGGAAAATTTAAATTGTAATTTTGACCGGTTTTTGAGAAATTTATTTTAAATTTATTTCATTATTATTTATATTATATTCTTATGTATTATATTCAATTTTTTTGTATTATATTCGACGATGCGACGGTCCAATGTAAAGACAACTTTGAAGAGTTCCTCATAAACATCATCGGACAAATTCCTAAGTCTCATGAAATAGTCATAGCGGGAGATTTAAATGCCAGAGTAGGTAGAAATCGAAATAGTCCGATAGTAGGTAGGCATGGAGAAGAGACCCTCAACGATAACGGACAGAGGCTAATAAGTATATGCCAGCAATTTGAACTAAAAATAACGAACACATTCTTTGCCCATAAGGAAATCCACAAGTACACTTTGTACCAACATACACGAGGGTTCAGGTCAATAATTGATTACTTTATAGTATGACAACATTCGGGTATAAAAGTCGAAGACGTAAGAGTCAAAAGGAGAGCCGATTGTGGATCCGATCACTGCCTTGTAACATCAAAAATATACGTACCATTCGTAAGGATTCTGACAAAAACCAAAATAACAAGCTCGAAGTACCTAGATACAATCTTGACAGCTTAGAACACTACAGTACAAAATATTTGAACATAAAACGCCTAGAAAGAAAGCTTATCCAAATGAACAGAACATCGGAAGATGAGTACGAGCATATTAAAAGGTATATCGCAGAAGCGGTTCAAGAGGCACTAAGAACAGAAATACGAAAGAAGAAAACTTATTGCTGGGATGATGAAATAGAACAACAGATCAAGGAGAAAACGGAAATCTACAAAAAACTTATACAGAAAGAAGACGCAGACACAGAAGAATACAAAAGAGCGAACAGGAAAGTAAAACATTAATTGCTCAAGAAGAAGAATATGGCGTGGATTAAAAAATGCGACTTCATAGATCAAAACCTTGGGGGAACCAGAAGCTCTGAAGCATGGAAAACAATAAAATCCACACAAGCAACAACGAAACCAGGAACCAACTTAAACAGTATATCAAACAGCGAATGGGTACGATATTTCAGACATCTCCTGGAAAAAAAACGCCCGCAGTTTATGCAAGAGGATCAATATCAAGGAACCGGGAATATTATATATTTACAGGGTACTCAGGTTGAAGAAGCTATTAGGACCACTAAGTTAAGGAAATCCCCAGGACCTGGAGGAATCTATCCTAAACTTATCAGTTATGGTCCACTGAAACTCATAGAAATGTTAAAAAATATCTACGAAAAAAGCTTGAATGGGGAAAATATTCCTAATGGAGAACATCCTATATTACAACAATTTACAAAAAAGGACCTAAGGACGACCCAAAAAATTTCAGAGGGTTGGCAGGTATTCCAATAATTGCCAGAATATATTCACGGATCCTCAGAAACTTAATAGAAGATATCCAAAATAAACAGCCAAAGGAACAGGCGGGGTTTCGAGCGGGCCGATCCACAACGGATAACATCTTCACCTTAACAATAGCCCTAGAAAAACGGACGCAAAGGAACATAGAAACACACATTGCTCTCATCGACCTTGAAAAAGCCTACGATAGCGTCTCCGTAATACAACTTTGGAAAGCTATGGAACAATTTAGTATATGACTTACTCTAATAAACGCCACCAGAGAGTACTACAAAAATATTTCTGCTCAAATAAAAGTTGGAAACACACTAACAGAGGCATTTATCACAACCAAAGGCCTAAGGCAAGGATGCTGCTTATCACCCACTATATTTAAAATGTATTTAGACAGAGCCCTACAAGGGTGGACGAAAGAATGTAAGAACATGGGACTAAGAGTGTGAGATGAGACACTATATAGTCTATATTTCGCGAACGACCAAGTTGTTTTAGCGGAGGACGAAGGCGATTTAAGTTACATGACTAGAAAACTCCAGGAAGAATATGGAAAAGCTGGACTGTCCATGAATATCAGTAAGTGTGAATATCTGTTAGTCGGTGACAACGAGTGTAAAGAGCTACCCTTGGAATCTGGAATAATAAAACGAGTAGAGAAGAGTAAATACCTAGGAGTTATCCTAAACAAACAGGCTAACAGCAATGACGAAATTAGGGAACGGATTATCAAAGGTCGGAAAGGCATTGGAGCATTAGACTCACTCCTTTGGGAGAAAGAAATCAGAAGGGAAACAAAAAGGAGAATATACAAAAGCATAGTGGAGAGCGTGATGATTTATGTGGCAGAAGTGTGGGATGTGAGCAAATGGAATAAACAAAATCTACTAGCAACGGAAATGGATTTCTTAAGAAGGAGTTGCCGAAAACTCGGAACACGAGAATAAGGGAAATGATGTGCAAGGAACAGTCTGTAGCAGACGAAATCGAAAGAAGACAACTAGTATGGTTTGGACATACCAAAAGAATGGAGAACATATGGCCCAAGAGAGTTCTGGAATGGATACCATCGGAACGAAGGAAGAGAGGACGACCGAGAAGAAGCTGGCGAGACGACATAAAAGAAGCATTGGACGCTAGAAATTTAGAAGAGGAAACTTGTTACGATAAACAAGGATAGACAGAGAGGCGGCGACAGCCGTAGAAATCTGTTAATGAATGAAAATTATATTCTTATTACTAGAAAACTTTATTTAACTGTATATTACATGACTACATGTCTTTCTGGAGGGGGAGATGAGCGCCAATAAAGTATCGTGCCTGGGGCGCCAGCAAACATAACTTGCACCGGGGCCACTGCATATAATAATAATAATAATAATAATAATTTATTTATTTTTGCCTCTTTGACAGAACGATCAGTATAACGTAGTAATAAGTAACTTAAAAAAATATATATAACTGAAAGAGAAAAATACATTCTGATGCAGAGGAAAAAATGAGATGTAATTCAGATGTGTGCCAAGGCACACCCTGTTCTTCCATTACACCTCGGTACATCAAATTAATAAAGATATATAATATAATTAATAAAGATATATAAATATAATTAAATAAATATAATATCAATTATCGACATAGCTAAATAAAATAGTAAAAGTACAGTTGGAGTAACATAAGTACATGAAGGCAGGACGATTTTGTATAGCAGCTAACATCTCACGGAGATACAGGTAATGGGGAACATTGTTTATTATATAAAACTGCGAAAATATATTTTTTAAACTTAGATTTCGAATCGAAGTCGTTGCAGAAGAGTGGAAGGTTTTTAAATAGATTGACAATTGTATAATGACATGATCTTGCAAATAAACTTGTTTTATGAGCAGGTGGTGATAAGCGGCCACGATTTCTTGTATTAAGGGTATGAATGTCACATCAATATGAAAGTTTTTCGAACAGATAAACAGGTGTTTTATATTTGATAATATTATAAAATAAGGAATAACTTTGCATTATGCGACGGTTATCCATATTTAACCAGTTTAAATCAGACAGTTTGTGGCTTATTTTATCGAATTTGCGTAGACCAAAAATAACCCGTAAGCATGAGTTTTGAATCCGTTGAATACGAGTTTTTGCCCTTTGGTCTAGGCATGGATGTAGTAACGGAGAACAATAAGAAAATTGTGATAATACTGTCATTTCACACAGCGAAATTTTTATTCTTTGAGATAAAAACTCCCGATTATGATATATGACCCTTAGATTGCCGTAAGCAATACTGATACATTGACTCACATATTTATTATATCTAAAAGTATTATCAAGGGTGATGCCTAGGTTTTTCGCTTCAGAAACAAATGCGATGAGCTGATTATTTATTGAAGGTTTAAAACTGGTCACTAATTCAATACACTTTCCTTTAGGCCCAAAGAGAAGGTATGCTGACTTAGACGGATTTAAAATTAGCCCATGAGAAAGGGACACTTCGTATAGTGTATTGAGGTCATAATTTAGTTTAAGTAATGCATCGCGGTAATCTTCGGCTGGAAAAGAAATGTACAGTTGAGTATCATCCGCGTACATATGATATTTGCAATACGATAACTTATCTATGATGAAGGCCGTATATATTGTGAACAATATAGGCCCCAAGATCGACCCCTGGGGGACACCAGACACTGACTTCTGGAAGTTTGATATACCAGACTCTAATTTTACCGCGTGGCACCGCCCTACTAAGTAATTACTTAAAAGATCTATGGCTGACTGACCGAAACCAATGTATTGAAGTATTGATAGTAAAAGTTGGTGATTCGGCGTGTCGAAGGCTGTGCTGTAGTCAAGAAGTACTAGTGCTGTTATTAATCCCGCATCGGATTCTAGTAGGATGTCATCAGTGACTTTCAACAGCGCAGTGGTGCAACTGTAACCTTCTCTAAAACCTGATTGGAATTTAGGTAAGATGTTAAAGTATGCCAAGTGCTGTTTTATTTGGTTGTTCATTATTTCTAAGATTTTGGAAAGTGTTGGCAGAATACTTATTGGCCTCAGATGACTAAGTTGAGCGGGGTTTTGTTTTTTCGGTAATGGCGTAATCAGTGCCATCTTCCACGCGCTGGGAAAGACCCCATCTAGTAAACAACTATTTATTATATTGGTAATGAAGGGCAGTATATAGGGGCAGCATAATTTAATGAGTCTAATATTCAAACCATCATAGCCACTGGAGGTGGATTTGATGTTTTTCAAAATTTTATTGACATCCTCTATATCTACAAGTTTGAAGGTGAAGCCAGAAGAGAAATTACATTTAAAGTTATGTTTGTAGTAGCCTATAAGGTCACTATAGTTTTCATTGGGATTTGGTATAGAACCAGTAAAATAGTCATTTATGTCATTAGCGTTCCCCAAGTCAGAGCGAATCTGACTAACTTTGATACTCTTATTTGGAATAAGATTCAGGGATCTTAATTCCTTCCACATTTTTTTAGGATCTGTGGTATCTAATTTCCATTGAAAGAAAGCTTTCTTTTCATTTTTTATGGCCACGTTTGCATAATTACGAAGACTTTTGTAATAGTTCCAATCACTTGGGCATTTGGTTTTTTTGAATTTAGCTTTTGCTTTAGTTCTAAGTTTAATTAGAAGTTTAATATTATCCGTTAGCCATGGGGGTGTTTGTTTATTTACTTTTATTGTTCTAAGCGGAGCTAGTTTGTTAAATATATCTAGAACACAGTTATTGAGCAGAGCTACTTTGTCGTCAATGTTATTTAAGTAATAAATTTCGGCTAATGGCGAAGAATTAAGTTCATTAGATAGATCATCGAAAGAAAAGTGATTAAAATTACGGTATGTAAGTAATCTGGATGATAATTTGTTTACGTCGTTTTGAACTTCGACATAGGCTAGATCATGATCCGAGAAATCTATATCTTTTACACCAGTATCTTGTACTAAAATATTGCCGGTAATTATGATTAGATCTATCGTGGTAATTGAGGAAAGCGTGACTCGTGTAGGCTGGGATACAATTTGCTGCATACCTGCAGAGCGTATGATGGAGTTAAGGTAAACTGTTTTGGGATCGTCTGGTTTCATCATATCTATATTGAAGTCACCTAAACAGATGACTTTTTCACAAGAAGTAAGTGCGTTATCAATGGACTCTTCCAGATGATCTATGAAGAGTTTATAATTTATAGTCTCGGGTCGATATAGGACGCCTATAGCAATATTATTTATCGATATCCATAGTTGTTCAACTGCTGGATCACTATTTAAAATGTTAAATTTGAGATTATTACGCAAATAGAAACACACACCACCACCTCTGTTCGGGCGATCACATCGAGAAACTCTATACCCAGCAATACTAATAATCTCATTACTAATGTTTTCTGAGAGCCATGTTTCACTCACTGCAAGGACGTCATATTCGAATCCTATGAGAAGCTCCCTAACACAATTAATTTTGGGTATTAACGATCGCACATTTAAATGTCCAATTTTCATAATAACAAATATTTATCAAAATGAATTAATTAAATGAAATGAATGAATTATATAAACTTTTTGTTTGTTTTTGTTTTAAACTTATTTTAAATCAACGTGCCGTTATGTGACTCCGAATTGATATCTTATATACATATGGACATATACATACTCAAATACATATACATACATATACACGTACACGAAATACATACTCACACACACATACATACACATAAACAAATTAAATCGAGAGTATAATATCAAAAGTCAATAAAGAACGCCAAATAAAGAAAGCGGTAGAACCAAATGAGGCATAAACAGTTATTTAGTTACTAACTATTAGTGCGTTTAGGTCTTGAATGCAGGTTATTTTACGTTTTTTATTTTTAACTAAAATAATTATATTACCCTTATCTGTCCACACGTTTTTGCGATCAAATGATATCTTCTGCTCGAACCGCTCGAAGGACGTTTTTAGTTTGGCAGCGATAAGATCAGACAAAGTCTCCATCACATCGGATTGTTTTAATGCACTAATAATGATTTCATTAATTTTTTCTTTCTGAGACCTTGTAAAACCCATTTTGAAACTGCGTGTGTGTAATATTTTAGTACCACTGTGTTTTGACAATTTTAAATATATTTTAGTGTACTAACTCGATATAATAAATACTATATTTACATCAAGCACAACTACACATCAAGCATGTCGACTGTTGATGACAATCGACAAATATTATGTACAATTACATAGTCCAATAGATATTTTGGTGCCCACGAGTTTTTAACTGTTTCTAGATAAATTTCAAAATAGAGTCTAAACAGAAGAGTTGAAATGTCAACGGTACTAAGTGCCAGAAACATTTTCTCTTGGAAAATAGATAAAATCTTTCAAATTTTAAAATGAAAAAAGTTGATTTATTAAAAATTAGTATGGCAATTGGGAAGCATGCATTAAGTGTACGTATTATGTTACGTAGTATAAATACACATTTACCGGTATATGTGCACATTTACCGGTAAATATACACATTTACCGGGAAAGTACACATTTT
Organism: Phosphuga atrata; assembly: GCA_944588485.1. Classification (NCBI taxonomy): domain Eukaryota; kingdom Metazoa; phylum Arthropoda; class Insecta; order Coleoptera; family Silphidae; genus Phosphuga; species Phosphuga atrata. The sequence goes on from OX155893.1 coordinate 102,818,756, forward strand.
TCAAACTTGGTTAAAAATGTGAATTCAACTTACATTTATCAACCATTTCCCGGGTTTAAGAATACAAAATCTTATACGAATCCTATTGGATCTTATGCAGAATCGGTACTTACGTATTAACGGCACCACCGCTACATTTTTAAATGCCGCTAATCTACACCTCAAATTTTTATGATAAATCATGAAATAAAACATTTTATTTAAAATTAAAACATTTTTAAAACTGAAAATATTTTATTTTTTAACCCCGGTTAGATTAGGTTGCCCGCCGCGAAGCGGACAGATAAATCAAGACATAAACATACGCGCGGTAGCGCGAACTCTCGTTCGAATATATAGTGGTGGTGGCGTTAATACGTAAGTACGGCAGATTCTTAAAAACGTTTACCTAACCTTGTAAATGTTTCGGGTAAGTTAAAACAGGAATGTTTGGACAAAAAAGTGGGTTTTAACTTTTAAAACCTGTTTTAACTTACCCGAATCATTAGAACAAGATGGATGTTATAACCATACAGAATAAATGTAAACGTTGTAACATTGTAACAAACTTTTTCATTCAATTTATAACAAAAAATTATTGATTAAATCTTTATTGATTTCCCGATATTTTTCTACAAAGTTCAGTTAATTTCAGCGAATATTCATCGTTAGAATATTCATATTCAAGTTATGTCGTAACACATTCCCACAAAATTTCCTAAATTTCTGCGTAAATTCCAAACAATTTTTACAAAAATTTTCAAAGAAAGAAACCTGTTTTTTTTCAACAACTTTTCTTGAGACATTGTTTTTCATTGCTGAAATTTATAACAAAAGAATAGTCAACTTCATTGATTCCCCGATATTTTTCCATAAGCGCAGTTAATTTTAACAAATTTTCATCGAAGTTATGTCGTAAACACAAACTCCACATTCCTAAGTTTCCTAAATTTTTGCCAAAAATTTACAAAATTCTGAACAATTTAAATAAAATTTTACAAAGAAAGAAATCTGATTTTTTTCAACAAATTTCTTTTTTTGTAACATTGAAAAACTTTTCATAAATCTAATTAATAAGTCCATGCAAAAACTCACTCACCAGAGCAGAAATTTCAACAGCAATTTCACAAACAAGCTCACAAAACGTTGTATAACAATCTCACAAACTTTTAGCACAATTTTCACTGTATTTCCGTTATTTTTGCTCACAAGAATATTCCTTCACATCCGACAACCGCACGGCAATAACTAAAAACGTTCGGAACTGTTTTCACACCCGCCGTATTTGCCTTGATTACGCTCGCTTCGACCCGATTTGTTTACGTTTTTTTTTGCACCCCAAGGCCAAGATACCAACGAAACGCCACATATCGCAGCCGTTAACCGCTAGCAAACCGAACCGCTGCTCAAATTAGTAGAACAACGGTATATTCCATCATAAAAGTTCTAATATTTTCTATCCACCAAGTTTATTTACCTTTATCGTACTGATTTTCTGATCGATAGTAAACGTATTTTTCGTATTGAGTAGCGAATTTTAAATGTTACATATATTTAACATTCGTCCGATAAAGGTTAAATTAAGTGCTTTTCAAATTTAGATGTTAAGTTTTCATTCATATTCTTAAAGTTCTTGATACAAATCTATATCATCTAGTTGTAGATGGTATCGATCTACATATTTCTTAGTCGTTAATATTTTTGCGTTTTGCGTAATAAGTTTTATGAAGTTTTAAGAATTTTTAATTTGCAAATTTTACAAAACTTAATAATTTGGTACATCTATAAAATGTTTGTAAATGAACAGAATTTTATAAGACTAGATTATTAAAGGTTTAGTGTAGATGAAATCTTTAAGAGTTAGTCCAGTCTATATAGTTAGACTGAATTCTTATAAATGTAATGCTGATGAAACATTGAAGACTATGCCTAGTCTATACTATTAATTAGAGAAGATAATTAGATTATTAAGAGTTTAGCCTAGAAAACCAAGTTTAATCTATATAATCAGACTAGATTATCAGAAATTTAGTCTATATGAAATATTTAATATTAAAGACAAAGTATAGTTTATACAATAAGACTACATTAGTATAGTAATCCTTTTATTGGCATACATAATTACATAATTTTTAACCTAACAAAGAAACAAAAGTGCTAAATTTATAGTTAACAAAAATTAAATACAACAAACAATTAATCCTTTCTAAAACTGCGGTAACAATTAAGAGATAGGGCAAAGAAAAAACAAACAAACACACAAGTCCCACAAAAACCAAAAACAAATGCAAAGAATATATAAAGCAACCAAAAATAGCAATTTCTCGCACTCTTTTCACTACGACAAAAACAAAAATTCACCTCACTATCTGTTTATCTTTTTCTAACTGAACCACCCTTCTCATCAAGGGCCAACCGGCTCCGTCTTCCCTCATGCACAAAACCCAGTCGTCTACTACCGGTCTCTCCTCACTGCTCCACTGACATCGATCACAGTTTTGTGCCCAATGAGCCCACGTGTCCTGCGGGGGAAGGTGTAACCCCTACCAGGCGCGTCCCCGGGTGGCGGATAGGGGATTGCACACGCGCACCAACACCATTGCACGGTAACCATGCTTCGGCACGAGATTACCAGTTTCCTCTTATCTTTCCTTCTTTGATCTTTCGACCTCCCTTGGTCAACTCTTCGGTCTACTCTTGACCACCTTTCAACTCCTGATGCAAGTTGGAATCGAGGGCTAGGGAGTTAAACTTCTTTCTTCTTCAGTCTATTACTCCTAATCCTACGGTGGTGGACCTTACCCGTGCCAAGAAAATGCATGACCAGAAGGAGGTCAGTCTGGTCCCTAACGAAAGGAAACCTGGCAAAAGGTATAAATTGCACCCCCCCCCCCTCAATGGATAGTGCAAACCGAGGTAACAATCACCAGGTGGGTACGGGCAACAGCTCGGAATCCCACCCTGCGCAAGCAGGCCGCCCAATCGGATCTGGTGTGGGCAACAATCCATTCCCGGAACGTGAGTTCCCCAAAAAGTCCACCCGTAAAGGGAGACTCCCGTCCTCTAAGGACAACACAAGTAGCAGGCTAACGAAACCCGGGCCTAGCACTAGAAATGATGCAGAGCTGAATAAAGCGGCATCTAGCAAAGAAGAGGTGAAACCGTCCGTCAGAGCCTACAGGGATAGAAGGGCGGCTTACAAACTCCTCGACAAATTTAAGGGCATCCCGGAGGAAAAGCGGTCTGATCAAGACAAGGCGAAACTCGAGTGGGCCCTTAAAGTTACGAAAGAGCATGAGTCGGCGGCAACCCAGGGATCGTCCAAAAGAAAGGACAGATCGATGGATGAATCCCCGGTCATAGGGAAAACAAGGGCACGACTGGGTCCTTCGCCACAGTCCAACAAAAAGGGACTCCCGAAGCGCTCATACAGTGAGATCACGAAAGATCATCTGGTATGGGCGGTCATTGACAGAGGTCACCGGGATGGGAGTATCGCGCCAGCCAAATGGGGACAGGTGGAAGCGGCTCTCTTGGGCAAATACCTGGACATTCTCCAGAAGAATCCAGGCCCAGCTCCTTGCTGCAGAGACGCAGGTTGGCATCAAGAACATATCAAGCTGGTGGCTTGTGCAGATCAACGATCAGCGGACCTGTACAAGCAAGCCATCGGGGAAGTGGGGGAAGTCTGGCCAGGCGCCCGAATCGAGGCTGTCTCAAGGGACAAGATCCCGAGCAGACCGAGATCGAGAGCCTGGATCCCGACGGAACCCTCTGACCCGAGGACAATTCTGAAGATAATTCAGACCAGCAACCCCATGCTTCCAACTGAGGATTGGAGCGTTATCAAAGTTAGCGAGGCAGCGGGCATGAGAAGGCAAGTAATTGTCATCTTAAACGAAGCATCTCTAGCGCCACTGGTAGAAAGTAAGGGAGTGATCAGCTACGGCTTCGGCTCCACTACCCTGAATGTTTACAAGAGTGACCAGAGAACCCCAATCCCCTCGAGGGAAGGGGAGCCTTGGTCACATTCAGACAGTGAGATGTCAGATATGGGGGTCACTAATATGTTCGGACCTCTCCATCTAGATGAGATTAGCGAAGCAGAGGAGAATCTGGCGCTAATCTCTGACACCGAAGACGACAACGACGTAACGATCGTCGCGGTGCCAGAAAACTCTCTCAGCGATGGTGGGGGTAATACAATGTAACCTCCACCACTCCAAAGCAGCCTCGGCTGCTCTGCTCCTCCAACTGTCAAAGGGAGGAGTCGACATCGCCCTAATCCAAGAACCCTGGGTCGTGGGTACCAAGATCTGTGGACTGGGCTCTGACAAGTACCGGTTACTATACGTAAAAAACGCAGGTAAGCCACGCTCGTGCGTCCTGGCGGATAAAAGCATCAACGCTTTTATGATGCCTAACCACAGCGATTGCGACACTGTCACTGTATCAATGGGACTTTCTAACCGTAGGTTATGGATGATCTCAGGATACTTCGCTCATGAGAAGGAAAGTCGCCCAGAGGGTTTCCATGGTATAATCACAGAAGCCAACCGAGTAGGGGCGGAAGTGATTATTGGAGCCGATGCCAATGCCCACCACACCATATGGGGCAGCTCGGACACGAACAACAGAGGTGAGTCTTTACTAGAATTTATACTAACCTCCGACCTAGAAATATGTAATATAGGTAACACTCCCACCTTCACCACAGCCGTGAGAGAGGAGGTACTTGATATTACACTCGTTTCCACTAAAACGCCTAACCTTGTAAGCAATTGGAAAGTGTCAAAAGAACACTCCTTTTCTGATCATAGGTTTATTGAATTTAAGGTAGGCATACAGATGCAAACAAGGCCTAAGTTTGTAGACAAACGGAAGACTGACTGGGGTAAGTACAAAACTACCCTATCGGGTCTTCCATCGGAAGAGCCGCCCCCAACACCAAAAACAGGGGATGAGCTAGACAGAACTGTAAAACAGTTCACAGGTGCCTGTAACAAGGCCATGCGCACATCACGCAAAGTCGTGAGCAGGATAGGTAAGAGCAAACCACGGTGGTGGACGCCGTTAATAAGCTCCCTAAGAAAGGAAAGCAGGAGGCTGTTCAACGAGGCAAAAAGCACCAATGAGTGGACTGCCTATAAGAACAGCCTACGGAATTTCAAAACGGAGGTTAGGAAGGCCAAAAGGTCATCCTTTGCTCGGCTCTGCGAGCAAATGGAGGAAACCTCAGAAGCCAGCCGACTGCGAAAAATTTTATCTAAGGATCCGGCAGTCCAAAGCTTCATACAGAAGCAAGATGGAAACTGGACAACCTCATGTACAGAAACGCTGGAGCTACTCATGGATACACACTTTCCAGACAATGGAATAAGTGTAGTGGACTCCACCATAACTGCTCCACCTCGGTATCTGGCTGACAGAATTGTAGGTGGAGATAAGCTAACCTGGAGCATCAAAAGCTTCAAACCCTTTAAGTCACCTGGACCTGACGGGATCAGTCCAGTTGAGCTGCAAGAGGCCATAGATATAGTTACACCTTGGTTGGAGACTATGTTTAAGGCATGTATAAACCTCTCATACATCCCAAAAATATGGAGAGAGGTCGAAGCGGTCTTCATCCCAAAAAGAGGAAAGGCCTCACACACCTCCCCCAAAGACCTGAGACCAATCAGCTTATCATCGTTCCTGCTAAAGACACTTGAAAGACTGATTGACTTGCACATGAAGGAGGCATTACACCCTGAAATGCTGTCAATGTCTCAGCACGCATACACAAAGGGGAAATCCGTGGAAACAGCACTCCACGCCTTGGTAAACCAGATAGAGAGCTCGATGAGGCATAAGGAGTTCACGATGGTTGTCTTCCTCGATATAGAAGGGGCCTTTAACAACATGAAGCCTGAAGCCATAGAATCAGCCTTAACTGGACTAGCCATGGACAATGCTCTATGTCACCTGATCGGAAAAATGCTCCGTGAAACGAACATTAGGGCCACAATGGGAGAATCCCACATAAGAAGGAAGGTGAGTAGGGGAACCCCACAAGGAGGCGTCCTCTCACCATTGCTTTGGAACATCACGCTAAATGAGCTGCTCCTCCAACTTAGGAAATCCGGCTGCAGGGTCGTCGCCTATGCGGATGACGTAGCAATAGCGGCCTCAGGGAAACACCTCAATACAATGTCGCAACTTGTTGAAGGGGCCCTATCGAAACTAGCGCAATGGTGCAAAAGGTGTGGCGTAGATGTCAACCCGGCGAAAACCGAGCTAGTCGTTTTCACAAGGAAACACAACATCCCAGAATTCAGACCTCCAATGCTAAAGGGCACTGAACTGGCTATCAAGGAGAGCGCCAAGTACTTAGGTCTCATACTAGACCGAAAGTTATCTTGGAAGCTCAACATAAACGAAAGAGTACGGAAAGCACCGGTGGCGCTTTACTCTTGCAAGAGAGCGGTGGGGAAGTCTTGGGGCCTCAACCCCAAGATTACCTTCTGGCTATACAGAGCCGTAGAAGGGATCACACATTGGTGTGATCCCTTCACACCAATACTCTACTACGGCGTTTTTATATAGTGGCCGGCACTTAATAAAAGAGTCCATCAAATGGCGCTTACAAAAGTGCAGAGAATGGCGGCGCTCATGATAACGGGAGCCATGAGAACGACGCCTACGAAAGCCTTGGAGACAATCCTGGACATAGCCCCGGTCGATTTAATGGGCAAGCAACTTGCCATTACCACAGCACTTAGACTAAAGTCAGTGCGAATGTTGACATCGGACTATCGTCGGAATAACCAATGAATTTAAAGGGGTGCCCAAAAACATAGACCGATGTCTAGCAACACCTGCTTTTGGCAACAACTTCTCATACCACATACCCTCTAAAGAAGAGTGGATGGAAAAGAAAGAGGTACCAGCAGGACACACGCAGGTCTTTACAGACAGCTCACGGAGGGAGGACAAAGTGGGCAGCGGAGTTTTCTACAACGACCTCAACCTCAGAATTAGCTTACGCCTGCCAGACTACTGCAGCTTTCTACAGGCGGAGGTAACCGCCATAAAAGGGGCAGCAGAGTGGCTGATGGTAAATGGGGACCCTGGTGAACAGATCCACATTTACACCGATAGCCAAGCTGCTCTCCGGGCAGTTACTAGCGTGTGCACCAACTCAGCAGTGGTCTCTGGCTGTCGGAGAAAGCTGAATGAGCTCGCAGCACACACAGACGTGAGAGTCACGTGGGTACCAAGCCACAGCGGGATCCCAGGTAACGCAAAAGCGGATGAGCTTGCAAAGAACGGCACAAGCCTGTACTCAACCGAAGTATTACAGGATATTGGTATTCCATTTGCCTCGTGCAAGGAGACCATAGCCGAAATAACCTCGAACCTAGCGGAGCGAAGGTGTAGGGATGAAGACACCTGCGAGGTAACCAGGCAAATATGGCCTCACCGAAACAGGAAAAGAAGCACCAACATCGTCTCTCTAAAAAGAAACGATATCAGACTGGCAGTGGGAGTCATCACGGGACACTGTCCCATTGGAAAGCACGCTGAGAGACTGAGCATAGCGAAGCGGGACTACTGCAGAGGCTGCCTGGACGAGAAGGAAGGGGAGAGTGTTCAGCATTACCTATGCCAATGCCCCTCTCTGACCGCAACACGATTGCTCTTCTTAGGCCGACCTTTCTTGGATGATCTCTCTGACCTCGCATCACTAGATGCGCAGACTCTCATGAGGTTCATCCACGGCTCGAAATGGTTTGACAAAATCCCCTGAGGAGGGTTGTACTGCAAATACCGTGGCAACACAACGGGCCCATCTGAGGCCTATGTGAGCATTAGCTGCCACTTAAACCTAACCTAACCTAACGAGCCCACGTGTCACTAGCTTCCCCACATATGCCACACAGCTTAAAGCGACTGTCCATCCAGTACCTCCTGCCTTTTTCTTCTGATCCGCACCTGTGTCGTGCAATCAATGCCTGCGGCAGCCTAGCTCCTTTGAAGTACAACGGAAGTCTTTGGAACACTTGTACGCTCCTGTTTTCAGGGAGGAACTTACTCCCCTCGAACTTACTTCCTCTGACGACACTGCAGCTCCACCTCGGCTAACCTTTCATACACCAATTCTTCCACCTTCCTTCCATTCCCAAACATTCTCTCGATTTCCTCATATACCCAGCCACAGCTTTCATACAGCTTCTTTCTTTCGCTCCCCCATTTTGTGCTCTTATTTATACCAAAAACTTCCATTCTTACAACTCTCAGCACTTCTTTTACAATCCTTTCATTACCCATTCCATACACTTTCCTTTCAAACTTAACGACCCTCCTAGTTGCCTGCGAAAACACTTTCCGCATATTTGTTTCTTGCAGCACGATGTATGCTGGCGTAGTTCTATCTAAATTGAGTGCCATTTTTAAAAACTGTAGCTGGACTCTCTCTTCATCTTTCACTCCCCACACTTCCGCTTCATACAAAAGAATACTTCTCACACATGTCTTCCTCACTACCATTTTTGCTTCAAAGTTATTGCTCAAGCACTCCTTCCATACGTTCCCTAGCCCGTTAGCAGCCACCCAACTGAAGCCTTTCGAAACAACCTATCTCTGTGAAAAATCCTTTTCCACATACGTCGCTACAAAAATTAAGTATAGAAATCGACTTGATTCCGAAAATGATATGCGTCTCCAATTAACACGGATCCAACCAGATATTGATAAATTATGCAGTCATAAACAAACACAACGAAGTAATTCATTTTTGAAAGATTTTTTTCTTTTGATTATAATTTCATTTCTATGTATGTATAGTACAAGTATTTTATATTTTATATGAAGTTATAATTTTGTTTGAATAAATGCAAATTTATTTATTGAGAAATTTTATAAGAAATGCAGGGACGAACCTTGTTCATAACATGTAATGCGATTCCCCCTTAATCAAAGTGCTACTAAACCGAGGGTTCCATAAAAAGAAAATTCTCAAAGAGAATGTCGCGGGATGACAAAGGTTGAAGAACACGGATTTAGACTAATCTTTTAATAATCTAGTCTGATTATGTGGACAAGACTTGACCCTCAAGGTTACATCTTTGATAAAATTCTGATCAATTACAAACATTTTATAGATATACCAGATTATTAAGTTTTGTAAAATTTGCAAATTAAAAATTACTAAAATTTTATAAAACCTTGCAAAAATATTCACGACTAAGAAATATGTAGATCGATACCATCTACAACAATATAATGTAGACGTGGATCAAGAACTTTATGAAAATGAAAAGTTAACATTTAAATTTGAAAAGCATTTAATTTATAGTAAGTACTTGATGGTAAGAAAAGATTAGAAGTTTTTGGGTGTAATATGCACTTGTTTTAATAATCCGAGCAGCCATTCGGTTTGCTAGCGGTAAATGGCAGCGATTTGTCGCGTTTCGTTGGTATCTTGGCCTTGGGGTGCAAAAAAAAAATGTAAACAAATCCGGTCGAAGCGAGCGTAATCAGGGCAAATAAGGCGAGCGTGAAAACGATTCCGAACGTTTTTAGTTATTGTCGTGCGGTTGTCGGATGTAAATGAATTTTCTTGTGAGCAAAAATTACAGAAATTCAGTGGAAATTGTGCTAAAAGTTTGTGAGATTGTTATACAACGTGGCATGAGTCTGTTTGTGAAATTGGTGTTGAAATTTGCTGCTCAGGTGAGTTTTTGCATGGAATTATTAAGTAGATTTAAGGAAAGTTTGTTTAATTTTACAAAAAAAAAGTTGTTAAGATAAAATCAGGTTTCTTTCTTTATAAACTTTTGTTAAAATTGTTCATAACTTCGATAAAAATTCATTAAAATTAACTAAACTTTCTTGAAAAAATATCGGGAGTCAATAAAGTTAATTAATAAGTTTATTAAAACTATTTTTTTGTTGTAAACTCAAGCAATGAAAAATTATGTCTCAAAACTTTGTTACAATGTTACAACGTTTAATGTAAAACTAGATGTATCAAGCTGAGCTCGGATTTAAACTCACATTTACCTATCAGGTAAATTATATATATATATATATATATTTATATATATATATATATATATATATATATATATATATATATATATAATTTAAAATTAAAAAAATAAAAGAAAATATCATTTAAAATATAATATAAATATGTTATTTAAAAACTCGCAGTTCTCTTCATCGATGAAATCAATTATGTTTTGAAGTTCTCGTTTCTTGTTTGAACATTGTTCGTTGAATGGTTGAACATATTGGCTAAACTTTCTTGTTCCACTCGTTTCAGATTTTTAACTTTCAAGACGTTTAGTTTTTTACATACAGATTTTAAATTTTAACAATTCAATTATTGCCATATAATTTTTGTTTATTTTGTAAGAAAATAATGATGGAGTATAAAACAATACGCGCGCTCCCAGTCATGTAAAATGTTGTAACGAGCTTGCTCGAAAATGTAGGTACTCAAAGTATAATAATGCCAAACGACACAGAAAATTAGAAATGTCAGATTACACAAATAAACATGGACAGACGAGACGAGAGACGTCTTCTAGGGATAACTTCGAACTGTATGGAGATTTTGCTCGATTTTGCTCGACCCTAAATAATACGTGTGTGTTATGATGCATTTACATAGTTCACGAATTGTACAATATTGGGCATTACAATAGTGGTCGTAGATAAACACAATTAAATGACCAGAAGGTTTTTTTTTAGAAGAAAATCTGGATAAAATTCCGATAAATTTCTTCCCAAGAGCAAGAAATAGCTCTTACTGAAGACGTAGAAGCAACTAATGCTAGGAGAGCATTCTGACTCTAAAAAGGAAATTCCAATAAAAACAAAACCTCAATGAAAGAGGTACAATACGACAGAAGCATTGAGTTGGTCATCAAATCACCAGCAGCCCCTAAGGAGGTAGATGAGTCAGCAGGCTGTCTAAAATACTTTACGCAAAACTAGGAATAAATTACCTAGGATAAATTTGTCCTAGATTGTCTGAAGGGTTATAAAATACCGTCCAGAGAAATCCATATCAAACAAAACCACTAAGAGACCAAAATTGGGCTAAAAATGGTATTATAAAAAGTAGGCTTGAAATAAATAAGCTCTAAAAATGTAATAGAGCCTTGTCAAAATGAAGATAATGAATTCATTTCCTCTTTGTTCTTAGTTGACAAGCCAGATGGCTCCAGTAGATTTATTATTAATTAAAATCTAAACACATTTATCGATACTATCCATTTAAAAAATAGAAGATATTAAGTCCACCAAACACTTGATATCTGTTGGATCATATATGTGTTCGATAGATCTAAAAGATATTTACTACATTATTCCTATTTTAAATTTTTTTATTTAAGAGGCAACTCTTCCAGTTTTTTATGCCTTCCCCTTGGTTTATGCACAAGTCCTTTTGTTTATACATATAACTAGGTACTTTATCAATTATTTACCTTGATGATCTATTAATTGTGGGAAATTCGTATAAATCCTGTAAAAATTCATCAAATTTGGTGAAAAACATGTTGGAACAATTGGGCCTTATCATAAACCACCAAAAAAGTTCACAAACACCAAGTCAGAAATGCAAATGTTTTGCTTTTATTATAAAATCAGTAGATTTTAGACTTTTGTTGACAGACGGCAGCTTGCCCAGGGGTGTCATATGGATCCATCTACTGTAATAGACTAGAAAGGCAAAAATAACTAGCCTTAATTTTAAGTGACAACGACTACGACAGTAGAAATTATGTCAATAAACTAATAATGGAAGAACTGTATAGGTTTTTTGGAAAGGTGGAAAATAAATACACCAACAGGTTCTAACCCAAATGGAAAACTTCAGTTTAAACTTGAGATATCTTCAAATGCATCTCTGACCGGGTGGAGTGCACACTGTAATGACATAAACGCTCATGGTTTCTAGACGAAAGAGGAAAGAAAATTTATCATAAACTATCTACAAGTATTAGCAGGGTTCTTTGGTCTAAGATGTTTCGCGAACAAAGTATCGGACGGCAAAATTCTCTTAAGATTTGATAATACGTCTGCAATTTCCTATATCAATAGGACAGGCGGCATTCAATATCCCCACTTAAATGCATTAGCAATAGAGGTCTGGCAATGGTGCGAGAGGAGAAAAATGGAGTCATACATCCCGTCAGTTATGAATAAAGAGGCTGGTTTAGCAACGAGAATCACTAATATAGATACCGAATGGGAGCTATGAAAAGAGTCATTTGAAAAAATCTATAAAGTTTGTAATTTTCTCAATTGACCTTTTTTACATCAAGGTTGAATCGAAAATGCCCTAGATTTTGTTCTCGCTTCCCAGATCCAAACGTGATGACGGTAGATGTATTTACTCTTAAGTGAACCAATGAAAAATCTATGTTTTTTCCTCCTTTCGCACTTACCCTTAGAACTCGCGAAAAATAATAAACGATAAAGCTGAGGGATCAGTCGTGGTACCTTTGTGGTCAACCCAGCCCTGGAACCCGCTCTTTAAATCACTACTTACCGAACAGCGTTTAATTAAAACCTCACAAAAATGTATTATTGTCTCCTATTCTCTCCTATTCAAGAGAGGGCCGTGGAAATTAATGGGGAGGTGTTAAGATTGTTCATAATCTATAACAACCAAAATTTGGAGCTGCGTATGAAATAAATTAACAGAAGAGCTAGCGACGTGTCAGGAGAAAGAATTGTCTTGGCAGGAGATTGGAATGTAAGAATAGGTGAACTCCAAATAGGAAATATAAGTGCGGAGGGTTCGAAGATAACGAGAAGATCGAGGGATAAGTTAGTTACCAAAGAAGGCAGAAAATGGTTGGAATGGGTGGAAGATAAGGAATGGAATGTAATTAACGGGTGTGTTGAAGGAGACTGGAGCGTGGAATTCACTTATGCTGGTGGGAGAGGGGCATCGGTAATTGATTATGTAGTAGTCAATGAGGTAGCAAGAATGCGCATAATGAACATGCAAATTGGCGAGAGAGATGAGTCTGATCATTTTCCATTGGAAATAACGTGGGAAGGTAAAATCAGGACAGTGCCAAGAGTGAATAGTTATGCTAAAGTAGTCTCGGTTTGGAACGATAAAGCCATTGTTAAGTTCCAAAACAATTTGGAAAGAATAACTCCGGGAGTCGGTAGTTTGCAGCATTTAATGGAAGTGGTTGGAGAGGCCATGGTTCGGGTCAAGTTCAAATGTGGAGGGGCTAAAGAAACATATATGGTTGACGATGAAGTCAAGGAACTTAAGAGGTCTGTGAGGAAGAAGTTCAAAAGGTGGAAGGAGGGCCAGGACTCGATGGAGGAATACAATAGGTGCCGTAAGCAGCTGAAGGAGCTGGAACTCCAAAAGAAGAAGGAGAGGGAAGCCGCGCAGTTCGAGAAGTTAAAGGAGATCCACAATGAAGCGGATATTTGGAAAATGGTGTCAGCTTATAGACGAAAACAAGGGTGTTGTGACAAGCCGCTGGACCTGTGGAGAACCTACTTTAAAGAGCTGCTAACCAGTGGTGTGCCCGAACAGTTCGGTGACGATACAGGAGGGGTTAATGGGGCAGTAATTGGCAGTGATGAATTTACGTGGGAAGAATTTACAAGTGTGGTGGATAGGCTTCCGATAAAAAAAGCAGTGGGCTTGGACTGTATCCCGAATGAAGCGTGGAAGCATGCACCGATACTCATCCAGCAAGAGCTTTTCAAAGAGCTAAACAAGATGTACAGAGGTTGTAAAAGGGTGCCTGAGAGCTGGAAGGAAGGCTTAATTGTACCAATATATAAAAGTGGAGATAGGGAAGACTTAGCTAACTACCGAGGAATAACGGTTATGGACTCGTCTTATAAAATCTATGCAAAGCTGTTGGAGCAAAAGCTTTTATGTGAGGAGGAAGATAAATGCCTAATCCCAGATGTGCAAGCTGGATTTAGAAAACATTATAGTACGGTGGAGCACTTGGTGACTTTGAAATATATTGTGGAGAAGGAATTGGTTAAGAAACAAGGGAAGCTTTACGCTCTGTTTATAGATTTGAAGGCAGCTTACGACACCGTGGGGAGGGAGAGAATGTGGGAATGTCTGAGAATTAAAGGTATAGCGCGGCAGTTAATCGAGAGAATCAGGGATTTATATCAGCATACCTGTTGCAGAGTGAAAGTAGAAGCGGAAGTTTCAGAAAGTTTTGAGGTTAGAATGGGGCTAAGGCAGGGTTGTCCGTTGAGTCCAATATTATTTAACCTGTACACGGCTGATTTAGAGAGTGTACTGAGCAAAGGTCAAGCAGGAGGGGTAGTAATTGGTAATAGGAAAGTTTGGAGTTTGGCTTACGCGGACGACGTTGTGATCTTAGCTAATACGAAAGGAGAAATGTCAGAGATGATCGATCGGGTGAAAAGATTTTTTGAAAAGAGGAAACTGGTAGTGAATGTGAAAAAGACTAAATGGATGGTGTTTCGAAAGAGAGCGGGTAATAGGAGTGAATCGTTTAAGTGGGGAAGCAGCATAATTAACAAGTTAGCAGCTTCAAATACCTTGGGTTTATGTTTGTGCAGGATGGGTCTGCTAAAGACCATGTGAAATATATTTGTAAAAAGGCGCGGGTGGCTGCAAACGGGCTATGGAATGTATGGAAGGAGTGCTTGAACAATAACTTTGCAGCGAAAATGGTAGTGTGGAAGGCATGTGTGAGAAGTATTCTTTTGTATGGAGCGGAAGTGTGGGGAGTGAGAGAGGAGGAGAGAATTGAGAGAGTGCAGCTGCAGTTTCTAAAAATGGCCCTCAAACTAGACAGGTCCACGCCGACATACATTGTGCTGCAAGAAACAAATATGGTGAAAGTGTTTGCGCAAGCAGCTAGGAGGGTCGTCAAGTTTGAAAGGAAAGTGTATGGAATGGGCAATGAACGAATTGTAAAAGAAGTATTGAGAGTTGTAAGAATGGAAGGTTTGGGTATTCATAAGGTGACTAAATGGGGGAGTGAAAGGAAGAAGTTGTATGAAAGCTGCGGGTGGGCATACGGGGAAATTGCGAGAATGTTTGTGAGTGGAAGGAAGGTGGAAGAACTGGTATATGAAAGGTTAACCGAGGTGGAGCTGCAGAGTTGTCAGAGGATGATCGAGGGGAGTAATTTTCTACCTGAATATGGGAGCGTGCAAGTGTTCCAAAGGCTCCCGTTGTACCTTACAAGAGATAGACTTCCTCAAGCATTGATAGCACGGCACAGATGCGGGTCAGAGGAAAAGGGCAGGAGATACTGGATGGGCTCCCGTTTTAAACGATGTGAGATATGTGGGGAAGCTAGTGACGTGTGGGCGCATTGGGCTCAAAGCTGTGCAGGATCAGTGGAGCAGAGAGGAGAGTGTCGTAGTAGAAGACTGGGGCTCGTGTATGAGGGAGGACGGAGCGGGGTGGCCCTTGATGAAAAGAGTGTTGGAGTTAAAAAAGAATAAAACTTTAGTTATTTTACCATCTGGTGACGCGTGATTTTATTATTATTATTATTTGGGAGGAAATGTTGTTTTTGAGAGGATTTTTTTTTTCTTCTTTTTGTTTGTTTTCTTCTAGTTATTTATTATTTTTTGTTCTGTCTTAGGTTGGAGCGTGTATGTAATTATTTGGTTAACATAGATGGTAGCACTGTTATATGTAAAACTGTAGTTGTTTATGCCAATAAAAGGAATTTATATATATTGTCTCCTTCCAAGCAAGAAATACATCCACTGGCACACAAACTTTCAAGTTCAACTTAAAGCTATGGCGGAAATTTTCTATATATATATATATATATATATATATATATATATATATATATATATATATATATATATATATATATATATATATATATATATATATATATATATATATATTCCAAAATTAAACGCAATTACAGTAAATATACTATAATACGTTTTCTAACGGAAAGTTAGACGTTTAGTTAGCTCCGTTCGAAAACGGAGCAAGCTATGGGACTTTGAACTGCAACAGATCAACTATATCACTCATCTCTACTCAAGGTCTCGGTAAGGATAAACTTCTGTCCCGATTCTTCAGGGGAATGTTTGAGGAACGACTACAAGGTTTAAATATACAAGTACAGGGGACACCAGTTTTGAAGGACTTGACCTGATTAAATCAGCTAAAAGTATCTAAAAGCAGCTAAAGGGTGCAGCAGAAAAAGTATCAACGATGCCTATTTTATCTACAGCACAGCAAACTATCGCACTAATTAATATAAAAAACATTTCCATGGACAAATAGAAAATAACAATAAAAATACCAGACTAAAATGTCCAAGCCAGGAAGAAACAAGCCAGAGCTTATACAACCTTTTGTATAAAGAACAACCTGGCCTATGTGCCGCTACAGCTGTAATTCACTACTTGAATAAGACAAAATACCTAAGAAATGAGCAAAACAACAAATTACTCATATCAAACATCAAGCCATACAAAATCGTAACTTGTCAAACAATTGGTCACTGGGAAAAATCCTTGCTGTCTAAAGGAGGCATTGATACAAATCACTTCACAGCACATAGTACAAAATATGCTGCAGTATCAGTGGATGGTTTTGGAAGTGGATATACACAACCATACGTACTGCTGGTTGGCCTCGACGGTCACAGACCTTCGCAAAACTTTACAATCGCCCGATCCAAGATAATAACGATACGTCCGCAAAATCTGTATTATCTAACGCACGGTAACTCTTTTCTTTATGGTTTCCAGTCATGTAATATGATAAATGAATGAGTTTTCCTATACGCTAAAAGTCTACAAATCATCGAGAACGAGACGTGTAGTATAATTGAACGATCAAACGAGCCCGCCGAAGGCGGGCGAAGTTCGATCGTGATTATACGAAACGTCTCGTTCGAAGATGATCAATCTCCCTCCTTACATGTACCCGTTAATAAGCATACCCTAGATCATCTTGCAGGGAAAACTCAACTACAAAAATCTCTAAAAATATGACTGTACAGGGCCGGGCCGGCTAGTCCATACTAGCCTAGGCGCCAAATTTGAAACTCTAAAAAGTGTGAAATGTAAGCAATGACGTATGCTATACTACAAATCATCTTCGAACGAGACGTTTCGTATCACGATCAAACTTCGCCCGCCTTCTGCGGGCTCGTTTGAACGTTCAATTATGTTCCAATAAGTGTGTAGGTAAATTGAAATTCAATGGTAATTTGTTTCATCTCAATTTGAATATTATAATTAAAAATTGATTGATGATAATATATTTTTCTGGTTGACCTCGTAGCCTCCCTTAGTAGTAAACTGTGCAGGAGCCACACCGTACTAAAAACTACCTTCTCATTCTTTTTTTTCACTGGCTTGATGTGAAGTTTACGGTTAAAAATATTATTTGGTATAAAGCAAGCAAACAAATACAGTAGGCCGTTAGGACTCGGTGTTTTAAGGACTCGCATTGGTCGATGAAAAAAAAATGTTCTGGCTGTGACACTCTTGATTAACAGTAATTGGATGCTCGTCCCCAACAAAAATATGAATTATTCTAATACATCCAAATATTACATTAAACTGTCTGCGGCTGCAGCTGGGTTTGAGATAAAAATAGGTTAAGTTAGGTTAGGTTAGGTTAGGTTAGGATAGGTTAGGTTAGGTTAGGTTTTTTTTAGCTGCCAAGATAAGGCCAACACCTTTTTCAAGCTATTGAAATTGTCTGTAAATTCGAAACTTTAAAGCTTCTGTGAATACAAATATATTCGTGTTATAACACATATTCATTTTCATTACACATTTTCATTAAATAATCTAATATGCAATATTAGAGTAAATGTGAAGTTCGGTATTTAAAATAAATAACAGGACTTTTAGGAATCAATACATTTTTTATTAAATCAGGAACATTTTATGTTTATATGATACTCGCATCTTCATTAAAACTCCCCCATCCGATTTTAATCATATTGCCTGTATTGAAAGAATCCTTTTCAACATCAGCAAAAAAAGCTTTCTTCCCGCGTTGAACCTTGCAAATGCGATTAGATAAAACCCTTATTTACCAGACACATTAAACATAAACATTTTCCGAACACAAAGTACTTACGTAATTTCAAAACTGTATCAACTTTATCAATTAAAACTTGTTCTTAGTTCGCGCCGTTTGCTAATTACTTTCCATGCAGGAAAAATAAATAATTCTCCTTTATCACCAAGCGCGCTATCACTTACTAAATGTGTTTGTCGTGCAGTTTGCCTTTCCTAACTAATTCTTCTTTAATGCTATCAGAGCGCTAATTAATATACAATAACTAGCATCTTTATTGCATATACACTGGCGAGCAAAAAAATTAGATCACTTAAGAAATTGCAACTTACAATTAGAGTGGCCTGATAAGCAGAAGACCCGAATCCGGGCGAAAACGAGTCAACACCCAAAGAGATGACCGCTTTTTGGTTTCCGCAAGTTTGACTATACAAATCCATACCTATTTTATTAAACTTTTTCCATTATTTTTTGTCCACATTTGAGACTATCGATGAGATATATCATAATAAAGTTATATTGTGTTCAAAAATTATCAAGAGAAAATAGTCAATTAAATTAAGATATTAATTTTAGTTGACAAGGGGACCCCCCGGACGCGTCATCACCGATTTGGCCCAAATTTACAGTATATGTAGGGCTTGACTATAAATGAAAGTGACGCAAGCGGGAGGGCCAGATGGCCAAGCGTTAAAAAAATAACTCACTTTTTACGCGGACCGATAAGTTATCGACAACTCATTAGCCCGCTATGTTAGCATAAATTTCAATTGCCGGTTAGCGCATCGGTAAGAGCTCGGGTTTATAGTACGAGGATGGCTGGTTCGATTCCCCGTGGGGACGCTTTTTTTTCTTACAATTTTTAAAATGACTTTCTTTAATTAATATTATTATTTGTTATTGTTTTACTTTTTAATTGTAATTACTAATTTGTCTATTTAATTAGTATTAATATTTATTATTTGTTTCTTTATAACTTCAACGGTTAATTCATAAAATTGCTTTCTTTTATTATTACTATTATACTATTATTACTATTTATATACTATTATTCTTATATTATTATTATTATTACTTTATTGTTATTATTTTTTATTTTATTTTTACTTGCGCCACAAATGAACCGTAGTTACTTACCATTCATAATGTAGTATTCTTACTTATAATTTTACAAAGGCATTGTAATTAAAGTGTACACGAGGAATTGGTATATAAAATTAGATATTTTTATTATTGTGCAGGTGAATCACATGTGCTGGGGTGATAATTATCGTAAAAACAAGGGAAACAGTGATTGTGTCGGCACCTTGCACACGTTACAAAAGCCGCATTTCTACAGTTACATTGTTTTTTTTTTAAATTATCCATAGAAAAACAAGCTTGATTTACATTAATAAAAGTTTCTCTGTCGTCGCAGAGTTTGGCAGCAAACCACGCGTAATGCAACATGTCGCGGAATATTGGCGAGGGTAGCTAGCAATTTTAATAATTAACCGTTGAAGTTATAAAGAAACAAATAATAAATATTAATACTAATAAAATAATTAAATTGACAAATTAATAATTACAATTAAAAATTTAAACAATAATAAAGTCATTTTGAAAATTGTAAGAAAAAAAAAGCGTCCCCACGGGGAATCGAACCAGCGATCCTCGTACTATAAATCCGAGCTTTTACCGATGCGCTAACCGGCCATTGAAATTTACGCTAACATAGCGGGCTTATGAGTTGTCGGTAACTTGCCGGTCCGCGTAAAAAGTGAGTTATTTTTTTAACGCTTGGCCATCTGGCCCTCCCGCTTGCGTCACTTTCATTTATAGTGAAGCCCTACATATACTGTAAATTTTGGCTTTGGAGATTATGTTAATTTGAATATCATTTCTCCTGCAACATAAATTAGAAATATATTTAAACTTATTAAAGGCGAAATATAGCCTGAATATATAAATATATTCTACCTTTCCGTGGCTCTATAATATTATAAAGTCTTTTAATGACTTAATAATATTATAGAGCTACGGAAAGTTTGCATATATGTTTATGTTCAGGCTATATTTTGCCTTTTAAAAGTTTCCAATATTTGTGTATTTGACCATATTGAAGTTTGATATTATTGTTTTGTTATTTTATACTTATGTACTTAGAGGGAGTCTAAGTATTCGTGGGTGCTGGACGTGTGTGAGAGTGCTCGGTAAAATAATTGCTATTGAGGGTGTTTTAAGCGTGAGGGAAGTGAAAGGCTGCGGGTGGTTTGTCTATTTTGTTCAGGCAGTTATTGTCGTCGGGAAAACCTTCGTTGCAAGTAAGTCGTTATCGCAGCAAGCGTGTTAAAAACTTTACGCACGTGGTGATAAGTTGTGTTTGCGTGGTTGCGGCGCGACAGGGTAAGCGCCCGGGCAACGTTTCAAAGCGCATCTGGTGAGGGATAGCGGAATTTGTAGCTAAGACCGGCTTCAACAGCGTAAGGTGTCTTCGCGGGAATGGACGAATGCGAGAGCAGACCGAGAGCGGGCAGTGAGTCGATGAAACCGTTTGAAAGATGTGCTAAACTAAACCGATCACCGATCCAGACCGGTAAGAGGTCGAAAAAAGAGGAGATGTCAGATAAAGGAAGAGGGGAGTGCAGTGCAGGTCAGACTGATCATTTTGAGCGAATATTGCAGGAGTTAATAGAAATTAAAAAGGAGTTTACGACGGTAGACAGGAAGTTGGAGGAAATGAGACGGGAAAACAGAAGATTGGAGGAAAAATTGGAAAGGGTGGTGAAGAGACAAAAGGAGGAGGAAGAAGTAGAAAAGGACTGGAGAAAGGAATTGTTAGCAGAGTTGAGGTCAATAAGAGATGAGAATATGGAAATAAAGAATAATTTATCGAAACTGGAGGAGGAAGCGGAGGCAGTCAAGGAGGAGAAGAGAAGAACCGAGAGTAAGTGGGAGGAGGAACGTCAGGCAATGAGAGAGGAGCTGGTTAAACTAAAAGATACGGAAGAGAGGAGACTAAGGAGGGAATTAAGAAATAACATTGTTATTTATGGAATTGAAGGAGAAGATTGGCGGGAAAAGGCAAAGAACATATTTCGGGAAAAGCTAGGTTTAAACGAAGGTTTCGGGAGTGCATACAGGCTTGGCTCGAATAGGGATAATAGAGAAAGTAAAGGCCCGATTATGTTAAAATTAGAAAGTTGGGAGGTAAAAAAGGACATAATGAGAAACAAACTCAAGCTTAGAGGTACAAACGTATTCATTCAAGATGATTACTGCTCTAAGGAACAAGGAATCCCGAAAGAACTGTTAAGGAAGGCAAAGGTACTCAAGGAGAGGGGCCACCAGATTAAAGTAGGATACCAAAGAATGGAAATAGATGGGAATTGGATACCATGGGACAAGGTAGCAAAAAACGAATAAACGACCAAAGAAAGAGGGGACAGTTACACAACGACGGAACGGAAAAGGAAAATGTAAAGCTAATGTTTTGGAATGTAGCAGGGCTCAGGAAGAAATTGGATAAGGTGGACGGGTCTTTTATAGAATTCTTAAGGAAATTGGAAATAGTTTTGTTAGTGGAGACCTGGGTTCAAGACAAGGAATGGGAAGCCTGTAAAGAGATACTCCCCAAGGAGTACAATTGGAGGATACAACCGGCACGGAGAGAGAGTGACTACGGAAGGGCAAAGGGGGGAATAATAACAGGGGTCAGAAGAGGCATCAAGGAATCGGAGAGAATTCTAGAAGAGGTGGAGGGTCTAGTTTGTGGAGCATCTAGGTAGAACTGGAGGAAGAGTGGTGGCAGATAGCAACCGTTTATAATAATAAGGGACTGGAAAAAATTAATAAGGGTATAAAGAGGAATTTAGAAGATATGGTAACGACAAACTTGCTACTAGGAGGTGATTGGAATGTTAGGATAGGAGAAGAGCAGGTCAATACGGTGGATAAGACGGGTGATGTGATAAGAAGGAATTATAAAGACAAAATTAAAAATGCAGAGGAAATGTTTGGTTTGCGTGGGTGTTAGAGAACCAATGGGATATTTTGAATGGGTGTATTGAGGGCGACTGGGAGGGAGAATTTACGTTTGTGGGTGCAATGGGTACCTCAGTTATTGACCTAATAATTACAAATGATGCGGCGAGACGGCAAATAAAACTGATGGAAATCGGAATAAGAAGTGAGTCGGATCATATGCCGGTAGTGGTGTCGTTGAAGCAGCAAAGGGAGAAAGATGTTAAGGCGGAGAAATGGGTGGCCAGATGGGATAAGGAGGCGACAGAAGAATACAGAAGGAAATTAGAAGAGGTAGAGTGGAACGCCATAGAGGATATAGACATGATGGCAAAGAAAATGGAATCTGCACTTGTGAAAAAGAAAATCAAAGAAGCGTTTCCAGGCCGAGCATGGTACGACGGGGAAGTGCGCAACGCAAAGCAAAGGTTTCGAGAAGCTATGAGAGAATGGAGAAAGGGAGAAGGGCTTAAAGTGCACGTGCTGGAAGCGAAAACAGAATTGCAAAAAATGGAGAAGAAGAAAAAGGAGCTTTGGGAGGAGAAGGAGGAGCAGCGGGTACGAGAAATCAAGACGGAAGCTGAGCTGTGGAAATACGTGAGAGAGAATAGGAAAAGGAAGGAAAGATTACCCAAGAGCATTGCGATAGAAGAATGGCAAAACCACTTCATGAGGATGCTAGGAGGGGTGGAGATGCGGTCAGAAAGAGATGATAGTTCAGGAGATCGACAGAGAAAGCAGGAAGAGCTCGCCGAGGATATCACCGTGACAGAGGTGGAGGATGTTATTGATTCCCTAAAGCCAAGAAAAGCGGGAGGTTTGGATGGGCTCGGAAATGAAGCGTGGAAAGAAGCACCTGGAATCTGTAAGGAGAAGTTTACGGAGGAATTGAGAAGGATAGGGAGAGGAGAGAAAGGGATACCAGTCAGCTGGAAAGTGGGGATAATTCAACCGGTGTTTAAGAGTGGAACGAGGGACGCGCTAGAAAATTATAGAGGTATAACTTTGATGAACTCCTCATACAAAATATTTGCTAAAATCCTGGATTGTCGCTTGAGGAAGGAAATCAATGAAAGGAAGCTTTTGCCGGAAATACAAGCGGGGTTCAGAGAAGGAAGGGGCACGGTGGAACACCTGGTGACCTTGAGAGTCATCATAGACCAAGGAATAAGAAAGGGATGCCTGCTTGCTCTTTTCATTGATTTGAAATCCGCATATGACTCGGTGAACAGAAGGAGACTTGACGAGTGTTTGGGCAAGCTAGGTATCTCAGAGAGTGTAAGAAGGAACATCAGGAATTTGTACGAGGAAACGGTCTGTAAGGTAGTAGCGAATGAATGGGAATCGGTCTATTTTGAGGTGAGGAAGGGCCTGAGACAAGGCTGCCCTTTGAGTCCCACGCTTTTCAATCTGTATGTGGCGGATATGGAAAAGGTTCTACAGGCCGGGCAAGCTGGAGGAGTGGTGATTGGGAAAAAGAAGGTGTGGAGCTTGGCATATGAGGATGACATGGTGGTATTTGCAAAGTCGGCTAGTGAGATGAAGGACGTGATTGAAAGGCTCGGCAGGTATTTCGAAAAGAGGGATTTAAGGGTGAATGTTGGTAAAATAAAATGGATTCGGTTTCAAAGGGGTGGGCATATAAGCATATAAGAAAGAAAGGTTTGAATGGCAGGGTACTGAAATAGAGGAAGTTAGTAAATTTAAGTATTTGGGGTATGTCTTTGGGACTGGATACAGTAATAAAGAACACATAAAGTATGTTACAAAGAAGGCATGGGTGGCGGCGGGTCGTATCTGGGAGGTTTGGAAAAGGAACTTTGATGGAAACTTTAGAGCAGCAGAGACCATATGGAAGGCATGTGTGCGAAGCGTGTTATTGTATGGATGCGAGGTCTGGGGAACGAAAGAGGAAGACAAGATCGAAAGGGTGCAGCTAAAGTTTTATAAGAAAGTGTTGAAACTTGATAGGTCGACGCCTGGTCGCATTGTGCTTCAGGAAGTGAGTGCTTGTAAGGTGGCGGTAATAGCTGCGGGAAAAGTGATAAAGTTCGAGTATAGGGTGGATGGGTTAGGAGATGAAAGGATAATAAAGGAAATCTTTCGAGTAGTGAATAAAGAGGGGTTAAGTGGTAGAAGAGAGAGCGGTTGGGGGTTGAATAAAAGGAAACTGTATGAGAGAGGCGGGTTATCATCCGAGGGGTTGGAAACGGAAAAAAGTGCGGGTGCTCAGTGGAAACGGATGCTAAAAGAGAGGTTATTAGAAGTGGACTTCCAAGAGCGCCAATCGAAAATAGAGGCTAGTAAATATCACCAAGGCTACAGTCAGATACAAGTGCACGGTCGTGTTCCTGGTTATTTGAGGACAAGTAAAGGGTCGGACGACCAGTCAGTGTTGGCGAGATTTAGGTGTGGCAATGAAGAGCGTGGAAGGAGACATTGGATGAAGGAGGAAAGTAGAAGGTGTTTGGTGTGTGGGTTTAAGGAAGATAGGTGGAGTCATTGGTTGGAAGAATGCACGATGGCGGAGTGGAATGACCAGGAGAGAAGGCGAGGAAAGGATTGGAGGGAGTGTATGGACGAGAACGGGAAGGGACTGTCGTTTTTACACAGAGTGAAAACATGGAAAGAGCGGATGCGACGGGGTAGTTTTTTGAGTGTTGCGGTTTACTTTTTTTTTTTTTTTGTGAGCTTATGTCCGATGTACAGGTGTTGAAGTATAGGTTTATAGGGTGGTAAAATTTCTTTTTTCTTTTTAATGGGGTTTTAGTTTCACAACTTTTTTATTGTTTTATTTTGTATCTATATTTTGTATGGAAATTATTTTAAATATGCCAATAACGGTTATTATTATTTTTATTATTACTTATGTACTTCAAGAAATTATAAAATTATTTATTATTATTATTTTATTATTATTTCTTGAAGTAAATAAGTATAGAATAACAAAACAATAATTTTAAAAGTTTATATGATTATTTATAATGTAGTATGGTTTTTCACCAATAGAAATACATTTACTTTTTCTTTTTACAGACAAGATTTATTTTTCAAGAAAATGTTACTGTGGTATAAAATAATCCGGGTGTCTATCATTCTTTTTTATTTTGGCACTAGATGGTTAATGAACATTTTCAATTTCCTTCGAAAATTCCCCGAAGATTAATCATGTAAAACGTCTGCATAATTAATATTCGTTTACTAATATGTTTTACACAAAATCAATATTCCAGGGAAAACCATCTAAACTATGCCGTCCTTTAAGGGGCATGTACTAAGTAAACGTTGGAGGATTTCTGATGTTTATTTTGAACCAGGTGCATGCGGGCCTGTCAGCATACTTTCTAGAAGTTTCAAATGTTTTATAGGATCCCTTACTATATCAACATTTGGGAAATAATATAACTTATTAAACTAATTGGGTAACAAGAAAATTTGGATGAATGCAAAGATCTATCATCTAATACAGGGGTTCCCAAAGTTTTTCTTAGGCGGGCCAATTTTATATTACCGAATTTTTTGGCGGGCCAGAAAATAATAACCAAGATATTTAACTATTTCTTATTTTTTTTTTTATTAATATACTAAATTTAATAAAAAATATATGGTTTTGCAATAGGGACATAACAATTTTGTATTTAAATAAAACACAGAATAATTGAGTTATCAGACTGAAATTTATTCCAGGTGTAGTAGACAATTTGCAATTATGTATGGAATTCGGCGTCGTTCATATGACCACCACGAGCACGACAGCAGCGATTGATTCTTTGGATCAATTTTCAATCACTCTTTCACACATTTCAGCCGGAATATTGGCAATTCCTTGTTTAATTGTTTCCAATTGTTCCCGAGCTCCTCTAACGTTGTTGGATTGTTAGCATAAACCTTCGACTTAAGGTAACACCATAAGACAAAATTCATCGGCGTCAAATCGGATAAACCATTACCAAATTTTCCTTTTAATAAATAAATTCTTTGAACCACATCTTGTTGGAACCACATATCGCTGATGTCAAGTCCATCCAATTCTGGCCAAAAATAGTCTTACAACATGCGCGATCGTGACGAAATCCTTTGATAACATGGCCCTAAATGGCGAAAAACTTCAGCCCTATCACATCTCCAGCATGAAAACCACACTACACGCTCACTTTTTGAGGATGCAACGTTGTCTCATGAAGCACATTTGGGTTTTTTGCTGTCCAATAACGCATATTCTGCTTATTGATAAAGTTATTCAGGGAAAAATTAAATTCAGGATTTTCTCCAAACTTTTGCAGAACAATATCGGATAAGTTTCGGCGCTTATTCAGAGGTTTCAGTTCTTGGGTTAATTTGATATTGAAAGGGTGTAGCTGGAGATCTTTACGCAAAATTCGCCATAATGTGCACTAAGAAATTATCAATTCTTGTGAACAGCGTGGAATCGACTTGTTTGGTTCATTTGAACTGAAGCTCTTACAGCTGCAATATTTTCAGTACTTCGACTGGTGAGTTGCCTCACTGTCACAGGAAGATTCAATAGTGAATATATTGATTTAAATTTATTCACCATCGAACGCACAGGTAGAACGATTATTCTGAGCAAAACTTGGAGGAAGCGCTCTTGAACTTCTCAGATTATTTATTTTTTATTATTATTTTTTATTTCTTTGATTCTCAAGTCCTCTTGAACACAAGTTTAAATTTGTTTTCCTGGGATGAAGATGGTGTTTTCCTCTTGTGTCATATATATGGATATCTTTATGTTTTTGGAGAGTATCGCGAATTTTGTGGATATATGAGGCAGTTTCCAGTATATATAAATTGACTACTGTCAAGATATTTACGTTTTTAAAATGTGGTTTGCACGATTCTGTTGTTTTTATTCCCACTTTATTTCGAACAATTCTTTTCTGTGCTAGAAGTATTTCTTCTATAAGTGATGTAGCTCCCCATGGAATAATGCCATATGTTAATATGGATTGCACCTCGGCAAAATTCCAACTTAGCAGGTCTTCCTTGTTCACCAGATTGCGCAGATGTTTAATTTGGAATGTTTTCTGATGTAGCAACCGATAAATTTTTTGTATGGTGGTTGTCCAGAGGAGATGCTCTTCCAAGTGGCTTCCTAGGAACTTTGCTTCTTTAGCTCTTTTTAAACAGTGGTTTTGTATTTTCAAATCAATGTTCTTAGCATAGGTGCTTCTAGCTGTCTGAAAAATGACATACTCTGTTTTTTTCTTTATTAAAGAAAAGTTTGTTAACTGAGAACCAAGTGTTGATTGAACTTAGTAATAAATTAGCTTTGTCTGCATTTTCTTTTATATTTTTTCCAGTTATGATAAAACTGGTATCATCTGCGTACAATGTACAATGCTGTCCGTTTATATAACTTATTAAGTCGGCGGTGTACAATAAGAAAAGTGTTGGTGCAAGAACGCTCCCTTGAGGGACCCAAATATTGGTACAAATGGTGTTGGACTCTCCTGTTTCATTTCCACTTCTTATTGTAACATATTGCTTACGGTCTTCTAAGTAGGATTGTAGCCATCTCGTGGCTTTCCCTCGGATTCCATATCTAATTTGTTTGTTTAATAGTGTTTCGTGGGAGACACAATCAAACGCCTTACTTAAGTCGCAGAATATTCATATAGGTTTATTACCCATGTCTACTTCTTTTAAAATAGTGCTGTAGAAATCTGCTAGCGCTGTTGCAGTTGATTTCCCTTTACGAAATCCATGTTGTTGGCCTGGAATAATGTTTTATTTTTCTATGAATGGGATGATTCTACTATGTATGGCGTATTCAATGATTTTTGATAGTACAGAAATAAGAGCAATCGGCCTGTAATTTTCAAAATCCTTTTTTGATCCCTTTTTATGCACTGGAATAATTTTTGCTATTTTGAGGATTGCTGGAAATTGTTCATCCGCGATGGAGGCATTGATTATGTCTGTTATAGGAGTCAATAGGTAATGGCTGAACTCTTTGATAATTTGACAAGGAAGGTCATCGGGTCCGCTTGTTGATTTGTTTTTTTAAGGAAGCAATTATAGATAGAACCTCATTTTCTGAGAATTCCTGCAAATATATTGTATTGGGATTAAACTTTGTGTTGATCCGAAATGTGTGTAGGAATAATATTACCAACAGTTTTTTTTGGGGCTTCCTCAAAATACGTATTAAATTTGTCTGCAATTTCCTTCGGACTTGTGATTAGCGTATTTTTTTCGATTAATATAATTTGATCGGTAGTTTTTGATCTGTTTGTTTCTTGTTTTATGACATTCCACAGAACTTTCGTTTTATTAGGTGCCTGCAGTATTTTTCGTCTAAAAAAAGATTTTTTCAATGAGGTGACTAATTTCTGGTGTTGGTATTTTTGTTGAATATAGTGGTTACGTAAAGCGGGATACGTTTTTTTGTAATATGTGCATATCCTTTAGTTTTGCGGACGATACCTTTATTTCTTTTGTTATCCAAGTCTTTCTATTGGAATTTACTTTTACTAGAGGAAAACATGTAAAGAAATAATACTGCTTGATTTTGATAAATGCAGTTGTCTTACTGTTGCTGCTAGTTTTGTTGAGTACTTCTTCCCATGTTTCCTTTTGTAGATATTCAGAGAAACGAACTTTACTGGTTACCGAGAATTGTCTTACTAATTTTGGCTGCATACCTGTGACTTTCTTGCAAATGCCGCTCAGCCTTAATATACGATGGTCAGATATCGGAGTGTCTTTCACAGAGGTATTTAATTCCATTCCCGATGTTGCAAAGATGTTATCAATTTTTGTTTCAGTGGTGGTTGTTATTCTGGTAAATTGTATAATTTATTCCTCCAATTCATATGCTGCTAGTAGATTTTTGCAATTTTGGACTTCCTTTGATGTTTTCGCAAAATTTAGATTGAAATCGCCAACTAGGATAATTTCTCTGTTTCTCTTCGCCCATTTGTGCAGAATATTATCTATGACTTCCATAAATGTAATTAAACAGCCTGTTGGTGGTCTGTACACATTTAAGATTATGGTGTCTACTCCATTTAGTTTCATGTGTAGTCCACATATTTCAATAGTCTTTTCAATGGCATAGTTTTCCAACTCCAATCTTTCAAAGTCAATACTATTTTTGTATAGTAAGTAAAGTATAGATGTATAGATCTGTGGTCATATATTCAAACTGATGGAGGCCTGGAGTCTGAAATACTACACAGGGTAAATAGTGGATGGATGAACTGGAAGAAATTGAGTACTATGTGACAAGAAGAGCAGCCACAGGAGGAAAGGAAAGCTCTACAAATCTGTCGTGAGGCCTGCTATACTTTATAGTGCAGAAACTTGGCCGATTACAAAAGCGCATGGGAGAAAGATGGAAGTGGCAGAAATGAGAATGTTGAGATGAATGAGCGGGGTAACAAGAAATGATGATGAGAATAAGGAATGATCACATCAGAGGAACAGTGAAAGCGGTACCCATAGGAAAGATGGTTCAAGAAAGCAGGCTAAGGTGGTTTGGACATGTGCAGAGAAGAGGTGGACTACGCGGGAAAAGGAATTGAAAAGCTGAAAATAGGAGGGTCTAGGAAGAGAGGAAGACCAAAAATGAGATGGAAAGATTAGGTAGCAGGGGATTTGAGAGAAAAAGGTTGGAGGAGTGAGGACGCATTGTATAGACATTTATGGAGAAGAAGAATCCAACAAAGCAACGCCGACCCTACGTGATATAGGAAAGGCGGAGAACAGTAAGAAGAAGAAGATGTCGTTCTCATTAAAAAACCTGTCTATTACATTCAAAATTTCATTGGATGTTGCTCTCCCAATTATAATAATCTCTTCAACATATCGTACATATGCAATTAAATGTACGTCTTTAGATACATCAGTTCATCTACTTGTATGGCGAATTTTGAAATATCCATTTGAATAACTGAAGATCTTCAGATATATCATCGATTCTTCTGCCTATTGTATTCTTAGCTAGCGGTATGTGTCGCAGCTGTTTCGCATATGATTCGTCAAACATTGTTTTGACCATATCAATAGCTGCTGGCAAAACTAAGTTTTCTGTTATTGTTTGGGATTTTTTACACTTGGCTCTTCTGTAAGACACTAAGTATGATGCTAATAATGCATTTGATGAAATAAGAACGATTTTTTTGAAAGTTTGCCTTGGCGAAATCATCTAATTTTCTTTGGAAAAATTCTTGGGACTTATTATGCATAGCTTCGAGGTGCCGTTATAACGATCCTGCCACTACGCGTAAACATACGCCGAACCAAAGATCCTGCCACTACCCGTACACGTGTCCCCGCTGCGGAGACAGTGGACCACAAAGAGTTAATTTTCGGGGTCTCATACTATCAACAGCTAAAACTTTCGAAGATAACATTAGTTTTTCCAAATTATGATTAATAACACTTGTAAATCCAAACGATAATTAGGATAAATCGTATTTTTTTGTCTTGAAAGTTCTTCATTCCTGTTCTTTGTTGCTTATATTCCCACTACTTGTGCTAAAAATCTTCATTATTATAAACAAATTGGTGAATTAAACTGACGTTGATCTTGTCTGGATGCAAAGGCGAGCGGTGATCTTCGTTTGGGTTACACATTGCTTAGTGTACATGCACTTGTTTTAATTTTTTTTGCAACTAATGTGGGCTGTAAGCCCTAAAAACACTGTGGACTTGTGGTTTATTGTATTTCCCCACAATGTTCTGTTCATGCGAATAGATCCAAACCCTGTATTAGTTCAAGGAGTCTATGCGCCATGTTTTTTTAAGGGGATCTCATTTACTGTAATGCTAAGCTCATGTTTCCTGCACGTAGGAGACACGAGCTTCACAATGGAAGATTATATGAGAGGTAGTTTCATCCTCTTCATAGCATAGTCTGCACAGTGGTTCATCGTTCCCATTGAGATTCTCATTTTGTGCAGATGTTATCATAGAGTGGTCTCATAGAGATGTTCTCATGGAGGCCAGTCACAATTGTGATCTGCTTCCTTTTCAGTTGCAGGAGTTCAGCAATTAAAGATACTGATTTTTTTAGCATTCGTTTGCTATGTTTCTGTCCATTTGTTTTATCCCTAAGCTAAGTTTTATCCCTAGTGCTTAGTAGCTACTAAGTAAACTACTTAGCAATAGTATATTACGCAACGAAAGTTGCAAGAAGCATATTACGTACGAGAGCAACAGTTACGTTATCTACTTTCGCGAGCACGTAATTGCCTTACAACTCGAGTTATTTTATCAACGACCACACTAATTTGTTTCTGTTTAATAGGAAAAATATGTTTGATGTAACAAATTTACTTCTTATTGGGTACATTATTTAACATTATAATAAACCAACAGTTGTATTTTCATATACAACTCTTACTCGACATTATTTAACTTGATAGAAATGAAAAGAAAAACATTCTTAATGGTTACATACTGTTTGGACTGTGTCTCACGAAAATCAAATTTTCCAGTTTGAAACAGGGCTGGTCTAATCACTTACCTGTTAGGGCCGCTCGCGTCTCCGCGTGTGGATCGTCCTTCAGGCGCCTTTCTTAAAGGAGGAAATGGGGATAATGGGTGGAGGGATCCCTTAAAATTGGTGTCTTCCAGACTTTGGATGCCGCTTCAGACCTTGTGATTACACCCCTGGTTAACTTGCGCTCTTAATTGCGTGCACGTGTCGGTCTAACTTGGCTTCGCGCCTCGACTCCGTTCCACTCGCTTCTCATACTCGCAGCATACTACCCGACTAATCTAAATTCGCGAAGGAAATTGATAAATCGCGCGATTTCGGCCCAGGTCGATACACCGTTTCCCTTCTGTTGATCGGTGCCGAAATCGATGCAAATGTTAAATTAAAAATACAGGTTTACTAAAATTGGCGCTACCACATAGCTTATTATTGAGTACTTATTTGGGTTAAATTCGAATAAGAGTGCTAATAGATATAGGCAACCCAATGTACGCAATGGCAATTTCCGTTAGTTTGAATTTTGGCACGGTGGCGTTAAACGTATGAGCACGTAGTAGCAGCGCTCAACCAATCAACGAATCGTGAACCAAACGCACATGTGTGTTATCAATAATAACTAATCATTAATTGCGGACTGTTAAATACGTGTGTGTTATGATATATTTAGATATTCGACGAAGTGTACAATAATGGGCATTTACAATAGTGGTCGTAGATAAACTTGTTTACATTCTCAAAAACCAAATAAATAAGTTTTAAAACAAATGTATGATCTCTTTCTGGAAATTAATTGTAAGTAGTCAACAAAAATATTTTTTCATTTATTCTTCCATTTCTTACAGATATAACTTTAGCAGTCATTTGGAAAATTGCTCACTCAGACCAATATTCGCGCCTCTCAGTTTGGAAAACGCTGCTGTATAGTATGTCTCGTCTCCATCCTCCAGTATCTCATACAAAGCAAGTTGCTTGCCGAGCCTAATTTATATTGTCTCGCGTGTCAACTGTGTTTGTTTACACCCTTATATCTAGTCTTGCTACTCCGGTCTATCTTATTTAGTCTTGTTTATCTAGCAGTATCTTAATAGTTCCATCAATCTGATTTTCGTGTCTATTTTGAGGTAAAATGCAAAATATAAATCGCCTTCAGAGAATATTATTTATGTTGAAGCAGTTTATGCAAGCTGAAATCTAGGTAGCGTAACTAATTAATTAGTTAATTAATTAATGCTGTAATACCTAAAATAACCCTTATAAATAAATTACCCTCTTTCCATATGAATGATGAAATTGTTAAGTAGAGGATGAGAGTTCGTTTTACCACCTACACGAAAATTAAATAAATAATTAATATTTAAACTGATTTAAATAGCCTTTTTATTTATTTTAAGCAAGACATTAATTTGTGTTTACTAAGGAGTTTATTAAGTTTCTATTCTGTACTGAATTAAGTAATAGCTGTTAGGACGGACAAAGAAGAAGTTTAATCGGATTAAGCATTAACGCGTTGATGGATGCGAATTAAAATTAACGCACTAACAAGTGTCTGTAGATAAATCTTAATTTAAATTAAAGTTATAGTTTATAATAAATTGTAACTTGTAAATAAATTATACACAAAAATTAATGAAACATTAATTAGATTAATATTGTATCAATTTTATAATAATATTGTTTTTTTTGATGGTTAAATGGAATGTCTACTCGTATTATTGGAAATTTTTCGTCGAACCGACTAACAACTGGCGCTGTTCTGCGTCCGGGGTAGACAGTGTGAAATTAGTTACTGGGCATGGGGCAGTAGACCGCTGGACTCCACATGGAAGACCAAGTATCAGATAGACTACATATTAATAAGACGACGCTGGCGAACATCAATTTTATCGGTAAAGACACTCGCGGGAGCTGACTGCGGATCGGATCACCAACTTTTAGTATGCAAATTCCGAAGCATGCAAGAGATCAATCCCAAAATCCAAGCTTCCACTGGTACTGGATGAAGCTTCCTTCAAGACTTCCTTGAATCGTAACATCGAGATCAATATACTGCCAACACAATACGAAAATCCAAACAAGATGTGGATGGACACAAAATCACAATAATATCAACGATAGAGGCAACACAACCGAAAATCAAACCTGTCAAGAAACAACATTGGATGTCCGATAGCACGCTTGACATTAGTAGAAAACTCAAAACCAACGGTGTTCGCGCCAATTTTAATAAAACTGTATTTTCAATTCAACATTTGAATCGATTTCGGCACCGATTAACAGAAGGGGAAAGGTGT
This sequence comes from Phosphuga atrata, assembly GCA_944588485.1. Taxonomy (NCBI): domain Eukaryota; kingdom Metazoa; phylum Arthropoda; class Insecta; order Coleoptera; family Silphidae; genus Phosphuga; species Phosphuga atrata. The sequence goes on from OX155893.1 coordinate 102,852,546, forward strand.
ATCGACCTGGGTCGAAATCGCGCGATTTTCTTATCAATTTACTTCGCGAATTTATATGATTCGGGGAGTATGCTTCGCGTGTGAGAAGCGAAAAGACAAGAATAGAAGCGCGAACGAAGCTCTTTTAAGTCAAGTTAACCAGGGGTGTAATCACGAGCCCAAAGCGGCATCCAACGTCTGCAAGAGAACAATTTTAAGGGAATCCCTGCATTTATTATCCCCATTTCCTCCCTTAAAAAGGCGCCGGAAGGACGATCACACGTGGCGGAGACGCGAGCAGCCCTAACAGGTATTTGAATAGACCAGCTTAGCACCACCTGTTTTAAAACAGGAATATTTGATTCTCGTAAGACACGGTCCAAACAAACGGCCTTACCAACATGGAACAGCAAGATGAGTATAAGAAACTTTCAAAGCTCATTCAGGCAAACTGCAGAAAGGACAAGAATGACCACCTCAACAATATCTGCAAAGAAATTCAACAACATTCCAATACACACACACATCCGAAAGATGCGAATATAAAATACATAACCCGCAAATTCAAACCTCACACATGCGCGATCTGCGATTCCAACGGCAACCTAAAAACGACATAGACGAGATCACAGAAATCTGGAGGAAATCTCTACAGTGAAGAACAGTTTGAAACCCCAGATATGACCAGTTGGGACGAAGAACCCGGAATACTGCTACAGGAAGTACACGCGGCCGTCAAGAGAATCGCAAAGAATAAGTCCCCTGGAATTGACATAATTATTGCGGGAATTCTAAAAACACTGAGCGATGAAGGAATAAAAGTAATTTACTTGATCTGTCAAATGATATGGAGAACAGGAATATGGCCCAAAGAATGGACAACCTCAATTATTATCCCCCTGCACAAAATAGGGGTCACATCCAATCTTATCGCTCTTATACTCCATGCAGCAAAGTCATGCTCCACATTATACATTCTAGACTACAGGCTTTCACTGCTTGGCAAATTGCCCCTGAGCAGACTGGGTTTGTTAAAAGGTGTGGTACAAGAGAGCAGATACTAAACCTGCGCCAAATGATAGAAAAAGCTAGGGATTATTACACGCCCATGTATATCTGCGTAGTCGACTATGTAAAGGCTTTTGATAGAGTTAAATGGCACAACCTGTGGCCAACCCTCATAGAAATGGGAGTATAACCAGAGTATATCGTCCTCTTGATTAGAGGTTTATATGAAGAAAGCACCGCTGTGGTAAAAGTCTCCGAATGCAAAATAAGAAAAGGAGTAAGGCAAGGCTGCATACTCTCACCACTATTATTTAACCCATACAGCGAGAGTATCATGCGCTACGTATTAGACGACTGGGGCGGAGGGGTCACAATTGGCGGGAAGAAAATCTTCAATCTCCGATTCGCGGATGACACACTGCTACTGGCGAGCAGCGCAACAGAACTGATAGCCCTATCCGAGAGGTTAGAACGCGTCAGTCTGGATTGTGGTCTTCAAATAAACATCCAGAAGACGAAAGCGATGATTGTTGACCGCGCGAATGATAATTGGCCAAATATCCCTAAGGTCGGAAAATATGATTTGTCCTCGAGCAGTTTATATACCTGGGTGCCATTATTAATAGCAAGGGATGCTGTGAACCCGAAATACGCCGGAGAATGCAACTGGGAAGAACCGCTATGTCGCAGCTTACTCCAGTATGGAGGGATATCAACATAACAGCTAACCCGAAGATCAACCTGTTCCATGCGCTGGTCTTTTCTGTATTTGGCTATGTGGCGGAGACATGAACACTACGTGCGGCTGATCGTCGTCGAGTGGACGCGTTCGATATGTGGTGTTGGAGGAGAATGCTTAGAATACCCTGGACTGCACGACATTCTTACTCCCGCATAAGTGACAATATGGAAAAATTGATCGTGCAGGGTAAGCCAAACGGCGGACGAAGAAAAGAGAGTTCTCCCTGCCGCTGGGTAGATATATAGATACCATCAGGCAGCTTCTCCACACTGAACAGCTGGAACAGCTGACCGATCGCGATGGCGAGATACCATCAAGCAAGAGATCAACACACTTGAAGGGGTCTGATGGAGGCCAACATTCATGACCTGTCACTACACGTCTGCCAAGACGTTAGATTAAGAAGAAGGTTGTTTTTTTAATTTTTAATTAATGAGCAATTAATATTTAAGGATTTAATGGATATTGTATATTGACCTAAAATGTAGCAGGTAGGTTTTCTTTTAGGGGGATCAGAATTTGTGTAGGAGCCAATCATCGAGAGAGAGGGCTGTCTCGATCAGGTGTTTGGTGCTAGGGACGACTTTGCAGCGTAGTAGACAAATCGGTAAAAATGCGGAGACGTTCGACTTTGTTCTTGTTGGAGAGTTTGTGGGGAAATTTGGTGGTGAATGTACTGCGACCTTCATAGATCTAATGTACCCCACCCTCTTCCTCTAAATGTTGGTATACATCTTACCCATTTAGGTTAGGTTATATTTTGTCCAGCTTCGGAAATCAGCGTTTAGGAAGGGGCAAGACTTGTACAAGGACAAATCCAGCCTTTCTAGCGCTATTCTTAACTCTAGTCCTGATTCCTTTAGTAATTGCAGAATTTGGATGGCATTCAAGGACTGCAACTCCTCTGCGTTCGAGCAGTGGGACCTAAGATACATTTGTCTCTTGTGCTCCGCAGTCTTTGAGCAGATGTGTGAGGTTTCCTCTGCTGAACCACAGAATCTGCATCTGTTATCTTATTCTAGGCCTAGGGTCTTCAGGAGTTTTCTAAGTCTGCAATGTCCCGTCAGGACCCCTCAGAATTATTTGCTTCTTCCTGTTTCTTCGATTAGTGGACATTGAAGTCGTGGATCCCAGATACAGACTGCTGAAAACTATACTTATGGGCAAAATCGAAGGTAAAAGAGGACCGGGCCGAAGGCAACCCTCATGGCTCAGCAATATTCGGAACTGGTGCAATATCGCAGATGCCGCAACGATATTTAGAAGAGTAGAAGAAGTCGAGAGTCTATGGTACTACAGATAACATAGAAACACGGCAATTGAAGTGGTATGGAGATATGCAAAGGATGGCTGGAGAAAAATGGCCCAAAATAGCATTTCAATATGTACCAAGAGCAAGGAGAAGAAGAGGCAGACGAGCAGTAATATGGGTAGATGGTATTATGGAAACCATGAAAGATAGAACCATAGAGAACGAGGACTGGAGAGATAAGGAGAGGTGGAAAAAAAAGGCTAAGGCTGTAGGAACCTCGCTGTATAGATAGATAGAAGAAGGCACACTTAACATTACCCAATGAACACATGAACGCCAACGCGCTAGACAGCGTATGGCACCACAAAATGAAGAAGAAGTCGTGGGCTAACATTCCGATTGTTAGGCTTTCGTCCTCTTCCACGACCGCTAGAAGGACCTGGCCGAAATCCGATGGTCATGCTCTTCCTTCTTCATCTGTAATGTCCGTATCGCCCATTTTGAACCTCTTGCATTTTTTGCTTTGAAATCGAAACCTAAAGACGAAACCAAAGTCGAAACCTATAGCCGAAACCTAAAATCGAAACCCAAAGTCGAAACCCAAAGTCGAAATCTAAAGTCGAAACCGAAAGTCGAAACCGAAAGTCGAAACCTAAAGTTGAAACCGAAAGTTGAAACCGAAAGTCGAAAACGAAAGTCGAAACCGAAAGTCGAAACCGAAAGTCGAAACCGAAAGTCGAAACCTAAAGTTGAAACCGAAAGTCGAAAACGAAAGTCGAAACCGAAAATCGAAACCGGTAGGTTTCGTTGCCCTTAGATTTGATAACTTTAGTTCCCCTTAGGTTATATCACTTTAGTTGCCCTTAGGTTAGTTCACTTTCGTTCCCCTTCGGTTAGATCACTTTAATTTCCCTTACGTTAGCTCACTTTCGTTGCCCTTAGGTTAGCTCACTTTTTTTGCCTTAGGTTAGCTCACCTTCGTTGCCCTTAGGTTAGCTCACCTGGCTATTTAGTCGAAATGATTAGAAATTATTTACCGAGCAGACTAATAGTATGCAGTACAACAGAGGGACAGAGGAGTCGCCGCATAACCGCTGGGGTGCCACAGGGCTCGGTACTTGGGCCGACCCTGTGGAACATTATGTCCTTCGTTGCCCTTAGGTTAATTCACTTTCGTTGCCCTTTGGTTAGCTCACCTTCGTTGCCCTTAGGTTAGTTCACCTTAGTTGGCCTCAGGTTTATTGGCCCTAGGAACCAAAATTAGTCGGAAAACATATATCATATGCACAAGAAGCTTTTAATTTAAAAATAGCATCGAACCAGCCATCGATCCGCTCGAGGACTCATACAGTATAATCTCGATAATCCGACACATATGGGACAAGACAACCGCCAGATTATAAGGATGAGTGGTGGTAGGGAAGAGCGCGAGTGGTCTCCAGACCGCCGGATTACTGGACGTGTCGTCCGATTAACCAACGGCCGAATTACCGAGATTATACTGTATACAATGTTTGATATTTTGTTCTCCACTTCCAAAGTAGAAGTTGTAAACCATGAAGGAAAATTGAATTTGTAAAAGCCTTATAAGTGAAAACAAAAAAGTAGTCTTTGACCTCTCTCCTCTTTTCCAACTGATGCCACTGACCTAGTGACCCTCGAGCAAACGCAAAATATAATAAACAAAATTTGACCCACTACTCAAAAAGGTTCGCCATCCCTGGCTTAGGCCGAGGCCTAACTACGGTTTCTTCCTGCGAGCGGTAATCGCTATAACCGCGAGACCGCTCGAGAAACACACAAAACGCCATGGGAAAATCAGTCGCGGGAAAAAAACCGCAAGTGCGGCAACTTGTATCAATTTACTCGAGTCATAAAATCACGCGGTTGAAAACCGCGGCGGTTTAGTCGTAGTGCGGCCTAGGCCTTAGGCCGAACTACGGTTTTTTCCCGCGACCGATAATCGCTGTTACCGCGAAACCGCTCGAGAAACACACAGTATGCTATGGGAAAAATTAGTCGCGGGAAAACACCGCAAGTGCAGCCGCTTGTATTAATTTACTTGAGTCATAAAATCTCACTTGCGGTTTTTTCCCGCGACTGATTTTTCCCATATAGCGTACTGTGTATTTCTAGGGCGGTTTCGCGGTTATAACGGTTACCGCTCGCGGGAAAAACCGTAGTGCGGTCTCGGCCTTATGTTTATACTACAGGTTAGTTAGAATTTTCTTTTTAGTACCTATGTTTGTATGATATATTAGATATAATCGCATAAATGTACAAATACATATCGTAAAAAAGACCGATAACTGAGACCAGCCCGGACACAAACAAGGATGAATTTTATGCCCAGTTTCAACACACACTGGATACAATACCCCAAACCGAATTAATCGTACTTATGGGCGACTTTAATGCACATACGGCTGCAGATCGAACCGGTTGGGAAGAAACGATGGGAAAATTCGGATACGGGGAAATAAATGACAACGGATTACGCCTCTTATCATTTGCAGCGTCAAACAACTTGATCATCGGTAACAGCATCTTTCGTCACCCCCTCAAACATCAACTCACGTGGCGAAATCCATCCGGCAACGATTCGGCGATGTTGGACTACATTTTGGTCAACACCAGATTCCGATCGACGCTCAAAGATGTACGTGCGATGCGTGGACCCGACTGTGGATCAGACCATTATCTTGTACGAGTGAAACTACAATTGAAATTACAAAGAGCAAAAAAAAAGGCACCACTATCAGCCAAAAAATTTGCAGCACTCACGATACCAGTCAATATCAACATAGAAGAAAAACAACATTCTGAGTCTATTGTGGGGTGTGCAACGGAGCTGTGTCCGCCCATCCGTCGACGGACGCAGCAATGGATATCGGACGACTGTCTCAATCTAGTCGACCAGCGGAAGCAAATGAAACACGTCGATTTCAAACAATACCGACGATTGAACAAAGAAGTTCGACAGAAAATGAAATTGGAACGGGAAGCTTACTGGAATAACATCGCGGCTGACATGGAAGAAGCAGCGTCAAGGCATGAGTACCGGACGCTGTACCAGACAATCCGACGGTTAAGTGGCAAAACAACATCAACAAATGACAATATCAAAAAATTGGATGGAACTTTCGTGACCTCTCCTCAGGAACGTCTACAGCGGTGGAAAGAATTCATTCATCAGCTGTACAACCACAATCCGCCAGTAGGTCCAGCACCCGAACTGCCGATTATTGAGCAGCCGATAAATCAGTTTCCCGATACTTAACCAACAATCAATGAGGTGAAGACGGCAATTAAATCCCTGAAAAATTGTAAAGCGCCGGGAGGAGATCAAGTAACTGCCGAAATGATCAAAGCCGGGGGAGACGTCTTATTACATCAACTTCACGTTCTCCCAGTGCATATATGGCATTCAGATTGTGTTCCATCCGTGTGGAAGAAAGCGACCTTGTTGTGCCTATTTTGAAGAAAGGCGACAGTCGGGAATGCAAGAATTACCGTGGTATTAGCGTCCTCTCGATCGTCAGCAAAGTATTTATGAGAATCATACAATCAAGACTACAAAAACATCGAGAGCAAACAAGCAGGGAAGAACAAGCTGGATTTCGACCACATCGAGGATGCATCGATCAGATATTTGCTCTCCGTCAGCTATTGGAAGAAAGAATTCGATGTGGCAAACGAACTGTCATCGTATTCATCGATTTCAAATCTGCTTTTGATTGCATCGATTGGACAAGCTTGTGGGAAGCCCTGAAGATCGAACGCGTGCCACTGAAAATCATTCAACTTCTTCAAGCATCGTACGACGGCTTAACCAGCAATGTTCGTATCCGAAACGACATATCTGAGGAATTCCCGATTCGAACCGTAATCCGGCAAGGAGACGTGGCCTCGCCGCTCCTTTTTAACATTGTGATCGACACGATTATGCGAAAAGCGTTTGATGGGCGACGCGGAGTTCGATATGATGACAAAAACTTCCTAACCGATCTGATGTTCGCCGATGACAGTGCGGTTTTCGCCAACACAGATGCCGAAGCAACAGACACCTTGTATGACATTTCCCGCATTGCACAGTCATACGGACTGAGAATCAATGCGGATAAGACCAAAGTGCTTACAACGGATGGATCTGAAGCCAGAGTTTACCTCGATGGAACCACAATCGAGCAGGTACCACAGTTCAAATATTTGGGATCACTGGTTGTGGAGAAGAAAGTAGCTTCGACAGCCGAAGTTCACAGCCGGATAGGCCAGGCAACAGCAACGTTTGCTTCACTCAAGTGGTGCATATGGAAGCGGACGAATATTACCATCAAAACCAAAATACGCCTATACCGGACGCTGATCCTCCCAATTCTTCTTTATGGATCGGAAACATGGACATTACTCAAACCAGACCTTAACAAGCTCGAGGCCTTCCAAATGCGATGCCTGAGACAGATTCTCTGCGTCTCACTCCTCAACCACCTCCGAAATGAGACAATCAGAGAAAGGTGCGACCAACAGACACCGATTGTTGAGGAAATTCAAAAACGCCGATTACGATGGTTCGGCCACATCTGTAGGATGGGCGACAATCGAGTACCGCACAAACTCCCTCTTGATTGGAGAACACAAAAACAAGCACCGAAGACCACATGGTTGAAACACGTAGAGAACGATTTAAAAAACCAGCGAATAACAACAGCTGAGGCAAGAACCGTTGCAACTGATCGATTAGCATGGAAGCGTATAGTGAATGGAGCACGGAATCTAGCGGCACCAACAGCAGCGTACTGGCTACGAGGTCGACCACCTCTCCATGCGCCGGCTATGGATTAAAGAAGAAGAAAAAAGACCGAAAATTGCAGTAATTTTACCTAAGCGTAGTACATTAATCTATGTCTGTAAAAAATGTTGGGCAAGAGGAACCGATGTTTTGAACGATTTTTCGACTTGGCTTTTGCTGAGTGTTCCCGCGCCAAAAAGTTCATTGAGATCAAACCAGTAGCTTGTCGGATGCTTCATTTTAAGTATTGCAGGATTTTATCGGTTCTGACAAACTTTAGATTTAATATGACCAGTGGTGTGCTGGGAAACTATTAACAATGGGCTCGCTGCTCGATGACCGGGACCTGGAGGAGGGGAGTGATTTGTTTTTTAATATCCAGGTCTTTCATTTTCCTGGCACTTCCTGACACATTGGCTCCACGCGTAAACACGAACAATCAGGGCCTTTCTGCTTTTATTTCCTTGTCTGCTTTCCTTGTCTAGCTGCATATGTAAGCAAGTTCTATTACGTTTTTTTTATGAGAAAGGGTAGTAAATTATTGTAAGTTATAATTAATGTAAGTTATAAACACAAGAAATAAATTCTTAAGTAAAAACGATAACAAAGCTTGGTTTATGTTTTCATTATACAATGTATGTACAGTATGTTTGAAGAAGAACTCGCTAGTTTCACGTATAAATTTAATGTTGGAATTTATAAAAAACTACATGAACGAGTACATACAACAAAAGAGAGTACTTTCAAGCTTTGTTGCGGAGTAGCCATTGCACTGGACTGCACGCCTCAAATACATCAAAGAGGATAGATTAGGTTTAGTTATCCTCTTTGACCTGAATTAAGCGAATTGAGCCCTGGCGCCGTCTCAAGATCAAGCAGGCGTGACAGCTGCAGGGGAGCAAAACTTATTAACCTAAAATCTATATCTTGAAGACGAATTTAATTAAATCTAATTTAAATTAATCTTAATTAAATGAAAGCAATTTGGTGTTAAGAGAGAATAGATAACAGATCTGTTGTAATCTCCACTGTTTTCCAAACAATGTTTCGTTGTTCGTTCTCTGTTTCATTTCCTAACAAATATCATTAGGCTTGAAATATTTAAATACTTTTTTTTTTTAAATTCATGCCGAGTCATGGAGTCCATTAACTGCTGGCAATTTGAAAGAATTATGGAGTTAATTAAGCGCAATGCGGAAATGCAAGAACATGGAAAAATATACAGAGAGGTGCTTTCGCGGAGACGGGAATAATTTAAATGTATGAATTTAACGCTGTCCGTTTTCCCTTAAAAAAGTTTAAATCGCGAGGCATAACCATATTTTGTTTGAGAAATTTGGGCCTCTAGAATAAGTGACATGTTGAATTTAAATCGACTTGCTATGATTAGTTCAAGTCAGGTTTTCAATTTTGTTAGTTAAACCAAAGTTAGTTAATCTCAACGGTCAATCTATCAGAAAATTTAACTTGTTAAGTACACAAGTACACATCAATAATTCAAGTTTACGCACCGACAATGGCAGCTACAGAAGAAGAAAAGGATACATTCTACCAACAATTGTTAAGCACAATTCGCCAACTTAAAAAGACGGATATAAAAGTTGTGATGGGAGATTTCAATGCCAAGGTTGGGAAAAGCAGCACTAACTGGGAGACAGTAATGGGAAACTACGGTATAGGGGAAATGAATGAAAATGGAGAATTACTAGCGGACCTTTGCACAAACCACGACTTGCTTATAGGCGGAACAGTTTTTCCACACAAGGAAATACATAAAGTGACATGGTGCTCACCGGATGGCAGAACCCAAAATCAGATAGATCATATTTGCATAAGCAAGAAATGGAGAACATCACTGCTTGATGTCCGGAATCACCGTGGAGCCGACGTACATAGCGACCACCACCTTCTCTGTGGACAGTTACGTATTAAACTGATCTCAAACACCAAGCGCCAAGCCACCAGGAAGACAAAGAAAATTGACATCGCAAAACTTCAAGATAAAATGACGGCAAAGGCCTTCGCATAGGAAGTAGCCAACAGACTGAAGGACAAGACCACAGGGAACAAAGACATTACAGAACGATGGTCAAGCATCGTAGATGCGTTAAGAGGAGCTGGAGACATCCTTGGGTACAAATCCAATGAGAGAAAAGAATGGATATCTGATGCGACTTGGAAATTAATCCAAGACCGCCGAAACTTAAAGCAACAAAGAAACTGTGCTGAAGATAAAGATAAACAAAGGCTATCCCAGATTTACAACGCAGCCGATAAGCAAGTGGGAAAGAGTGCTAGAACTGATAAGAGGAAATGGCTAGCTGATATTGCAACCCGAGCGCAACTAGCTGCTGACAGCATGAACACCAAGGAAACATATCGCCTGACACGAAAGCTCACAAACACAGGCTACCCCTCAGAACGACCAATACGCACGACGAACGGCAAGCTATGCACAACCGAGGCACAGCAAATGACCCGCTGGACAGAACACTTCCAAGAGCTCCTAAACACACCGTTGGAAGAGGTACCACAAAGTCCTATGACACCAAGCGGAAACTGAAGATTTAGAGACGACCCGCCAAGCATAGAGGAGGTGAAGGCCGCCATCAAACACCTTAAAAACGGCAAGGCGCGTGGCGCTGACGAGACATACTCGGAGATGTTTAAAATAGACATAAAGGGAATCACCGAGATTATAACACCTATAATTCGAGAAGCATGGGAAACAGAAGTAATACCATCCACGTGGAAAGAAGGCCTAATTATCAAACTGGCGAAAAAAGGAGACCTGAGTATATGCTCCAATTGGAGAGGAATAACTCTTCTTAACACCATTAACAAATTAGTTTCCAAAATAATTCACGACCGGATCAGCAATGTGGTTGAACCGACACTACGCAAGGAGCAAGCGGGATTCAGGCCTGGCAGGTCCTGTACCGACCAGATAAACACCCTCAGAATCATCGTTGAACAGTCGGTCGAGTGGCAGTCACCACTCTATCTTCTGTTCATCGACTTCAAGCAAGCGTTCGATAGTGTGGACAGGGAATTTATGTGGATAATACTAGCCAGCTACGGTGTGCCTACAAAGTACATAAACATAATCAAATTACTATACAAAGAAGCAAGCTGCATGGTAATCCACCAAGGACAACGCGGCACACCTTTCACAGTGCATTCGGGAGTAAAACGATGCACGCTCTCCCCACTTCTGTTTACCATAGTCTTAGACTGGGTCATGAAGAAAGCAAATAAAAAAACACGGGGAATTCGATGGACGCTCCTGAGGCATTTAGAAGACCTAGATTTTGCCGATGATATCTGTCTCCTGTCCCACACGAAAGTAGATATGGAAAAAAAGTTGGAGGCTCTCAAAAAGTACGCAATGCAGGTGGGAATGAAAATCAATGTCGATAAAACCAAGCTGATAAAGATCAATGCGACAGCCCCCTGCAACCTGAAGATAGATGACAGGCAAGTACAGGTAGTAGATAGTTTTTGCTACCTTGGAAGCCTTATTTCACAGGATGGTGGTGCTGATAAAGACGTAAAACAACGGATACAGAAGGCGCGACAGGCATTCGGAATGCTTAACAATCTGTGGAACTCAACAAAAACTTCCCGTAACTTAAAGCTCCAAATTTTCAAATCTAATGTAGTATCAGTTCTTCTTTACGGTAGCGAAACGTGGAAAGTGACTACCACCATAGTATCACAACTTCAGGTATTCACCAACAAGTGTCTGAGAAGAATACTTAAAATATTTTGGCCCAATACCATAGCAAATATTGAACTTTGGAAAAAAGCAAATATGGAGCGTCTTGAAACCCAAATAAGAAGAAGGAAGTGGAAATGGATCGGACACACACTTAGAAGGCCGGAGGGGGGTATTGCAAAAGAAGCTCTTGACTGGAACCCCCAAGGTTCAAGAAAGAGAGGCCGCCCAAAAATCACGTGGCGGAGGACAGTCGTACAGGAAGCCAGGGCAAGCGGAAAGGAGTGGCGCGAGGTAAAGGCCCTGGCTCAGAATAGAATCAGATGGAGAGCGTTTGTTGATTCCCTATGCTCCCACGAGGAGTAAAGGAAATGATGATGATGATGACACAAGTACACAAAATAGATACGGTAGACTAGATAGATTTGCATGATATTCTTTTAGTATTGAAAGTTTCAGACGAAATGATTTCACATTTCGTCTGAATTCGATGAAAACTTTCAATACATAATTTGAATTTTTCACTGGTGGCAAGGTCAATATCGTTAGAGAGTCTTACCAACAAATTCTCAGCACACAACTCAGGGTCAGTCTCAAAAAGTACATCTTTCCAGTCCTCAGAATTAAATTTAATTGCGTCTAATTGCTCAGAATTAGCCTAATCCAAAAGTTTAATATGCTTTCTTTGCTTAATCTGTTTACTATTTAAAAGAGCAACATTTAGCAATATTAGAAAATGATCAGTGTCCACTTCTTAGTATAAAAACGTCAGAATTATTAGTAGACCCGATGAAAAAGTGGTCAAGGCAGGTTTGGCAACCGTTATAATCCCTAGTTACATTATTATTTTAGTTTACATATCCTATTGGAGCAGACATGCTTAAGTCTCTTTTAACTATATCACATTTGCTATTTACCTTTTGCACCGAAAATTTCAGTATCACATATTTCACTCTGATTATGCATATATTGCTCCGGACCGGAAACAAAAGATAAAATATCTATACTATGGTATCGATAAAAACCGTTGATACCAATATGACAATTATTTTTCAATAATACCACTTTAAGAAAGCTATATTACTGTATTCAAATATATTTCATATAAGTTATATTCACATATATTCACATAATATTTATCCGATGGTGAATTGGGATTTATCTATTGAATCCCGAGCGGATCGAAAATGTAATATGCTATAATATTTATTTACCTGTGTGTTCCATGCTGATTCCTCGGCGAATTTGTGCATTCATTCTCCAAATATCAAAAACCTGCAAACAAAATTGAAATTATTTTTCTAAAAATGTTATTATTACATTCATAATGCGATTTTAAAAATATACAGGGTTATTGGTAAACATGCGACAAGAATTCAAAGGATTATTCCTTGGCCTATTCCGAGAATATTTTGTCTTATGATGATTTCTAAAAAGCCCTTTCTTTACAGGGTGAATACAGCGTGAACAAAATTTGCGATAGTAACAAGATTTTATTATCAAAAAGTACATGTAAAGCTCAATCTACAATAAATGTTCGATATTACTTCCTCCGGCTTGGCTACAAGCATTCAATCTTCTCGTCATTGCGTGCCTAACTCTTTGAAACACACTAGGTTTCTAATTGAGTTGTAGATTGTAGATATGGTGGTGACGGCTTGTACTGCGACCTTTATAGATCTATTGTACCCCACCCTCCTCCTCCAAGTGTTGGTGTACTTACCCATTTAGAGCGCCTCCTCTAATCCTGATTCCTTTAGGAATTTCAGGATCTGGGTGGGATTCAAGGCCTGCAGCTCCTCTTTGTTCAAGCAGTGAGCCCCAACGTACATCTGTCTCTTGCGGAGTAATGCTCCGCAGTCTTTGAACAGATGTATGGGGGTTTCCTCTGCTGAGCCACAAAATCTGCATCCATCATCCTCCTCTAGGCCTAGGGCCTTGAGATGTTTCCTAAGTCTGCAGTGTCCCGTCAGGGCTCCTGTCAGAATTCTGAGCTTGTTCCTGCTTAGTTTCAGGCAAGCTTTAGTTCTCTTCTGGTTAAAAGATCCCAGCATCATTTTGGATTGCCTTAGCCCTGGATGTTCTTTCCAGGTTTTCATCCATTTTCCTCTTGTTTCTTCATCTAAACTTTTGTAGATGGTGTTCACACTCATACCGCAAAAGGGTTCCGGACCTATAAAGGGGATACTGGCTCCCTTGTTTGCTAGGTGATCGGCTTCTTCGTTTCCGTCTATACCAGTGTGTCCTGGTACCCAGTATAGCGTTACTTTATTATCCCTGCCAAGCTTGTTCAGCTTCCCCACACAGTCCCATACCAGTTTGGATCTGATGGTGTATGAGCTAATGGCCTTGATGGCTGCTTGGCTATCTGACAGGATAGCAATTCATTTTTTGCGGTAATTCCTGTCGAGGTTAAACTGTGCACATCTTTCGATTGCGTGTACCTCTGCTTGGAAGATACTTGGGGATGTTCCCATGGATTCGGAGTATCTGGTACGAGGTCCAAACACTCCTGCACCAGTGCCTTCCTTTGTCTTCGAACCATCTGTATACCACTTGATGGCATTTTGCTCTATGTGGTATGCTGAGGATTCGTCGCTCCAATCGGCTTTACTACTACACATTGCTGTGTAGTTTTTCTCGAAGTGGTATTTGCACACCATTTCGTCTTTTGGTACTTCCAGCCAGGGGATCTTGGCAGCGAGGCTGTTTCGGTCTCTGCTCCCGATTATTTTACCTCTGCCCATTCCTTCCTTGCTGAATCTTACGATCGCCGATCTGGCGGCGCTCTCCACCACAAGGTGCAGCGGAGTCAGATCCAGCAGCAGCTCCAATGCTGCTGTCGGACACGACCCCATCGCCCCCGTGATGCAGACACACGCCAGTCTTTGAATCTTCTCAAGCTGTTTCCTCATAGAGGCCAGCTTGATTCTACTTCCCCACGCAACCGCCCCATAAGTGATTGCAGGTCTCACTATCATGGTGTACATCCATCGCAGGATAGTGGGGTTACAACCCCACGTTTTTCCTGCCAGATTTGCACACCATTAGGGCCCGTTTGGCTTTACCTACCACTGCCTCAGCGTGTCTATTCCATAGGAGTTTGCTATCTAGTGTGATACCCAGATACCTTATCTCCTGTTGGTATTCTACTGCCTTCCCATCTATGAGTATGGGATGTAGGCAGTTTAGTTTTCTTCTTCTAGTAAATGGTATCACCGTGGTTTTGCTCGGGTTGAGTATCAATCCCACTGTTTGACACCATTTACTAGTTACTTTGAGGCCTCTCTGAACAATTTCACAGAGCGTTCCCTCAAATTTTCCTCTGGCCATTATGACTATGTCATCGGCGTAACCTTGACATTTGATGTCTAGGTCGTTTAGCCAAACCAGTAGTTCATCAACTACCAGGCTCCACATTAGCGGTGATAGTACACCTCCCTGTGGGCACCCTCGAGTTGTGGAGATCTTAATGGTGTCTTTTCCCACTTGTGTCTCCGCCATTCTAGTTCTCAGCATTTCTCCCATCCACTTTGAGATAGTGCTGTCGATATTCCTTCTTTCGAGGGCCGTCCTGACAGCCTCGTGTGAGGTGTTGTCAAAAGCTCCCTCTATATCCAAGAAGGCACATATCGCTACTTCCTTTATCTCTAGTGCTGCTTCTATTTCGTTTGTCAGCTGATACAGGGCGGTTTCTGTGGATTTCCCTGCTCTGTAAGCATACTGACTCCTGTGTAGTGGTGTACCTACCAGCACTATAGTCCTAAGGTAATTATCTATCACCTTCTCGATTGTCTTTAACATAAAAGATGTTAGACTAATGGGTCTAAATGACTTCGGTTGAGTGGTGTCTTTCTTCCCCAACTTCGGTATAAATACCACCTTAGCCCTTCTCCATAGCTCCGGTATATATCCGAGCGCTAAACTACTTCTAAAGATATTTAGAAGATACGGCATTAGTTCTCTCTCTCCCTTTTGTAGGAAGGCAGGAACTAGTCCGTCCACACCTGGGGCCTTAAAAGGCTGGAAAGTGCCGATAGCCCATCTGATTCGGTTTTCCGTACAGATGGACGCTGCCCTCTTCCAGTCGGCCCGACTTGGTTTCCGTGGTTGCATCAAGCCCTCGGTCTCCCTGTATCCTCTACATCCCGGAAAATGGGTTTCTAGTAGGAGGAGAGCTCTTTGCTCTTCATCCTCCGTGAAGGTCCCATCCGGTTTCTTCAGAGTGGTTGTCATTTCCACTCTATCCTTCGCTAGTGCTTTGTGCAGTCTAGCTGCCACCGGCGTGGATTCGATGTTTTCACAGAAGGTCCTAAAGTTTTCCCTTTTTGCCCTTCTGATCTCTTTGTTGTAGGTGGTAAGCACCTCAGAGTATTCTAGCCAATTTCCGTATTGCTTGGCTTTGTTGAAAAGCCTACGTACTTTTGCTCTTAATGTAGACAAATTTTTGTTCCACCATTTTTCGTCCTTATGCTCCTTCACGGTTTTTACCGGGCAGCTGGATTCAAATGCCGTGGTGATTGCTACATTTATTTCTCCTACAGCCTGCTCCAGCACGGTGTAGTGTTTGATACTACCCTGCACTGTCACCTGCTCTAGGTTTTCTTTTAGTTGGCAACTAAACATAGGCCACACAGTTTGTCTGGGGTTTCAAATGGGGGTGTTTTCCTCACTCGCTCCTTCCAGCTCAAACTCTATGATCCTATGATCTGACATTGAGGGCTCACTTGAAACCCTCCACTTTTTAATTAGTTTACTTACGTTAGCGCTACCTACCGTAATATCCAGTACCTCATTTCTGACTTTAGTGACAAATGTTGGTGTGTTCCCAACGTTGTACACAATTAAGTTCTCTTTAATGAGGTATTCTAAAAGGTAATAACCCCTCTTATTAGTGTCCGTGCTGCCCCACATCTCATTGTGTGCGTTCGCGTCACATCCCAGGATGAGTGGCAGCCTTCTCCTAATACAGTGTTCCACCAGCTTTTGTACTTCAATGGGTGGTATGCTGTTACCATCGCCAGGGAAGTATGCTGATGCGATCACTACTTCGCGGTGGAGACCCTCGATCTTGATGAGGGCCTGAATCGGTACTAAATCCCGCGTTAAAAATTCTGAAAGACATAAGTAATTAATGCCATTTATTACCATAATGCAGGTTCTAGGGGAGACCTCACGGCTGTCCCATACCAACTTACATTCCCTGTTGCTAAGGCCTCTGATCTTACCTCCGTAGGTCCAGGGTTCTTGAAGCAGCGCTAGCCCTAGGTGCTGCTTGGTGAACATCCTAGCCATCACAGCTGAAGCTGCTTTGGCATGATGGATGTTCACTTGGGCTATTTTGGTGCGCCTGCTGGTCATTCTTGTTTTGGGACAGGAGGCGGCAAGTCCTCCTCTGACCCTACAAGAACATCTACCTCTGCCTCTGTAGACATGGCTGGACTGCTCATGTCTACGAATGTGAGGTCAAGGTCGTCTTCCCGGGAAGCCAGGCTGACTTCCTTGTTCTCTGTGTCGGTTAGGTCCCGTACACATGGATTATTTTTACTTTTGGAATTCATATAAATCCCACGAGTCGCTAGGGAACTAAAGGTCCACCACATCAGAGCCCCGCTTGATAGTGGTAAGGCTGGATACCGTCTGAGGTCGCCAGGTATCAGAGGGGCTCCGTAAGCGATGGCCGGTTGCCCTTGGCCATCAACCAGTCCCTTTGGCACGGGTCGCATGACACCTTGGGATTAAGGGTTTGGAAGTTCTTGGTTGTTCGCCCTCCGCCGAACGCCCCGACCGGAGTTGTTCCCGTCGTGACGTCCAACGGAATGTTGCGAAACTAAGCCCTCAAACCGCGACAAGGTGACTTCCACGTGAGGGTTCTAATTGAGTTACACCCAGCAATTATCCGATATCGCAATTCGTCCAAATTCACCACTGGAGTAGCGTAAACTAATGACTTCAGATAGGCCCACAAGAAATAATCCAGGGCATATAAGTCTGGGGATCGAGCAGGCCATGCATGGCCCATCTCGACCTGTCCAGCGATCTCCGTATGTTGCTGTTAAAAAAATCATGAGCAACCAAACTGAAATGTGGTAGTGCACTATCGTCTATAAACCAGATTGGAATTCTTGTCGCTAATGGTACAACCTGCAGAAACTAGGGAAGTGTTTCCTCCAAAAAGTTGCGATGCATTCGCTCAATATACAAAAGACTAGCTTAAAAAGAATTGTCATCAGCAAGTGCGTACATGAAATACATGTTAGTCATCTCGGCGTTCGTATATATGGTAGAGACCGGTACGATATGGTAGCTTATTTATTTATTAGACTCATAGTCGCCAGCACTCCGTCAACAAGGACACTATGCTGGTACATAATAATTATTACATCATAATTAATAACATAATAAGAAGAGGCAAGAACATAGACTAAATTAACAAAGAATAGTCAATTTAAATTTATTAGTTTCTAGTGATGACTAGGTCGTGATTCAATCTTCTTAGATTTTTGGCGCATTCGTCAAAAATCTACCACCAATTCTTGTTTTTTTCGACTTCCCTCAACTCCTCCTCGTCTCGTGGCCAGGAGCATCCTGCATGGGACATACTCAGTTCGTAATCTTGCCTCCATTTTGAGATGACAGGACAATAAAAAAGCACGTGTAGAGCTGTGTCTTCTTCACCGCACTGGCATAGTGGCGATGCCCTTTTTCCAAAGCGATGTAGGTAAGACTGAAAATTTCCATGGCCAGTAATAAGTTGGATCGCGTCGTGCGAGAGACAGATCTCCATATTAATCCACTTTTCGATAGACGAGATAAAGTTTTTAGTCCAAAGACCAGTTCTTGACGCATTCCATCGCTGTTGCCACTCTCTGTTAAGATAGGTGTTGATCCCGTGCTTTATAGCCTGGCTTGGTACTTTTTTGAAAATTTCAGCACCATTCTGAGGTTCTGGGTCTTGACCAGAAGCTTGTCTTGCCAGACTGTCCGCTCTTTCGTTACCTGTCAGGTCGTCATGTGCCCTCACCCAATGGAAGTTTAGATCAGTGTTTTGTGAGACCTCGTTATAGAGCTATAGAATAGTATCTCGGTTAGCGAGGCCATGTTTTGAAGAGCATCTAGAGCAGATTTGCAATCGGATAGTATAGAGCATTCGTCCATTACGTCAGGTTTCGAAAGAATATACGCTAATGCCCGGTTAATTGCAATTAACTCTGCTTGAAATATCGAGCAGTACTCAGCCAAACCAAATGTTTCGAAATGAAACTCCTCTTTTTCATTGTATGCTATAAAAGCTGCTCCAACTCCTGCGTGTGATTTAGAGCCGTCTGTGAATATTTTTATTCGGTGTGAGTTGGTGGGTGACGTAGTGTAGACAAGGGAGAGAAAATAGGCGGGATGGATGAGATGCTCAAGGTGGGTCTTTGTTTCCAAAAGGTCGGAGGATATGTTAAGGCCGGTTATTTCTCTTAGGGTCTGGTTTTCAAGGGAATGTTTGGTTTGGTACAATAAAACCTGTTTTAGTCGGAGGTCGGAAGGTATAAGTCCGGAGTAACGCAGGCAGCCTCAGTGGACACCGTTCGGTATGCTTTCGCTGCTCTTAGTGTGCAGACTCGTTGTACGCTGAGGAACTTAGCTTTTTCCCTAACTCCACAAGACTTATGCCAAATGGGAGCGGCGTATAATAATCCTGGTTCAATTGCTCCGATATAAATTTGTTTCAAAGCTATTTTGCCTAAGCCCCATTCCTTCCTTGCCACCCGGCCAAGTTAAATGCTCTACTGTTTGGCCTTTCCACAAGCTAATTTAATGTGTGGTTTAAAGTTTAGATTTCTATCTATTGTGACCCCCAGATATTTTAAATTATCCTGACACTTGATCTGGTTATGTCCTAGTGTAAAAACTGGTCTACGCTGCCTCGGATTTTTCTAAAGAATATTTCCTCGGTCTTATTGGCATTAAAGATTAATTTGTGGTTCTTGGCCCAAGCTAATAAAACTTCTAGTGCTTGATTGGTTTTCTCTTTTAGGCCCATTATACTACCAGAAGAAGTAATAAGCATGGTATCATCCGCGTAGGCTACTATATTACACCCTACTGGAAGATCATACTCGAAAATTGTGTCGTATAGAATATTCCAGTAGGTAGGACCCGATTTCGACCCTTGTGGGCAACCTTTACTGACTGATCTCTCCTCGCATAAGCTTGGTTCAGAGATTATGGCTTTACGGTTGCTGAAGTAATCTTTACTCAAACTGATGAGATTATCAGGGCACCGTTTGATAACTAATTGTTCTATAATGTTAGGCCACCAGGCATTGTCGAAAGCACCGCTTATATCAAGTTTAACAATGGCACAATATTGTTTCTGAGCAATGTTGTCTTTGATAGATTGAATGACTTTGGTTATGGCATTGGTGGTTCCTACGCCTTTGCTGAATGCAAATTGGTTGTTGCTAAGTAAATTGCGACTATAAAGATGGTAACCGATCCTGGTGATGAGCAAGGTGTCGAGAACTTTCCCAATTACAGGCATAAGACTTATGAGCCTAAAGTCTTTACAGGATTTACCTTGTCTAAGTGCTTTGGGAATTATTTTTACTAGTTGTAGTTTCCAAATTTCTGGAAAAACGCCACAACTTATACATTTGTTAAATAGTTTATAGAAAACTTGAGGGGCAGCCTTAAATGCCGCTGAGACGATATCCGATGAGAGTCCGTCTATGCCTGGAGCCTTTTTGGGATTTATACCGTTGATCGCCATTACAATCTCTGGAATTGTGAATAAAGGTTCGTGGAGTCCACCTTTTCCTTCTAGAGCTGTTTTTTTGAACCTAGACTGTAAGTGTTCCAGTAAGTCTGTTTCGGGATCATCCGGAAAGAAGGCTGTCAAGAGCTCTCGTACTGTGCCGTGCAGGTCTAGAGACGTGTTGTTGTTACTTGGCTTGTGAGGTAGCCTGAATTGGTTTTCCATCCTCGTATTACCTTGTAGACCGGGCCCCAGGGGTCCCCGTTGGAATGATTTGTACAGAAATCTCGCATCATTTTTGGGTTTTGGTTTCCACGATTAAACATTTGTATTCGTTCAATTTTTTCTTCTACTTCATACGATTTACTTCTCTGTCTTGTCCTGTGCTGCTCTGGTATAAACTTAAGACGTCTTAATATAACTGACTATATAACTGACGTCTTAGTCGGTTATTTTCTTTCCGACAGGAAGTAAGCTCAGGGGTCCACCAAGGGATCGATTCTTGAAAGTATTTCCGGCGTGGCATAGATTCAACGACCGCGCTGACAATGGAGTTATTAACGGCTTCTGCAAAGCATGCAATTTCTTGGGGAGAACGGCAATTATCAATCTGGGGTGAGATATCAAGAATCCGTTTGGTAACTAGTTCACTGAACAAATTCCAGTTTGCCTTCTTCGTGCAGAAGCCGCGGAGACTTTCTGGAAATTCTGTATATAGACCGATGGACCAGCAAATGTACTTGTGGTCTGACAGGCTGTTGTCATCAGGGATATGCCAATCGACTTAACTTGTTGCTTGTCGAGGTAACGTCGATTAGGCTCGAGCCGTTATGGCCTACGAAAGTAGGTTCAGAGCCTTTGTTGAGAATATCGAGGTTATGCTTTGAAAATATTGTATCTAATAACTTTCCACGATAATCATCTCTTCGGCCACCCCAACTATGAGATTTAGCGTTAATATCGCCTGCGACTAGAACATCACCTTTAGATGCTAATTCTTTTACAACTTTGTCTAGGCTATGTCTGTTTTCTTCATATATAGTCCTAATGTCAGGAGGCAAATAAACTGAGACAGCAAAGAATGTTTAGTTTCCGCTTACGATATGTACGACGGTATGTAAGTTATTACTGTATTTTTCCATAAAAATCACACTGATCCGTGGATCTGTGATGATTATTGCGGTCTTGATGGTGTTGTCGTCGGTTGCGGATGCGTAAATGACTGTATAATGGACAGGAAATCCTAGAACCTTGCTTCGGTGAAAGTGCGGCTCCTGGATGAATACGATTTGTATTCTGTCCCGAGATATCTTTTCTAAAAGAGCAATAGTTGCTGATTTGCTAGATTCAGTTGCAGGCATCTGATTCGGTGGTTCATTGTGTCGGTGTTTCGGACGAATAGTTCGTTAATGAGCTTTGAAAATTTGTATTATTGCTCTACTTGGTACTCGGAGAAGCTTTGATTAAGTTTTATTATGTTCAGGTATTATTCATGTTGTCTGTGGATTGTCCCTGATTTCTCAACCTTCCTTTTTCCCATCCTTTTGTTCTGGTCTTGACCCATGTCTTCTCGGGATCCGGTTCGTTTTACGATAGTGTGTCAGAAACTGAAGGAGATCGGATCGGGTGGCCTCCTCGTTTACGTTTTTCTTTATCGTCACTGGACGGATTTTTAAATATCCCTCTAATCGAAGTTACTTCACTAGGCGGT
This sequence comes from Phosphuga atrata, assembly GCA_944588485.1. Classification (NCBI taxonomy): domain Eukaryota; kingdom Metazoa; phylum Arthropoda; class Insecta; order Coleoptera; family Silphidae; genus Phosphuga; species Phosphuga atrata. The sequence continues at coordinate 102,874,491 of OX155893.1, forward strand.
ATGTCTCTCGTCGTGGATTCTGAGGAACAGGAAGCAGTTATTATCGGTTCTGTAGGAGGTGCTCTTGCTTGGTCGGATATGTTCGGTATAATTTGATTTATGGCTTCAATTATGATTGGGATTAGTGCTGCTGGTAGTTCTTTAATATCAATAGCGGGGACATTAGTAGGTGATGATGTTGCTTTGGCATATGAAATGTTGCTTACCAGTGTGGTGACTTTCACTTTTCTTCTGGCCTCGTGGTAGGAGAGTTTTTCTTGTGTCCGTACTTTCTGTATAGCAACCTCTTCCTTATATTTTGGGCATTCTCTTGAGTTTGCGAGGTGGTTTCCTTGGTAGTTTATACATATTGGCTGGCCACGTGGAGTTTCTTCGTGTGGAGAATTCCCACATACGCATACTTGTTGGTTGGAGCAGCGGTCTGCGCTATGGCCGTACTTTTGGCACCGAAAGCATCTTAGGGGGTTCGGTATGTATTCTCGGACTTCCAAGTTGTAGAATGCGGCTTTTATTTTCTTAGGTAGGGACGGGGAATGAAAGGTGAGGATTAGTGAAGGAGTATTTTATAATTCACCTTCTCTTTTCGTTTTTATACGTTTTACATCACAGACGTTACTACTTTTTAATTCTTCTAATATCTCATTTTCGGATATGTTTAGTTGATCCCAACAGTGGATTATCCCTTTTCTGTAGTTTAGAGATCTGTGTGCTTGGATTTCGACTGGGCAGTTGCAGAAGGTCTTTATTTGGCTTAATCTAGCTGGTTGTTTATTCGATCTGGTCTCGACTAGTATTCCGTCTCTAAGCTTCCTTATGGATTCGCATTCACCTATAATACTGTATTTTTCTTTGTTGATTTTAAATGGATTCTCTTTTTCAAAATTGTTACCATCAGTTTTTTTGATAATCAGGAACCGGAGTTACCGTCTCCTGATTTTCAGCTCCCTTTTTTGAGAGATGGGCATCTCCGTGTTTTTTTTGTGTTGTCGCGTTTCCATGTTGGGTCCCGCGAGTCGTTAATAATAGGGGCGGAAAATTTTTTTCCGCCGCATGGCTAGGATTCGCTAATTACAGACCTATGCGTATATTAAATTACTTTTAAATAGATAAGTGAATTTGTCAAATTTATTAAATTTATCTATACATCGGTATCCGAAGCCCTTTTTGTTAATCGTTTATCGGCGTTATCGCCTCGTGGCGAACACTAAAACACTTAGTTTTAATCTGTCGAGTATTGTTCTCTATAGTCCACACTATTACAATTACACTAAACTTAATATATTTATATATACACTAAACTAAATATAACTAAACTAACTCTAAACTATTTTAGTAAACTAAACTACGGCGGGCAGACTGACCCCACCTTCCGGCGAGAATTTCGCCGTTTGGACCGATACGCCGTGTGGCGGACGACTCCGTGGTCGCAACGACGCGGCGCCGGTACCAAAATGCTCGTCTCGGCAGGGCCCACGCGCCGCTCAAACGCGCCTTGGAATTTCACAAAAGTGACATCCCGGTGTCACAAATCGACATACCAGTTTTTGTCCGTGCAGATTAACAATTATAAGTGAGGGTCGCGATGCGATTCCGCGACGTCCAATTATGGCTGCCGAAAGCCAAAAGACCGTTCTACAATCCACGGGAAAATGAAAACCTTTCATCGGGGCGCTGCAAAAATATAGCCGTTTTACTCACGTCACTTGTTTTCTGCAATAGGGCGAGAAATTGTTTGAGCGGCCGTCGTGGCGCTCGTAGACGACGCAGCGCGATGCCGCTTGCAGGAAAAGATGAAACATTTAATTCCCTGCGGGAATCGCGCGAAACCGTTCCCGCAGAACTCAAATTGGCGGTTCCTGAGGGTTTTTTTTCAAGGTCATAAAAACGTTGTTTTTACGGCGTCACGACGCCATCTTCGGCTCAATCGGGTTTAAACTCCCAAACAAACTAAAACTTTCTATGGCGGATCTAACGGCACCGAGCCGGTTCCGATCCGTCAAGTAGTTCCGAAGTTCTATGTACCCCCGCAAAACGCCTCTGGTTTTTCGCATTTTTTGAGCATTTCTCTCTTCAATCAGCCGAAGATTCGCAAAAAGTGGTCGCAGTTGAAAAATTCTTGCCGGAACGGCTGCGGGCAAGTGTTCTGAAGCGAACGAACCCAGCCGGTGACCTGGAGCCCGTCGAATAAGTCCTGGGCGTCCGTGGAAGTGAGTGCAAAATCGGCAAAAAAAAAATTATTGGTTCTCGTACCAGATGAACGAGACGTCACAAGACGGCGAGCGAGGGCTCTAAAAACGTGGCGCGGCGGCGGCTAGAGGTTCCGGAAAATTCCGGAGAGGTTCCGAGGTTCTAGAGGTTCCGAAAAAATTGAGATCCGACCAAAGATGCGCCTCAAAAGTAAAAAAATCGTAATTTCCGTTTTCGGGCTGGTGCGTCCGAACTTGGGGGAGTCGAGTCGTGAAAACGGCACTGCTCGACGGGGATCTTTATACTACACCGGAAAAATGTACAATCCCGTTTGGCGGCGGCGCCGCCGCTTCCGCCGGGCCGATTCGTCAAAAAACGTCGATTTTCGGGTGGGTTTAGGAACACCGGAGGGGCGCAGTAAGCCGGAGGACGAAACTCGGGAATGCACAACGTACGAATGGACAATCTCAGTTAAACCGTCGAGGACGCGCGGTTAAAATACTCAAGATCTGCCGTCTCCGGCGGCTTAAAAAGGCCAAATTTGAGCTTTTTAAAATCCACGTGGTGCGGTCCCCCAGGTGAAATTCTGGAAACGCCACACGTCAGTCGTCTCAGAATCGATCGAAATTTAGGATTCCGTCGTGAGTTGGCGATTCAGGACGAACGCTTCCCCACACAGACCCCAAAATTTTGCACACAAAAAAACACCACTTTTACGGAGGTCACGGCGAAGATGCCCACGGAAAATGGAATTCACGCAAGGATTCCGGTAGAAAACTTTGAGACGCGTCCTCAGACACGACTCTCGTCGCTGCGCGACATTTATCGGCGCCGTTATTCCCATTTTTCTGCGAATCCGGGTCCCCCCGCTAAAGGGCCGTCTCCGGCGGCCCCCTTAATCCTAGAGAGTCGGTGCATGAGATTATTGTAGCCAAAAAACTCAAGACAAATAATCCCACGTACGGCAATTTTCGATACGACTTCCGGATCGCGTCACTCGGGCGTCCAAAGATGGACGAAATTTCTGCAAAAAATGTTAGTTTTTTGGCTGTTGCGCAAAAATTAAGCAAAAATGTCGAAAAGTGAGGTGACGGTCGGACGTGTCGCAACGTCCCGGACACGCCGGTGCCGGTGTCAGATCCGTGCGACGAAAAATGTCCGAGTTTTTAGGGAATTTCTAAAAAAATTTCAAAAACCGGTACAGCCGCCCCCGGAGACGGTAGATTGTCAAAATTATTTTTATAGTAAAACTTAATCTTTTTCAAATAATTTGTGTAAAATTTCGACATTTTGTAAAATTTTTTTAAATTTAAAATTAAATTTTCAAAAAATCATTGTTTTTTGTACCCTTTTTTAGTTCAGTGACGGCTCGTTACTCAATTAGTATAATGGGATATAATCGAATGTCGAGCGTTCTCGAAACACGTCTACCTGTCACGACGACGTAGACAAGACGATATGGTAGCGACCGGTACAGGTGATGATCACGGACGAGACGTATTCAATTGAAATCTATTTGTACGATAGTAAATGTAACAGCCGTTCCAAGTTATCGTTAACAATTTTCGTTAAATTTGTTGTTAATTTAGGTTAAATCTCAAAGCATTAAAATGCTGAATAACAAGTTATATCATATTTTTACATATTAAGTATGGTTAAAACATAGTGAATTTATCAATTTTGTGTATTCCAAACGATATTATATTATTACATGTAATAATGTACTTGTTACACATTTACCTATAAATTTAATTAATCTCTATGAAATTTCCATTTGATAAAATATAAATTCTTTGTTCCATATTTATATTGTCCATTTAAAATATTAACTATCAATAAAGCAACGTTAATAATTATTGCATCAAAACAGTTTTGTATTAATTATATGCAATCAAAGCGATGTACAAATAAAATGTGGTTTCATATGATTTTAATTGAAATATTTGTTGCGTTACAAACAGCAAAATGAAATGTATAAAACAGAACAAAAAAGTTTTGTTTGGCGAAGCAGGAGATACATTCATATTTACCCTTTAAAATGCTGGTTTGTTAAATTATATATTTGATTTTTTCCAACTCTAATTAATATAAATTATTTTTTAACCGCACACTGTATAACATTTTCATTTTAATTGTTTTTAAAATGAAATACTCGCATTCATCCGTTTCACCTTCAACTAAATACCAACTGTGTTTCAACTTTATAGGTAACAATAGAGTCATTATTACTCTCGCACTATATTCAAATAAAAATTCTACACCCGTTTCTTGCTTTGAAATATTTAGAAGTCTCAGAAGAAATTCAAGGTAGTTTTTGTCATGGATCTTAGGTAGAGACATATCCTACTTCTATAAGGCTCCTCCGCATTTTTTCTATTTGCAAGTTTTTACTTTAATATGTTTTCACGCGAAGAATATTTTTAATGGCTTTTAACAAAAAATCATCGCATAGCTTAGCATCCCAATAGTGTTGAGACACGATGTTGATTGTGTGTCTCTAAATTCAAAGCTTCAAATACATACACACTTAGCTTCAAATACATTGCAAATTACCAACTGAGAAATGAAATGGTTAAAGCAACTCACCAAGTATTTTAATTATACAAAAACACGTGAAAGAAACCCTCGGGTCAGACAGAACCCAGATACATTTCGAGATGTTGTAAACTGGACATCAAATTTGACAAAACGCAGGAAACTACAGTTGACAGATATAATAACTTATCTTTTTCTAAGCATATCTACTTCCTTTTAAAAGCTACGGCAATTTACAATATTGATGGGTTCCGATTGCCCCACGATGCCTTTTCATGGTTCACAAACTTATATGAGATATTTCTAATTTCACTATTTACAAATTTCAATATATATCCTAACATAAATTACAATGTAGCAGCTGTAGGCTGTAGTTAATATCTTGAGTAAATGGAATATAATATAATACTATGTAAACTGAGCTAAGGCACTCCAGAATTTCTAATCAGTTAACATATTTCGATTTATCCATCAGAAGTCCGGAAACTATTGCGATTATCTCGAACATACATATCGAAAACAGAGGCAACTGGTACAAGTGAAATATATATCCAGTGTTTATGATTTAGCACGTAGAGACCGTGTTTACGGATCGATCGGAAAATTCGGCGTTAATAACACGAAAAAGGATCGAAATTTAATTTCGCCGGAGCGAGCGCCGCCGTGCGTATCACCAAATTGATAGCATTTATGTGAACGATAAATTTTCAAATATTTGCCTATCCGTAAACGAACCGATACCGCTATGTGAATTTGTACCAAATAACAAGTTTTATGTTTTCCTAAATAAACACAATATAATATACGTTGAAATTAGCCAATATTTATTCAATAGACTGCATATATTTAGGCAAAGTAAATACTACTAGAGTAGACAACACCGGACAATGTTAGGCGAAACTAGACAATGGTTGAAAATATCAGACAAGATGAGGCAATATCAGGCAGGAGCGTACAAGACCAGACAAGAATAGAAAATACAAGACAAGTTCAGATAAGGCCAGAAAAGACAAGACAAGCTCAATGTTAAAAAAGACCAGACAGGACCAGACTTGACAAGAAAAGTTTCAGGATCACTGCTTGGGAGAGCCTAGAATCTCTGAATTAAACAAGCTTAAAAAGGAAAACCTTATAGAAATTATTCTAATAAAGAGCTCCCGGACAATATAAACGTTTGTGAAGCCCTAAGAACTATCATAGAGGACGAGAAGGAACCGAATCTAGCAGACGAAGTCTCATCACCACAACTTTACTCCGCCGTCATTTACAATAACAAAGTAAGTGAACTTACCCTTAAAACCGACCTTAAAGTGACGAGCTAGAATGTTCTAAACGGATAATTAAGGAGCTAGAAAGAACAATTTCAAATCTAGAGCTGATAATCTCACTATTTCACAAAGATGTAAACAAGACAAATTTTTTGGTTAGACCTGACAACACAAAACCCTTCGCATGACCGAGGAAAAAGCGATGTTGGCGCGCCTCCATTAAAATATAATAATGCAACGGAAAATAATAAAGTGATAAATTCAAAGAAGAAACCTCCTATAAATGATCAAGTAATTGCAAATCCTGCTGCCACTGCCTCTAGTAATAAACCCCACCAAATTCATGCACAATGAAAATTCATTGTTTCGCTCCCGGTAAAGGCAAATTTGACTCCTCAAATAAGAAAATAACTTCGGGGGCGAAATCCAAATTACAACCACAAGAAAAGCTGTCCTGGGTGTTTGTTTCGAACTTTGACACAGATACAACTCCGGAAGACATTCTTGCAAGCTTAAAAGAAGATTATACCACTTCCAACAAGAAATTTACATGCGAGAAACTTGAATCAAATAAAGGATCCTTTAAAATTGGAGTTCCACCTGAACTTTTTAACGCAATACGAAACCCAGAATACTGGCCGGATGGTATTTATGCAAATAAATTTTTCGCACGGAAAAACCCATTGGAAATTTTCATCCGAGAAAATCTCCAAAACCAACCCAATATATAGAGGTAGGAAATTCCCATGTCTCCAAGGACGGCGTACGCGATGCATATTTTAGAAGATTTTATCTAAATTAACAAAGTCTTAGCAACAAAGCCGATGAACTCTCCCTTTTTCTTGACAAAAGCAAGTATGAAATGATAGCAATCTCAGAACACTGGCTGAAGAACGATGTCTACAAATGACCACTCTATAATCAATTATAGTCTACTATCAGCATTCTGTCGCACGAAATACCAACATGGTGGTGTCGCCATATTTATCCGGAATGACATGGAAGTAAATTTTACACCCTTTGACCTCTCCAGGTTTTCTACAGAGCTGGATAGAGAATTTTGCGGTGCCGTGGTGAAAAATCTTGACTGTCTAGGTATTGCACTTTACAGAGGTCTATAAAGCTGGCACCCCCACCTCTTCAAAATTCAAATTTGATACCACTAGAATTATGTGCTCTTTATGTGCTAATTATGTGCCGCAATCGCGATTTTTGTGCTCGAAGCCTTCAATGAAAGAATCAAACTTGACTAGTGGGGGTGCTAGCGTAACAGTCAAGCTAGCACCCACCCATCCGAAAAATTGGGATACCGATACCAAATAAGCACTACAATTATGTGCTATTTATGTGCTTTTCAAATACCCTGGCGTCAATTCGCTAACTCAACCCCTTGTGCGAAAAACTCACCCCGAACGGAATGAGCCATAAGAGGCGAAATTTATAATAATCGAGCAAACAAGTTTTAACCAACGCGATATTGTTGCAATAATTATGTGTTCAGTAGATATGATATTCCCGATTTTTGTGCTCGCACCCTTGTACGAAAAATCTATTAGCCTTAAGAGGTAAAATCTTTAATAATCGAGAATAGAAATTTTAAATAACCCAAAATTATTTCAATGATTATGTGCTCTCCAGATATGCTGTTTACGATTTTGTTGCTCAAACCTTTGTGCGAAAAACTCACCCTGAACGGAATGAGCCATAAGAGGTGAAATCTGTAATAATCGAGCAAACAAGTTTTAACCAACGCGATATTGTTGCAATCATTATGTGTTTTCCAGATATGATATTCGCGATTTTTGTGCTCGCACCCTTGTACAAAAATTCACCCCGAACAGTATGAGTCATAATAGGTGAAATCTATAATAATAGAGCAAAGAAATTTTAACCTAATCACAATTGTTGCTATAATAATGTCCTCTCGAGATATGCTATTCGTATTTTTTGTGCTCGCACGTTTGTGCGAAAATTGCACCCCGAACTGTATTCGCCTTAAGAAGTGAAATCTTTAATAATCGAGAACAGAAATTTTAAATGACGCTAAATTATTGCAATAATCATGTGCCCTTCAGATATGATATTCGCGATTTTTGCACTCGCACCCCTGTACGAAAAATTCCCTCCGAACTGTTCACATGTATGTCTGGCATAAAACCATCATATCCAGAGGTTCACAGAACTTACACAGGTTCACACTATTAGGCATAAAAAGTCTTAAAAAAAATTCAGAAGAATAAGTTAATTGTAACTGTAGTAAAATATGAGTGCATTTGAACTAAGGCGAACGCGATTTTTAAAAGGCTGGAAAAACTGATGCTGAAAGGGTAAATTGATCTAAAATATGTTGGATTAGATTTTAGGAAAGCGATCCATATAAGTTATTTTACAACACTACAACGAACGAGGATGCACCATTCAAAACATTGGATTTATCTCAGCATTGGGGAAGACCGAAAAACTTTAATAATAACCACAATAACAGTAAGTTTATAACAATAAGTTTATATAACTATATATTCAACGAGACCACTTACAAGCCTAAAATATAAGTACTTAACAAAGTACCGGACTAAGAATATAGTGAGGCATGCCGAACAATCTATTCTGGCCTAATGAGGCATTCCGAACTGAGTCAAGTTTCATTCAAACCTTTTCCCGTCCCAATTAGAAAAGCCTAACTTAGGAAAATTATGGAAGTCCTATCTTCCATCTAATGATGCCTTCCGAACTATTACGAACTGTGGCAAGCCTCATTCGAACATTCTCCCGTCCTAATTAGGAAAACCTAGCTTCGGAATATTTTTGGAAGATTGTTACTGTTCTGTAACAAAATCTATTGATCTATTCAATCGATGTCTTCAACATGGCATATTTCCGAGCGTTTTTAAAAAAGCTAAAGTAGTTCCTGTATTCAAAAAATGGAACAGAGATGATTTAAGCAACTATCGTCCTATATCGATTATACCAGTGATGGGAAAACTTATGAAGTCAATTATTAAAGATAGATTCACACTGTTCTTAGAACAGAATAAAATTTTGTCTAGCGCGCAATATGGCTTTAGATCTTCCACTATTAAGGTACTGCCTAAGATAGTCGAAGATGTTGTTGGGGGACTGGAGAGTGGGAAACTCACTTCACTTGCGCTGTGTGATCTTTCGAAAGCATTTGATGTGGTGCCACACAAAATATTACTTCAAAAAGCGTAGTATTACGGTCTGCGTGGTGTTTCCCTAAGTCTGCTTTCTTTATATCTTTCTGGTAGATTTCAATGTGTTCGCATTGGAGACAGTGTTTCGAACTATCTTCCGGTTAAGTTTGGTGTACCCCAAGGATCTATCCTTGGGCCACTGTTATTTTTAATTATATTATATTAACGATTATATTATATTATTATATTATTCTATTAACAACCTGCCCATGTATATGAAGCCTATAAATAGTGTTCTCTTTGCGGACGATACCACACTGTACTGTCAGGAGTCTGATTTAGAGCGGGCCATGGAAACCACCAAGCATGCTTTGACCCGCGCGGAATCAATTTACTAAAACTAAATGCTAGCAAAACTCAATCCTTGGTGATTTCCAGTAACAACCGTGCAACCTCATGTTCTTCTGCCGTACTTTTGGGAATAACAGTGGATGACTCCCTTACCTGGGAAGCCCATATAAACTCGATAATACCCAAGCTTTCCTCGACTATCTTTCTCCTAAGAAAACTAGCACTTTCGCTAATTTCGATGCCTTCAACTTACGTTCTGCACAATTTGCATTATTCCACTCCCTGATTTTCTATGGTATATAGTATTGTGGGGAAACTCTGTCGCGGCGATTAAAGTATTTAAACTGCAAAAAAAGCAGTCAGGATAGTGTCAAGAGCGGGATATTTAGATCACTGTAAGCTACTCTTTCTAAAGTTCAAAATCATGGCATTACCGTCATTATTTATTTATAACTCCTTGCTTGAGATTCACGAACTCAAGTTTCACGAATTTTCAAAAATTTGAGATTTTCGAATTCAAGTCGAACATACATGACTCGTGCATCTGTTCAATGACACTAGATACAAGGACTCTCTGGTCATACCACAGTTCAGGCTAGCTAAATCTGGACAAAAATTACCTAAATTAAAATTAAAACTTTATAATAAGCTACCCTCATTCTTAAGGGCCCCTCCGATTCGAGTTTTTAAAAACAAAATCAAAAGCTTGCTTATAGAAAGTTGCTGTTACTATATCAATGATTTCTTTTCCCTTAAACTTTAAATTTTACGTCTAAAGCCATGTTTTACGACTGTATGTAATGTCTGTTTTACATTAATGTCTTCGTCCATTTACACTTATGTATACATTCTCTGTTCAACTCTGTTTTATTATTATTATTATTTGACTTATCATAAATACATTATGTATAAAAATGATTAATAAAGAATGTATAACACATTAACGCAGGCATGTACCACCGGTGGTACACGCCGGCCGCTAGACTAAAACACAAAACCTAGCGCCGGCGTCGACGTGTTAAATATCTTATATCAATATATTGCGTCAAAATAAATAAAATAAATAATTTTTTTCCTAATTTAGTTTACGGATGAGAATAGTTTTGAAACACATACTCGTTATAAGTTGATAATATACAATGCATTATGAGTTTATGATTTGTATAAAGTTATTAAAAAGTTTGAGAAGGGAATTAGGAATTCGAGGAGGCAAACTTTCGCCTGCAAAGCTGGGAATGCGTCGGCGAAGATTTCTTATCAAATTATTTAGACTTATTTACCATGCGGAATTCGCAAATAGAGTAAAGCGGGAAAATCTACGTATTTGGTTTGTTTATTAAGTTCTCTCGTGTTTTGCATAACTAAAAATGTAATAACTTAAATATTAGTACTTTTGTTTTCTACATTTTATAACCCGTGGAAGCTTATTATGGGGCAACCGTTACCTTCCCTTGAAATGTAAATAAATATTCAAATTTAAAATTTCTTAAAAATAGTAATTTGTATGGATAATTTTCAATTTAAAGGGGACACGTTGATCAAAATCTTCAAAAGCAAACAATCTATTTTTACATAGAAATTGCAAGACATAATTTGCTGGTTAACCCTTACGCTGCTATGGACTGCCAAGACTAGGACAGACAAGACTAGGACATCCAAGACTGATATGCAAGACTAGGACATACAACACTTAAACAGACAAGACTACACTGATAATACTAGACCCACGAGACTACACAGACTAGAATAGACAGAGAAGACAAAAATAGACAGACAGGACTAGACTTGCAAATTATTTTGTCGTTTTCATTCAATTTTGACATAAAACAAAAGAATTTTCCAAAGTGTGCACTCAAATTAACAAAAAAAAACGGCCAAGTGCGAGTTGTCACTCGCGCACCGAGAATTCCGTACAAACCTGTAAGTAAGGTATCTTTTTTTGTGGAGGACGTAGCAAGCACATTCAGTTAACTTGACAAGTGGCCCTCCTGAAATCACGACCATCTTAGTACCGCTGCAAGCATAACCTCAAGATGTCGCTGTCGTACGATGGAATTCTACCCTATATTCTATTACCATACATCCCCCATTCACTATGAGTGTTTAGGGGTTCTGGAACTTCACTATTTGTTTTTACTGCACAATTTTGCGTGTATACCTTTATACCCTGTATAAAGGTATACAGGGTATTTAAAAAAAAAACGCGAATATTTTTAAACTTATGAAAAGAAAAATTTATTTTAGTATTACACTTATTCACTAACTTATATTAAGATCTAAGTATTTCTAGATCTAATATATTAACTATTTCTAGATCTATTTCGATACTCTTAACATTCAGTTGTTCAATTGACTGCTTTTGGGCAATTGACTACCAAAAAATATAGGGCGTACATGATTTAAGTATATGTAGATTATAAAGAAAAATTAGACGAAATATAATATATACAGGATGTTACGGGACTTGAGCATGTCGCATGTCGGTTATAAACAAGCAAAATTTAGACATAATATATACCCTGTATATGTTATGTATATAGAGCGTACGTGATGAAATGCATCACGAATATAAACAAAGAAAATTCAGAATAAACAACTTGGTGCCGACACATACTTTTTAACCTTCGGGCCTAACCGAGGAGGACCTAACTGTATGAAACCCATATTCTTCTGCTGCCTGACAATACCACGCAACAAATTAGTGTATTTTCATAAGTTTCTAATAGAAAATTCGCATTTTTATTGTAATTAAACTACATATTTACGGTTTTCAGATTTTTCCATTTACATGTGCTGTAAGACACCACTTCTTCTCAAATTTCATGATTCTAGGTCAGCGGGAAGTACCCTATAGGTTTTGATTCCCTTGTAATATTGCAAAATATGCGACATAAACGGTCTTTATCTAAAATATCTTTTGATCGCGTTGACTTACAAGTGTGTTTTTTTCACAGCTGAAAGAGACCGCAGACCCGAGTATTTGATACAAATTTCAACTTGCTACCTCTACGCGTTCCTAAAAAAAATGGTCTTGACAGACAGACAGACAGACGGACAGACAGACAGACGGGCAACAAAGTGATACTATAAGGGTTTCGTTTTCGCTACGGAACCCCAAAAAGGCCAGACAAGACCAGACCAGACAAGAAAAGTTTCAGGATCACTGCTTTGGAGAGCTTAGAATTTCAGTGTTTAACACGTTAACGCCGGCATGTACCACCGGTGGTACACGCCGGCCGCTAGACTAAAACACAAAACCTAGCGCCGGCGTCGACGTGTTAAATATCTTAAATATATTGCGTCAAAATAAATAAAATAAATAATTTTTTTCTTAATTTAGTTTACGGATGAGAATAGTTTTGAAGCACATACTCGTTATAAGTTGATAATATACAATGCATTTTGTTTATGATTTGTATAAAGTTATTAAAAAGTTTGCGAGGGGAATTAGGAATTCGAGGAGGCAAACTTTCGCCTGCAAAGCTGGGAATGCGTCGGCGAAGATTTCTTATTAAATTATTTAGACTTATTTACCATGCGGAATTCGCAAATAAAGTAAAGCGGGAAAATCTACGTATTTGGTTTGTTTATTAAGTTCTCTCGTGTTTTGCATAACTAAAAAATGTAATAAATTAAATATTAGTACTTTTGTTTTCTACATTTTATAATCCGTGGAAACTTATTATGGGGTTATCAAAATGAAAGTGTCAAGAGTGTTCTTTCCTGGTAGTCTTTCCAAGCGTGAGGATCAGTTGTGGCCTCCTTGCTCTCTGGATTTGTCAGCATTGGATTATTCCTTATGGGGTCATGTTATGTCTAAAGTTTATCGGAACTGACCTGAAACCTTGGAAAACGGAATACTAAACATTCGACGAGCTATTGGTGATGAGATGAGGCGCTCTGCTTCAAAACATGCAGCTGCCCAGCGGTTATCGGAGCGTTCAACTCGCCGAATTCTTCATAACGATCTTTCACCCCTACAAAATGGTAGTCGCACAAGAACAGATATTGGAATGAAATTTCGCCAGACATGTGCTAGCGTGCAATGCGTTCATTGTTGCATTGATCTCAGTTATGTATTGAAACAAACGGAGGTCATCTAATTTTATAAGTAATTTAATTATTATCTGCCTCTGAAATGTAAATAAATAAATATTCAAAATTCAATTTTCTTAAAAATAGTAATTTGTATGGATATTTTCAATTTAAAGGGGACACGCTGATTAGTATCTTCAGAAACAAACAATCTATTTTAACATAGAAATTGCTAGACATAATTTGCTAGTTAAAGCATGAACAAATAATTTTAACTTTTATTTCGAAGTACAAATGTGAGATAAAAACTTTGCGACCTGAGCAAGAAAATTACAAAACATAACGTGAGTCCCAAAAGTCTTGGAATCCATTCCTGCCATGAATTTGAAGAAGTAGGTCATTTCTTAATTCACACACATAAAATTAAACAAATTATCAAATGCTATTTTTAAATAGCTGTTAGTGGTCAAGAGGTTATGTCGCATTATTTTTAGTGTTAAGTTCAACAATTTCATTAGCTATAAATAAAACGTCTCCTCATAAATTTAACACTGATTTATTTAGTGTTGTGATTTATAAAATTAACAAAGAAGAACAAACATTACAACAGATGTTGAATGTGTTGTCCATCTTCACGAATACACAAATTAATTCGCCGTTTTATGTTATCGAACACATTTTGTAATACTGTGTTGTCTATCTCTTCGCATTTTCTTATTAGATTTTTTCGCAGATCTTCTACTGTATGCACTGTACTGCTGAATACTGAATTTTTTAAATTTGGAAAAAGTCCAGAGCAGTTAGATCACAAGAACGTGGCGGAAATCGGTCTTTGCTTATTAGCCTATCATCGAAGAATTCCTTAAAATAATTGAATGTTTCATGGGCAATGCGCGGTCTAGCAGAATCTTGTTGGAAGAAGCCATGTTGGAGTTCAACATCATGAAGTTCGTAATAATAAATTGTTATATAATGGCTGTATAAGTGGCAACTTTTAAATTACTATAGAAAAATAATTCTGCGTCTTGACATTGCTAACCACACACCAACTTTGTTTGAATGCAATGGGGTCTCTCTAAAAAAATATGGGTAGTCAATACTCCAAATGCGTATGTTTTGGGAACTATTGTATTCGTTTAGATGAAACCAAGCTTCATCAATGAAAAATGTTAAATTTAACACTTCGTCGTTCATATTTTCATTGAACCACCGACAGTAGGCCAGTCTTTTATTATAATAGAATGGTAACAGTTCTTGGTACATTTGTAACTTATATGGTTTCATGTGAAGATCTTGATGAATAATCCTGTGAGTGGTACTACAACTTGGTGGAAATAAAACTGTTGAGCTACTCTCCTAATTGAAGTGGTAGGTTCGTCTTGGACTGCATTTCTGATGTTTATACTATTCTCATTATTTATACGAGGCCTTCCACTTCTTGATTTGTTGGTAATGTTACCAGTACTTCGAAAGCAATCATCATCATCATCATCATCAAACAGCCCTTTGCGTCCACTGCTGGACATAGGCCTCCCCAATTTCCGCCCATTTCCTCCTATCCTGAGCCTCTCGCATCCAGGCTCCTCTTGTTCTTTTTATATCGTCTGTCCATCTTGTGGGGGGCCTCCCCCTGCTTCGTATATCTGCTCTTGGCCTCCACTCCAGTAGTCTCTTGGTCCATCTTCCATCTGACATTCGGGCCACGTGTCCAGCCCAGTTCCACTTTAGCCTCGCCATACGCACAACCACATCTGTGACACCTGTTGTTCGGCGTAGGTCTTCGTTTGTGATATGGTCTCGTAGCGACACGCGGAGCATCGATCTTTCCATCTTTCGTTGTGCAATTTGGAGCTTTTTTGCAGTGGCGACGGTGAGTGTTGCGGTTTCAGTGCCGTAGGTCATAACTGGCAATACACATTGATCAAACACTTTCCTTTTCAAGCAGACTGGCAGATCGCTTTTGAATACGTCCCGAAGTTTTCCGTATGTGGCCCAAGAGAGGATTATTCTTCTTTTAAATTCGCATGTTTGGTTGTCTCTAGTTATGCGTATTTCGTGACCTAAATAGGTGTATTTGTCTACGAAATCAATATCTCTATCGCCTACATCTATCTGTCTGCTCGGGACCAAGTTTGTCATACATTTTGTTTTGGAATAGTTTATTCTTAGGCCTACGGTATTACATGCTTCCTGGAGTTCTAATAGCATTGTTTTTATATCGTTAAGATCGTCAGCAAGCAGCACTATGTCATCTGCAAATCGCATATTTGATAGATTTTTGCCATCTATGGTTAAGCCTTTTCTTTCCCAGTTGAGCTTTTTGAAAGCGAGTTCCAAAACCGCGGTGAACAATTTAGGCGATATCGTATCCCCCTGTCTCACGCCTCTACCAATTGGAATGGGTTTGGTGTTTTCATGGAGTTGAACCGTCTACCTTACTAGCGTTCCCTCTAACCTTACTGGCGTTTTTGTAGATGTTGTAAATGATTCTCGTGTAGCGATGGTCGACACGGCATTCCTGTAGTGCTTCCATAACTGCATCTAACTCGACGGTGTCAAATGCTTTATGGAAATCTATGAAGGCCAGTACGAGTGGTCTGTTGTATTCAATACTTTTCTCGACTATTGTTTTAACACTTTGTAGACGGTCATTGGTTCCGTATCCTGTGCGAAATCCTGCCTGTTCCACTGGTTGGTAGAAGTCCAGTTTATTTTCAAGTCTATTTGTTATTATTCTTGTAAATAGTTTGTAGAGATGACTTAGAAGGCTTATCGGCCTATAGTTTTCTAGGTCAGCTATATCTCCTTTTTTGTGCATTAAGATCACAATAGCGTTGTTCCATTCATTTGGTACTGTACTGTTGAACAGGCAAAGATTGAACAGGTCTCTGATTTTTCCTAGCAGGTGGACACCTCCGATTTTGATGGCGTCTGCGGTGACGTGGTCACCTCCGGGGGCTTTGTTTGTCTTCGTTTTACTTAAGGCTAATTCTATTTCATCTAAAGTAATATCTGGTAGTATTTCAGACCCTTGGTTTATGATGCCCTTTTTATTTGATATGATATCTGGTTCAGATTTCGGGATTGGTTCTTTTTGGCTTGTATATAGAAGTTGGTAGAATTCTTCAACGACATTTAGGATCTCCTCTCTGTTCGTTGTTATATTTCCTTGTTTATTTCTGAGTTTAGTTATTTGTCTCTTTCCGCTTCCCAGTTTTCTACGCAGGACCTTCATACTTTTGTTGTTTTCTATGGTTTGTTGAATTTTATCTTTATTATGTGCTCTTATGTCGCGCCTTATTGCCTTCGATATCTGTTTATTTATCTCTCGTAGTTCTTCGATGGAGGTTGTCTCTTCACTTCTCATGTTTCTTCTACTTTGCATCAGCTGTATTGTTTCTTGGCTGAGTTTTTCTTCTTGTTTTGTTCTAGGGCAGCATGTACTTTGACTTTCTATTATGGCATTTGTTATTCGGTCGTTTAGGTTGTTGATGTTTTCATTTTTGTCCGCGTTTCCACTCGTCAACCGGTCTGCGATGCACTGTTGGTATTCCTCTACATCTAGTGGGCTGTGCCATTGTTGGTTGGTTGTCTTTTTAACCATTTTGTGTCTTTCTTTCTTTATATCAATGGTTATTTTTGATCGCACCATTCTATGGTCGCTCCCAGTATCAAATCTATTTAATACCGTTACGTCCTTAATTATATGTTTCTTATCCGTTATTACAAAGTCTATTTCATTTCTTGTGCGGCCGTCTGGACTTTCCCAGGTCCATCTTCGATTTAGTTTTTTATAGAAGAAGCTGTTCATTTGAAATAGGTTGTTTTGTAGTAGGAAGCCCAACAACGTCTCACCTCGGTTATTCCTGCCTTCCAGTCCAAAGTTTCCTAAAGAAATTTCCGTATCATCGCTTTTCATTCCGATTTTGGCGTTGAAGTCTCCGCATACAATGGTGAATTGGACTGGTTGCTCTCTTAGGGCCGTAGATATATCGTCGTAGAAGATGTCTACTTCCTCATCACTGTAGTTGGTCGTCGGTGCATAGATTTGTACGATTTTTATGTGGTATCTTGTATTTAGTTTCAGGACCAGGCTAGTCACTCTAGGGGAGATTTTCTTTATGGAAATTATATTCTTGCTGTGACGTTTATGTATTATAAAACCGGTTCCACCATTGGAATTTTCGTTATTTCCCGCATAATATAGGCTATGCCCAGATTTTAGTTTTATTAGTTGCTCTCCCCGTCTTCTAATCTCGCTGAGACCAACAACATCCCATTTTATATGATCTAATTCTCGCTCGAGTTCGGTGAGTCTTTCCTCTGATTGTAGCGATCTTGTGTTGTAGGTTGCGATATACATGTGTATATTCTGCTTCTTTGTTGAGTAGGTTTTCTGCTTCATTAGATGTTTGTCCCCCCCCAGAATCCGTGGGACAGAATGATTGGTTATCATTGCGGAACGGTGGAGATATTCTCCTATCCGCCTGGGGTATTTGTTTGTTTACATCTATCATTTTCATGGGTAAAAATAAGGGGTTTTTTGCCGTAAAACACCACGCTGGCAAGACGGGTTGGTGAGTTTGGTTTTCGGCCGCCCATTCTGGGTCAGACGCCGTTTGCAGCCGCCCACTCTGGGTCAGACGCTACTGTTGTTGCTAGTTTCGGTCCGCCCCAGGTATTTAATTTCCCCGGTACCACCCATATCTGGGAGGCTTTCCCCTACCCGCCCTCTGGGGAGGCGCCCGCTGGGAGACTAGCAACCCCTCACGGTGAGAATACATTTCCTTTATTCTCGTTTGAATGGTTATACCGCCATGACTCGGTCGCCAGAGCCTCGTTCGTTATCTAGTAGCGGGCACCGAGTGCAGGGGAGGTTGACATTTGGGTCGGACTTACATGGTGGTTATTGGCGTCACCCCTTACCCACCCCCAACCCACCCCCGAAAGCAATCAACTGAACATTATACCTGCCTTCTAAACTGTTTCCTAATATATACAGCCATAGGAAAACGTTGCCTAAATTCTGCAATGCACGGGTCGATACTGTATTCCCATTCACCATTTTCCAGGCGTCTACCATTACGAAAATAACTTTCGACAATACAAGTTTTCTGATCTTTTGTAAACATTTTTAAATTAAATAAATCAAGTAAGACCGGTAGAAATAACATAAAACGGCGAATTAATTTGTTTATTCGTGAAAATGGACAACACATTCAACATCTGTATCTTATTTATAACTTAAAAACAATGCGACATAACCTCAAGCCCACTGACAGCTACTTAAAAATTAAATTTGATAATTTGTTTAATTTTAT
Organism: Phosphuga atrata; assembly: GCA_944588485.1. Classification (NCBI taxonomy): domain Eukaryota; kingdom Metazoa; phylum Arthropoda; class Insecta; order Coleoptera; family Silphidae; genus Phosphuga; species Phosphuga atrata. Next base: position 102,893,340 of record OX155893.1, read on the forward strand.
GTGTGTGAATTAAGGAACGACCTACTTCAAATTCATGGCAAGAGTGGATTCCAAGACTTTTGTTGTTTTATTTGTTAGTTAATGCCTTCTATCTAATATATATATATATATATATATATATATATATATATATATATATATATATATATATATATATATATATATATATATGACTTTACGCGGTCCTCTCAGGGGAATCAACACCTTGTCGTTGAGAAGGCTCATTGACCTTGCATCCAGGGATCGTTGCCGGCGGTAGCACGGCTACTGATACAGCTACCTCAGCTACAGTTACCTTAATCACTTCAAGACCACCCTTGTCGGGTAGGTCTAGAAGTGATGAAGGTGAAGCTAAGAAGATTCCCGCGCAGCGTCTGATCCAGAATGGGCGGCTGCAAACAGCGTCTGTTCTCTATATTAGGAGCAGCTGAGGTTCCTATTCGCCAAACCCGCCTGGCCAGCGTAGCGAATTACGGCCAAAACCCCTTATGCCAATTATGACGATATTTCAAACAAGAGGAAGTGAACCCCAGGTGGGTAGATCATTCAATGACAAATCTCATACCCCCACAAAGTATGATATTAAAGCAGCAAGCACAAAAAAACTTAACATTATTACATACTACGCATGAAGGCTTCTGTCCGAAGGGAGAATTTCTGAGTTTGAGATTGAAACACGGAAGATGGGATGTTATCGGACTATCAGAAGACGAGGTGAAAATCTCATAACACTGAAATTCGGCCACACCTTCAACTATGCTGGAGAGGGCAATAGGTTGGAGGGAGGAATTGGCTTTCTCATTAACAGGCGCTTCCAAAATCAAATTCTAGAGTTCAAGATGTTTTCCACCAGGCTATCCTGTATGGTAGTGAAACTTAGTAAGTGATATAGTATTAAAATCATACAGCCCTGCACACCAACGTCATCCCACACGGACGAAGAAGTGGACATATTCTATGAAAATATAACAGCATCCCTAAACGAAAAAAGAATCCACTTAAGCATAATATGTGCAGACTTGGTCTAAAAACACACAAATCCGAAACATGCCTGGGCAAGTTTAGATCCCAAGGAAGAAATGCTCGCGGGAAAATCATGATAGCTTTTCTGCTACAATAACCAAATAGTACAAATGTACAAAGTACCAAATGAACCGCTTGTTCATGTGGTACTATCAAAAAACGTCACAGGAGGTGTACATGGGAGAACCCCGATGGTAGAACTCGTAACGAGATCAATTTTATAATCTCAGACAAATTATCAATTGTAAAAGACAACTGTAGAACAAGCAGCGACCATCGAATGGTACGATACAAAGTAGGAAAACGTTCAAAGTTCAACAAATAGAACTTGACAGAGAAATATTTAAATTGATAAAGAGAACGCCGAAATAATCATGGACAACACCACGAGATACACCATGAGACAACACCAGAGATTTGAACCGCATATTACCAACAGACTAGAGAACAGTGATTACAAATGTTAACAGCCTAAACAGCGCCATAACCAAGACCCTACAGGAAAGCCAACAGACGTTTCGCACCAAAACTAAAGGAGAAGATAGAATCAGCCAGACCACAAAAAATCTAATACTCGAACGCAACCAGATGGAAAGCAACATAAATATTACCAGCGCAGAGTTAAAAGCGAAAAACAAGGAAATCTCCAAAGCAACCCGACGGGACATCAGAACCTACCGCAGTAAGAAAATTAAAGAAAAGTAGGGAAAGATGTCATGTCCCAGGCCCTCCTCCACCATTCCCACCACTACCTAAAGTGGTAAAAGGGATAAAGTTAGAGCCGTAGACAGTCAAATAATTTCTGTAAGATATGCAATCAACAATCCCCAATAAAGCTAAAGTTTGCAGGAGATCTGCGATCACAGAAACACTTCCAAGCAACAGTGAAGCCGGTTGCAATCAACAATCCTCAACATGGTTAAAGTATGCAGGAGATCTATGATCACAGAAATACCTTCAAGCAAGAGTGAAGCCGGTCCAGCAGAACATCATCCAAGCTTGTGTCAGCTATAGAATTGATATGTAGATTTTGATATATAGAATTTACGGTATTGCTGTAGATAGCTTTATTAGTAAATTGATCGGCCGTTGTACGACAATCCTCACAACCCTTCACATGGAATCTTATTATTCCTGAAGTTGTATATGAAATCTACGCTCACGCACGATTCCATACTTATACAGGTTCAATGACTCATCAAAACAAGATCAAATTCTTAAATCCATCCACTTTCGGTCCACTCCATCCATTCCATCCACTTTTCATCCCCTTTCCGTCCACTTTCCATCCACTCCGTCCACCGTACACGTACTGGTAGGGATGGTGGTGGTCGAGGAGTGAGGAGGGTTCAGAACATGACATCTTTCCCTACTAAGAAACAATAGAAAATAATAAAAACATGAAAGTACTGCGTACCCGTCTTACTGAAAGCAAAACTGTAATAAGCAAACTAAAAAATATGCTGGACAACATCTCTTCAAATCGAGAGGAAATTCTGAGCATTGCAGAAAACTTCTGTTTATACAAAAACGAATTATACAAAAACCGGCCACAGGAACCTCTGAATCAAATCACACTAACACGGGGGCGAGGTGTCTGGAATCTTAAGAAGTGCCAGAAATTACCATCGAGGAAATTAAAGGAGCCTCTTTGAAAATGAAAACCCACAAAGCACCTGGAGAGGATGAATTGGTTGCAGAAGCAATTAAAGCTGGAGGCTTTCTCTTGCTGAAGAAAATACAAGCACACTTTTTTAAACCTTGCCTGCTGGAGAGCACTATTCCGGAGAAGTGGCATGAATCGACCACCATCTTGCTCCATAAAAAGGGAGACAAAGCAAACCTGGAAAATTACCGCCCTTAACTCTCCTCAACCATTCGTATAAACTGTTTACCGCAATCCTAGCTTCAAGACTGGAGAACAAACTTGAGATTTACCAATCCGGATTCCGATCGGGTTTGGGAACTAATGATCACCTCCAGAGTATTAAAACTCTCATCGAAAAAACCGTCGAATACAATAGGCCACTAGACCTCCTGTGTATAGGCTTCCATGAGGCATTTAACCCAATCGAATTGAAAGCAATAATTTAAGTGCTGAGAGAATTTCGAGTGAACTATAGATACTCAAAACTGATCTATAACATACACAAGACCGCTACCATGCCGGTCAAATTACATGACCATAGCAACCGCATAAAAGTCGGAAGGGGAGTCTCTTCACTATGTCTCCAAAACTATTCATAACAGTTATAGAATCCTCTTTCAAGAAACTCGATTGGGAGACAACGTAGACGGTCGTAAACTCAGTCATCTTGGCTTCGCAGATGGCATTGTCCTAACAACCGACAATCTAGGAAAGGCGAAACAAATGCTCCATGAGCATGCTCTGTTGTTGGACTGAAAATGAACTTTTCCAAGACTAAGATCATGACAAATCTTGTTATGAGTCAGGGCATAAAGATCGAAAACACCAAACTTGAAATGCTTGAGAAATATATACGTGGTCGGTTAGAAAAGTATCCGGCCTTATTTTTTATTTTGGAAACCTGATGGATTTGAATCAAGCGCGCTTGCATGAGACGACCTTGAACCTTCATGCGCATGCGTGATTTTTTTCCCGCCTGTAGACAGCGTCAGTTGCTGTCGAGCAGTGTTCGAGTGACGTAGTGTGTAGTGCTCTCGTCGGTTTTTTAATGCAAGTAAAAATCACCAAAGAGTACTTAGGGATATCCTACTCTCCCTACGTGATGCTGTGCGGCGCAAGCGACTGGAGTTGTGGTAATCAGGAAATTGGCGACTCCATCACGATAATGCTCCAGCACATTCTTCGCACGTGGTTTACAATTTTTTGTCGAAAAATTAGACTCCTCTGGTTCGACAGGCTACTTAATCTTCTGATATAACTTCTGGCTATTTCCCAAAGTCAAGAGACTATTGAAAGGACGCAATTTCAGACAAGAGCGGACATTATGGCTGCAACGACAGCCGAGCTAAAATCGATTTCGAAAGAGGCTTTTTCGGAATGCTTTCAACAATGGCGACACCGCTGGGAGAAGTGTGTGGAGTCCCAAGGAGACTACTTTGAGGGTGATTGGGTTTCCAACTGATGCGTATGCTAGATTTTTTTTTACCGGCTAAAGGTCGGAAACTTTTCTAACATACCACGTATACCTGGGCCATGAAATATGAATATCAAAGGACAACCAGATATGCGAATTACATACAAGAATCAACATTGGATGGGCATCCTACGGAAAATTAAAACATGTCTTTAAAAGCGATCTTCCCATCTGCCTAAAAAGAAAAGTGTTCGACCAGTGTGTGCTGCCAGTACTCACGTATGGAGTGGAGACCTTAGCCCTAATGATATCATCAGCGATGAAGCATAGAGTGACAAAACGAAAAATGGAGAGATCAATACTAGGTTTAGGTTTATGAGACCACGTTACGAATCAGGGCTTACGACAGAGGATCGGGGTGACAGACATTATCAAAAGAATATATAAGAAGACATCAAAATGGAATTGGGACGGTTACGTGTCCAGAATGAAGGACTACAGGTGGATGAAAAGATTGTTGGAATGGAGACCACGCGCTGATAATTGAAACATTGTAAGACCACCTACACGTTCAACCGACTACCTAACAAGAATTGAAACCAACTGGATTCAACTGGGTCAAGAAAGACAACAATGGAAAGCTATAAGGGAGGCCTATGTCTAGCAGTTGACGTCTAAGGCTGGTTGATGATGATGATGACGTTGATCGAAATCTCGAAAAACAAACACAAGCTATTTTAACATTGAAATATCAAAACATGATATGCTGGTTAAAGCATGAACAAATAATTTTAGAAGTATAATGGTGTGATAAAAACTTTGTGGCCTGAGCAAGAAAATTACAAAACATATTTTATTTGTTACTTAATGCCTTCCTATCTAATATATCTGAGGCTTTACGCCATCCTTAAATACCGATTCGTCCAGTTGCTCAAAATGGATCATGATAGTGGTAATAACTTGAAAATAACTGGGTCGGAAATAAAATCATAAACGCTGTGTCTCTAGCAATCAGGCGTCTAAATAAAGTCTTTTTTATTAGAATTATACCTCATAATACTTTTATTACTAGTCGAGTAGGTAGTGTAGTATTTTCCATTTATCTCTGATTTTGTCATCACAATCTATCAAAAAAGTTAATTCCCCGTTTTTATGAATATGATGGTTGCGACAGTTTTTTTCCCCGTTTTTGCCTACAGTTTTTTATGAACACACTCATAATATATTTTAGCTAATGCAACTAATCCATGTCATTTTTTTCTTGTGTCAAGAACTTCGTATAATAAATTATCTGTTCGCCTTTTCGGTATACTTAGTTTCCTTTACTTATAATAGAGCCGAGACATCGAGTTTCACTCGCCCTGTACCATTCCGCTGTCTGGTATAATTAATGGAATATGCGGTCAATAATAGACATAGAGGTGGTGCCAGTATAATCCTTAATCTCTTGTGGCGTCTATAAATGGGTTGTTTCAAATCTTTACTAATTTCATTGTCTTAGATAGGATTGTATCCACCGACCCGCGTTTATCCTGATTTCCTAACTTTAATTTTATATAATCTTTAATGCTCCTATTTGGATTTTGTTCAAATCTATAAGTGTTCACATTCTAAATATACAAATTTTCAGTATAAACGTATTAAGTCGAAATATAAAACTGAATATATAAATATATTCAACCTTTCCGTAGCTCTATAATATTATTAAGTCCTTTTAAGAGTACAAAACAAATCTCATGTTGAAACAACTACTTCCTTTGTTAATACCACGCAGGATATTGAATTATACAAGAGATATTTATTATTAAGTTATTTACTAGCCTTCAGTCTACTTTCGTGGCACGAACAAGAACTAGAAATAACATTCAGGCTATATTTCTACTTTAATGAGTTTACATGATTATCTATAATGTATGGTTTTACAAATAACACATTTTCAGTTGTATATAAATAATATAATATTACCTAACGAGAATTGTAAGAAACATATTATTAGTAATTGCCTTACAACTCGAGTTATGTACTACGACCTACTTTACGTACTACTACGTACTACTTTATCTACGACCATACTAATTTGTTTCTGTTTAATAAGAAAAATATGTTTGATATAACAAGTTTATTTTTTATGAGGCTATGTTTATTTAATTATCATTACTTAACATTATAATAAATATAACATAACTGTTACTCGACATTATTTAACTTCAAAGAAATTAAAAGAAATACATTCTTAATGGTTACATAACTTATTATTTACTTTAAACTGGAATAAGTGTGTATGTAGATATAAGCAACCCAATGTACGCAATGTCAATTTACGTTAGTTTGAATTGTGGCACGGGTGGCGCTGAAAGTATGAGCACGTAGTAGCAGCTCTCAACCAATCAAAGAAACGTAAACCAAACGTACGTGTGTGTTATCAATCATTTATTGCGGACTGTTGCATACGTGTGTGTAATGATGTATTTACATAGTTTACGAACTGTATAATAATGGGCATTTACAATAGTGGTCGTAAATAAAAATACAAACTTCATAAGAAAATATTAATTAAACTTATTTCATGTATAGCCCAACAGATACGCCGGATTTAATTTTCAAATTAAATATAGTAAATTATTATTTAATTGGGATTTTATTTTATTTGTTGCCATTAATTATGGATTATGATGTCGGTCAAATGGCCGTCTCGGCTGTGCTGTGCTTTGGTTAAAATTTCGGACGACTTTTGCAAGGCAAGGCTCAATTTCAGGAATAACGCGTAAAATCTTTGTTTTCAGTTCAGTACTGGTTTGTGATTTGTTAGCATAGACTTTAAATTTTACAAATCCCAAGAGGAAAAAAATCGCATGGCGTCAAGTCGCAAAATCTGGGCGGTCAATTAACGTCAGCATTTCTGGGAATCAGACGACTAAGAAAATGTTTTAACAAATCGATGGTTTCTCTTGCTGTATGGCATGTGCCACAATCCTGTTGAAACCACATTTCTTGCAGGTCTATGTCATCCAATTGAACCCAAAAAAAGTTAGATATTCTGGTACAATATCGTATTCAATTTACAGCTACGGCTTAGCCAGACACATTCTCTAAAAAGAAGATCCAATTACACCTTGCATGAACAACACGAGAATTCTTATTGTCCCAAATTCTACTTGCATCCAAATTAAATTGAGCACCATCGCTAAAGATGTTTAAAAAAAATGTCATTCACTGTTTGGTTTTCCATCACTCAATGAGCGAATTCCCTTTGTTTGGTGAATTAAGCTTCTGAGTTAATAGAACTTTGTAAGGGTGGAGGTAAACGAGGTCTTTTGTGAAAATTCGTTGCAAGTTGGTTCTGCTAATGTTCAATTGTTGAGAACGACGACGCGCCGCGACGTGTTGATTAGGGTTTCACACGAGACGAGATAAGGCGAGAGTTTCTCGTCCCGCTCGCGTTAGTTGTGCAAAAAAATACTCTCGTCTCAGTCTCGCTCTCGTAACCGTTTGTCTCGTCTCGCTCTCATAACTGTTTATCTCGTCTCGCTCTCGTTCTTGCTAGAACTTATGGTTAAGATAGTCCAAAACGAGGAAATCATTAATTTTATTGTAATTAATAAATGCGCGATTATTATAAAGATAATTGTCATATAATAAAATACAATTTTACAACACTATTCATTCATACGGGTTACAGGCAATATTTGAAGTAACAGGTTACGAAACAATGAACTTTGATTTTTTAACTATCTGAAATTTTTGCTTTACGATGCATGTAAAGGAATCAAAATACTCCTCCATTACGTTAAATGAACGAACTGAATTAAATTAATCAGTGATTTTGAGGAAACGATTTCTCAATCGGTCGGCTTTTCTTCTTCTTCATGTCCCATGTCCGATGGCCTTAGTATATACTAATACTACTGAAATTGAACATAATATGCACATTGCTTCAATGAATATGAAACAAGAAGGACGAGAAGAACAACATCGAGGGACCGATTTATCTCGATCCAAACGAAATTTCAAAAGTGATGTACCTATTCAAAGGAATCAAAAACTCGACCATTAAGGTAAATACTCCAGTAGTTGGCCATGCACCAGTAGTTAGACATTTAGAAATGAGGATAAAAAAATATGAATTCAGCGGGATATTGTGAAATGATTTCATGAACATAAGCTGGTTCTGTCTTCTGCGCATCTATTTCGAGCACCTACGCATGCGCTGTATTGATGCATCCTTCACAAGTGTTCTCGTCCATTGTTTTTTCTTGTTAATTTCTAAAGAAAACTCGTAAGAAACTCGGCACACAAAAGTATAAATATATAGTATTTGAATACTCTTTTTAAGGTAAGTGCATTTATTAACTATATTGCTAAGAATTTGCTAATATAATTTAGAATTTAAAAGTATTGAATTTTGCTTTGATGTGAAAGTGTGGGGGTGGCCAACTACTAGCTCATATTTAAGGAAAAAAATAGTAAATGGCCGGTGTGCCAACTTAGAGCCGAATTTAGAGCCTGGAGAGAAGGAAGAACAACACTCGAAAAAGCTCAAAAGACAGAATAAAGAAATGAAAGAAGCAGAGAAAGTGGGAGGAATGCCAAATAAAGAAAATCAGCCAGCTGAGCAGAGAATCGGACATTTGGAAACTGATTGCCGCAAGGAAACTAAAAAGAGAGATCTCATCAGTAATTAGCACAGAAAGGTGAAAAAATCACTTCTGTGAGTTGCTGGCCGGAGATATGGAAATTAGGGAGCAAAGATGGAGTGATTTTAGGGCAACTAAACTTTCTGTCCAACACTCGCACGTCTTACTTACTCGAACTCTCGACGTACTATCGGTACTATCGATAGTACGTCGAGAGTTCGAGTAAGTAAGACGTGCGAGTGTTGGACAGAAAGTTTAGTTGAGATTATAACCGCTGGTAGTTCGATAGCGTCGAAACGAAAACCCCAAAAAGGCAAGTAATCATACCAGGAGAACAGGAAAGAGAAAAGGTAGCTGGGTGCAAGGAAACAGAAAGAAGAAGGAAAAAAGCAAAGATAACGGTAGCAAAAAAAAGAAAAAAAAGAAACGATAACATGGAGTATAGTGAGAAGGAACGCGGTTGCGATAGTGAACAGGCCAACCCATTCCAAATTTTAGACCAGTGGAATTGCAATCACAAGAGATTACAGAGGAAGAGGTTGAAACGGTTATGTCAGCACTCAAAAGAAAGAAAGCTCCCTCCAGGCCCAGACTCGGTACCAAATTAGGCGTGGTGTCTAGCCACACCAATTGTGAAGGAGAGACTTCGTGGTGAACTTAACAGCTTTTTCAAAGGTAGAAAACAAATTACGGACAGTTGTAGGGAAGGAATTATTGTACCAGTTTTTAAGCAAGGTAACAAGGAGGAACTAGGAAGCTATAGGGGGATAACTCTAATGGACACGTCATGCAAGATCTATGCAAAGATACTGGAAAAAAAGTTACAAGAAGAAGCAGAGGAGAGGAATCTAATCCCAGAGGTACAAGCTACCTTCCGAAAAGGACGCGGAACAACCGAACAGATATACATATTGAATTATATCATACAAAGAGAAATAGCTAAACCTAAGGGGAAATTGTACGCGGTATTTGTTGACCTCAAAGCTGCATATGACTCAGTAGTGAGAGAGAAAATGTGGGAATATATGAGGTAGAAAGGTATATCGCAACAGATCAGGGAGAGCATTGAGCATCTATATGAGAGAACATGGTGTAGAGTGAAAATAGGTGAAAGGCAATCTGAAAGATTTGAGGTTAGGAAAGGGCTAAAACAAGGGTGCCCGTTAAGTCCACTACTATTGAATCTATATACTGCGGACCTCGAGAGAACGCTAAGCTTGGGTCAAGCGGGAGGGGTGGTAATAGGGACGAAAAAGATTTGGAGTCTAGCTTATGCGGACGACGTCGTTGTCTTAGCAAGTTCGAAAGTGGAAATGAAAGAGGTGTTGGTACGAATGGAAAAGTTTTTTTAAAAAACGAATGTTAAAGGTAAATGTGCTGAAAACAAAGTGGATGCTGTTTCAGAAGAGAAAGGGATCCAGGAAAGGGAGTTTTTAATGGGAAGCGATTTAGATAGAACAAGTTAGCAGTTTTAAATACCTAGGCTTTATGTTCCAACAAAATGGGCCGTGCGCTGCACATATCAAGTATATAGTAAAAAAAGCGTGGGTGGCTGCTAACAGGCTCTGGGATACATGGAGAGTATACTTGAGAGAAAATTTTAGGGCGAAAATGATTGTATGGAAGGCATGCGCACGTAGTATTGTGATGTATGGGGCAGAAGTCTGGGGTGTGAAAGAGGAAAACGACATAGAGAGAGTGCCAGTTACAGTTCATAAAGAGGGCCCTGCAGTTAGAAAAGTCCACCCCCTGGTACATCGTTCAACAAGAAGCAAATTCTAACAAGGTGGCAAACACCGCGGTTATGAGAGTGTTATGACTAAATTTGAAAGGAAAGTGAATAGTGCGGAAGAAGAAATAATAGTGAAAGACGTTCTGAAAGCGGTAAGAAAGGAGGGTAAAGGGAGTAATAAGGAAACAACATGGGGATGTCTGCGCAAGCGTATGTATGAAAGGGGGATGGAATCAAGAAGAGATCGAGAGAATGATGAATGAGGAAATGTTAGTGGAAAGGATTCTGGCAGATATACTACTGGAGATAGAGCTGCAAGAGAGACAAAGACACATAGATGAGGGTACCTATAATAGAGACTACAGCAAAATCTAAGTTTTTGGCAGATGTCCAGAGTATCTAGTTAATCCTAAAGCCCCATAGGTAGCGATTGCCCGGTTTAGGTGCGGTAGGGAGGAGAAGAGGATATTGGATGGCTACAACAGATAGGACTTGTCGAGTATATGGTGAAGGGGAGGAGCTACGGGAACATTGGGTTAAGCTGTAAGAAATGTGAATGGAGCGAAGAGGAAAAGTCAGTGGCGAAAAATTGGAAGAAGGTTATGGATGAGAGTGGCTCCGGATTTGTATACATGAAAAAAATATTGTTGTAAGTGCAAAGGATAGGGTTGAAGGCTTCCTTTTTTTTTGATCCAAGAACTTTTGAACTGTTTATTTTTTGCTGTATTAATTTGGATATTTTTATTTCCCGTTTCATTCTGGTGTCTTTTTTGTTGTTTTCTTTGTTATATTTTTTGTTCTATGCTTGTCACACTAATGTACGAACGGAGCCCGAGCCCAGAACGAGCAGACATTTTAACTGCTTGTTCGGGGCTCTATACAAGAATGGATAGGATCGTTGCGACTGTTACTACGTGGTAATTCATACTCACATTGATTTGAAAAAATCACTATGTTTTAACCACACTTATATAAGTGTATGAAAAGTATGAATGAAAATAGTAAGCAAGAAATATGAACATAGTGAATGAAAATAGTAAGCAAGAAATATTACGGCTGCCCTGACTCTGACTCGAGTCAAGGATTACACTGATACGAGTCAAGGATTGTAGAGGAAGCATGAAAGAGACCAGAAAGGAGTTTCTCGTGTCTCGCGAGAGCGAGACCATATCTGATTTCGCTCTCCTAATGCTCTCGCTCTCCTAAGGTTTTTCGAAACCTAACCCAACCTAACCTAATTCATTTTCAAAACGGTCTCGTCTCGGTCTCGTCTCGCATTTACGAGACGAGACGAGAGGAGAAAAATATCGTTCACGTGTGAAGCCCTAGTACTTTTTCCTGGATTCTAAAAATCTCTGGATAATTGTATCAGAAGGGTCAGAGTATGCCAGCACAGCCGAGACTGCCATTTAGCTGGCATCGTATATTATAACTAATGTCAACATGTCTACTTTATAAAATCTGGCGTGTCCGATCTGCCACTCTATACAAATTAATTAATCTTGAACTGCTGTTGCAATATCCAGACTATTTGATCGCTGACCAAATATTCTTGTTTGTTTCTAGTTCTTTGGGAAGCTTCTATTAAACCAATATCCTCAGGATCTATATGTGGTTTAGCATCTCGTTGAATCCAGTTCGTTGGAAAGCTATTTCACCTGTGCCATTGCTTTTGAATTGAAGGTAAGAAATTTTTTACGACTATATTTGTATGTATTTTTTACGTAGTATTATGTATTCGCAGAAACTTTAGTTTCCATTGTACTAATACAGCGATTTTTGCTGCATGTCTTAGGTCAAATGCCAAATGCCAAGTTTACCATCAAAATGCTTATTCTGAGAATAATTCCAGCATGGACTACTAACGGTAGCTAGAACATTACCTTGTCTAACATGTTCTTCTGTTCAAACTGCATTTACAAATGTACAGAGGTGAACGTTATCATCATGTATGATGAGCTGCAAAACATTTTGAAAATTTAAATTAAATATAATAAAAATTAAATGCAATTTTCATTTCCGGTAGTATTTATTTTAGCGAGCTCGCGGTCAAAAAACTACAGAGATTGTAAATGCCAATTATCACAATTGCACGCGCATATCTAATAAAAACTTTAAAGATTGTAAATATCATCAGTTGTCTATAAAATTTCCAAACGTCACAAAATGATCCGCAGTCAAACAGTCAAAGTGTCAAATTATTATGAAACATTTACAATTGTGTCTATTTCTAGTGTTTTTTATTGTACAGTACTCATTAGCTAAAGCACTGCTAACGAATTCTATTCAAAAAAAAGATGGGGGGAGTCTTGTTACAACCAAGGAATCCAATAATTTAATCGCTCGGAATATTATTAACGAAAATATTTTAAGATTGGAAGATGCAGAACTATCAGACGAAGGTAAAAAAAATATAGAATAGAAAACAAGATATTTGCTTGAATTATTTGTTGCCTTAAAATATTATTGATGATAACTTTAGAAGATTTAAAATGTATTTAGATGTTGATAAATATTAGCTTGTTTTGAAGTAGATTAAAATATAATTTTTTTTTTGAAATATACCAATCGAGTAAGGTACCGTCACTGAACTCGAAGGGGGTCAAAAAATCAAGATTTTTGAAAATTAAGAAAAATTGTCAAAAAATGCGGTTTACATCTTGAATTTTTTCCAGTGAATTGAACAAAAAATTAGGTTTTTTTTGACGAGCTTTATAAAGTTCTGTAGGTGCATTTAAATTTTTTTACTTTTTCTTCAAAAACTCCGTTCCTCTTGCGCGTCGAAACGGGAAATTGTCATTTTCTGTTGTAAAACTGAACGGGCCTTCGACCCGTGTCCGTCTGCCCCACGCAAGTACCGCACGGCGTCCTCCAGGTGCCAAAAACAGGAGATCGTTTCTAGCACCTTTGAGGAGCAATTTTGTCCCGCGGCTCAATTTTTTTACTGCGTCCTCTTGCCGCGTCGATTTCATGTTTTTTGACGTCATGCGGAAAAGTACGCGACCGTCGGTTCACCCGGTGCGGCGGAAAATGTAAGCAAAAAAAAAACGTTTTTTCCACTGTTGTGGCGTCCACGTGCTCTTGATAGAAGAGCGCCGTGTCTCCAACCCGGTTCGTTCGATGCGAGATATTTACCCGCAACCGGAGGTGGAAGAATCTGGTACCTTCGACATCCTTTTCCCGCTCTGGGTCAATTTTAACAAAAAATCGGCAAAACGCGGTGTTTTTTTCACCTAATTTGCGGGGAACCCTCTCCTGGGATACCCAACAGTCGGATCGGGACCGGACCGGCACCAGTCGATTCGGCATAGTGCCTTTAAGTTTGTTTTGGAGTTTACTTGCGATTGCGCGCTGGATGGCGCCGGGACCCCCGAAAAACCATATTTTGCAGACGTACGCGAGAATCCTCCGGGATTCGCTAAATTAAATAGCAGGGCGCGACGCCCTGCTATTTAATATATAAAATTTTTATTATATAAAATACTATACTATAATCTACATAATCTACATAATATGTTGTAGATAATATGATTTATTTATTTTCCTCTTATCTTTCCTTCTTTGATCTTTCGACCTCCTTTGGTCAACTCTTCGGTCTACTCTTGACCACCTTTCAACTCCTGATGCTAGTAGGTATCGAGGGCTAGGGAGTTAAACTTCTTTCTTCTTCAGTCTATTACTCCTAATCCTACGGTGGTGGACCTTACCTGTGCCAAGAGGATGCATGGCCAGAAGGAGGTCCGTCTGGTCCCTAACGAAAGGAAACCTGGCAAAAGGTATAAATTGCACACGCCATCCACCCCCTCCCGCCCTCAATGGATAGTGCAAACCGAGGTAACAACCACCAGGTGGGTACGGGCATCAGCTCGGAATCCCACCCTGCGCAAGCAGGCCGCCCAATCGGATCTGGTGTGGGCAACAATCCATTCCCGGAACGTAGGTTCCCCAAAAATTGCACCCGTAAAGGGAGACTCCCGTCCTCTAAGGACAACACAAGTAGCAGGCTAACGAAACCCGGGCCTAGCAATAGTAATGATGCAGAGCTGAATAAAGCGGCATCTAGCAAAAAATATGTGAAACCGTCCGTCAGAGCCTACAGGAATAGAAGGGCGGCTTACAAACTCCTCGACAAATTTAAGGGCATCCCGGAGGAAAAGCGGTCTGATCAAGACAAGGCGAAACTCGAGTGGGTCCTTAAAGTTACGAAAGAGCATGAGTCGGCGGCAACCCAGGGATCGTCCAAAAGAAAGGACAGATCGATGGATGAATCCCCGCTCATAGGGAAAAAAAGGGCACGACTGGGTCCTTCGCCACAGTCCAACAAAAAGGGACTTCCGAAACGCTCATACAGTGAGATCATAAAAGATCATCTGGTATGGGCGGTCATTGACAGAGGTCACCGGGATGGGAGTATCGCGCCAGCCAAATGAGGACTGGTGGAATCGGCTCTCTTGGGCAAATACCTGGACATTCTCCAGAAGAATCCAGGCCCAGCTCCTTGCTGCAGAGACGCAGGTTGGCATCAAGGACATATCAAGCTGGTGGCTTGTGCGGATCAACGATCAACGGACCTGTAGAAGCAAGCCATCGGGGAAGTGGGGGAAGTCTGGCCAGGCGCCCGAATCGAGCCTGTCTCAAGGGACAAGATCCCGAGCATACCGAGATCGAGAGCCTGGATCCCGACGGAACCATCTGACCCGAGGACAATTCTGAAGATAATTCAGACCAGCAACCCCACGCTTCCAACTGAGGATTGGAGCGTTATCAAAGTTAGCGAGGCAGACGACGGTGACGATTTATAAATAGAGAACGAAAGGGTCTATAAGGCAATAGTAACGACGCACCGCCAGATCTCATTTGGGAGTCTCGACGCCCGTCTAAACTCGACACGAATTTTTAAAAATTGAGCAAATTGAAACCTTCAATATTCGGTGAAATGTTTTAGAATTGTATTGCTCTTTTCAGGAATTATAGCCCCAGGTGTATACTTTCGAACCACACCTCTCTCGGCGCATTACACCTCCGGGGACGTTCCGCAGGCCCCAATTCGCAAAGTCACTTTTTTTCACCTCTTCAAACGGAAACGCTTAAAAGAAAATTTACATTTCCAGTGCGACAAGTGCATGCCCGGTGAAAAGGCCAACAGTATGGCGTTTGAATTTCTCAAATCCATCAACGGCTTCGCACTCCAGGTCAAAAAAACTTTGATCATTCCTTGCCGCGGAATCGCAAATTTACACTTACAGCTGATCATTTTGACACTATTTTCGCTCAGGTTATGTGGAAATGTCATTGTTGAAGTTTATCCGTTTATGATTATTCGTGTGCTTGTGAAAAGATAAAATTAAAGAAAAGAATTTAAATCAAAATTCTGATTTTTCGCTCAATGTTAGGTTGAAATTCAAATAAAATTCAAAGAGATATCTTGAAATCTCTAAATTGCAGATTTCGGCGACTCTGGCTCTTGATTAGCAACACATAGCAACGTCAAAATTTGCATTTTTTCAAAAATTTCTACAAGAAAACGAAGTTTTTTCACTTTTCTTTTAGCAGATTCTTAAAATTCAGACCATTTTACATCAGAAACAGTTGCTTCCCTTCACATTTGAATTCCAAAATTTATTTCATAATCCGCGATATTTACGAGTTTTTTTTTAGAATAATTTGAGCTTTTGAATTGAATTTAGATTCCAACGTTACAACACGCGTCTTCCTCGAATCTATATCAACAGAGTTTTTGGCGAAAAGCTGTCAGTTTTACCATTTCACTGCGGAAGGAACAGCCATTTCAATATTTATTGACATTTTCGATTCAAATTCGAATACAACTCATCAACTTCTATTAAAATATGTTGCATGAATTTTCTGCGGCTGACGGTCCAGACGTGGCCGATGTTTGACATCAGCCCTCCAACTGTTTACTTGATTTTCAAACATTTGCGTATTTCTTTTCCATACATTTCTAATAAATTCTTCTAGCATGAATCGACAGAGTAAACTTTCCTCTACCAGCGGAGCAAATTTCATCATTCCTTTGCAAACCGCTTTACCAGGATTTTTTTTAAATGCAATTCATTTGCCAGGATTTGGGGTGGCTAGCAACGGTTGTATAATCATCTCCGCCCCACAGAAGTTTCCTTCCATTTTCCGTGGTGAATGGTGTCCGGGAAAATTTTATTTCTCAGATTTGTTAAAGTTGGAAAATTTTACATTAGAAACAATTGAATATTCCAGCAAATTCACACTTTTACGTGAGTAAAAGTACGCTCGGCCATATTTTATTAGAGTTTTTACTGATTTTATAAAAGAAAACTATTTTTTTACAAATTTATGATTGGCGATTCGTGATTCTTCTAATTTTACTTGGTGGACGATGTAAGTTTTTCGGTCATCTGGTGATTTAAAATCCATTTTCCAAACGGTGAGAATTACGAGTTTTCTACAAGAATAGTTAAAGATTACACATATAATTTGGAATCTAAAGTTGTATTCCTCGACTTCCTAGCGTGTATAGCATAATAGTTATTGTTGAAAAACGGTCAGTTCTACCACTTGACGGCTGAATGAAAAGCCATAGCGAAATTTATTCGGATTTTCTTTTTAAAATCAAATAGTGCTCATTGAGGCCTATTGAAATTTGCTTATTGAAAATGTGCTTGATGCAAACTTTTTGCGGCTGATATATTTTTGCGGCTAATAACTATAAAATGAAAACTGCAAGAGATATATTGAAATTTCTTTCAGATTTATATAGATTATACATTTTTTTATTGAAATTGACGGTTTGGTATCGTCGTGGTCGATAGCCTTGACACAGAATTTCTGTAAAATCTTTGAGTTTTATATAAATTGTACATGTTTCTGTTGATATTAACATTTTGGTATGTTTGTGGTCGATAGCCTTGACGCAGGATCGTGTCGGATTCATTGAATTTTTTTTAACCAGTTTCACTTGGAACAATGAAATTCAACACATTTGTAGAAAAATAATTATTCTATGAATTGTTGGGTAAATTTTGCAAAATATTCTATATAGCAGCGGTCCCTCAAAGTCAGAGCATAACTTACCCTTTAGTTTCTATTAAAAAATCTTTCAGTTTTATATAGATTGTACATGTTTCTAATGAAATTGACATATTTGTGGTCGATAGCCTTGACACAGGATTTTTTTTAATAAAGAAATTACTTGCAAATATATTTTTTTGTCCAATTTTCCCGAGTCTAAGAAACATACATTTAGCGCTATTTTGTAGAGCAGATTTTCATCTAAAAGTTGTGTCATTTTCATTTTTCCAATGCGAACCGTTTTGGCGGAAGAGCCCATTTAAACCCGTGTAAATTGAGAAACGAAATTCAGAGAAGGGGTAACGTACCCCTTCTAAAATTTTTTCAATTTTATATTTTTTACTTTTGCGACCAAACCGAAGGTTTTTACAAAAAAATTTTCCACCTTGAGGCGTTGACGAGTTATTTGCAAATAAGGTTTGATGCAAAAATAATTTCTCACGACGTCCCCATTGGAGTGGGAGCGTTCAAATTTTGTCAACTCATACCTCTGGTGGCTACCCACATTCAGTTAAAGTTTCATTGAAATCCTTCAAGGATTAATATATTTTTTGAAATTTTTGAATATTTTTAAATTTTCGCATTCGGTTTTGACCGGAATTTGTGATTGACATGTCTGGATTTGTTCAAAAATTTTTTTAGTAAGTTTTACACAACGTGGAACGATAAAATTTCACACATTTGTAGAGAATTAGTCAGTCTATGATATCCCATAGTTGGTTTTGCAGAACATTTTATCTGGCGGCGGCCGCCGCCCCTCAAACTCGAACATAACAAAAATTTATAAATTCAAATAACTATAAAACGAAAACTGCAAGAGATATATTGAAATTTCTTTCAGATCTATATAGATTATATATTTTTCTATTGAAATTGACGTTTTGGTATCTTCGTGGCCGATAGCCTTGACACAGAATTTTTGTAAATACAGAAATTTTGAAAAAAAAAAATGAAATTTTGTCAAATCTTTTTTCTGTCCATTTTTCCAAACTCTACCGAACATGCGTTTAACACTTAACACGCGATAGAGCAGATTTTCATAAAAAAAGATTTTGTTGCACACCGCGAAGCGGCAAATAAATCAAGACCACATACGCGCAGCAGCGCCGCGTGAGCAGGTGAGCAAGAGCAGACAGCGCCGCGCGTATGTGGTAAACCAGATAAATCAAGACGACAAACGCGCGACAGCGCCATGGTGGTCTTGATCGTATGTGGTCTTGATCAGATATATCAAGATCCAAAAGCTGAAGGCAATGTGGCACAATACATTTCTTATCGAAATATTAAAAGACTATATACCGCCTTCATTTATTTGTACAGTATTGCGTGAAATTTAAAAATAAAGCGGGTTTTGAATGGCATATTCTTTCAAAAACTCTATTGCTAGGCAACGCTTCTAAAGCGTATTGATTGGCACAGTCTGGCAGTATATTTACAATAAACTATAGTCTACCACATGCCGTACCAGGTGGCGATGAAAGCGCCAGTGGCACTTTTACACTTTTAAATTTTCCATATAGGGTGGCATACAGGGCTACATACAAAAACACAACATGATTCCTTCATCGTCACCAGTGACGTGCACATCTAAATTCTCCACATTATTCCATCCTCATCAACTATTTCAACCTCTACAACTAATCCACCCTAAAACAACAATTACACCCACGACAACTATTCCATCTTCATCACTATTTCACTTAAAAAGAAAACGATTAATATGTACTAGTTAACTATTAAAATTTATTTATAAAATTTATTTTAATTATTATTTCCATTTTATATTAAAATCACGAACAAAACTTTCAAATTAAAATAAACCTTCGGCTACAAAAGACGCATCTATACGTCCTCAGAAGTCCATCAATATATCGTGTGTTTGAAAAAGAACTCTCTAGTTTTAAATATTAATTATAATAATAATAATTTCTTTATTTCCTTAATAATTATTACAAATATATGTTTACTCATACAATGCATACTACATTACTACATACAATGGAAATTACCCCAACGCAAAGGCACAGCCAGAGCGCGGGAGGGGCGTTCAGTTCGTTATTTTAAATACAGTAACTTTTTTTTAATGCAGCAACTTGTTTGTTTCTTTCTTTTTTCAAAGTGGTTTTGGTGGTAGGCTCAGTAAGTGGTTAATAATATTGCTTCGGATTTGTTTAGAATTAGGCAGAATGTTGGGAGGGAGGTCAACTTACCAGACACGACCCCGGTAGGACCAGTGTTTCATGCCCTGCGTGGTTAGTTTCGTGGGAGCCCTGGGCACACCTCTGCTCACGACCCTGGTCTCGTGCCCATGATATACCATTTCCAAAAACTCCCTGCTCTTATGGACTTTCATTAAAACCGTCAATTTATAAATATTATTTATGGTTAAAACTGATAAGTCCTTGTACAACGCCCCGGCCGAATCAAGCCTTCCTCTCTTCAGAATTCCTTTAGGCAAATTATTTTATGCAACGATTGCAAGGTGTTTTGGTCCAAAATATTTTTTAGTCTGGAAAACTCATATATCAACTGATTTATTCGTTTAGTTAGTGTTCCTGAGTGTAATTTCCAGTTCATATGCTGCTCTCTCTGAATACCTAAATATTTAATACTTTGAACTCTTTCTATTGTATTGTTTCCTAATTTTATATTAAATATATTACTAGGTTGAGAATTCTTATAGATTGAGAATGCAATATATTTGGTTTTGTCAAGATTCAATGAGAGTCGGTTGAGGTCCATCCACCAAACAAGAAACAGTGAAAAGTTGATAGTAGTTTTTCATTAATTTCAACATTAAATTATTAACCTAATAACGCCTAGACAGTTTGGTTTCCACCAGAGCAGGTGGTACTCATGATGCTTTAGATGCAGTCACTTCAGAAATAAATGAATGTTTAGACCAAAGCACCAAGACCATAGGAATCTTCCTTGATTTAGCAAAGGCGTTCGTCACGGTGTCTCATGTCCTGTTGGTTAAAAAACTTGGGAGTATGGGGGTGAGAGGAACAGCTTTAAATAGCAAGTACCATACATAGTAGCGCTGAGAACATTCCCCAATCTAACCTGCCGAGGTCTTCATGCAAGGTAGCTAATGAACTTAAAGCTGTTCCTCTCACCCCCATACTCCCAAGTTTTTTAACCAACAGGACATGAGACACCGTGACGAACGCCTTTGCTAAATCAAGGAAGATTCCTATGGTCTTGGTGCTTTGGTCTAAACATTCATTTATTTCTGAAGTGACTGCATCTAAAGCATCATGAGTACCACCTGCTCTGGTGGAAACCAAACTGTCTAGGCGTTATTAGGTTAATAATTTAATGTTGAAATTAATGAAAAACTACTATCAACGAGTACTATAGTACAATAGAGTACTACTATCAACGAGTACATATAATAAACGAGAGTGCTTCAAGGAAAATAATTTCAGATTCTAGATTTTGTTCATATTTGGATTAATAGACATTTTCATAATTGAAGTTTTTATGTGTCAATTTCCGCCATGTTATACGTCAAAAATTTCCGGAACTTTTTGACGTATAAACTTAATATTTGCCTGAAACTTTCATATTCCCGCCTTTCAAACTTGGCGAATGCGCATGCGCTGAACTAGCCGTAAAAAGGTCTATTGTACTTCTATATCACCTGAATGAATGTATATCATCATATTGTTCCTATGAAGCCTACTTGCCAATTTATAAGCCTTTATAGAATTGACTGGGAAATAGTATATTTTGCAACTAGGGCGGTAAGTTGTCAAAATTACGCGAGAGCTAAATTGGGCGCTCAAACGAAGTGAGTGCGCACATTCGCTCGAGAGGGCAATTGACAATACCGCCCATGTTACAAACAATATTTTTTATTGGCATCCGCGTCATTTAAACAATATATTACTGGTTATGTTGAACGTCAAACTCGACAACATCAATGTCAGCTGATTAAGTTGGTTATGAAATTTTTTAGACATTTGAGTCCTAAGTGATAAGAGTAAGAATGGAATCTACGGAATCTTACATTGCGCGTGGCCCGACACGCACTTAGCCGTTTTATTTTTTTTAATTTTTGCTGATTTTTGGTTCTGTGTGGGATTCTAACCCACGCTGTCTGACTCAATAGCCAAGTGCTTAACTATCTGAGCCACCACCACCTGTGCATGGTGTAACATGCCCAATATTATATCATGCGATGGGATGTATCTTACAAGTTTGGGATCCAGGCGCCATCAAAAAAAAAATGGAATCAAAAATGAAGAATTTGCTTAAATTTGCAAGATTGCCTCCAAACCGACTAACCAACCGTCTGTTCACCTTCTGGAAAAACAAGAAGCTTTGTACCACTTGGTTGACAGAGACCGAGAAGGATATTAAAGAACTGGGAATAACAGATCTCAAAAACAGACAGTCTGTGAGACGCACCCTGAAGGAAGTCCGTGGATTTCAGGAAAAACCTCGAAGAAAGGTACCCCCTGGACAGAAGAGAGAAAGGAATTACACCGGCAGAAGATGCGACAATACTGGGCACAGGTCAAAGCCCAACAGTTGAGCAAGCGTGGTCCAAAGTAGGCATATTCGAAAGAAGAAGAAGAAGAAGAATTTGCTTTTTCGGTGGTGTGAATTCGTCATAAAAACTCTATTCAATTTTCGGTATCACCATAGAATTTACACTCATTTTAAAACGTTTTCTTTAATTTCCGTAGAGAGTATACTTTTTATTGAATTTTTATTATTATTTTCCAATGAAAAAAAAAATCCTGATATTTCACGTCACGTTTTTAATATCGCAATCATGATTGTGTTTTTCATTGTATTTTTATTTATTTGTTTATTTTAATGTAACCTAGCGATATTTAATATTTGCGTGCGTTTGTGGAAATACAACCAGGTGTGATATTTCTCGTATTAAAATAGGGAAAGATTATGCGTTCTGGCTCCTCCTCACTCCTCGACCCCCACCACTACCCCCACCCCTAGTACAACGCTTAAATGTTCCCCGTATAATTTCTTAACATCTGCATAAAGGTTCTGACAAAACAATTTCGGGTAAACTTCCCCAGTATAAGTGAAAAATTTAGTCAATGAATCATCGAATAAACATTTTATATTATAGGCGAAACTGTATATTACGTGGATATGTGTCTGTTATATAATAGTATAGCTATTATCAGGGTTCGGCGAGCATGTATCATCAGTTTTTAAAATTTATTCAAAATCTGCGTATACAACATTTTTCAATCAAAATTTTGAAATTTTTATATATTCCCCGGCATCATATCACCTCTCTTATCTTTTACCAGGTCTTCCGTAGGCATAATAGTGTAAATTTTGTTACAGTCGTTCAATATATGTTGATTAAACGAGAATTCAGTTGAAAAAAAAGTTAAACAGCCGTCACATAAATATTTTTTATCGTGACGCGATGTGATTTGACTTCTTACAAGCCGTGAAATATTTTTATTATAAACATAATGTCCTTTAACACCTTCTTCCAAATATAATAAATTTACATGTCTTTCCCTAGTCACGTTAGTAAGGTAAATTGGTCCTACTACGTCATGTTGTTTAGATTTAAAATTAAACTCCAAGCTATAAACGTTAATACTAATATTATTCAGCTGTTCAAATTTTGAAATGTCTTTAATTCTAAGCGGAAATTCTAGTCTGTCATATTTTAAAATTGAAGAAAAGTCGGGATATGATGCCGGGCGATCAGAACCCACATTCGTGGGGTGTAATGCGGATACAATGCTCCATAAAAAACAAAACTCGTCTTCATTCTGAACATTGATACAAGCTTTCCTATCCATAATCTCTTTTGGCAGTTCAATAAATGACGACCCACGTATTGGTTTATATTTATTGATAATAATTTCTAAATGGGAAATCTCCCTCAGTGACCAAACCAAATCTTTCTATTGAAACTTGTTAGATTTGGTTTTAATTGTGGCACACATACAGTCTTAAATTTCATCAAAATTACTCATGCTACGTGTTATTTCTGAGTGTTAGGTTGGATATGTGGCAGGGAAGAGGCTGGTGCCCCAGGAGTGGGGACATGAAAGGCTGATGATAATACAAACAGCGTAGAGAAAGCTAACCCGCCTTAGGCCTAAGCCGCACTACGACTGAACCGCCGCTGTTAGAACTGTATTTGGGACAAAATAAATTTGGGACAACAAATCAGAGTGGTTTTTTCCACAGAGACAAAATGTCTTCGTTTCCTGCTCTGTCGGAAAGATCCACTGGTCGCAAAATAATGTATTTATCTATTCTTTAAAAGACTCGGAAGGAATAAAGACAAGAAGGCTATTCGGCGGAGAACCCTTGCAACGCAGTTCGGCTAGAATGGGCAGAATCCACAAAAAGTCTCCGTCAACAAAATGAGCGTGGTCGCATGCCGGCCGAGACAAAACGTGCAAAAACACTCGCCGTGCTTCTCTCGCGGCGACTCAAATCGCACTACTTATTCTAACTCGCGCAGCTTTTTGAACACGCAGTTTTTTTTATATTATTCTATTCCTAATCGTTTCGCGATTTTTAACTCAATGCGCGCGATCGACACCGGACGAAAATATTTAATCGCGTTCGCTTGTAAAACCATCTTAAAACCATGTAAAAGTAAGCTGTAAAACCATGAAAAAGGGGCCGCAGTTTTTTATAGCGTGATTTTGTCAAGTAAACTTATACACGCTTATACACTTGCGGCTTTTTTTCCGCGACTGATTTTAAGACCTAGGCTGCACTACGGCTAAACCGCCGCGGTATTTAATCGCGTGACTTCGTGACTCAAGTAAGCTAATACAAGCGGCTTCACTTGCGGTTTTTTCCCGCGACTGATTTTTACCATAGCGTAATGTGTGTTTATCGAGCGGTTTTGCGGTTATAACGCTTTCCGCTCGCTGATAAAAACCGTAGTGCGGCCTCGGCCTAATAGCATAGTGTAAGCTTCACAAGCGGTTTCGCGGTTATAGTGGCTAACCGCTCGCTTGAAAAAACCGTAAGGGCGGCCCCGGCCTTAAAGACAAAGCTTTATTAACAATCTTGTCCAGATATGATTCACTATAAAAGTATTTATGACTTCAATACAGTATCGTGGACGTAAATAAAACTGATAAAACTAATTATCTTTGCTCAAATTTGTATTGTATTGTATTTTTTTGCATGTGTATGAGATTTAAAGTCCTACAATGTAAAATCACATGGGATTATATTTGTGTTTTATAAAAGTAATAAAAAATAAATAGAATGTAAACAAAATTTGAATAAATTGGGAGAATTTGCATTGAAAATTTGTGGTCACATTCGGAATAAATTACAAATGCGGGGTCCATTTTATTGGATTGGCCCTAAATAATGCAAATGTAATGAGGGACGCAGCTTCTACAGCTGTAAATACGCAGTTTAAACAGGAAAATTTTATTTTTAAATTTTGTTACGCGGCCCGAATAAAATATTCATTTTGATGCTGGATTAGAAATGATAGTGGAATATATTATTTCCCGGCCGCTTTCTTTATCCTATCAAATTGATGGTTCTGAATATACTTTATGTGAGAAGGTGGTGGGAAATAACGGAGAATTTATGTTTGGATTTCTAGTTTGCGCGAAAATATTTCATGGGTTTAAGGAACTTTGGAGAAACATTTTACGTTTGCATTTATGTCATATGGTTATTAGGAACAATCTAAATGTAGACAAATATCTCATAAAATGGAATTGCCAGTGTTGTGATGGTACTTACATAATTTAATGACTTTAAAAGAGAAAAATAATTTCTTGAAAAACTTTTATGAAAATCAAACGCAAAGCTATCCAGGAGGATTTATTGAAGATGATGTGTGACAATTAGTTATAAATACAAAAAAAATGGGTGTCCGAACAATAATACAAAAGTAATGAAAAAATAGATTCATCTAAAACCGCTAGACAAGAGATCGAGTTTTTAAAAGATGAAGGACTTCGAGGTAAATATTTGGAGGTTGTATATCGCTCATTATTAACAATGCCATCAATAGATGCATTATGTTTTTTTAAGATAACATTTCAAAAATGAGTAGTTAATAACTGATTAGTTATAAATGTTGTATTAATACATTTTTATTACTCATGCGCGAAAATTACTTCTTGACGTAGATTATTTAATACGAAAAATGTCACATCTCGTTGTATTTCCACATAACCTGTACCAATATCGCTGGTTATATTAAAACAAAAAAATAAATAAAAATAAAATGAACACAATCACAATACAATGGACTGAACTGTCAGTAGTAACTTACGTCATCAACAGAACGCGCGAAAATGGCCGCGTTTAAACAGCTCAAAATTGTTCTCTATTTTAAATATTTTTTTAAACTTAATTACAGAATTTTTAATCAGTATTTATATTTTTTACTAGGTTATAACAGTGTAAACAGTGAATCAAAAAATTACAAAATGCATATGCCCTATTTCGAACATTAAAAATTGGAATTTGAAAAATTGAAATTGAAAAACAGAAATTGAAAATTGAATTTGACTAATCTTATTTTCCAAAACTTCTAAGTAAATTGTAACTTCTAAGTGACCAGTTAAGATATAATTTTCGTCAGTGAAGCAGTAACACCGCATATCTCAATTTGGGTCATTTTGAATTATATACATCCAACGGATTTGTAGTTTCTCGCTCTCTACGAAAATAAGGGTCAAGTTGTAAAATTATTCAGCAGCAACGCTATAATCGTAAAACTGTTATCACTACAAATCTTAAATAAACCAAGTGTTTAACAACTGAATTCCTCAATCAAATGGGGATTTTCTCTCGGCTAATATCGACAGTTATAACGATCGACCTTACGGCATAAAGAAAAACTTTAGCTTCGTCTGAAAATATATTATTTACCGAAAATTCGAATATAATTTGAAAATTTAATAAAGAGAATATAATGTAACAAGTCTTAAACCAACTAAAGCTTATAGGGATCAAATTTTTGTTTAGTTGCAACTACGGAACCCTACATTGCGCGTGGCCCGACATGCACTTGGCCGTTTTTCTTTATCATTTAATATTCCTATATTTAATAAAGTTAAGTATATTAAACCGATATCAGTGAACTTGTAAAGCATGAAATAATACATAGCAGGGGTGGACAAACTATTCATCATTGCTACCGGTTTATATTAATTATTGGCGGAGGTCTATCAACATCGTATCGCTGCTCCAGAAGGACATTGACTGTAATTTTTTTGGAGACTACAAAAACTGAATGATTTTACAATAATTGCAACCATTTATGATGCAATTTCAATCAGAAAACAAAACTATATATTAATCAGGAAATGATACTCATAAACATAGAAGAGGTGTTGGTATAATTGTATCAAACTACACAGCTGATTCTATAACTGCTTTTAAACACAGATAGAACAATGCTCTGAAAAATAAACGCAAAACCTTTAGCTATGAACATCATATAGGTGTATACTCTAACTTCGGAATCGAGTGAGGATGAAATCGAAGAATTTTATTCCCAAATCTCCGAATTATTACATACAATACAGAAAATTCACGAACTGGCCATGAGTATAGGGAACTTTAACGCAAAAGTTGGATCTGATTTTCACATCAACAATTTTATGGAAATATCTCGTCAATGCCGCAAGATGGAAAATTAAAACCGGGATATCCGTATGTGAAACGTCGGTATCTTCAAAAAAGTATTCTTTGCAAATTTTGTAAAATCCTTCGGTTTGGTCGCAAAAGTAAAAAATATGAAATCCAAAAATTTATCAAATACCCCTTCTTTTCTCTGAATTTAGTTTTTGAATTTTTTCATTTATAAAAAAAAATTTCGGCCAAACGGTTCGCTTTGTAAAGATGAAAATGACACAACATTTGGATGAAAATGTGCTCTATAAAATAGCGCTAAATGCATGCTTCTTAGACTCCGGAAAATTGGACAAAAAATTATGTTTTCAATGAATATTTCTTTATTAAAACAATAATGTGCCCAGGCTATCGGCCATGAAAATACCAAAACGTCAATTTCAATAGATAAATGTATATAATCTATATAGATCTGAAAGAAATTTCAATATATCACTTTCAATTTTCATTTTATAGTTATTTGAATTTATTAATTTCCGTTATGCTCGAGTTTGAGGGGCGGCGGCCGCCGCCAGATAAAATATTTTGCAAAACTAACTTAGGGATATCATAGACTGACTAATTCTCTACAAATGTGTGAAATTTTATTGTTCCACGTTTTGTGAAACTTAATAAAATATTTTTTTCAACAAATCTAGACATGTCAATCACGAATTCCGATCAAAAACGAAAACGAAAATTTCAAAATATTCAAAAATTGCAAAAAAAATATATTAATCCTTGAAGGATTTCAATGAAACTTATACTGAATGTGGGTATCCAACAGAGGTATGAGTTGACAAAATTTGGACGCTCCCACTCTAATGGGGACGGCGTGAGGAATTATTTTTGCATCACAGCTTACTTGCAAATAACTCGTCAACGCCTCAAGGTGGAAAATTATAACCGGGATATCCGTATGTAAGACGTCGGTGTCTACAAGAAAGTATTCTTTGAAAATTTTGTAAAAACCTTCGGTTTGGTCGCAAAAGTAAAAAATATAAAATTGAAAAAATTTTAGAAGGGGTAGTACGTTACCCCTTCTCTGAATTTCGTTTTTCAAATTACACGGGTTTAAATGGGCTCTTCCGCCAAAACGGTTCGCATTGGAAAAATGAAATTGGCACAACTTTTAGATGAAAATTTGCTCTATAAAATAATGCTAAAATTTGCTCTATGTGCATGTTTCTTAGATTCCGGAAAATTGGACAAAAAAATATATTTGCAAGTATTTCTTTATTTAAAAAAAATCCTGTGTCAAGGCTATCGACCACAAATATATCAATTTCAATAGAAACATGTACAATCTATATAAAACTGAAAGATTTTTGAATAGAAACTTACCCTTTGTTCTGCTTTGACTTTGAGGGACCGCTGCTATATAGAATATTTTACAGAATTGACCCAGACAATTTATAGAATAATTATTTTTCTACAAACGTGTTGAATTTCATTGTTCCAAGTGATGTGAAACTTGTGAAAAAAAAATTCAATGAATCCGACACAATCTTGTGTCAAGGCTATCGACCACAAAGATACCAAAATGTTAGTATCAACAGAAACATGTACAATCTATATAAAACTCAAAGATTTTTGAATAAATCTGTTGGAGTTTTTATTCTAAAGTTAGCTGAATCTAATACTTTTTATTCGAGAGAGTCTTTAAAAGGCAGTGGCCATCGACAGGTAAAATATATTGCAAAATTAGTAAAGTAACTTCATAGACTAACTAATTCTCTACAAAACACGTCGATTTCAAACAATACCGACGATTGAACAAAGAAGTTCGACAGAAAATGAAATTGGAACGGGAAGCTTACTGGAATAACATCGCGGCTGACATGGAAGAAGCAGCGTCAAGGCATGAGTACCGGACGTTGTACCAAACAATCCGACGGTTAAGTGGTAAAACAACATCAACAAATGACAATATCAAAAAATTGGATGGAACTTTCGTGACCTCTCCTCAGGAACGTCTACAGCGGTGGAGAGAATTCTTTCATCAGCTGTACAACCACAATCCGCCAGTAGGTCCAGCACCCGAACTGCCGATTATTGAGCAGCCGATAAATCAGTTTCCCGATACTGAACCAACAATCAATGAGGTGAAGACGGCAATAAAATCCCTGAAAAATGGTAAAGCGCCGGGAGGAGATCAAGTAACTGCCGAAATGATCAAAGCCGGGGGAGACGTCTTATTACATCAACTTCACGTTCTCACAGTGCATATATGGCATTCAGATTGTGTTCCATCCGTGTGGAAGAAAGCGATTGTTGTGCCTATTTTGAAGAAAGGCGACAGTCGGGAATGCAAGAATTACCGTGGTATTAGCCTCCTCTCGATCGTCGGCAAAGTATTTATGAAAATCATACAATCAAGACTACAGAAACATCGAGAGCAAACAAGCCGGGAAGAACAAGCTGGATTTCGACCACATCGAGGATGCATCGATCAGATATTTGCTCTCCGTCAGCTAATGGAAGAAAGAATTCGATGTGGCAAACGAACTGTCATCGTCTTCATAGATTTCAAATCTGCTTTTGATTGCATCGATTGGACAAGCTTGTGGGAAGCCCTGAAGATCGAACACGTGCCACTGAAAATCATTCAACTTCTTCAAGCATCGTACGACGGCTCAACCAGCAATGTTCGTATCCGAAACGACATGTCTGAGGAATTCCCGATTCGAACCGGAGTCCGGCAAGGAGACGTGGCCTCGCCGCTCCTTTTTAACATTGTGATCGACACGATTATGCGAAAAGCGTTTGATGGGCGACGCGGAGTTCGATATGATGACAAAAACTTCCTAACCGATCTGATGTTCGCCGATGACAGTGCGGTTTTCGCCAACACAGATGCCGAAGCAACAGACACCTTGTATGACATTTCCCGCATTGCCCAGTCATACGGACTGAGAATCAATGCGGATAAGACCAAAGTGCTTACAACGGATGGATCTGAAGCCAGAGTTTACCTCGATGGAACCACAATCGAGCAGGTACCACAGTTCAAATATTTGGGATCACTGGTTGTGGAGAAGAAAGTAGCTTCGACAGCCGAAGTTCACAGCCGGATAGGCCAGGCAACAGCAACGTTTGCTTCACTCAAGTGGTGCATATGGAAGCGGACGAATATTACCATCAAAACCAAAATACGTGCAAACTTAGTTTCAGAATGTCGGCAATTTCCGGCGGAAGGTCACCGTTCAAAAATTTCTAAAAAATTCTCATGCGGCTCTTAGCTAGGACTTAAAATGCGAATTACGTTTTTTTACAATAACTTTGCCAGTTGCACACTTTTTGCAACTTTTAATAACCTATGGCACGGTCCAGTCTGTTCTCGATCTGCCACTGTAGGGCAGGAAGTTGTGCCATTTGTACTTTCGTAGATCTCGATTGCGGATTGACATCCTAGCGGTTTGCTACTATCGGCCGTGGCGACCTCGTGGTTTATGCGAATCGGCAAATCGGCACATCGTACGCAAGATACCGTCGACCTCCATCGAACAGTTTAGAAGAAATTGCAAAATTTCACCCACTTCCGGTTCGGCAGCCGATAACGTCCGGTTTTGCAAAAACATGTACCGCACGGCCATTTTTGCAAAAAAAAATGCACGGCCTATGCGAAGACCCAGAGACAAAGAACCTACGAAACCGGACCCGCAAACGGGAAGGCGTTCTGTTCAGCGGTCGGTTCGCAATAGAACGTCAAAGAAGATCGTTTTTTGCGATTTTGATTTTTCGATTTTTCGCACTTTTCTCCAAATTTTCAGCAAAGACTCGATAATTTGATATGACAGTTTTGTGCAGAAAAAATCGGCGCTCCAAATAACAGCATTCGCGTCGCGATCGGTCCATATTCGGCCGCTCGGCGGCCGAGAAACCGAAATTTCGTTTTCGCGCCGCACCCCGGCCGCCTTCGGCGGAACCACAGTTTCTCAAAGATTAGCCAATTGTCTGGGGTTTTCTAAACATTTTATCACTGTCTCCCTGCAAAAGTTCTTTCTAAAATCACTCAAAACGTCCGCTTTCATTCTACAAACCCGATTTGACGCATTTATCCCGCCCCCTCCCGGAAAGGCGTACCAAACTATTTTAGTATATGTAATAATGGAAATAATATTTTCAATAAAATTGAATTCAACGCTACAACTTATTTGTTTTTTGTCGTATTGAACTTGTATTGTTGGTCACAGTGGTGTAGTGGTGAACGCATCCGCTCGCTACACCGAGATCCCGGGTTCGATCCCCGGACAAACCGTGAAGTTTTTCACGGAACTATGCTGTGGCCACCTCGTGGAAAGCAATGGCAAACTACCACGAGTAATTCTGCCAAGAGAACCTCTCAAATAGTGCCGTTCGGAACCGGCGATAAAATGAAGGTCCCGCATATGAGTGTGACGATGCGTTCCACAAGTATGCGCGAGAGGTTGCCTACGCTAGAACACTAGTATGGCACCCTAAGAAGAAGAAGAACTTTTATTGAGCTTTTAATTGTGAGCGACATACGAAATAAGTTGGTTTACAGACATAAGTTAATGCGTAATTCTATTATTGTTATTACGAATTATGAGTAATTATAAAATGATGCAAACATTAGGGTCATTATTTAGATAGTATGACATAACTAGTGAAATATAATAAATGGTTTATTGCTGCGTTAATTAAACATTTAAAAGATTTTGCAGCGGAAAATTCGAAACTACGTAATCCCCTTGATTCCATTTTGTGCCTATTTGCATTTAAATGCAAACACAAATTGTTACATAAATAATAAATTCCATTTTGAAATGTGAAATGTAAAATGGTATTACTATAAAATATATTTTCATCTCTGAAAATACCGTTTGAAAAATATGTAAATTTCTCGACGGGGTGTAGAAATGAAAGCTTTTTCAGAATTTCACGTTTTTGTTTAAATTCGAATGATGAATACAAGAGATTTAATAATTAAAACGTACAAGCAGAAGACTAAATTAATACAATAGAGCAAATAACTGTAAAGGCGTGAAACAGAAGTATACAAAGGGAAGACTTTTCAAAGGCTTAACAATTTAAGGCAAAACAAACAATAAAAATGAGTGCGTGTAAAGGTAGACAGACATCCACAGTTCCGCATCCTACGTATCGGATGCACCGCATCAAACAGATCGGAGTATTCTTTCTATAGATAGGTTTTTTATAGGTAGGTGTAGGTATGAAGCTCTGCAAAAGATAAGCTTGAATGCAAACTATTAGTTGGTTTGAAAGTTGTTGCTTCACGAGACGAATTTTCTAAATTTTGATATCGTTTTTAAACACTCTACCCAGTCTTATTGTTTGGAACAATATCAATAAATTTTATATGAAAATCTTAAGGTTTTTTAAGCTTTTAGAAAACATAAAACTAAATCCTCAGCTTTCTTTCGTTCTTAAGACATCGCTGTAAATACAACAAGGTGTTTTTATCTGATTGAAAATTGTGTAGTTTTTTAAGATTTGCTGAATTACAGTAATCTGAATTGCACAATGATTTATATCAACGTAATCACAGTAAAATTCCGCGTCTCTTGATATGTAGTTTGCAAAAATCGGAGAAGTGTCGAAAATCGATTTTTTTAAAACACCTGTTCGAAATCGCGAATTTTGACATGTCATGGATATTGACATATGATACATCAAAAGACGCGAAATTTTGTATAGAACAAGCAATTAATAATATTTTTATGTTTTTGGTGAAAGGTAAATCGGAAAAAAGCAATATTGTTTGAAAACTATTTATTTTTTCGAGATAATTAGACTTATTGCAAACTAAGTTGCATGATGATTTATACTGTTGAAATCTGTATAAAATTCTGCGTATTTTGATGTATAATTTGTAAAAATTGTCGAAAATCGCAATTTTTTTAAAGCATACATGGATAATTGACATATGATACACCAAAAAACGCGAAATTTTGTGTAGAACAAGAAACTAATAATCTTTTTATGTTTTAATGAAACGTAAATCGGAAATAAGCGATATTGTTTTGACACACCTACACCTACAAGTGCGTACACTGTTCCGCATGGTACCGTACTCGTCGGTAATGCCGATGCTCCGAGGGGCAACTTTTCCGATGCGTGCCGATGACGTCATACGGAATATGGTATTTGCTGGTAGTTGCGTCGACAAATCCGATCGCTGCTGATGCTGTGGACGCGCTGTACAAAAATAATCCGTTTGATGCGATGTGTACGATACGTACGATGCGGAACTGTAGACGCCTACCTTAAAGGTTCCATTTTGATCTTTCGGCTCCTGCGAGAGCCCTTCAATGCTTCGTTTATTATTATTTATAGATTAAAGAGTAAAATTTAATTCTTCAGCGGACAAGGAAAATAATGTCAGATTCTAGATTTTGTTCAAATTTGGATTAATAGACATTTTCATAATTGTTTCATAAAATGTAAATAATTGTTTCATTTTCATAAAAGTTTTTATGTGTCAATTTCCGCCATGTTATACGTCAAAAATTTCCGGAACTTTTTCCCTTCATTGGAAGAAGCTGGCCAGATCATTCAACTTCTTAAGAATAATAAGGCAGCTGGAGAGAACTCTATCGTTGCTGAACTGTGGAAAGGTGCTGGAAACAATGCCGTGCGCAAACTAACCGGAATCATCCAGGACATCTGGGAAACAGAGAAATTACTACCCGATTGGAAATCTAGTCTGATCCATCCGCTTCTCAAAATGGGAGATTTTACGGACTAAAGAACTACCGTGGAATTTCTCTCGTCCCGTTAACATACAAGATTCTCTCGAAGGCGTTACAAACAAGTGCAGAAAATCAGTTGGATAGTCAACTGGGAGAATACCAGGGGGGCTTCAGGAAGACCCGATCCTGTGTTGAACAGATCCTCGACCTTAAAACTGTACTTGCATCGTTAACTTTCGGTCGTCACCTTTGTTGATTTTAGGAAGGAATGCGATTCCATCGATAGAGAAACGCTTAACAAAGTACTCCAGGAACTAGCAATAGACAACAAAATCCGCAGACTAATCCTAGAAACTTTGACTAATACCCATTCCAAGGTTAAATTTAGAGGCGAGATTTCAGAAAGCTTCGAAATAAAAACTGGAGTTAGACAAGGAGATGGACTTCCCCACTTCTCTTCTCAACTTCTCAACTGTGTCCTTGAAAAGGTTATGAGAGAATGGCGCAAGGAACTGAACAATTTAGGTGCGCAGAGTGGTATCTACCTGGGACGTAAGAACGATGGACTGGTTGTAGATTGCCTGGAATTTGCAGATGACATGGCACTGTTTGCTGATTCTCCTGAGATGGCAACAATGCAGGTAAACTGCCTAAGAAAACAGGCTGCCAAAGTGGGTCTTCAAGTATCGCTGGAGAAAACAGAATTCTTCACCAACATTAGAGAAGCAAACAGAGAGATGTCACTAGAACAGGGAAACATCAAGAGGTCTGAGAAATTTAAGTATCTCGGTGGATGGATTGAACCCAACTTATCAGAACGAGCATCATTATCCAAGAGAGTCAGCAAGTTAGAACTAGCCTATCGGCTGACTAAGAACACTTACAATAAGAAATGCCTGTCTCGCAACCTGAAACGTAAGCACTACACATCAGTCTTACGACCAAAAGCCCTATATGCCATGGAGTGTCTTTCCTTGAACCGAAAGGGTCTTATAGAGAAATTGGAAATCAGAGAGAGGAGAATCCTCAGGAAGATCCTAGGCCCGGCAAATGAAGATGGGGAATTCCGAAGACGGCATAACTCTGAGCTCTACGAACATATCTCAATATGTTCGTAGATGCTCTCTGACTGTGCAAGGAAAAGAAGGGTAGCTTTCTATGGCCACGTTGCAAGATTGCCTCCAAACCGACTAACCAACCGTCTGTTCACCTTCTGGCAAAACAAGAAGCTTCGTACCACTTGGTTGACAGAGACCGAGAAGGATATTAAAGAACTGGGAATAACAGATATCAAAAACAGACAGTCTGTGAGACGCACCCTAAAGGAAGTCCGTGGATTTCAAGAGAAACCTCGAAGGAAAGGTACTCCCTGGACAGAAGAGAGAAAGGAGTTACACCGGCAGAGGATGCGACAATACTGGGCAAAGGTCAAAGCCCAACAGTTGAACAAGCGTGGTCCAAAGGCCTTTTCGAAAGAAGAGGAAGAAGATACACCTATATTATTTATGCGTTGTAATAATTTTGGTTGAAAACGTGTTAGTTCATCCAGTTTTGATCGATTCATGTGGTAAAATAAAGTACGTTAATGCCATAAACGCAAATTTGGAAAAAATTGCGCTCAATGCTTTATTTGTTGTTTGAATCATTTGATTATATTCTAAAAAAGGAACAGTAAAGTCCAAGAAAAGTCGTTAGAAGCGCTGCGCGACACTACACTACACTATACTACGCAACACTACCAAAAATGTTGACTATTAAGTTGAAACATTGAGATAGACATTAAGTTGAAAAAAGATGTGTTCTTTTGCGTACATGCATATAAATAGAGTATAATAGAAGAGTACTAGATATTTTCTATAGAACGCAGCTAATGCTGACGATGATGGAAAACTATGAGTTTACCCTCTACCCAAAAGCCGTTCAGCGCTGCTAAAGAAGTTTTCACTTCACATACACAAATGTTACTGAAGTAATTAAAAATAATATGCATTTGAATTTGAAGGATCAGTTACTATAGGAAAAAGAATAATTAGTATTATGCGACCAACTTGTGTCCATCCATTGTGCCCACTCCGTCTTTGAGGAAATTTTAGATAATTACCAAATTACTAAAATCAAATGAGATAACATCATGCAACAGAATATCTCTTATACAATTAAATTCTGATATAGCAATTCACACGGAACTATAAGATAATATCTCCTGAAATGTTAATCGAAATTTCGCATTGTGTATTATTGACATTACAGATGGGTTCATCTATGATAAGTGCTTTAATTAATCACGGAAAGGTACACAATGAAACAAGAGCGTCGCTATTATTGTAAACATATATATATATATATATATATATATATATATATATATATATATATATATATATAGAGAATCCGGTTCTTTTCAGAGCCAACCCTCAGCATCAACGCGGAATCCCCCAGAAAACAATACAACACAGGTATCTATCCGCGAAAACCTCAAATACAACATATATATATATATATATATATATATATATATATATATATATATATATACATATATATATATATATATATATATATATATATATATATATATATATATATATATATATAGAATAAGCTGTTCTGATATTCTTTACTCTGGAAGGGGCAATATACTCAAATGTGTCGTCTTGATTTCTACGTACCCATTTTCTAAGAAGTTTCAATTTATTTTTGCCGTGCCGCCCCTCAGCGTTATACTTTGTTACTAACATGCTGTTCAGTTTAATGAAATTCTGTTCTAAATCTTCTTTATTAAACATTTCTGGGTTTTTCTCCATATCTAAAATATTCTCATAGATACTACAACAATCCTCTTTTGCACTCCAATCTTTTAAGCTATTTAAAGAAGTTGAAATTTTTAATGCTATATCGTTACCTTTACGTGGGAAACTACCAGGTTCATATGGTTCCCTAGTAATAATATTTATAGATTCTACACTGCCAGAATTATCAACACTCTTTTTTTATTTTCAATATGTAAACGTCTAATAAACCTTCTATAATCACAATCTTTGTCTGGTATACTGGATAACTTTTCATTAATTCTGTAATCAAATTGTACATTTGGCTCCTTCAAATGATTACTCTAGTCACTGCTAGCATATTCATCATAAATATTATTTATACATGTGCCATCCACATTGTCATCAGTAAAATCAATTGAGCTCTTAACTGGTTCTTGTGTAGTTCCATACACATCACTGTAATCAACAATATATGGGAGAGTAGGAGCATACATTCGGTTGTAGTATCTACATTGATATTCCAAGTGGCCGGATAAAGCACAGCCAGAACACCATTGGTCTTTTGTAGGTTTTAATTGATTAATCCCTCTTTTTGCAGGTTTTACTAATGGGCCCTCTTCAGTCGTTAAATGATATCTTCTCCAAGTATCTGGACACATGTCTTCTTTATGACCTCTCATGAAGCATATTTTACAACACATATCCCGTAAATAAGCGCATTTTGAACAGTAATTTGTGGAATAGTTACTTTTCACACCACACGTTCTGCACATTTTGTTTGGACATCTTGGTTCGAAATGACCTGTTTCGCCACATAAATAACACTTTGGTATGGCATTCGGGCAATAGCCGGCACGGGTGTAAACGTGTCCACGTTCGCCACATTTCCTACAGGCTTGACTTCTTCTAGTTGGTATATGTAATCTATCGCTGTCTTCCATTTCTCTGGATCACCTGACATAGCTTTTAAACTTT
This sequence comes from Phosphuga atrata, assembly GCA_944588485.1. Lineage (NCBI taxonomy): Eukaryota > Metazoa > Arthropoda > Insecta > Coleoptera > Silphidae > Phosphuga > Phosphuga atrata. Next base: position 102,930,900 of record OX155893.1, read on the forward strand.
CATCTAGATTAAAGTTTTCCAGCCCCCAGCTAGCATAGAATTTATCCATATCTAACGTCCAGAAATCTGAAAAACTCCTTCTGTTTTTTTACTTTTGCTTATCACCAGTTTTTTCATTTGCAGCCTCAGTTTCACCATTGGGATTTGGACAACCAACTTCAGGTTTCTTCTCTTCATGATCGGATTCACCACACTCATCAATCACAATGAAATCTTCCATTTCTAAGACATCTGAATCATCTGCAGTTAAATCTATCACTTTATTACTTTCTGGATTAATTACTTCAATGACGTCTTGCATACTGGATTCTGTATTATCTGCTTGAACAGCATTAACTAATACCTCTATTCTGGTTTTCCTTCGCTTCTTAGTTTTAATATATTCTTTTTTTTAGAAGGCTCTTCAACTTTAACATTCTCAACATTCTTTGTTTTATTTTTCTTTGATTTCTTAGCACTATCAACAACATTTTGTTCCTGACTATTTACATCACCCACTTTACCAAATTTCTTAGAACTTCTTAGAACTTTCTTAGAACCCATCGGCAATATTTACTTGATTATTTACATCACCCACTTTACCAAATTGCACAGATTTTCTTTTCCTTCTTTCTTGCAAAAATTTCGTACGATCATCAATTTCATGAATACCCTTTTTATTCCTCTTACTCCTACTTTGTTTATTTTGTACTTCTTCTGGACTTTCAGTTGCTAAAATTTCAGTTAAATTTTTATTGAAACGAGATCTTTTTCCTTTCTATATATATAATCTTTGTATCCTCGTATTCACTTTCTGAACTTGAATCTGAATTGGTTTTCAAACTTGTGGATGCATTAACTTTAGTTTTAATCTGTTCAAACTCGTTTGTTTTGGTTTTAGATATTTTAACAGGGACGGGTTTACGTTTTGGAGTTATTAATTTACTAAATGTTTCTAAATTGCTTTCATTAAACATCTCTTTGGAGGTATCAAAGTCATTCTCACTGAACACACTGGAATATTGTTTGTAGGGTGTGCTGATATCACTAGCACTGCAACTACTTTCACTCTCGTAAACTAAAGGTTTAGGTTTCAAAAACTTTGAACTCTGTGGAGTTCCAAACTCTGAACCATGTAAAGCAAAGTTGAATTTATCTTGGTTTTCAGTTCCACTGGATTATCTAGAAAGTCATTTGTGGATTCTGGAGTTAAAATTAGTTCAAATTGGGGTGTAGAATGTGGTTTTGAAGTTCTATCCAGATTGGAGGAATTAGACGAAGCTACTGAAGATGTTTCAATATCAGATGGAGGTTTCATTAACTCCGAATCTGTTTTTTGAGTTTCAGGATCTATAACTATTGTTTCTATTTTGGTAAAGATTTGTTTAACGAAAACTACGTCGTCGTCCTCATCTGGAAGACGTTTGTTTTCAAATTTAGCCTTAACAGGATACTTGTCTTTAATTACAATTACCGTATCATTATCATCTTCATCTGAGCTTATCTGAACAACCTCTTTATACAAATCCTCATTGTGCTTATTTATAAGCAAATCTGCTTTGTCCTCCTTAAATTTCTCCAAAATCCTTAATTTCTTATTAATTATCTTCAGTTATCTTAATTTATATGGCTCTGTTTGTTTAATTAATTCATAATTATCTATGATATTATATTTGTCTATAATTAAGTACTTGATCTCAGTGTTCATTTTCTTAAATTTTGCTCTTGCTCTCCTCTGCTGTCTTGAGAGATTTGATGCTTTATTTTGATTTAATGTACTTTTTCCCACTTTTGATGAGAGATTAATATATTGAGGTACATTAAACGTAGTATTGTGTTCACTTATAGAAACATTTTGTGTTCCAACCCCAGAAGAATTAACATTTTCATTGTTTATACTAGTTTCAGGTAAAGATATGTTAGCAACAGCATCCTTGTCTTCATTTGTGTTCGTCAATTTTTTTGGTGTTGTATAATAGTTTTTGACAGTCTCTTCATAATATCTGGGCTTTCCATAGGTTTGTTTAGGAGTTTCCTCACTTTGAGGTTCTTGAGGTATTTGTGGCTCTTCTTCAATTGTTGAGTGATATATCTGACTATACAGTCTTTCTTCCAACTCTTCTAAATCTACATCTTCAAAGTCGCCCTAAAAAGAATAAATATATATATATATATATATATATATATATATATATATATATATATATATATATATATCTTGAACAAAAATTATGTCAACTCAGTCATGCGGCGACGTTCTTCCCAAATCCTCTTCATTCGTGCACTATGTTCTTTCTCGCCGTTCGTCCGTCCACTTTTTTCCTGGTATCTTTGGGAGCAGTTCTTTATCAAATTTATGGTGCATTATGGTGTTTCTAAATTTAACCCGATCATTCATGTCGTGTATCGTGATGTTTAGCTGCTTGAGGTCTTCTTCAGTTTCCTGTATCCATTTGGACATATTTTTACTGTTAAAGGTAATTTTGAAAATTTGTTTCGTAATTCTGTTCTGGTCCAATCTGTATATGTGACCGAAAAATTTAGCTCGTCTCTTTCTGAAAGTGTCAGTGATAGGTTCTACGGTTTTATATATTTCTGACGATGGTCTCTTAATCCTTATTCCCTCTTTATTCACCGGCCCAAAAATTTTTCGGAGAATTTTACGTTCTTGTTTCTCTATTTCTTTGATTTTTGAGTGACCATGAATTAATGTTGTTTCTGCGGCATATAGTGCTTCAGGAAGAACGACTGTTTTGTAGTGTTGTAATTTTGCATTAAGAGATATTGATTTTTTGCAACAATGATTCCAAGTAAGTCGGTAGGCTCTCTGTAATTTTTTTATTCGTTCTTGATTTGCTATTATATTTAGGCCGGACGGTTGGATGATTTCTCCTAAGTATTTAAACTGGGAAACTCTGGATACAGAACCATATTGTGTCTTGATGGGTAGATTGTCGGACGGGGATCGTTCTATATACTGTGTTTTTTTCATTAGATATCACGAGACCAGCCTTTTGTGAAATTTCGTGTAATTTTTCGAGTGCATGCTTTGCTTCTTCTCTGGTATTCGATATTATTGCAAGATCATCAGGAAACGCCGAACATTTGGTATTAGCTCTATAATCTCTTCTCTTACCAATGTGTCTTCCCTCAATCTCTTTTTCCCAAGTTCTGATTATTTTTTCCAGGACCATATTAAAAAGGATGGGTGAAAGTCCATCTCCCTGTCGAACACCCGTATGTATTTCAAGAGGTTTGAGAAATTGCTCCACCAAACTTAACCTTTGACGTAGTATTAATGAGAATTTGTTGAATTAATGCCCTGGTTTTTCTATCAACTTTGAATTCCTCCAGAATGCTGAAGAGAGTTGGTCTGTCGACGGAGTCGTAGCCTTTTTTGAAATCAACAAAGGTAACCACGGTGTTTCTACAAGATCGTATTTATAAGATTGTCTTCAGATTCCAAATTTGTTCCGTGCATGAGCGCCCTTTACGGAAACCTGCCTGATATTCTCCTATCTGTGGGTCTACTTGAGGTTCAAGTCTATTCAAAAGAGCTTTCGAAAGAATTTTGTACGTTACTGGTAGAAGTGAAATGCCTCTATAATTGTTCGGGTCCATTTTATCACCTTTTTTATGAAGCGGGTAGTAGGGAAAGATGATGCGTTCTAATCCCTCCTCACCCATAAGGATTTACATGTAAACCTCCACCTTATGGGAAATTACATGTAATCCCTCCGCCTTATGGGAATTACATATAAATTTAGCCTACCCCTCTGTATGGGGAATCCTATAGAAAATAGTTCTGAACGTAGCCGAGCGTGTATCTGTAGATGGCGCCAGCGCTAGGGAGTGAAGGGAGGGGGGGCACCGGAGGGAAAGAGGGATTTAGACTGGACAAGAGTGGACAATACCGAACACGAATAGACTAAGCGGGAAAATGGATTGCGGGGTGGCGAGTGTAGAAACGCTGTCATCTTCTTGGAATTAATCTGTGTGTTTATCCTAGAGTTTGAGCTAGTTTTTGGTCATTGAACCCATGCAAAGAATCGTGGGAAAGTTAAAACCGTAGTGTCAGCATTTGCCTGTTTCAACTTATCTGTAAACGTGACTGTCAGTTTCTTGTAATTGTTCTATGTTTATTTTAGAAACGTGACCGTAGAAATAAACACTGGCAGTTTCTTGGAATTAATCTGTGTGTTTATCCTATTAAGAGTTTGACCTAGTTTTTGGTCATTGAACCCATGCAAAGAATCGTGGGAAAGTTAAAACCGTAAAGTCAGCATTTGCCTGTTTCAACTTATCTGTAAACGTGACTGTCAGTTTCTTGTAATTGTTCGATGTTTATTCTAGAAACATGACCGTAGAAATAAACACTGTCAGTTTCCTAGAATTATTGTGTTTATCCTATTAAGAGTTTAACCTAGTTTTTGATGCATACAAAGAATCGTTAACAAAGTTAAAACCGGCGAGTCAGCATTTTCCTGTTCCAACTTGTCTGGGTGATTCTGAGAAATTTTTAAGTTATTTTAAACTCGTCTGTGACCTCATTCGCATTATTTTAAATTTTAATATAAATAAAAAAGTATTTCTGTTATTAGGGTTGAATTTGGAGTGAGAAATGATATTCCTTCTTTTAAGTTTACGTAATCAGTTTAGTATTTGAACTTGAAGATTTTAAATGTATATCAAACAAAGAACACACGATTATTTTCTACAACTACGACAGTGAATGTTTATGTAACCGCGCGCTTAGGACCGGGCGCTTGATAAAATATATAAACAATCTTGCCCCGTTTAAAAATTACAACCGATGCTTTTAAAAACTACCACAATAAGAAACGCGGTCTAATTAATTTAATATTTGATCTTGTAAATGCATGCGAGTATGACATATCTAAATCGTGAGATAGGAAAATCTATCAGTTTCATGTTTCAACTTATCTGGATGCGAGTTTGAACTTATTCAATGTACTCAGAGAAATTTGGATTGGTCATTCATGCAAAGAATCGTGGGAAAGTTAAAACTGTTGTTGAAAACCGTCAAGCATTTTCCTGTTTCAACTTACCTGTAAACGTGACCGTAGCAACACTGTTTCTTGGAATTAATCTGTTTATGCTATTAAGAGTGTATTAAAAAAAAGATAAAATTTAATCGATAAAATGTGTTTCCAATATCACAGTCACCATTAAAACTCTAAACTTTTTTCTTTTGACTCCACTTCTACAACAGCTTTCAATCAGCTTTAAACAGCTTTCAATCAGCTTTAATTAGCTTTGAATCAGCTTTAATCCACTTTTCATCTACTTGCATCAACTTTTCATATACTTGCATCCACTTTTCATCTGCTTGCATTCACTTTTCATCTACATGCATCCACTTTTCATCACGCTAAACAGGGTGTGAGGTCTATATAACCCCATGCTAAACAGGGTGTGAGGACTATGTAACCCCACGCTAAACAGAGTGTGAGGTCTATAGTGCCCCACGCTTAAGAGGTGTGAGGTCTATTTTTAGTCAGCCTTTATAAGCTTTGGTTAGGTTAGCATTATGTTAGGTTACGAGATGTTAGGAATGAAGCACGCTTCATTCCTAACATCTGTGGATGTGGATGTGTGTGGATGCATCTCACACCCTGTTTAGCGTGGGGTAACATAGACTTCACACCCTGTTTAGCGTGATGAAAAGTGGATGCATGTAGATGAAAAGTGAATGCAAGTAGATGAAAAGTGGATGCAAGTATATGAAAAGTTGATGCAAGTAGATGAAAAGTGGATTAAAGCTGATTGAAAGCTAATTAAAGCTGATTGAAAGCTGTCTGAAGCTGATTGAAAGCTGTTTAAAGCGAATTGAAAGCTGTTTAAAGCTGATTGAAAGCTGTTGTAGAAGTGGAGTCAAAAGAATAAATTTTTAGTTTTAATGGTGACTGTGATATTGGAAATACATTTTATCGATTAAATTTTATCTTTTTTTTAATACACTCTTAATAGCATAAACAGATTAATTCCAAGAAACAGTGTTTCTACGGTCACGTGTACAGGTAAGTCGAAACAGGAAAATGCTTGACGGTTTTCAACAACAGTTTTAACTTTCCCACGATTCTTTGCATGGGTTCAATGACCAAAAACTAGGTCAAACTCTAGGATAAACACACAGATTAATTCCAAGAAGATGACAGCGTTTCTACACTCGCCACCCCGCAATCCATTTTCCCGCTTAGTCTATTCGTGTTCGGTATTGTCCACTCTTGTCCGGTCTAAATCCCTCTTTCCCTCCGGTGCCCCCCCCCCCCCTTCTCTCCCTAGCGCTGGCGCCATCTACAGATACACGCTCGGCTACGTTCAGAACTATTTTCTATAGGATTCCCCATACGGAGGGGTAGGCTAAATTTATATGTAATTCCCATAAGGCGGAGGGATTACATGTAATTTCCCATAAGGTGGAGGTTTACATGTAAATCCTTATGGGCGAGGAGGGATTAGAACGCATCATCTTTCCCTACTGCGGGTGTATAAGTGCACATTTACATTCTGGCGGGATTTGTTCGGTCACCCAAATATCACATATTATATTGTGTATTCTGTGAATGAGGTTGTCGTCAGCCAGTTTCCATAACTCGGCAATGATTCCATATTCCCCAGGGGCTTTGTCGTTTTTCAATGAATGAATGATGTCAGTTATCTCCTGGAAGGAAGGCGGCACGGAATCTGGATAGGATTCAGATTGTTCAAAAATAAACTTGCTGGATGGGGGTTACAGATATATATATATATATATATATATATATATATATATATATATATATATATATATATATAATCTTTACGGACCACGTTTGACAGTTTTTACATTTTTTTATGTCCCCACTCTCTGCCAATATCTCTTTATCCTCTCTCCCACTTCCTTCTTCTGTTCCTCCGTGTAAGATCTTCATTTTATCACTGACAATGCCCCTGTCTCCTGGCAACCTGCAAACTCCTCAATTAGTCGCCTAAATCTCTCTCTGCTCATTATGTCTTATTTTTTCAACCCCATCCGATCCAAGTCCAATCTCACTTCCCGAAACCATTTCGGTTCCATCTTCCTCTTTCTGAAGAATTCAAAAATCCTGTTCGTCAGTCTGGTACTGTTCATCCTCACCAAGTGCACATAAAACTGTATTCATTCTCATTAGGGCTAAAATTCCTTCCGTCTTCAGGTATAGTTCTTTGTTAGGCTTTCGTCTCCTCTCTCCATCATTGATATTTGGGCCTAGGTTTTTTCGGAGCATTTTCCTTTCTTTCTTCCGCATGTCTTCGAGGCCAGCCTTCCCAATCATGTCTAGTGTTTCTGCTGCATATAGACATTCAGGTCAGACAACAGTATATGGGTGTTGGAATTTAGCCCCGAAGAGTTGAGCCCCGAAGAGTTAGGTGTTGGAATTTAGTCCCAATAGAGCCTTTTTGTTGTATGTATCCTTCGTTAGTTGATAAGCCGTTGCCAATCTTCGCGCTCGTTCTTTGATGGCATCCATATCCGACCCATTGTCCTGTAATTTTTCTCCCAAACACTTAAAACACTAAACTCGCTTTAACTTGGCTTCTGTCAACTCCAACTGGGGAGGAGCGTCTTTGATGTTGGTCATGAAGTTAGTCTTCTCAAAAGAAATTTGAAGCCCAGTCTTCTTGGCTATCATCTGGAGTTCTTAAGTTCTTTTTATCGCTGTTTTAACACCGGTAGTAAGTATCACAACATCATCGGCGAATGTGCCAAACAATCTGTTCTTATACTTTCTTTACCTCTCCCTAACCTGAAAGGCTCTTTATCCGAAATTCCCTTTGTCCATTTTCGAATAATTTTTCTAAGACTCAGTTGAATAAGATTGGTGAAAGCCTCTCACCTTGTACGCCAGTTTTGATTTCGAAAGGCTCTGACAACTCCCCCCAGAACTTTATTTTGGAGAAAGTATTGCTAATCGTCTGTTTAATTAGATTCCTTGTCTTGTTGTCCACTCCAAATTCCTCGAAAATTGCCAATAAGGTTTTTAGGTCAATGGAGTCATAGGCCTTCCGGAAGCCGACAAAGACGGCGACATATTTATTCTGTCCCAACATCTTGTACTTTATGATATTCTGCAGGTTGATGATTTGATCCGCGCAAGATCTCCCTTTACAAAAGCCTATCTGGTATTCACCCAATTCAGAATCCAATAACCCTTCTATTCTTGTCAGTAACGATTTCGATAAAATCTTATAAGGAACTGAAACAAGAGAGATGCCTCTATAATTATTAACGTCTGTATTGTCACCCCTCTTATGAAGTGGGTGGATCAAAACCATTTCCCAGTCAGCATGGATCCTTTCACTTATGCATATGTTCTCATGTAACCGAGTGAAAGATTTTACGACTCCCGCAGATTCCAGTTGTAGGAGTTCAGCGACGATACCATCTGCACCAGCAGCTTTGTTTGGCTTAAGTCCTTAAATAATCCGGAAAATTTTGTTTTCGTCAGGAGGCAATGAATTGGGAGATGATACTTACTTAGATGATACTGGTGGTTCAATTTTCAGGTTTTCTTGCGGACCATCACAGTTAAGCAGTGAGTCGAAATATCTGGCAAGTATGTCACAGTTTTGCTTATCGGCCATTCCTAATCTCCCTTCTTCATTCTTGAAGCACATTCCTGGTGCCTGATAACCACTTAACCGCGATATGAACGTCCGATAAAAGTTCCGTGCATTGTTCATTTGGAAATCTTTTTGCGTTTTCTTTAGTTGATCTTGTTCATATTGTCTCTTAGGCTCGCTACACACGTACCGTGTGGATGTATCCGGCGCAGGCCCGGCACCGGGTTGAACACCTTACACACATGTCGGATGGATTTGTCCGGAAACGGCCCGATGGCCCACGAGGTCGAGCTACGAGCAGTGTATTTATTTGACTTCAGTACAAAATGGATCGCGAAAGAGTTATTTGTATGTGGTTACTTTATCGGCGGTTACTTCGCAAGAAAAAAAAGCAAAGAAAACATTGGGTGCACCCACTCGACAAGTGAAGACGGTCGACTGCCGGACCGGCATGTGTGCAAGCTTCAATACAGTTCCATAGCCCACCACAGCCGAGCCGGTACCCGGCAGCCGGTTGGCCAGTGGGGGCCGGCCGGTGACAACCCGACAATAGGAGTCGGCCCGGCGCCGGATGGACTCACGCGGCACGTCTGAACTCTTCCATGCTAGACTATGCAACACCACCCCCTCCACCCGGTGCCGGGCCTGCGCCGGATACATCCACACGGTACGTGTGTAGCGAGCCTTAGTCCTTCCGAAATTCCGGGCTGTATGTTTCGTCTGATTTCGGAAGATTAACAGATCATCAACTCGTTTCGTTGAGCTCCATTTCTTCCATGCCTCTTTCCGGCGTCTCAGTGCGTCGTCACATTCGGCATTCCACCAATTTTGTCTTATTCGCTTTGTCTGAAATCGTTCTTCCAGCAGCACCTTGAATCTTGTCTCGGATTACATCCCAATTTCCTGACGCAAGGCACTTCAGTGCATTTCTGTAACTTTCCCTTGTCGCATTATTTGATTTTAATTTTCGGACATCATATCGAGGGATATTTTGTCTCCGTGTTCTTTTCCTAGTTGGTATAAACTTCAATTTAATTCTGCTCAGGTAGTGATCGGAGTCTACTTATGCTCCCCTTGCTACTTTCACATTCATGATTTCTCTCATTCCCATCGTAGAAAATGGCGACGATGTCTTCGCCATGATCGCAGGATCGCCATGTCTTTTGTTTCCTGGGTGAATGCTTGAAAGTCGTGACATAAGCTGTAGAGTAAAGGCACGACAAAGTTCTAAGAGTCTCTCGCCATTTCTATTAGTACGTTTTTGTGCGGGATATTCTCCTACTATCTTCCGATATTTTCTCTCCTTCCCGATCTGCGTATTGAAGTCGCCCATTAGTACCTTGATGTTCTTCTTTGGTATCCGAGACATCTGATCTTCTAGCTCTTCCCAGAACTGTTCGACTTTGTCTGGATTCTTGCGATTATCTTCGTTGATCGGGCTATGAGCATTTATGAGAGTGTTGGTCTTGTTGCCACATCCTAAGTAGAGAAGTGACAGTCTTGGTGATGAATTTTCAAAGCCTATCACATACTCTATTAAGCTCTTTTATATTATATATATATATATATATATATATATATATATATATATATATATATATATATATATATATATATATATGTTGTATTTGAGGTTTTCGCGGATAGATACCTGTGTTGTATTGTTTTCTCGGGGATTCCGCGTTGATGGTGAGGGTTGGCTCTGAAAAGAACCGGATTCTCGACGTTTCGGCGAACTAACATTCGCCATTCTTAAGAGATATATGCGTCCGTGCGGGTCAACCGTTAGACGCATACTGAGAGCTCGTTCGTGCGATGCGACTACTTATAGCTGTCTGGCTTCGGGTCATGCGCGTTGTGTGCGGTGCTTCGAGAATCCGGTTCTTTTCAGAGCCAACCCTCAGCATCAACGCGGAATCCCCGAGTAAACAATACAACACAGGTATCTATCCGCGAAAACCTCAAATACAATATACATATATATATATATATATATATATATAAATATATATATATATATATATATATATATATATATATATATATATATATATATATATATATATATTGAAAAATTAACTACGTTTTTACAATGTCAAAGTGACATAAACGTATTTTTTGCTCTCCCTCCATTTTCGACTTAATACACCGTCGTCTCCGCCGTCGTCTGGTCCCAAGCCCAGGGTGTGAAAAGAGGAGGAGGGTGGTCGGCCTGCCGCGCCGACCAGAATCGGGAAACCGAAGAAACTAGGCAAGAAACCGCATGGATACACGACTTAACCACTTACGAATTAATGCTACCGCATCCGGGGCAGCCGATGCGCCAGCTTTGGGAACCAGGATGCTGGTGAGAAGTGGACTACTGGCCAAAGACTCAGGTTAATCACACCGAAATCAGAAATACGAATCGCCGCATGGAATGTGCGAACCGGACATCACGTTGGTCAAAAGGAAATTATCGCCAAGGAATTATTGAAATGCAAAATATCGATCTGTGCATTATCAGAACTGCGGCTCACAGAATCTGGGACAATGAAGGTTGACCCACCATCAATCGACGAGACGATGACGCTATTCTATTCTGGTGGCGACAAACGAGAAGCGGGCGTTGGCTTTATGGTTGATCGACGGGCCTCTGACAGTGTTATCGCATTCCAACCGATATCCGAGCGTCTGGCGGTTATCACTATTGATGGAACGATTAAGACCCATACCGTATCCGTCTACGCCCCAACTGAGACCAGCCTGGACACAAACAAGGATGAATTTTATGCCCAGTTTCAACACACACTGGATACAATACCCCAAACCGAATTAATCGTACTTATGGGCGACTTTAATGCACATACAGGTGCAGATCGAACCGGTTGGGAAGAAACGATGGGAAAATTCGGATACGGGGAAATAATTGACAACGGATTACGCCTCTTATCATTTGCAGCGTCAAACAACTTGATCATCGGCAACAGCATCTTTAGTCACCCCCTCAAACATCAACTCACGTGGCGAAATCCATCCGGCAACGATTCGGCGATGTTGGACTACATTGACTGTAGACCCGACTGTGGATCAGACCATTATCTTGTACGAGTGAAACTACAATTGAAATTACAAAGAGCAACGAAAAAGGCACCACCATTAGCCAAGAGGAACTGGGTCTGCGAGACCCTGAAACCAGCCGAAAATTTCAAATCTCATTATCCAACAAATTTGCAGCACTCACGATACCAGTCGATATCAACATAGAAGAAAAACAACTTTCTGAGTCTATTGTGGGGTGTGCAACGGAGCTGTGTCCGCCCATCCGTCGACGGACGCAGCAATGGATATCGGACGACTGTCTCAATCTAGTCGACCAGCGGAAGCAAATGAAACACGTCGATTTCAAACAATACCGACGATTGAACAAAGAAGTTCGACAGAAAATGAAATTGGAACGGGAAGCTTACTGGAATAACATCGCGGCTGACATGGAAGAAGCAGCGTCAAGGCATGAGTACCGGACGCTGTACCAGACAATCCGACGGTTAAGTGGCAAAACAACATCAACAAATGACAATATCAAAAAATTGGATGGAACTTTCGTGACCTCTCCTCAGGAACGTCTACAGCGGTGGAGAGAATTCTTTCATCAGCTGTACAACCACAATCCGCCAGTAGGTCCAGCACCCGAACTGCCGATTATTGAGCAGCCGATATATCAGTTTCCCGATACTGAACCAACAATCAATGAGGTGAAGACGGCAATAAAATCCCTGAAAAATGGTAAAGCGCCGGGAGGAGATCAAGTAACTGCCGAAATGATCAAAGCCGGGGGAGACGTCTTATTACATCAACTTCACGTTCTCACAGTGCATATATGGCATTCAGATTGTGTTCCATCCGTGTGGAAGAAAGCGATTGTTGTGCCTATTTTGAAGAAAGGCGACAGTCGGGAATGCAAGAATTACCGTGGTATTAGCCTCCTCTCGATCGTCGGCAAAGTATTTATGAAAATCATACAATCAAGACTACAGAAACATCGAGAGCAAACAAGCCGGGAAGAACAAGCTGGATTTCGACCACATCGAGGATGCATCGATCAGATATTGGCTCTCCGTCAGCTAATGGAAGAAAGAATTCGATGTGGCAAACGAACTGTCATCGTCTTCATCGATTTCAAATCTGCTTTTGATTGCATCGATTGGACAAGCTTGTGGGAAGCCCTGAAGATCGAACACGTGCCACTGAAAATCATTCAACTTCTTCAAGCATCGTACGACGGCTCAACCAGCAATGTTCGTATCCGAAACGACATGTCTGAGGAATTCCCGATTCGAACCGGAGTCCGGCAAGGAGGCGTGGTTTCGCCGCTCCTTTTTAACATTGTGATCGACACGATTATGCGAAAAGCGTTTGATGGGCGACGCGGAGTTCGATATGATGACAAAAACTTCCTAACCGATCTGATGTTCGCCGATGACAGTGCGGTTTTCGCCAACACAGATGCCGAAGCAACAGACACCTTGTATGACATTTCCCGCATTGCCCAGTCATACGGACTGAGAATCAATGCGGATAAGACCAAAGTGCTTACAACGGATGGATCTGAAGCCAGAGTTTACCTCGATGGAACCACAATCGAGCAGGTACCACAGTTCAAATATTTGGGATCACTGGTTGTGGAGAAGAAAGTAGCTTCGACAACCGAAGTTCACAGCCGGATAGGCCAGGCAACAGCAACGTTTGCTTCACTCAAGTGGTGCATATGGAAGCGGACGAATATTACCATCAAAACCAAAATACGCCTATACCGGACGCTGATCCTCCCAATTCTTCTTTATGGATCGGAAACATGGACATTACTCAAACCAGACCTTAACAAGCTCGAGGCCTTCCAAATGCGATGCCTGAGACAGATTCTCTGCGTCTCACTCCTCAACCACCTCCGAAATGAGACAATCAGAGAAAGGTGCGACCAACAGACACCGATTGTTGAGGAAATTCAAAAACGCCGATTACGATGGTTCGGCCACATCTGTAGGATGGGCGACAATCGAGTACCGCACAAACTCCTATGGAAAAAACGACCTCTTGATTGGAGAACACAAAAACAAGCACCGAAGACCACATGGTTGAAACACGTAGAGAACGATTTAAAAAACCAGCGAATAACAACAGCTGAGGCAAGAACCGTTGCAACTGATCGATTAGCATGGAAGCGTATAGTGAATGGAGCACGGAATCTAGCGGCACCAACAGCAGCGTACTGGCTACGAGGTCGACCACCTCTCCATGCGCCGGCTATGGATTAAATTAGAAGAAGACGTTTTTAGAAAGAGTTTCAGAGTATGGATTGCCACGATAGAAATGGTCACAACCTTCCTTTTCATTAACTAGCTTATAAATAATTTTTCAAGTAAGTTCGAGTAAGCATGGATTATCACGTAGTAGCGGTCGCAAGCGTCCCTTTCATTAACCAGCTTATAAATTACGCGGCTTCGCTCGCATGCAATTTGAGAGTTAGATTTTGTTCAAATCTTACGAATATGATTTCAACATGATTTGATCCTACGCAATTATTTATTGCAGACATAATGTGCTATTTATTGAGATCACTTAAATAAAGGTCTTTCAATAAGAGGTTTCATTTTTATATGTAAAAAAAAAACGAGTATGTTTAAGCGAAATTATCGGATATTTATTTAATTTTAAAGAAGAGGATATGCCATTAATAATGGAAAACAATATCAGCCAAATGGCCGCCATGGCTACCCTTGCAGGGCCATATTCCAATTCTCATATTTGCGAATTCCATCTTTGAAGTCTTCAATCGATTGTGGGCCATTGGCATAGACTTTATCTTTCACGTAGCCCCAAAGAAAAAAGTCTAGATGTGTTAAATCACAAGTTTTCGGTGGCCAATTGTGATCGCTTCTTGGAGAAATCACACGGTCAGGAAACGTTTAACGCAAAAGAGCGATACATCGCGTGTTTTTTCTGAAATGTTTCCAGTAGCATATACCGTTGTAGTATTAACACCACGCTCGCTGCTTGTTATAGTCCCTACCTGTCGTTTCCCTTTGCGAGCAATCACTCTTTGGGGAGATTTTTGAAAGGTCGTAAAACGCGACTCGTGGACGTTAAATATAGTCGCGGCAGTGAATTATATTTGCCGACAACATTTTCTAAAATGTTAAAGAAACAATACGATGTACGTTTTCTTTACTGAATCCTATAGCCCTGGCTACAGTGTTACCTTCTGGCTTTCGTATTGATATATTCGATTTTGTAGTCCCTTAATTTAATAAACGCACTCATAAACGCACCAAACCACTTTTTCCTAGCTATTTTTTTTTCTTTATTAAATTCTTGTGGTATTTCATTTTTCTGCAATATCAAACACTATTCACAACATCATAACACCTAACAATTAGAGAAATGAGAGATTTCTAATTTTTAGGCCAAAGAAATATTCTTCGAGTATAAATGTGTGTTTTCATTTGTTCCATGTTTGATGAAAATGTTGGTGGTCCATTTAATGCCTTTACTTTGAAAGCAAATAAGTTTGTTTCCATCTACATGTCTTTTAATGGTTTTTATGTTATAAAAGCATTCGTCCAAACCCTTACCATACCTTTTTTAAATGTCCCAATAGCAAATAATAATTAACTCAAGAAAAATATTCTTTCTATATGTAAATAATATGTAAATAACGATATGTAAATAATATGTACGTTGTACTATAACGATATGTAAATAATACGATATATAAATTTATTAAGATCGAAATGTAGCCTGAATATATAAATATATTGAACCTGTTCTGTTCATCTTCTTCTTCTTCTTCTTCTTTATTCAGCCTGTCTCGTCCACTGCTGGACATAGGCCTCTCTTAACATCTTCCATCTACTTCTATCTTGTGCTTCTTGCATCCAGTTGGTGGCGATGCGTTTCACATCGTCTGTCCATCGGGTGGGTGGGCGTCCTCTACTTCTGTATGCCTCCTGTCTAGGTCGCCATTCCAGGATCTTTTTGGTCCATCTGTTGTTTGGCATCCTTGCGACATGCCCGGACCAGTTCCATTTTAGTTTGGTTATTACTTCAATTGCATCGCTAACCCCAGATCGCTGTCTTAGTACTTCATTCCGCACTTTATCTCGCAATGTAATTCCGAGCATGGAACGTTCCATGGCTCGTTGCGCCACTCTGATCTTTTGGACGGACTTTTGTGTGAGTGTTAGAGTCTCCGCTCCGTAGGTTAAGACTGGTAGGATGCATTGGTCAAACACCTTACGTTTTAGGCAGTTGGGGATGTCGGATTTGAAAATGTGTTTTAGTTTTCCGTAGGCTGCCCACGTTAGTCTTAGCCTCCTTCCAATCTCATGTGTCTCAGGTTGTCTCTGCCGATTTTAATCTCGTGGCCTAGATACTTGTATGAGGTGACTTGCCGGATCTCAATCCCTTCCATTATAAAGTTTCGGGAAGGTACTAGGTTGGTCATAAATTCCGTTTTCGATATGTTTATTTTAAGGCCGACTTTTCGTGATTGTTCTGCCAGCTTCTTAAGCATTTTTTCAGTCTTATCTAGGCTATCCGAAATTAGCACAATGTCGTCTGCGAACCGTAGATGGTTGAGGTTTTCGCCATTGATGTTTATGCCCATATCTTCTAGTTCTATGGTCTTGAACATGTACTCCATGAGGTTTGTAAATAGTTTAGGCGAGATGGTGTCACCTTGTCGGACGCCGCGTTGTATTCTGAATCTGTCCGTTTTTTCGTGTAGTTTAACGCATGCGGTAGCATTTTTGTATATGTGCTGTAGAGTCTCCGAGTACCTATGGTCTATTCGGCAATTCGTGAGTGCCTTAAACATCTCATTGTGGTTGATAGAGTCAAATGCCTTCTCGTAGTCCACGAAGGCAAGGACGAGTGGCTTGTTGTATTCGACACATTTCTCTATTACGGTTTTGATGGTTTGCAGGTGGTCGTTCGTTCCGTATCCGGCTCTAAATCCTGCTTGTTCAGGCGGTTGATAAAGGTCAAGTTTGGTTGTGAGGCGTCTAGTTACGATTTTGGTGAAGAGTTTATAGAGGTGCGAAAGCAGGCTTATTGGCCTGTAGTTTTTTAGGTCAGCCGTGTTTCCCTTTTTGTGTCTAATAACAATGATTGCATTGTCCCATGCTGTTGGTGTTATTCCTTCCGTGAGACATTTGTTGAATAAACTCTTTATGGCTTCTAATAGCTCGACTCCCCCTTCCTTAATCTGTTCGATCGCAATATCATCCTCCCCGGGCGCCTTGTTATTTTTCATTTCCGTAATTGATTTTGAGATTTCCTCTTGGGTTATCTCCGGTAGATGTTCTGATCCTTGGTTTAAAATTTGGGCGATGGTACGGGTATATTCCGGCTCTGGTGTTTCTTGAGCGCTATAGAGATTTGAATAGAAGCGTTTTACGATTTCCAGGATCTCTTTTTTGTTCCTGATAGTTTGCCCGTTTTGGTCCTCGAGTTTGGTAATTTCTGGTTTTCCAGGTGTTATTTTCTGTCTCAGTACTTTCATGCTTTTGTTCTCTTCGATAGTCTTCGCTATCCGTGTTTTGTTATAGTTTCTAATATCTTTCCTTGCGGCCTTTGATATTTCTTTATTTAGTGTTCTCAGCTGGTCTGTATGTAGTAGGTGCTTTTGTAGTTTTTCTCGCCTTTGTTTCATAAGTTGTCGTGTGTTTGCTGATAGTTTCCCTTCTTCCCTGTTCAGTTTCGTACCATGTATCTGTTTTGCCTCTTGTATCGATGTTACGATTTCATTGCTCAAGGTTTCTATACTCATTTCCTCAATGTTACCGTGTCCTAGTCGTTCTGCTATGGATTTCTTGTATTCCCCGTTATTGTTCACTGTAGTTTGTTCTTTGCTCTTTGATGTTGCAAGCAGTCTTCTCTCCTTTTTCAATCGTAGCACAACTTTTGCTTTTAGCATCCTGTGGTCGCTTCCCACTGACACCCGGTTGAGTATTGTGACATCCTGTACGATTTGTTTTTTATCCGTGATGATGAAATCTATTTCGTTTCGTGTATTTCCGTCAGGGCGCGCCCAGGTCCATTTCCGGTGTTCGGCTTTCTTAAAAAAGGTATTCATAGCATTCATACGATGTTCTAAAAGGAATTGCAGTAAGGTGTTTCCCCTATCATTTCTTTCTCCTATCCCGTATTGTCCCAGGGAAATTTCGCTGTCGTCTTGCTTCTTACCCAGCTTGGCGTTTAAATCTCCAACTATTAGTGTGTAGTATATTGGAGTTTTTGACATTGCATAGTAGATGTCTTCATAGAAGGTCTAGATTTCTTCCTCTGTGTGTGTGGATGTTGGGGCATACACTTGGATAATCTTTATGTTATATCTTTGGTTTAGTTTCAGTATTATAAAGCATACTCTGGGGCTTATGCTCTCTATGTGTAGGATCTGTTTTGTGTGTTTTTTATGTATTATGAAACCTACTCCTCCATCGGAGCTCTCTTCGTTTCCTCTGTAATATATGGTATTTCCTGATTTTAGGGTAATCTGCTGTTCTCCTCTTCTTCGTATCTCAGCCAGACCTACTATATCCCAGTGAATTTGGTTTAGTTCTTCTTCGAGTTGGAGTACTTTTTCTTCGCTGGAAAGCGTTCTCGTGTTATAAGTACAGATGTGCAGTGTACGTCGTTTGTTTTGATAGCCTGTTGTTTCCCGGTGATTCTTTGCACCCTTTGACCGCTGCTTGATCCAACCGCTACATTGGTTGGGTGCTAGCGGTCCGCCGGGGACTAAGGGCTGCGTTCTTGTTGTATATTTCATATTAAGAGGGGTTTAGCCGTTACCTATCACGCTGGCCAATGCGGGCTGATAGGGGTCGTCGGGGAGTATCATTTCCTTTACTCCCGTTTTGACGGTTATTCCGCCGTTACTCGGTCGTCAGAGCCTCGTTTGTTACGTAGCAGGGTGCGCCGGATGACCGAGGTCATCGCTCGTGCAGGTGAGGTTGACATTTGGGGTGGTATCTGACCTTTTTTATCTTCTCCCCCTTACACCCCCGTTCTGTTCATAGCTCTATAATATTAAGTCTTATAAAGACTACAAAACAAAACCCATGTTGAGACAACTACTACCCTGGCTAATGCCACGCAGGATATTAAATTTTGCAACAGGTATTTGCATGTTATTGCCAGCCCCCTTGTTTCAATCACTGTTTAAATAGTTATTAATTGTTGTTGATTGAAATATACTAATCGAGTATGGTACGACGGTACCATTGAACTCGAAAAAGGTCAAACAGATTTTATGAAAATTAAGAAAAATTGTCAAATAATGCGGTTTACGTCTTGAATTTTTTCCAGTGAATTGAACAAAAAATTAGGTTTTTTGACGAGCATTACCAAGTTCCGCCCCCACGGGGGGCGGCTGTAGGTGCGTTTAAAATTTTTCACTTTTTCCGTAAAAACCCCGTTCCTCTTGCGCGTCGAAACGGGAAATTGTCATTTTCTGTTGTAAAACTGAACGGGCCTTCGACCCGTGTCTGTCCGCCGCTCGCAAGTCTCACACGGCGTCCTCCAGGTGCCAAAAACAGGAGATCGTTTCTAGCACCTTTCAGGAGCAATTTTGGTCAGCAGCTCGATTTTTTTACTGCGTCCTCTTGCCGCGTCGAATTCCCGTTTTTTGACGTCATGCGGAAAAGTACGCGACCGTCGGTTCACCCGGTGCGGCGGAAAATGTAAGCGAAAAAAACCGTTTTTTTTTCATCACATCTGTGGACGCCGTTCTCTTGATTGAAGAGCGCCGTGTCTCCAAACCGGTTCGTTCGATGCGAGATGTTTACCCGCAACCGGCGGTGGAAGAATCTGGTACCTTCGGCATCCTGTTCCCGCTCTGGGTCAATTTTAACACAAAAATCGAAAAAACGCCATGTTTTTTTCACCTAATTTGCGGGGATCCCGCTCCTGGGATACCCAACAGTGGGACCGGGACCGGACCGGCACCAATCGATTCGGCATAGTGTCTTTAAGTTTGTTTTGGAGTTGAATTGCGATTGCGTGCCGGATGACGACGGAGGCCCGAAAAAACATGTTTTGCAGAAGTACGCGAGAATCCTCTGGGATTCGCTAAATTAAATAGCAGGGCGTCGCGGTGGTGGTTTCTGAATAGAGAACGAAAGGGTCTATAAGGCGATAAGAACGACGCATCGCTCGATCGCATTTGGACGCCCGTCCAAACTCAAAACGAATTTTAAAAAATTGAGCAAATTAAAACCTTCAATATTCGGTGAAATGTTTTAGAATTATATTGCTCTTTTCAGAGATTATAGCCCCACGTGTCTACTTTCAAACGACACCTCTCTCGGCGCACAACACCTCCGGGGACGTTCCGCAGGCCCCAATTCGCGAATTCACTTTTTTTCACCTCTTCAAATGGAAACGCGAAAAAGAAAATTTACATTTCCAGTCCAACAAGTGCATGCCCGGTGAAAAGGCCAACAGTATGGTGTTTGAATTTCTCAAATCCATCAACGGATTCGCACTCCAGGTCAAAAATACTACGACCATTGCTTGCCGCTGAATCGCCAATTTACACTTATAGCTGATCATTTTGACACTATTTTCGCTCAGGTTATGTGGAAATGTCATTGTTGAAGTTTATCCGTTTATGATTGTTCGTGTGTTTGTGAAAAGATAAAATTAAAGAAAAGAATTTAAATCAAAATTCTGATTTTTCGCTCAATGTTAGGTGGAAATTCAAATAAAATTCAAATAGATATCTTGAAATCTCTAAATTGCAGATTTCGGCGACTCTGGCTCTTGATTAGCAACACATAGCAACGTCAAAATTCGCATATTTTCACAAATTTCTACAAGAAAACGAAGTTTTTTCACTTTTCTTTTAGCAGATTCTTAAAATTCAGACCATTTTACATCAGAAACAGTTGCTTCCTTTCACATTTGAATTCCAAAATTTATTTCATAATCCGCAATATTTACGAGTTTTTGAGTATTTTTTAAGAATAATTGGAGCTTTTAAATTGAATTTAGATTCCAACGGTACAACACGCGTCTTCCTCGAATGTATATCAACAGAGTTATAGGTGAAAAGCTGTCAGTTTTACCATTTCACTGCGGAAGGAACAGCCATTTCAATATTTATTGACATTGATTCAAATTCGAATACAACTCATCAAGTTCTATTAAAATGTTTTGCATGAATTTTCTGCGGCTGACGGTCCAGACGTGGCCGATGTTTGACATCAGCCCTCCAACTGTTTACTTGATTTTCAAACATTTGCGTTTTTCTTTTCTCAACATTTCTAATAAATTCTTCTAGCATCAATCGATAGAGTAAACTATCCTCTACCAGCGGAGCAAATTTTACCATTCCTTTGGCAATCGCTTTACCAGGATTTTTTTTTTAATGCAATTCATTTGCCAAGATTCGGGGTGGCTAGAAACGTTGCATAATCAATTCCGCCCCACATAAGTTTCCTTCCATTTTCCGTGGTAAATGGTGTCAGGGAAAATTTTATTTCTCAGATTTGTTTAAGTTGGAAAATTCTACATTAGAAACAATTGAATATTCCAGCAAATTCATACTTTTACGTGAGTAAAAGTAAGCTCGGTTATATTTAGAGAGTTTTAGAGTTTTTACTGATTTTATAGAAGAAAACTATTGTTTTACAAATTTCAAATTGGAGATTCGTGATTCGGCTAATTTTACATGGGGGACAATGTAAGTTTTTCGGTCATCTGGTGATTTAAATAAAATCCATTTTCCAAACGGTGAGAATTACGAGTTTTCTACAAGAATAGTTAAAAATTACACATTTAATTTGGAATCTAAAGGTGTATTCCTCGACTTCCTAGCGTGTATAGCAAAAGAGTTATTGTTGAAAAACGGTCAGTTCTACCACTTGACGGCTGAAGGAAAAGCCATAGCGATATTTATCCGGATTTAAAAAAAAAATCAAATAGTGCTCATTGAGGCCTATTGAAATTTGCTTATTGAAAATGTGCTTCATGCACTTTTTGCGGCTAATAGCCACGAAATGCGAGCGTTTAAAAATGCCTCATTTCCTTGGGTTTGCATGAAATAATTTTAACACAGATATATAGTGCGCACTTTCTTTTAACAAACGCATTAGGTTTTATATAGTTTACATAAGTTTTAAATAGATTGTACATGTATCTATTGAAATTTACATATTTGTGGTCGAATGCCTTGACACAGGATTTTTTTTAATAAAGAAATACTTGCAAATATATGTTTTTGTCCAATTTTCCGAAGTCTAAGAGACATGCATTTAGTGCTATTTTATAGAGCACATTTTCATCTAAAAGTTGTGTCATTTTAATTTTTCCAAAGCGAACCGTTTTGGCGGAAGAGCCAAATTAAACCCGTGTAAATTGAGAAACGAAATTCAGAGAAGGGGTACCCCTTCTAAAATTTTTCAATTTTATATTTTTTACTTTTGCGACCAAGCTGAAGGTTTTTACAAAGTTTTCAATCAATACTTTTTTATAGACACCGACGTCTTACATACGGATATCCCGGTTATAATTTTCCACCTTGAGGCCTTGACGAGTAATTTGCAAATAAGGTTTGATGCAAAAATAATTCCTCACGACGTCCCCATTGGAGTGGGAGCGTTCAAATGTTGTCAACTCATACCTCTGGTGGATACCCACATTCAGTATAAGTTTCATTGAAATCCTTCAAGGATTAATATATTTTTTTGCAATTTTTGAATATTGTGAAATTTTCGCATTCGGTTTTGATCGGAATTCGTGATTGACATGTCTGGATTTGTTCAGAAATTATTTTAGTAAGTTTTACCCAACGTGGAACGATAAAATTTCACACCTTTGTAGAGAATTAGTCAGTCTATGATATCCTTTAGTTAGTTTTGCTAAATATTTTATCTGGCGGCGGCCTCCGCCCCTCAAACTCGAAAATAACAAAAATTAATAAATTCAAATAACTATAAAATGAAAACTGCAAGAGATATATTGAAATTTCTTTCAGATCTATATAGATTATATATTTTTCTATTCTAATTGACGTTTTGGTATCTTCGTGGCCGATAGCCTTGACACAGAATTTTTGTAAATACAGAAATTTTGAAAAAAAATTTGAAATTTTGTGAAATCTTTTTTCTGTTCATTTTTCCAAACTCAGATAAATCAAGGCCACATACGCGCGGCAGCGCCGCGCATATAGCCCTGAACAGATAAATCAAAACCACATAGCGCCGCGCGTATAGTCTTGATCAGATAAATCAATACCACATACGCACGGCAGCGCCGCGCCGCGCGTATTGTCTTGATCAGATCACAGTCTTGATTTATCTGTTTTCTACTAGTTTTACGAGTATTCTACAAGAATAGTTAAAAATTACACATTTAATTTGGAATCTAAAGGTGTATTCCGCGACTTCCTAGCGTGTATAATTGCTATAACAAAAGAGTTATTGTTGAAAAAACGGTCAGTTCTACCACTTCACGCCTGAAGGAACAGCCATCTCGAAATTTATCCGGATTTTCTTTTTAAAATCGAATAGTGCACATTGAGGCCTATTGAAATGTGCTACATGAACTTTTTGCGGCTGATAGCCTCGACATGCCGAGCGTTTAAAAATGTCGCGTACTTTTCTGCTTCATCTTCGAAAAATCATATGCCTCATTTCCTTGGGTTTGCAAGAAATAATTTTAACACAGATCTATAAAACGCATTCATTTTATCGCTCCGCTGTTAATTGTTTGGTCATGGGATTTTTTTTCATTCAACTCCGAATTCATTCTCCATTGTAAAATGTAAAATCAAATTCAGAGAAGGGGTACCCATTGGAAAAAATATCACTTTTCACATTTGTGACAAAACCAAAAGACTTTATAAAATTTGCAAAGAATACTTATTTGTAGATACCAGAATTTCAGATACGGTGCACCGAATCCCTATTTTCTCTTTCGAGACTCTGCAGAGATATTTGCCAAATTCCTCCAAAACTAAAATAATTTGCCGCGTTGTCCCCGATGGCAGCGGAACGTTGAATTTTCGTCCGAGTATACTTTTTGTAGGTATCCATGTGCAATAAAAATTTCGTTCGAATCGTTTGAGGTTTAATGTATTTTTTTGCTATTTTTGTATATTTTGAAATTTCGCGTTCGGTTTTGGATAAAATTCGTGATTGACAGGTTTGATTTTCTTAGAAAATAGCCTAAAAAATAGCAAATAGCAAATATAGAAAAAAATCCACCACACGTAGAACAATAAAATTGTACACATTTATGTACGCATATATATATATATATATATATATATATATATATATAATAATTGTACATAAATTGTATTGTACATAATTGTACGCAGGGCATCGTGCTACGAAATCACTTTGTCAATTTTGCATAATATTTTATCTGGCGGCGGCCGTCCCCTCTTAAAGCCAAACCGGAAGAGAAAACAATAAATTCAAATATCTATAGGGTAATAACTGTAACAGATTTTTACAAAATTCTTTCGTTTTATATAGACCATACATTTTTCTAGATATTAATATTTTGACATCTCCGCGATTCTGGCCTCAGACTTCTGCCCTCAAATTCATACCATTACAGAAAGTAGTAAATTCCAATAACGATACTTTGAATTGAAAAATTTACTATGTTTTTACAACTAATTACACGGAATTAGTGCTAAAAACGTAGTTATTTTTATAATTCAGAGTAAGTATAGATACTATGTAGTAACAGTTGCATGCCATACTTTTTATCAAATGACTATAGCATGAGAAGTTTAAGTGGTACATTAAAAAAATCTTTCAGTTCTATATAGATTATACATTTTCTATTTTCGTTTTGGTATCTTTGACGCCGATAGCCTTACCGCACGATTTAATTAAAAAACTATATGTTGAGATTCTTCAAAGCTTTTTCTGATTCCTACCAAACTTGCGTATAACACTGCTCGATAAAACAGATTTTCTAAAAAGTGTGCAATTTTGATCCTTTCAGATCAAACCTTGTGGCCGCGTGTCCTCTCGATCCATAATAAAATAAAATAGCAAGAGGTGTTGTGAAACCTAGGTTAGATTAGAATACCTCGATCTAAAATAAGCCAGTGGCAAAGTCTGTTAGCTTAACTGTTAGCGCGACCCAAGAGATCAAAAATACGATAAAGCTGAATTTTGGTTTAACCTAGGTTAAGCTATTAGGCTACATGTCGCAAAGCGCCATATAAATCCAGACCACATACGTATCCCTCGAAGTCAAACCGGAACTGATACTAATAGATTCAAATAGCAACAACTTGAAAACTGTAATAGATATAATACAAGATGGCTACTTTCTTGCAGTAGTCGCTCCGCCAAGTCAATGCTAGTATACCAATTGTCGACACATATAGTGTGTCCATTATTCATGATCGAATCACAAAGGCGTAAAACAGTTTGGGTGGGAACACTATTACCTTGATCATTAATTTTGCCAGTATAAATAGATAAATTACTATTCTTGTAGAATACTCTTAATTCCCACCGTTTGAAAAATGGATTTTAAATCACCAGATGACCGAAAAACTTACATCGTCCCCCATGTAAAATTATCCGAATCACGAATCAGCCGCAGAAAATTCATGCAACATATTTTAATAGAACTTGATGAGTTGTATTCGAATTTGAATCGAAAATGTCAATAAATATTGAAATGGCTGTTCCTTCCTCAGTGAAATGGTAAAACTGACAGCTTTTCGCCAATAACTCTATTGATATACATTCGAGGAAGACGCGTGTTGTACCGTTGGAATCTAAATTGAATTCAAAAGCTCCAATTATTCTTTAAAAAAACTCGTAAATATCGCAGATTATGAAATAAATTTTGGAATTCAAATGTGAAGGGAAGCAACTGTTTCTGATGTAAAATGGTCTGAATTGTAAGAATCTGCTAAAAGAAAAGTGAAAAAACTTTGTTTTCTTGTAGAAATTTGTGAAAAAATGCGAATTTTGACGTTGCTATGTGTTGCTAATCAAGAGCCAGAGTCGCCGAAATCTGCAATTTAGAGATTTCAAGATATCTCTTTGAATTTTATTTGAATTTCAACCTAACATTGAGCGAAAAATCAGAATTTTGATTTAAATTCTTTTCTTTAATTTTATCTTTTCACAAGCACTCGAATAATCATAAACGGATAAACTTCAACAATGACATTTCCACATAACCTGAGCGAAAATAGTGTCAGAATGATCAGCTGTAAGTGTAAATTGGCGATTCAGCGGCAAGCAATGGTCGTAGTATTTTTGACCTGGAGTGCAAAGCCGTTGATGGATTTGAGAAATTCAAACGCCATACTGTTGGACTTTTCACCGGGCATGCACTTGTTGGACTGGAAATGTAAATTTTCTTTTAAGCGTTTCCGTTTGAAGAGGTGAAAAAAAGCGACTTCGCGAATTGGGGCCTGCAGAACGTCCCCGGAGGTGTAATGCGCCGAGACTGGTGTCGTTCGAAAGTAAACACGTGGGGCTTTTATTCCTGAAAAGAGCAATACAATTCTAAAACATTTCACCGAATATTGAAGGTTTCTATTTGCTCAATTTTGAAAAATTCGTTTCGAGTTTGGACGGGCGTCGAGACCCCCAAATGCGATCGAGCGATACTTCGTTCCTATCGCCTTATAGACCCTTTCGTTCTATATTCAGAAACCACCACCGCGAGGCCCTGCTATTTAATTTAGCGAATCCCAGAGGATTCTCGCGTATATCTGCAAAACATGTTTTTTCGGGCCTCCCGGCGCCATCCGGCACGCAATCGCAATTAAACTCCAAAACAAACTAAAAGACACTCTGCCGAATCGATTGGTGCCGGTCCGGTCCCGATCCGACTGTTGGGTATCCCGGGAGAGGGATCCCCGCAAATTAGGTGAAAAAAACATCGCGTTTTTTCGATTTTTGTGTTAAAATTGACCCAGAGTGGGAACAGGATGCCGAAGGTACCAGATTCTTCCACCGCCGGTTGCGGGTAAATATCTCGCATCGAACGAACCGGTTTAGAGACACGGCGCTCTTCAATCAAGAGAACGGCGTCCACAGATGTGATGAACGGTCGCGTACTTTTCCGCATGACGTCAAAAAAAGTGAAATCGACGCGGCAAGAGAACGCAGTAAAAAAATCGAGCCGCGGACCAAAATTGCTCATCAAAGGTGCTAGAAACGATCTCCTGTTTTTGGCACCTAGAGGACGCCATGTGGGACTTTCGAGCGGCAGACGGACACGGGTCGAAGGCCTGTTCAGTTTTACAACAGAAAATGACCATTTCCCGTTTCGACGCCCAAGAGGAACGGAGTTTTTACGGAAAAAGTGAAAAATTTAAAACGCACCTACAGCCGCCCCCTGCGGACGAGCCTTACCAAGGTAAGGCTCGTCAAAAAAAAACCTAATTTTTTGTTCAATTCATTGGAAAAAATTAAAGACGTAAACCGCATTTTTTGAAAATTTTTCTTAATTTTCAAGAAATCTTGACTTTTGACCCCTTTCGAGTTCAGTGACGGTACCTTACTCGATTAGTATATTTCGAAAAACCCTTTCAGATCTATAAAGATCATATATATTTCTATTGAAGTAATTTGACCATTTTAGAATTTTCATGGTCGATAACCTTGCAAACTAACCTTGCAAAGAAATGAAAAATCAATTTAAAGTTGACATTAACGTCAGTTGAGTAATTTATTGTTTTTTTTTTGTGAAACTTTTAGTAATATAATTTTGCTAATTGTCTAAAAGCAAACTTACTATAAATGGAGGAGTGATGTTGGAAATCTAAAGGTGCCAACCTTCATAAAAGGTGGTTCTATATATGATGAAGTGACGTTAGTAACTAAGGCTTACAACTTTGACGAAAAAAAGTCTTAACAGCTGACTTTTTCTGACTTGGTTATGTTATCTGTCAAACTTGACAACAACAACGTCACTTCCACCAATAGTTGCTGAGATTATGTTTGAGTATGTTGGTAACTCAACAACACAAGATACCAACTTGATTCAAACAATATGTTGGTTATGTAGAACGTCAAAGTTTATAACATCAATGTCAATTAATTAATTTAAAGGTTTTGAAAGTTTTAGTGAGATTTTCAGTAACTTTTACTCCACAGTTGATTTTTTATCGTCCATGTTGTACACCTTAGTAACTAATATCACATCCTTAGATATAGTAACTTTATTTATGAACGTTGGTAGCTTTTCATTTCTAATATCACTCCTTTAATTAAAGTCACTTTGATTTCAGACATTTGGCAACACTATATGATTAAGTTACTCAAAAGTGTCTGATTATATTATTTTACAAAAAAAATATTTTTAAATCATTTGAGACGAATGAATTATTAGTTAATATTTTGTGCAGTAGGAGTTTCATCTTGCATCTTACAACATCTTGCAACTCACATACAAACTAAGCTCATGCTCTTTCTACAAGAATCGCGCAGCTCGCAATTCTGCTTACTTGTTCATATACTCATATATCACATATATCATGTGGCGCTGAAAGCGCCACAAGTGTCAAAATTTATTATACAATTTCACCCTCATCAATTATTCCACCTTTAGCAACTATTCCATTCTTTTCAACTCTTCCATGCAAAATAAATATTCCATTCCGAAAAATACGATCCACATGTACTAGTTTATACTAATTGAGTAAAAAAGCAATAAAAACAACTATAATTAAAATCTACGATTTAATTTTTTTCTGCAAACATTTGTTCATTTTATAAAATGCTAGACGAAGATGTATTTTCCTTGTACCCAATTTATTCAACAATTGTTTTCTCTCTATCTACTTGACGAAATGTCCGTTCAGTTTGTAGGGCGAAATGTCTGCTCCGTTGAATGAACATGTATGTGTGTTCTTGATATACCTACTACAAAAATAACTGTAGTTAGTTTTTATTGTGATATAAATTAAATGTCTTCTGTTGTAACTTGTTACAGGGATTTAGGACGCAATAAATTGTATCTTAAATAAATGTTTAGCTTTATAGATGAAACGTACTAGGCGAAGCGGTTGAAGATAAAGTCGTTATGTTTAATTTAATTTTACACCTTCAGTGTAAACGTGCTCGGTGATCACGGGGGTGAAATTATCGGAATCTTTGCAGCGATAATAGTTAGATTATATTGTGTATAGTTAGTTGCTTGGCAAAATGTAATTTACTATACGTTCAAAGAGATTCTCCCGTCGCAAGAAATTATCTATTTATTCCACTCTGTAGGTCCCTATATACATGCAGAATCTGAAATTACATTTAGATATCACTAAGCTTCACTAAGCTTCTGATTCTTCATGTATAAATATCTACTAGATATATACTGGGCGAGCCAAAAAATATTTCTAAAAATATTTTGTTGGTGCAAAATTGCAAATGGTGGGTTTTACGTAATTTGAGTGTTAAATAGTATATTAAAGGACGAGTTCAGTAAGTTTAGAAAACGACGAGCGTAGCGAGGAGGAGGATTTGACGCTGACAGCTCTGAATTTCAATGCCAACCTTGAAAAAATATAAACTCATATTATCAGTGTGTTTATTGTTCAGCTCATTAATTCAGTTCAGTTCAGTGTGTATACACAATACATTAAAATAACATGTATAAATTGTATACACAAGCAAGTTTCTTTTTTATATATAACATTATTGTATTAACAAATATGTACCTACGATTGAAATTATAAATTTTATTCCAGTTCCACACTGTATATTAAAACAATATGTATATTGTATACACAAGCAAGTTTATATCAGTGTGTTTATGAACATTATCATAACAGCACTCGGCGAGTCATAACCGCACGCATATGAGTGCTGCTATGAGTCCATTACAGACGTAAAATAGAAAAAACAGTTTTCACGACAGATTGAAAAAACATTTATTGGGAAACGGAATATTTCACAATGGTGAATATATAAATTGCCTTTACAAGTTTTCAAGTTTTTACGTTCAGAACTGAAACAGTCGACTCAAATTTATTGACTAAAATCATCTGTTACTAGAATGCATTGCGAATGCAAAGTGCATTGCGACGATAAAAAAGTACAGCTCCTAGTCTCTACAAAATTTTCACAATTTTAAAGTGATTTTAGGCAATAAAAATCTTTTCTATAATCTAACCTCAATGATTACAAATAGCAGCAAACAAAAATCTATACATGTTTTACCGCAATAAAATAACAATAGTTTCAATCTCAAATTGCTAATCCTAATGCATATTTTGATTTGGAATGTAATGTATATAATTTAAAGGTATTAATGCCGCAAGCAAATAGTTGTTTCAGCCAAATAGCTTTTGTCTGTGTAAATACACTCATCCCCCGATTTACACGGTAGATACGTTCCTGGAAAACTCATTTTTCACTAATTATTAGAATTCACTTTAAAGAATACAAATTATTTTTCTTTCGTAGATTACATTAGTTCGGAAGCAAAACATATGACCATGTCAAGGTCATTTGCAGTTTTTGAAAAAGTAACAACAGTAAAAAACATGTAAAAGCTAATCCGTGTAAATTGAGTACCGTGTAAATCAAGAGTGTAGCTTTCTAATACCGTTTATATTTAAACACTATATGTTCAAGCAAATAGTTTTTGACTCTTTACTTGCCATATATTTATACGCTATTTCTTATTTGTAACTATTAAGATATTTTGAGCTGGTATCTTAAGATATGCAACTATTTTGCGTTGCGGGTGCAATTTTCGAGGCCTTGTTTTATCAAAAGTTGGGTATTTGAACGATGGCATCCTGTGATTGGACAAAAGACAGCAAAAGACACCAATAAAAACTTGAAAGGGATAAAATAGGGGATAAAAGTTTTAATAGGGAACCCATCATTTCTCAAGTTAAGGATATGAAAATTTAGAATTAGGGTTTTGGCAAGAAACAAAAAAATACTTATTTCATCTTTGCAATATCATCCCTCAAGGGGGTAAAATAGGGGATGATTTGGGTGCTTAAGTTACAATACAAATTTAGAAAGTTAAAAATTCAACGCGGACGAAGTCGCGCATAACACTTAGTACGTAATGAACCAGTCCGTAATATTTTGATAAATTTTATCAATACTTTAATTAAAAACATTTATAATGTTTCAAAAATTTCAAAATACAGAATACTCATAATAATGGTTTGCAAAGCTAAAATCAGCTACATTTTCAAGGCAAATTTTCAGAAGGTTGAGTTAGGATCGGTGATCTTAATGGTGGATGCGCCAGGCAGATGGTGGATGCGCCAGGTGTACGTCAAGTTGTTGACTGTTGACGGAAGAGCAAAGAATGTATAAACTAATAAAATGACTTGTAGTATTTAAGGCGCTATACCACTGTGACCGCTGAAAATTTGAGTGATTTTCGCGAAGTTTTTGGAAGAAAAGTACTCAATTAAATGTTTCAGGAAATTGAGAACGTATTTGGCTATATTTGACCTTCATTACATAATTTTTTTCATAGAAAAATATTAACATCCAAGCGACTTATGTGCTGCCTTCGGAAGCGCCAAAAAAAAGTTCCTTCACTGCTCCCCTCCTTGAAGCCGATTGAGTAGCTGAACCCGAAAAAAAGAATTTTGTCGTTAAAATAGAAGGTATTTTATGTATCATGAACTAGAATTACCGAAAATTATCAAAATCCGACAAAATGGCGTAGTTATGAAAAAGAAGTCAAGTTTTTTTGCATACAAAATGGTCGTTTTTCTTATGCCAAATCGTCAATTTTCATCAAATCAAAAATATCCTAGTTGACGGTATAGTAAATATATTCAAGAGTACTCAGACCAAATTTACAGTCAATCGGACAATTTCTCTTTGAGTTATAACAGGGGAAAATTTGAAAAATGCCATTACACACAAGTTAAGGATGTTCGGCCTATATTTTCTCAACCTTACATACTTCCGAATACGACAAAAAATCTGAAAAAATCCTCATATATATTAAAGGTGTCGGAAACATTGCTTTTACATAATAATAATGTTGAAAAGTTATTAACAAATGGATTTTTTTAAATGTGTTTTAACAAATTTTTGGAAAACCTATTCTTTTTTTGTTTCAAATAAATGAATTGATTTTTCAGAATTTAATTTTCCCAGAATTTTATTGTCTTTTTGACTTTTTTTCCAATTTCGAAAAATTATCGAAAAAATATTTTTCAAAAATATAAGAAAAATTCATACAAATTCAGAAAAATTCAGAAGAATTCAGAAAAGAAAGATCTACTTAGTGAAAAATATAAAAAAATAAGTTTTCCAAGAATTTATTGCCTCCAAATCCAACAATTTATCGCCTCCAGGCAAGTGCAGAATTTTATTTCTGCGAGCGGTTGCGTTTTAGAAGGCTGCCATTCGGGGAGTATTAGAGGATACGGCCTTGAAATTTTCACAGGATATTCTTAAAAGTATGACCTGTTAAATAAGACCAAAAAAAACATTTTTTTGAAAGTGTCACAGTGGTATAGGGCTTTAAACGCAATAAAACCACACCGTCAGTCTTGTGCAACTAAGCGTGCAACAATTTCAGAAATTTTTGGTACCAGGTTGAAAAAATTTTGTTATTCGCGATCTTTTTGGAACTAGGTTTGAACTTTGTTCAAATTCCAATGGAGAAGACGATGTCGATGGCACTTTTTTCACACGTAAAGTTCTGTTTTTCGATCTTACTTTATTTTTACTTTATATTTTTACTTCGTTATTATAAAAGTCAACGACATCTTTAGAGTTATTTTGATAGTTTCTAGTGCAAATTTGCTAATATTATTTTTAAGGCACTACTTAGTAATAATTTTCCGAGAATTTTGATCAAAATAGGTACCCGGGTACCCGAGTCTGACAATGAAATAGTACCCGGGTACTAAAAATTTCATATACCCGGGTATACCCGGATCCGGGTACCCGGGTAGAAAACCCTACTTGCGATATATTTATACCCTCTTTCTTGTTTGTAACTATTAAGAGACTTTGAGCTGGTATCTTAAGATATGCAACTATTTTGCGTTGCGGGTGCAATTTTCGAGGCTTTGTTTTATCAAAACCTGGGTATTTGAATGATAGCATCCTGTGACAGGACAATAGACATCTTTAAAAAAAAAACCTGAAAGGGATAAAATAGGAGTTCAAAGTTTTTTTTTTAAGAAATAAAAAAATATTTATTTCATCTTTCTTTGCAATATCATCCCTCAAGAGGGTAATATAGGGGATGATTTAGGTGCTTAAGTTAAAATACAAATTTAGTAATTTAGATTTCGGGTTTTGGTAAGAAACAAAAAAACACTTATTTTATCTTTCTTTGCAATAGCATCCATCAAGGGGGTAAATAGGGGATGATTTAGGTGCTTAAGTTAAAATACAAATTTAGAAAGTTAAAAATTCAACGCGGACGAAGTCGCGGATAAAACTTAGTACGTAATTAACCAGTCCGTAATATTTTGATAAATGTTATCAATATTTTAATTAAAAACATTTATAATGTTTCACAAATACAGAATACACATAATAATGGTTTGTAAAGCTAAAATCGGCAAAATGTTCAAAATTTTCAAAGCAAATTTTCAGAAGGTTGAGTTAGGATCGGTGATCTTAATGGTGGATGCGCAAGCCAGATGGTGGATGCGCCAGGTGTATGTCAAGTTGTTGACTGTTGACGGAAGAGCAAAGAATGTATAAACTAATAAAATGACTTGTAGTATTTAAGGAGCTATACCACTGTGACCGCTGAAAATTTGAGTGATTTTCGCGAATTTTTTGGAAGAAAAGTACTCAATTAAATGTTTCATGAAATTGAGAACGTATTTGGCTATATTTGACCTTCATTACATAATTTTTTCATAGAAAAATATTAACATCCAAGCGACTTATGCGCTGCCTTCGGAAGCGCCAAAAAAAAAGTTCCTTCACTGCTCCCCTCCTTGAAGCCGATTGAGTAGCTGAACCCGAAAAAAAGAATTTTGTCGTTAAACTAGAAGGTATTTTATGTACCATGAACTAGAATTACCGAAAATTATCAAAATCCGACAAAATGGCGTAGTTATGAAAAAGAAGTCAAGTTTTTTTGCATACAAAATGGTTGTTTTTTTTATGCCAAATCGTCAATTTTCATCAAATCAAAAATATCCTAGTTGACGGTATAGTAAATATATTCAAGAGTACTCAGACCAAATTTCAAGTCAATCGGACAATTTCTCTTCGAGTTATAACAGGGGAAAATTTGAAAAATACCATTACACACAAGTTAAGGATGTTCGGCCTATATTTTCTCAACCTCACATACTTCCGAATACGACAAAAAATCTGAAAAAATTCTCATATATATTAAAGGTGTCGTAAACATTGCTTTTACATAATAATAATGTTGAAAAGTTATTAACAAATGGATTTTTTTAAATGTTTTTTAACAAATTTTTGGAAAACCTATTCTTTTTTTAAACTTAATAAAGACGGAACAAAGCTTGAATATATAAATATACTCAACCTTTCCGGAACTCTATAATACTAATGAGTCTTTTTAGGACTACCAAAAACAAATCTCGTATGAAATTTGTCAGTTATTCTATAGCTTTCAGTCCACCTTCGTGGCACTCAACAAAAACCATAAAAATAACATTGATTTTTAAGATCATGTCTTTCCGATACCTTGAGTGGATAGCCATCTGTGGACGCGTTTCGAGATTTATCTCTCATCAGCACAGCATAGCTAAGTTTATCTGATTATCTATAATGTTGTATGGTTTTACCAATTCAAAATTTATCATTTATATCAATAACCTGCTAAGTTCATGTCTCTCTCACAAAATGTCAAAATTAAAAACATCTAACCCAAACACCACATGGGTTTTCAAGTGAGTGATTTACAAAATATTGTTCATGGTAGCAGAGCTGTGCTGATGAGAGATAGATCTCGAAACGCGTCCACAGATGGCTATCCACTCAAGGTATCGGAAAGACATGATCTTAAAACTCAATGTTATTTTTATGGTTTTTGTTGAGTGCCACGAAGGTGGACTGAAAGCTATAGAATAACGGACAAATTTCATAAGAGATTTGTTTTTGGTAGTCCTAAAAAGACTCATTAGTATTATAGAGTTCCGGAAAGGTTGAGTATATTTATATATTCAAGCTTTGTTCCGTCTTTATTAAGTTTATCTGATTATCTATAATGTTGTATGGTTTTACCAATTCAAAATTTATTTTTTTTGTGTCAAATAAAAGAATTGATTTTTCAGAATTGAATTTTCCCAGAATTTTATTGTCTTTTTGACTTTTTTCCAATTTCGAAAAATTATCGAAAAAATATTTTTCAAAAATATAAGAAAAATCCAAAAAAATTCATACAAATTCAGAAAAATTCAGAAGAATTCAGAAAAGAAAGATCTACTTAGTGAAAAATATAAAAAAATAAGTTTTCCAAGAATTTATTGCCCCCAAATCCAACAATTTATCGCCTCCAGGCAAGTGCAGAATTTTATTTCTGCTAGCGGTTGCGTTTTAGAAGGCTGCCATTGACAATGAAAGTATTGGAGGATACGGCCTTGAAATTTTCACAGGATATTCTTAAAAGTATGAACTGTTAAATAAGACCAAAAAAAAACATTTATTTGAAAGTGCCACAGTGGTATAGCGCCTTAAACGTAATAAAACCACACCGTCAGTCTTGTGCAACTAAGCGTGCAACAATTTCAGAAATTTTTGATACAAGGTCAAAAAAATTTTGTTATTCGCGGTCTTTTTGGAACTAGGTTTGAACTTTGTTCAAATTCCAATGGAGAAGATGTCGATGGCACTTTTTTCACACGTAAAGTTCTGTTTTTCGATCTTACTTTATTTTTACTTTATTACTTCGATATTATAAAAGTCAACGACATCGTTAGAGTTATTTTGATAGTTTCTAGTGCAAATTTGCTAATATTATTTTTAAGGCGCTACTTAGTAATAATTTTCCGAGAATTTTGATCAAAATAGGTACCCGGGTACCCGAATCTGACAATGAAATAGTACCCGGGTACTAAAAATTTCATATACCCGGGTATACCCGGATCCGGGTACCCGGGTAGAAAACCCTACTTGCGATATATTTATACCCTCTTTCTTGTTTGTAACTATTAAGATACTTTGAGCTGGTATCTTAAGATATGCAACTATTTTGCGTTGCGGGTGCAATTTTCGAGGCCTAGTTTTATCAAAACTTGGGTATTTGAATGATAGCATCCTGTGACAGGACAAAAGACATCTTTAAAAAAAAAACCTGAAAGGGATAAAATAGGAGTTCAAAGTTTTTTTTAAGAAATAAAAAAATATTTATTTCATCTTTCTTTGCAATATCATCCCTCAAGGGGGTAATATAGGGGATGATTTAGGTGCTTAAGTTGAAATACAAATTTAGTAATTTAGATTTCGGGTTTTGGTAAGAAATAAAAAAACACTTATTTTATCTTTCTTTGCAATATCATCCATCAAGGGGGTAAATAGGGGATGATTTAGGTGCTTAAGTTAAAATACAAATTTAGAAAGTTAAAAACTCAACGCGAACGAAGTCGCGGATTAAACTTAGTACGTAATAAACCAGTCCGTAATATTTTGATAAGTTTTATCAATATTTTAATTAAAAACATTTATAATGTTTCACAAATACAGAATACTCATAATAATGGTTTGTAAAGCTAAAATCGGCAAAATGTTCAAAATTTTCAAGGCAAATTTTGAGAAGGTTGAGTTAGGATTGCTGATCCTAATGGTAGATGCGCAAGGCAGATGGTGGATGCGCCAGGTGTATGTCAAGTTGTTGACTGTTGACGGAAGAGCAAAGAATGTGTAAACTAATAAAATGGCTTGTAGTATTTAAGGAGCTATACCACTGTGACCGCTGAAAATTTGAGTGATTTTCGCGATTTTTTTCGAAGAAAAGTACTCAATTAAATGTTTCAGGAAATTGAGAACGTATTTGGCTATATTTGACCTTCATTACATAATTTTTTTCATAGAAAAATATTAACATCCAAGCGACTTATGCGCTGCCTTCGGAAGCGCCAAAAAAAAGTTCCTTCACTGCTCCCCTCCTTGAAGCTGATTGAGTAGCTGAACCCGAAAAAAAGAATTTTGTCGTTAAACTAGAAGGTATTGTATGTACCATGAACTAGAATTACCGAAAATTATCAAAATCCGACAAAATGGCGTAGTTATGAAAAAGAAGTCAAGTTTTTTTGCATACAAAATGGTCGTTTTTTTAATGCCAAATGGTCAATTTTCCATCCAATCAAAAATATCCTAGTTGATGGTATAGTAAATATATTCAAGAGTACTCAGACCAAATTTCAAGTCAATCGGACAATTTCTCTTTGAGTTATAACAGGGGAAAATTTGAAAAATGCCATTTCGAGAAAAACGCGTTTAAAGTTAAGGACGTTCGGCCTATATTTTCTCAACCTCACATACTTCCGAATACGACAAAAAATCTGAAAAAAATCTCATATATATTAAAGGTGTCGGAAACATTGCTTTTACATAATAATAATGTTGAAAAGTTATTAACAAATGGATTTTTTTAAATGTTTTTTAAATTTTTTTTGGAAAACCTATTCTTTTTTTGTTTCAAATAAATGAATTGATTTTTCAGAATTGAATTTTCCCAGAATTTTATTGTCTTTTTGACTTTTTTCCAATTTCGAAAAATTATCGAAAACATATTTTTCAAAAATATAAGAAAAATTCTTACAAATTAAGAAAAATTCAGAAAAATTCAGAAAAGAAAGATCTACTTAGTGAAAAATATAAAAAAATAAGTTTTCCAAGAATGTATTGCCTCCAAATCCAACAATCTATCGCCTCCAGGCAAGTGCAGAATTTTATTTCTGCGAGCGGTTGCGTTTTAGAAGGCTGAATTCGGGGAGTATTAGAGGATACGGCCTTGAAATTTTCATAGGATATTCTTAAAAGTATGAACTGTTAAATAAGACCAAAAAAACATTTTTTTGAAAGTTTCACAGTGGTATAGCGCCTTAAACGCAATAAAACCACACCATCAGTCTTGTGCAACTAAGCGTGCAACAATTTCAGAAATTTTTGGTACAAGGTCGAAAAAATTTTGTTATTCGCGGTCTTTTTGGAACTAGGTTTGAACTTTGTTCAAATTCCAATGGAGAAGACGATGTCGATGGCACTTTTTTCACACGTAAAGTTTTGTTTTTCGATCTTACTTTATTTTTACTTTATTACATCGATATTATAAAAGTCAACGACATCTTATTTTGATAGTTAGTGCTCTTATTTAGATAGAGTTATTTTGATAGTTTCTAGTGCACATTTGCCAATATTATTTTTAAGGCGCTACTTAGTAATAATTTTCCGAGAATTTTGATCAAAATAGGTACCCGGGTACCCGGGTCTGACAATGAAATAGTACCCGGGTACTATAGCGCCTTAAACGTAATAAAACCACACACTAATATTTTAAGCTTAAAACAACTTAAATAAATAACACAAAAAATAACACAAAAACAACAACAACAGCTGTTCGGACCGTGTCTCACGAAATTTCAAATCTCCAAGCAAAAAAACACAGGCTGGTTAAATCACTTAGGGTTAAATCACTGAGGAATGGGAATTATAGGTATCGGGATTCCCTTAAAATCGTCGTCTTCGGGACGTTGGGATCCGCTTCAGCCCTTGGGGGTCGTGATCACCTCCTGGTTGATTTACCTTGAAAATTTTATAACACGCACATGTGCCGGTCGACGTGGGCTTCACGTTTTTTCTCGTTCCCACCTGTCGAGCGTACTCTTCGCGACTATACTGATCTAATCTCGCGAAATAAAAATTAATAAATCGCGCGGGTTCGACACTAATCGATACCACCTTTTTCCCCCTCTATTGATCGGTGCCGAATATCAATTCAAATATCAAATTTAAACCTGGATGCGGTAAATTGGCGCGAACAACAACGAGTCTGGCTGATAAGAACGGTAAACTGGTCACGGAAACCTCACAAACTAGAGGTATGGTAGGAATACATTGAAACCCTGAGGACTGGTTGCACTCCATATTCGTCACGATACCCAAGAAACCAACTGCAAAGAACTGCGACGAACACAGATTAATAACCCTAATGAACCACATAGGTAAAACCTTTCTTATAATCATACATGCTAGAATCTATCAAAAATGCAAGGAATATCTAGGTGAAAGCCAATTAGGCTTCAGGAACGCACTGGTAACAAGAGAGGCTATTTTTACAGTCCAAGTTCTGATTCAGAGATGCAGAGATATGGGCCGTAATGTCCATGCCTGCTTCATAGATTTCTCCAAAGCCTTCGATAATGTACGGCACGATTATATGATCGAGGTATTACAGGAAACAGGCATAGATACAAAAGACATTAGAATAATAGCCAATATGTATTGGAATCAGACAGCGTCTGTAAAAGTAGATGACAACAACTCCGCAAAGATTAACATCTGCAGAGGCGTACGACAGGGATGCGTATTATCTCCGACTCTATTCAACCTGTATTCGGAGAAAATCTTCAAAGCAGCGCTCAAAGATACCAGCGAAGGCATCTAGATGAATGGGGTGCCTTTAAACAACATCCGATACGCCGACGATACCATCGTACTTGCTAGCAGTTTGGAAGGCTTACAAGAAATAATGACCAAGATTCACACCACTAGCTCGGAATATGGCCTCAAGCTCAACAAAAGCAAAACAAAACATGCTAATAAGCCAAAATGCTTCAGATCCCAGCGTATTGATGTTAGAAGGAGAGATCATTGAACGAGTAGAGAGTACCCTTACCTGGGAACTATTGTAGAGTTGCACTGCAGAATATAGAAGGCTAGAGCGGCATTTAATAAACTCAAAACAATGCTATGCAGCAGCGACCTGACATTACAACTAAATACGTTTTATCTGTTCTGTTGTACGGCGCAGAAGCATGGACGCTAACGGAAGCAACAGAAAGGAAGATAGAGGCGTTCGAGCTCTGGGTATATAGAAAGCTGCTCCGCATATCCTGGCGGAAGAAGATAAAAACTGGCTATCTTGGCCATATAATGAGAAACCAGAAATACCGCTTACTACAGCTGGTTCTGCAAGGAAGAGTGGATGAACACAGGGGACCAGGTAGAAGAAGAAACCCGTGGCTAGGAAACCTGAGGCAGTGGTTCTCGCTCACTTCCACACAACTTTTCAGACAGGCTGTAAATAGAACGGAAATTGCTATGTTGATCGCCAACATCCCGAAGGGATAAGGCACGCAACGAAGAAGAAAACAACTTAAAACAACTCCTTAACAACCAATTGTTATGGAGTTGTTTCTATTTGCTCCGGAAAATATGTAATTTGTGAGAGGTATAAAGCAAAATTAAAGTCAAAATTTGTACAAGTAGTGACCCCTTTTACTGATTGGTGTTTTGGAAAGAAAATATTATGCGGAGGGACCAAATTTTGTGTTAAATTACAAGTCGTTGAAATTAACCATATGTCATTTTGACATATGGACCCAGTCACTTCCGGTATAAGAAGTCACCCCTATACCAAGTGCCAACGGTATCCCTGGATGGCGGATGAACGGGTATAGGGCTGGGGCACTCTGTTGTCCAGGGAGTGAGAAATCACCCCCAAAAGTTAGACCGAATGTCTGCCGGGATAAGCAGACACCTATTGTTGGCCAACAGCTCCGGGTGGACGAGCTGACAAGATAATAATTGAGATGGGAAATCGCCCCTAAAGGCGGATGAGTCAAGGAATGATCAACGGCATGAAGATGCAGAAGGCAACGAGAAACCACTGCAGTAAAGATCCCAGTAGGGAAAAATGATGCGTTCTAGATACTCCACCTCCACAGTCATGCGCATGCGCGATGACCTTTGACCCCTAACCTAACCTTGACTTTGGCCCCTAACCTAACCTTGACCTTGGAACTTCCTGTTTCGACTTCCGGTTTCGACTTCCTGTTTCCTGTTTCGACTTCCGGTTTCCGGTTTCGACTTCCGGCCGCCATTTTCGGAACTTCCAGATGCGCGGTAAAATTCAAAAAATAGGCGCGAGGCGGGGAAATTCAAAATTAGATCCTGTTGAGACAAATGAGGTGTGAAGTTGGTTGCATACATGAACGGGACTAAATACATGAGACTAATACTAGTAATACCTGTACACACAGTACAGGACAGAAGTATATGGAGGCACGTTGTAAAGCAGGCCAAGGCCCATAGAGGGCTGTAGCGCCAAGGAAAAAAAAAGTAGAAAATAAGTAGGCAAAACAAAATTGACAAGATCAAATAGATAAGATTAGATTTAGGAACTCATGAATGTCATATAGTGTAAGGTGTGGTAAGGGGTTGGCGAAAAGGGGGAGCCAGACCAAACGTCAACCTCACCTGCACGAGCAATAACTTGTTATATAGGAAAATTAATAGGCGGTATGTTAAAAGATGGCATAGTCATGGCATATCAAAGGTCTGATCAGGAAATGCTATTGTACATAAACAGTTTATTATGTTCTAGACATGACATACTTACTCGACTAGAGAAATAAAAGTAGGCATGCATAAACTAGACAAAGTAAACTAGATAGACAATACTGCACCGTCAATACCAGAGCAACCGCTAAGCATACAAGGCTTTATAAGGTATAATACATAAGACTAGACGCAACGAAACTAGCCAGGCATTTAAGTTAGCTAGTCTTCACTGGATAAACAGACAAGGCTATACATCCATCGCTACCATCCATCTCCCGCGTGCCAATAAAAATTTCCAGCGTGTAAGCTGTGGCACGCCTGCCATAGGTTCGCCACCACTGCTCTATAACATTACGTCTTTTTAAGACTGCAAAACAAATTTCATGTTGTAATACAACAGATATTTGTATGCTATTTACTAGTCCTCAGTCCACTTTCGCGGCACTAAACAAGAACCAGATAATAAATTGTTAACATTGTTACCACAATAATTGATAACATTGTTTTTAAGATCACATCTTTCCATTTAAGCAAAGTGAATAGCCATCTGTAAACGCGTTTCGAGATTTTCTCTCATCTCATCAGTGCAGCTTTACTCTTTTGAACTATAAAATGGAATACAGTTACATTACTTTGAAAACCATGTGCCGGGCTGTCGAAGATAGCTTATGATATGTCATATGTGTGGAAAGACCTGAACTTATAGGGGGACCCCCCCCCCCCCCCCGGACGCGTCAACACCGATTTGGCCCAAATTTACAGTATATGTAGGGTTTGACTATAAATTAAAGTAACGCAAGCGGGAGGGCCAAATGGCCAAGCGTTAAAAAAATAACTCACTTTTTTCGCTGACCGGTAAGTTACTCGACAACTCATAAGCTCGCTATGTTTTCTCCATCCGGTTCGTAGTCAGACTCTGCTTCTGAAGAAACATCTTCGACTTCTTCATTTTCACCTCCTTCGTCGCATTCTTCGGAAGAAATCAATTCATCGACGCACAGCAAGGAATGCTCTGACAAAACGTCCAGTATTTTCTCGCGTATTTTGTCTGCAAGTTGCATGTGTTGTAAGGTTATTACCGCAGAACTCTCTGATGTGATCAGATTGTCTACGGCCAAAAGATGTAACAAATAATCCAAGCGTCCCCACGCGGAATCGAACCAGCGATCCTCGTACTATAAAGCCGAGCTCTTACCGATGCGCTGACTGGCCATTGAAATTTATGCTAACATGTTGTCGGTAACTTACCGGTCCGCGTAAAAAGTGAGTTATTCTTTAAAGCTTGGCCATCTGGCACTCCCGCTTGCGTCACTTTCATTTATAGTCAAGCCCTACATATACTGTAAATTTGGGCCAAATCGGTGATTACGCGTCCGGGGGGGTCCCCTTGTTAGTTTCAGTTGTTGATTTAAATGATAAATTATTTAAATCAATAAATCATGTATGTACGCTTTAATAAGGCGGTATAATGTATATAAACTATACAACATTAAACAGATAAATTTAGACAAACAATACAATGTTTGTCTAGTCTGACTAATCTTTCGTTTTAGTTGTATCAATCAAATAAAACTAAAAAGAAAATAGACAGACTAGACAGAAAAAAGATGGTAAAAATTTATAAAATAGTTAAAATAATATAACTTTTATCCATTTTATCTTGTCAATTTTGTTTTGCCAAACTTCATGGTAATAATGTTGGGAGACTTCAACGCTAAAGTAGGAAGAGAGGAGGCCTTTAGGCCAGTAATTGGCAAACATAGCCTGCATGAATACTGTAACGATAACGGAACCCGACAATAATATCCATAAGCTGTCCTGGATATCCAACGATGGAGTAACAAGGAACCAAATCGACCATATATTGGTTAATGCAAGGTATAGCAGCAATGTAACCGACGTAAGAAGCCTTAGAGGCGTGGATGCTGATAGTGATCATTTTTTGGTTAGAGCTAAGGTGCGAGCAAGAATATCTAGCCAAAAGTACCAAAACACAGTCAAGCCTCCTATATGGAATACTGAAACATTTAAAGACGACAACAAAAAACAAGAATACCAGAGGAGTCTAACAGCACAGCTGGAGGCAACATCCAGACAAGAGGATGTTGCGAAAATATGGACGAACATAGAGAGGTCAATAATTGCAAAAGTATACAAACGATAGTGGGGGAAAAGAGAGGTTAAAGGAAGGAACTTGTGGTACCACAAGGAGTGTGGAGAGAAGATAAGCGCAAGAAACATAGCCAGACTGGAAGTGCTGTAAGACCCAAATGAACACATTAGGGATAAATAGAGACAAACAAGAACAGCAGCACGGAGAACATTTAGAGTCAAAAAAAGAGCGCACGAACAAAAAATGCTAGAATAACTGGAAACAAGTCGAACAAATAACCAAACTAGGAATTTTTTTCAAGAAGTGAAGAACATTAAAGGAGGCTTCAGACCGAGGACTGACATGTTTCTTAAAACAGATAACGGAGGACTAGTGACAGATAAAAACGAGGTGTTGGAGACGTGGAGAAGCTACTTCGACCAAATACTGAACGCGCAGCAGGACCAAGGAAGAGGTACGGTCACATACTACAGCGCAGATCCACTGGTCGAAGAGCCAACCCTTGAAGAGGTAACGAAGGCGATCATGAGAATAAACAATAACAAAACACCGGGTAAATACACAATACTGGCAGAGTGTCTCAAATATGGAGGAGAAACTCTTATTAAATATTTCCACACCCTCATAGTCCAGATTTGGATGGAAGAGAAAATATCAAGTAGTTGGAAAGAGAGTGTCATCGTGCCCCTACACAAAAAGGGCGACAAACTACAATGCTCCAACTATCGGGGAATATCATTGATAAATATGGTATATAAGGTCTGGTCCCTGGTACTACTCGATAGACTAATTCCCTATGTTGAACACCAGCTAGGCGACTACCACTGTGGATTCAGGAAAAGAAGATCAACAGTAGACCAGATCTTCACAATACGTCAACTAATGCAGAAGTGCTGGGAGTACGATAAAGTCATACATCAACTCTTCATCGACATCAAACAGGCGTACGACAACATCTTGAGAGTGGAGCTGTGGAATGCTATGATGGAACTGGGAATTCCGAGTGAACTTGTCAACTTAACAAAGATCAGCATGGAAGGCTCCAAAAGTGCAGTACGGATCGGGGGAAAATTGTCAACCTTTTTTACGATAAATAATGGCCTGAAACAGGGAGACGCCATCTCCCCACTCCTCTTTAATATAGCTCTAGAGAAGATAGTGAGGGAGGCAAAAACGAAGGATATTGGCCTTTGCAGATGACATATGTCATCCGCAAAAGCCAATATAAGACGCAGGCCCCGATTTCTAAGTAGCAGTGGCTCCGTTTTTGCCCC
This sequence comes from Phosphuga atrata, assembly GCA_944588485.1. Classification (NCBI taxonomy): domain Eukaryota; kingdom Metazoa; phylum Arthropoda; class Insecta; order Coleoptera; family Silphidae; genus Phosphuga; species Phosphuga atrata. Next base: position 102,975,347 of record OX155893.1, read on the forward strand.
CCTCACTACCTTCTCTAGAGCTATATTAAAGAGGTGTGGGGAGACATCATTGGAAACACAACCAGGAACATTAAAGAAGAGTTTCAAAAAATAGAATCTGCAGCGGAAAAGATGGGCCTAAAAATAAACAAGAGTAAAAGCAAGTACATGACCACATCAAGTAATAAACGTAGGGATAGGATAGGACAAAATGTGACGATGGACCAATACAACTTCGAAAGAGTCCAGGAATTTAGATACCTGGGTGCCACTATCACGTCGGACAATGATATGAACAAAGAAATTAACAACAGAATACAAAGTGGCAATCGTTGTTGTTTTGCATTGCAGAGAATAATTAAATCAAAAAATGTATATCGGACGACAAAAATAAGAATATACCACTCCATTACAAGACCCATTATGACTTACGCCTACGAAACCTGGACAATTTCAAAAAAGAACGAAAACAGACTGGGAGTTGCAGAGAGAAAAATACTACGGTGTATATACGGGCTTATAAGGGATGAAACTACACAACAGTAAACTACACAAAAACAGGGAAATAGAAGAACTATATGACCAACCAGACATTGTAATAACGATAAAAGTGGAACAACTGAGATAGGTCGGCCATGTAGTGAGACAGGAGGATGGACGAGTTGTTAGATTGGTATGGGAAGAAGCCCCGACCGGTAGAAGACCACTAGGAAGACCGCGACTACGGTGGAGAGACAACATAGCATCAGATCTTAGATCCCTGGATATCATGGAAGCGGAGGAGCTAATGATAGACTAAGTCCAATGGAGGAGAATTGTTAAGTTAGCCAAGGTCCAACATGGGTTGTAAGCGCTACAGACAGAGAGAGACAAAAAAAGATTATACTAGCAAGAATAGACAAACAAGTGCAGATAAACTTTATCAATACTAACTAGACACCACTTACAAGTTAAAGGGAACAAATAAAAAGAATGTATTATGGTAGAAAATACTACACTTGCAAGACTCGATGGTTAAAATTTAGTGGACAAAATAGTCAGTCTTGTATAGAAAGGTTTGGTCTGTTCAAAATAATAATAATAATAAAAAAATGGAGAAACAATACTGCACAAATAGGTCGAGAAGGATAAATAATGATAACCGTTAAACATAGACAATATTTACAAGGATTGTGTATGGATTTAATAAAATGCAATTGGAGCTTAAATTAAATTGTACAGAACTACTCGAGATAAAAGATTGCACGAGTATTACAAAACTAGAATTGCAGGTGTACGAGATTCCATTGTTATATAATCAGTCGATTTTGTATTAGACAGTTGTTGAAATGTTTGGATTATTTATACTCCTAAATCACATTTCGTTCAATGTAACATAAAGAAAATTTACTTGTAAATATATTAAATAGAGAAAGATATTTATTGTATATTTTATACAAAGGGCTATCGACCACAATGTCCTTCTGCCCGTATATTAAATATGTTACATTCTAAATTAAAATAATATAAATGAGAATTGTTGAGATTTTTCCGTACTTTATCGTATTAAAAAGGTTAGAAGAATACACAAAAGATAGAATGTAAGGAATTTCAAAGGATTTTAAAATTATAAAACTAAAATTATAGACAAAATGCAGACTTTGAAACGCATTTTTTTTCGAAGTTGCTGCAGAAATATTCGATTACGTAACATAATCTCTCTAATTATGAGATTTATTGCCATTTTTCAATCAATATTTATGCACAGTATACATCAGCATTCTCTTCTTATATTATATAATACATTAACATGTCATTTCTACTTCAAAAAACGACTAGTAACGAAATGTATCTTTTTAACAGAAAATAAGTTTCTCTCGAAACAAATTCCGTTTTATTTAAATTTATTATTGGTTAGATTAGAGTATTACAAGTTTAAGTACATTTCAATATTAAACAAATCACCAGAAAACTGTATATACAAAACGAACAAAAAACATTTGTAACTTTAAAGCATGCGTTTAATTACCTTCTCAGCAATTACAATTTCACAATACTAAGCATGTTCCAACCAAAATCCTCTAAAACCGCATCCACCACACATAATTCTTCCCCTCTGTTTAAATAAAAATAAAACGACCCTCTCCAAACACCTCACGTTGCGGTGTCCCATTAAACTTTTAGCCAAATATATAGAATTCTAACACACATATACGTTACATCACGTTGCGTATTATCGCGACTGAATACTCCGGTCAAACGACCGGCACTCCGGGAGAAGAGGATCCCTACCCGGACTCGTGCAAGGGATGCTGGAGACTCGCGTATGCGCTCTCTGCACCGAATTTTCAACGGCCTGGGATCGTTGCTAGGCCAACGTCTCATTGGAGAACCGCGACTCTCAGCGGGATGAAATTTATATTTCAAAAATAAAAAGGCTTAATGGAACTAAATTATTTCTATTTATTTTTCTCTACACCGCATTTACCAAAATCTAAATATATACATTTAATTATAATATTATATATTATAAATATTTAAATTTTATTTACGAGATAGGTGACAGGAAAGACTGATATAGGTTTTTAGATATTATTTCATTCGTCGAAGTTTTACAATCAGGCTTTATTTCATGCATGAATTGATCGTAATTGAATAATGAATGCATCAATTCAATTTTATTTGTAAATAGGTAGACCTTTCGCCCGATTTACACGGACGATCGGTTCCTTAGATTTCTGTGTGAATCGAAATCATTGTTTTTTTGTGTTAGTCGAAAATACAGTGTGTACAGTGATGACGTTTCCTATAGGGGAAATTTTTTTAATATGACTTTTAGGAGAAAACCTTATTCTTTATATAAAAACCTTGCTTGTATCGAAACCCCTTATATTCATATTTTTATTAAAAATGAGGGGAAATTATGTGCGGTGGATGCTGTTTTAAGGGATTTTCTTCTTTTTGGTTGGAACATGCTTAGTATTGTGTTTTTTTTTTATACAGCGAGGTTCCTACAGCCTTTGCCGCATCCCGCACTTCTTTTTCCACCTCTCCTTATCTCTCCAGCCATCTTCTTCTATGGCTCTATCTTTAATGGTTTCCATAATACCATCTATCCATTTTATTGCTGGTCTGCCTCTCCTTCTCCTTGCTCTTGGTATATATTGGAATGCTATGTTTGGCCATCTTTCTCCAGTCATCCTTTGCATGTGTTCATACCACTTTAATTGCCGTGTTTCTATGTCGTCTGTAGTGCCATAGACTCTCTTCGTCTGTCTTCTTATATGTTCATTTCTTACACGATCTAGTTTGGACGTTTGACAAGCTCTTCGTAGAAAGTCCATTTCTACTACTTCTATACTTTTTTTATCTCTTTGTGAAACTTGCCAACATTCTGAACCATAAGTTGTTATTGGTTCTACAATAAATTTGTATACCCTCATTTTTGTTTTTAGTTTAATTTCATTTGACCATAGCATTGAATTTAACAAGCAGATAGTCTTTTTCCCTTGTCCAAGTCTATTTTCTATATCCTTTTTTGTTGTTCCTTCTTCTGAGATGATAGTTCCTAAATATTTGTATGCCCTACATTTTTTAATCTTTCTTAACTCCAGTTCTGGGTCTTCTCCTTCTTCCCCGACACGAAGATATTCTGTTTTTGACATATTCATGTTTAAACCCCATTCCGAATACTCTTCTTTCAATTTTCTTAACATATAATCTATATCTCTTTCATCACTTGCTAGTATCACTTGGTCGTCAGCAAATAGCAGGCTTGTCAAACAATGTTCACCTGTTCTTATTCCCATTCCTGCGGTTTTTCTTCTCCAGTTTGTTAGTGCTTCTTGTAAAGGGTCCGCCAATTAGCGCGCTCGATCTTTAACAGCTGATGGCGGCCATGTTGTTTGTGGTAGAGTTATCAAACCTAGTTGTTATTATTTAGTGTATCTTCACAAATTACCATGATGCAATTCAGCCGCGAGCAACATGTGCAAATCATTAAAATGTATTACGAAAATCATTCATCGGTTCGGGCAACGTTCCGCGCGCTCCGCCAATTTTACGGTGCAATTGGTCGTCCTGCTGAGTCGACTATCCGTCGTTTGATAAACAAATTCGAGGCAACCGGTTCGGTGAACAATAAGCCAACACCGACGCGTCGTCGAAACGTCCGATCTGCCGCGAATGTCGCCGCTGTTCGCGATAGTGTGCGTGAAAATCCGCGACAGTCAATTTCACGTCGCGCACAGGAACTCAGCCTTTCGGAAACATCACTTCGCCGAATCTTGCATCTGGATTTGGGCATGCATCCGTACAAGATCCAGCTGACACAAGAGCTCAAAATAAACGACCATAGACAGCGCCGTATCTTCGCTGATTGGGCTTTAGAGCAGTTGGAAGTCGACCCCGAGTTTGGTCGCAAAATCATCTTCAGCGATGAGGCACATTTTTGGATAAATGGGAATGTCAACAAGCAGAATTGCCGTTATTGGGCCGAGAACAATCCACAGGAGGTCCACCAGGTCGCAATGCACCCAGCAAAGGTAACTGTTTGGTGTGGATTTTGGGCCGGAGGCATCATCGGGCCGTATTTCTTCGAGAACGACGATGGTGTGGCCATCACGGTAAACGGCGAACGATACAGATCCATGATAACGAACTTTTTCTGGCATGAAATCGACAATATGGATGTCGAGGATATCTTGTTTCAGCAGGACGGCGCTACGAGCCACACAGCGCGCGCCACAATGGATCTTCTGCACGAGCGCTTCGGAGGAATGGTTATCTCGCGCGGAGGCGACATCAACTGGCCACCGAGATCGTGCGATTTAACCCCACTAGACTATTTCTTGTGGGGTTTTCTTAAATCACAGGTCTACGCAAACCAACCACAAAACACTGATGACCTCAAAGTCAACATACGCCACGCCATCGATGAAATACAGCCCGATTTGTGCGCCAGAGTCATTGGAAATTGGACTTCTCGTATGCGCGCCACCAAGCAAAGCCGAGGTGGCCATTTGAACGATATTATTTTCCATACATAATGCCTTCGAATACTCTTTCAAACAAAAAATAAATTTCATTTATACCTCTCACACAACTTGCTTTATTTTATTTTAAAGATCGAGCGCGCTTATTGGCGGACCCTTTATGTATATTTTAAATAATGTAGGAGACAGGCTGCAGCCTTGTCTTAATCCTTTCGTTGTACGGAAAGGCCGCGATATAACGTTTCCTATCTTGACTGCACTTTTTGACTCGATATATATATATTTCTGATTGCCCGACAGTATACACTATTTATCCCAATCCTCGTCAATGCTTCAAAAAGCTTTTTCCAGGGTACCGTATCGAAAGCTTTCTCCAAGTCGATAAATAATAGGTGTGTGGGTAGATTTCTATCTTTCCGCTTTTCTATAATTTGTTGAATAACAAATATATTGTCAATGCATGATCTCCCCGCTCGGAAGCCACTTTGCTCCTCTACTTCTTTGATGCTGCTTTTTTTTAGTATCCGGCCGTACAACCGCCCAAGCGCACTAGTTACGCTGATCCCTCTATAGTTACTACATTGTCTTTTGTCTCCTTTTTTATATATTGAGCTCATATGAGCAATATTCCAATCTTCTGGAATGTTGTCGCCTTCTATTAGACATTTGTTGAAGATCTTGGCTATCAGCTCTAGTAATAATTCTGGTCCATTTTTAACTAGTTCAATTGGGATATTTCCTGGCCCTGCAGCCTTCTTATTTTTAGATTCTTTTAGGGCTTCCTTTATTTCTTTTATCGTTATCGCATTTACTTCTTCATTGTGGGTGTCTCTATGTCGAGGTTATCAATGTGGAACTCTTTTCACTTTTCTGTTAGCAGTTCTTTGTAATATGTTTCCCACTTCTCCATACTTATTAGTTCAATTTTATTTACTTGCCCTTCTTTTCTAATATGTTTGATTGCCTTCCACGCTTCCGAAACCTTTGTTCCTCCCATGCACCTCTCTATCTCCTCCCATCTTTTTTCCCAAATCTCATTTTTCTTTTTTGTTACAAGTTTTTTAACTTCTCTATTCCAGTGTGCATAGATCGTTCTATCTTCTATTTTTTAGATTGTAGCCAAGTTTGATAAGCTTTCTTTTTAATTTCTGCTAGTCTTTCTATTTCTTCACACCACCACTCTTTATTTTTAAAATGCCTTGTGGTCCTATAGCTTCGTTCGCTGCTTGGTGCATACAGTTCCGTAGGTCTTGATATAGTTGATTCGCTATTGTGTTTCCGTATTGCACTTTAGCCAGCATGGCAGTTAATCTTAGTTTGTACGAAAATTTAGTAGATTCGTTGCCGAAACTCTCTAGATTGTATATGATTTCATTCGTGTTTTTTCCTAAGATGTCGTTTTTACTAGTTTTGTCCGTATTAGTTTTCCTATACCTTATTAGGACTGTTGCTACCAATAGGTGGTGGTCCGATCCGCATTCCGCTCCTCGATACACCCTTACGTCAGTGGTTGTTATTTTTGTGTTTTGTTTTTGTATAATGTAATCGATTATCGATCTTAGTCCTTTTGTGGGTTGGGTCCACGTGTATTTATGTATATATTTGTGGGAGAAGAAACCATTCATTATCTTTAGAGACATATTCTGGCATAGTTGTTTTAGACGTCTGCCGTTATCGTTTTCAGTTTGTTCTCCATATCTACCTATTACCGGGTTGTTTCCTTCTCTCCCTGTACGGGCATTTAGGTCTCCCAAGATAAGTATTTCTCGATCTCCTTTTATCTCAGATATTATTCGGAATAGTTTTTCGTAGAACATATCTTTAGTGGCAAGGTCTGCATCCTCGCTAGGAGCGTATACTCCTATTATAACTATATTCTGTCCATTTTTTTTAATTTCCATTTTTATTATTTGTTCGTCAATTTCTTCATGGTCTTTAATGTATTTTTTATATTTTCTGTGTATTGCTATTGCTACTCCTCTCTTTGCTCTTGTGTCCTTTTTAACTCCACTATAAACATGTATATATTCCCCTACCATCTCGACTCCATTCCCTTTTTTTTTAGTTTCTGTAAGCACACAGACATCCAGTCTCATTTTGTTTAATTCTTGGAATTCTTCTGTTTTCTTTGTTCGTAATGCTTGTATGTTCCAGGTCGCCATTCTCATAGTCAATTTTCTTTGCATAGTTCGTTGTATTTTAGGTTCATCATTGTTCCGAGGCGGATTTTTGAAGTTTTTAACATTTTTTCCTTTTTCCGAATGATGAGGTGTTGGCCCATCGATTCAACCCTCTAGCTTGAAGGACCAGGATTTTCTGTTATGGTTTTCTCCCTTAGCCACTTTTGTTCCGGTTTTCAGGCGCCGGAAACTCGCCATTTACCCCCTTCCGTCTGCTACAACACGCACATCCATTGTACGCGATGCACCCAGAGGCCACGACGAGGTCGTGGAAGTGGGATTTGCTGGATTTGTCCTTTTCGGAACTGTGGGCGTTTCCCAGAGTTTTGTTGTAGCAGGAATAGTGGCACTTTCTGCTACCCCTGAGACCCATACCAGCCATTTAGCCTCCTTTAGTATTGTGTAATTGTAATAAAAATCCAGTAATCATTCAAGATAAGATCAAAAACCTAAAATTATGTCGCGTTGTTAATTTTATCTACGTCCGCTATTGTAAATGCCCATTATTGTACAGTTCGTGGACTATGTAAATGCATCATAACACATACGTATGTAGGTCATTCTTTTTCAAATCGTACACCTATTTTGACTTCATGATTTGGATTCGTCAGAAATTTTATTTGTCACTTGTTTACATGAAATAAGTCGACACCTATTTCATGATTACGTTCGTATATGTGTATTTTCAGAAATATATAAATTTTTAATTTTGGCAGTTTGCTGGATTCAGTAACATTTAACATTCATTATCTCCAGTTTTATTAAATGGATCGTTCTCGATCTTCCACTATTTAACACCTTATTAGGTTTTTTATTAGCTTCTTAATCGCACGGTGGAAGTATTTTATTATTGTTAATTAATATATAATAAAAACAATTGAATTGTTCAAATGATGTTTTCATGCACATCCCCAAGTCGCATGAAATTGTAAAAAATACCATATATTTGCTAGGTTCTAATCTAACAAAGGCATGTTTCAAAAAGGCGGGGTCTCTATTCAATCAGAAGATATTAAATAATTTCAAGCGCGCGGATATAGTTCCAACGGCGATTGGCGATTTCGAACGATCACATTGGCGCTCATTTCTTGCTAATACGTAACGTCATGTGAATAGAATATACATTATTCAGAAAGATAACAAATAAAAAGTGACCCTCGTTATTTTACTGAATATTCTATAATATAATGATTCTTTTTCTATGAAGAAAAAAATTTGAATATTAAGATAGATCAAGAGACGATATAATTATTAACATATTTATTTTCGATATACAAAATACTATTTAATCTTCAACAATATGTTACAAAGAAAATAATTATTAGTAGGGAAAGATGATGCGTTCTGGAGCCTCCTCACTCCTCGCCCCCACCACTACCCCCACTACTACCCCACCACTACCCCCACCCCTAGACCCCGCACCAAACCACACCCCTAGCGAGGTTCGTAAATATGTGTGTAAAGTTTCATATTCGTATGTCTTAAAGTTTAATATACTTGCGACATACGTATATTATTTTTGAAACACCCTGTATATAAAATAAAAGAAAAAATAACTTAATGAATGAAAAAACTGAACCGTGTCTCACGAAAATCAAATTTTCCAGTTTGAAACAGGTCTGGTCTAATCACTTCACCGCTAATTCACCGCTCGCGTCTCCGCCACGTGTGGATCGTCCTTCCGACGCCTTTCTTAAGGGAGGAAATGGGGATAATGGGTGGAGGGATCCCTTAAAATTGGTGTCTTCCGGACGTTGGATGCCGCTTGAGCCCTTTTGGCTCGTGATTACACCTCTGGTTAACTTGCGCTCTTAATTGCGTGCACGTGTCGGTCTAACTTGGCTTCGCGCCTCGACTCCATTCCGTTCGCTTCTCACACTCGAAGCATACTGCTCGAGATACATAAATTCGCCACATATATTGATAAATTGCGCGATTTCGGCCCAGGTCGACACATCTTTCCCCTTCTATTAATCGGTGCCGAAATCGATACAAATGTTGAATTAAAAATACAGATTTATTAAAATTGGCGCGAACAACTATTGTTTATAATAATAAATGTTTAAATGTACCCGGATACTCGGTTATTGAACGGAGGAGGAATAGAGTTTAATGGTCAATAACTTTTATAGAATGAATGGATTAGAAACATTTTTACGAAAAATTGATGTCAAATCACTTCAACTTTGGGTATTCGGGCGGTCGTAGAATTCTAAGAAGGGGAAGTTAATAAATTCTACATTTGAAACTGAAATGGATACCCGGTTTCTGACCGGACGGTTAACGCAAATTAATAACAAATTTTTGCTTTCACCTTAATACATTTATGCTCCATGAATTTATATGTGAAAATAAAAATTTAACGTCGAGTTTAGTTTTTCTAAAAGACTTTCAATTAAAAACGCCCCCGCATACGCAATCTGTTGCGGTTTCAAAGAAATTAATGAGGAAACTTAAATCTAAAATTTAATATTTTCCTTTCATTTACTTTCAAAAGGATTTTAACAATCTTATTTTGAATAAATAAACAAAGCGAATATTTGTATGAGCTTTAACCCTTTACAATCTTATCTGACCTTATCTGATCTTGTCTATTCTTGTCTGGTCTAGTAAGATCTTGTCTGATCTTTTTTTATATTGTCTGATCTTATCGGGTCTTGTCCGATCTGGTCTGGTCTTGTCCGATCTGGTCTGGTCTTGTGTCTTGTCTGGTCCTGCCTGATCTTGTCTGGTCGTGCATGATCGTGTCTGGTTTTATCTGAACTTCTCTGGTCATGTCTGGTCTGGTCTTGTCTGACCTTCTCTGGTCTTGCCTGATCTTGTTTTGTCTTCTCTTGTCTGGTATTGTCTATCTGGTCATGTCTGGTCTTGTTTGGTTTTGCTTAGTCCTGCCTGGTCTTCTCCTGTCTTGTCTGGTTTTGCCTGATCATGTCATGACCTTATCTGGTCATGTTTGTTATTCTTTGGTCGTATTGCGAAACTCCGTCAATCATCATAATCATGGCCTTTTGGTGATCCAATATTGGATGTAGGCCTCTTCCCTCTTCTTCTACTCTTGGCGATCTTGTGCCTGTCTCATCCAGTCTCGACCTCCGTGCCGTCGAATGTCGTCAATCCACCGCTGCAGTGGTCTGCCGCGCCCTCGAGTATCCGCTCTGGGTCTCCATTCAAGGACTCGTTTCATCCAGCGAATCTCGTTCATTCTCGCAATGTGTCCTGCCCATGTCAACTTTTTCCTTGTATGACAGCCATGACGTCCTTGACGTTTCACCTCGGTACTATTCCGGATCCATTCGTTACGTTTCCGGTCACGAAGGGTGGTCCTGAACATCGCTCTCTCCATGCCCCTCTGCGCGAAACTTCTTGGCCGACTTCTGCGTAAGGGTCATGCTCTGTATACCGTAGGTTAGCACGGGCTGACACACTGCTCGAAGACTTTCACTTTGAGATCCAGGGATATTTTGCCACGTAGAATCTGCTTATTGGCACCGAACGCTGCCCAAGCCTGTGCGATCCCCCTTTCCACTTCAAAAAACCCCCTTTCCACTTCCGCTACCTGGTTCTCAATCCCAGTATAACCTATTGCCCCAAATATATGTACTCGGTTATTTTCGCTACTGGAAGCTGGTAGTCTGTGATTTCGGAAATGTTGGTCATAATCTTGGCATTTCCCATGTTTTCTCGGATTCCACTCTTAAATCAAAGCCAAAAACAAAGCTAATAAAATCAAAAGATGGGAAGCTACTGGTTACAACAGAAGAACAACTCAATAGTTGGCAGGAACATTTCCAGGAGATACTCACAGGAATAACTCAAGAACAAAACAACAACGCAAACCATCATGCAACACGGCCACAACTAAACATAGATACAAAACCTCCAACCAGGAAAATTCCTCCATAAGGAACTAAAGGACGGGATAAGTCCAGGCATCAACAACATCACATCTGAAATGATGAAAGCTAACTGCATGACCACAACCGAAATGCTGGCAGCTCTAATAAATAAAATCTGGGAATCCGAAACACTACCGAAAGAATGGAACAATGGCCTTCTGATAAAGCTCCTCAAAAAAGGAGACCTGAGCGATTGCAACAACTGGAGAGGCATAACACTATTAACAACTGCATCGAAAATATTCTGCAAAATAATACTCACCCGAATGAACAAAGCAATTGAACCTACGTTGAGAGAAGAACAGGCTGGTTTCAGGCCGGGAAGATCCTGCGTAGACCAAATCAATACGTTGCGGATTATAACAGAGCAAGCAGTAGAATGGCAACGGTAGGTTCATCCCTTTCGACCCTAACACTCTCTCTCTTTCGGTCCACTCTCCTTTTTTGCACTCCTCAAACCAATGCACCCACACGTCTTTCCCTGCCCCACATACACCACAACTCTTATACTTGTCATCCATCCAATACTTTCGCCCTCTTTCTTCACAGCCGCATCTAAACCTGGCAATTACTGACTGGGCATTCAGGCCAATTGTTGATTTTAAGTATTTAGGTAGCTCTTCAAATATTTATATTTGCGCATAGTCCTTACTATATCTACTTTCCATTATTTTCCTTTGACGTTCTTGCAGTTCAACTTCCTTCAGCCTTACCACTAGGCATTCGTCAACTCGCACGCCTTCCCTCCTAAGCCTCTCCATTTCCATGATAGACATACCACCTCCTTCATAGAGTTTCCTTCTATTCCTTCCCCAACAAACCACGGTATTTCTATTATTCGTAGACTTTCAAAAAGCTTTTGATACCATTAAATGGGAAAGCATTTGGGCGGCTTTAGACCGCAGAGGCGTCCCACCCAAAATAGTAAACATCATAAAAGCATCGTATGCGGACTACTCTTGCAGAAGCAGTCAAAGTATCTGCTGGTGTCCGACAGGGTTGCTTGTTGTCCCCGATTTTATTCCTATTATTACTAGACGAGGTCATGACGAGCGTTACAATACAGCCTCGATAAATATGCTGGGGACTATCAAGCAGGCTAGAAGATCTCGACTACGCCGATGATATCTGCCTCATGTCCCATACACTCACCGACATGATGGACAAAACAGCTAAGCTACAACAAGAAGCTGAAGAGATAGGCCTGCACATAAACACCAAAAAAACAGAGGATATGCGGATTGGCGCTACCACTATCAGGGAACATACAAGTAAACGGCGTAACAGTAAAAAGATGCGATCAGTTCTGCTACTTGGGCAGCATCATAGCAGTGGATGGAGGGGCCGATCTAGACAACGCCAGAAGAATCAACAAAGCGAAAGGAGCGTTCGCCCAACTAAATAACGTTTGGAGCTCTTCAATACTTTCCCGTAAAACGAAACTCAAACTATATAATAGTAACGTCAAATCCATCCTGTTCTAGGGCAGTGAGACGTGGAAAGTAACTAAAAGCAGCACAAACAAACTGCAAGTTTTCGCAAACTGGTGTTTGAGACGGATCCTTAGAATCCGATGGCCTGAAGTGATATCGAACCACGATCTGCTTCGTTCTACAAACCAACTTCCAGTAGACGTTGAAATAAAGAGAAGAAAGTGGGCAAACTACGGCGCAATCCACAAAACATTGCAAAACAAGCATTGGACTGGCATCCCCAAGGCAGTAAGCGAAAGAGAGGAAGGCCAAAAACAACATGGCGATGCACAATTGAAGCCGAAATCACCTCCACCGGCAAATCGTGGAATGAGTTGAAGGTTGTGGCTCGAAATAGAGTCAGATGGCGACAATTGGTAGAAGCCCTATGCCCCACTAGGGGAAACAGGAACTAAGATAGACTCTCAAATCCTCCAGCATCGTCATCATCTCCCCAATACTCTCCGAGACCAGAACCAGGTCATCAGTAAACCTGAGATCATTCTCTCTCCATCAAACGAACGAAAGTTTCCTTCCTTTCCGTCTTCTATTGACGAGAGCCGTAGTTAAAGGGTTAAGACATTAAAACCTCAGCGCTTATTCGATTATTATCAGCTGTGTAAAAAATGCTCCGTATCAGTTTACAAGAAAACAAAGGATAAATTATTAATAGCATTTCTAGATAAAAGTAAGAAATGGTTACAAAATCGTTTCGAGTTGTATCACGCGAAAAGCAATTCTATTTGCCGTGACTGTTTACTTCACACTCAATATGATTTATGGTGTTTCGTGTTGAATTATTTTCATCACTTGTGTACGTTACAGCTCACATTGAGACAACGCAATCTTTCCAGTCGCTGTTTTATTCATTACCGAACTATATGAGGATAAGTGAAAGAGAGAAAGTAATGAATAAAGGATAAGCCGGTAAAAACGCGGAAGTATTTGGGCGGCTTTAACCTAATCAGCTGTTATTTATGTTCTTGCGCTTATTGGCAGAAGAGAATTGAAAGAGGTCGAGATTATTTTGGTAAAGTTGTTTACTAAGACCTCTTGAATTTCAAAATAGCCTGTCAGTTCTGACTAAACGATTACTTTCTAGAGCATATATCCTTAAATTAAGATATTTTACTATTTGTAAAGAGAGTGAAAAATGTTTTTTATTACTCGTGCGTTAAAAGTGTTATCTGGCGCACGTTTTTCAGTACGAGAAATGCCACTTTTGGTTGTATTTCCATGTAACTTGGGTAACGCACGCAAATATTCAATATCGCTAAAAACAATTAAATATATAAAATAAACGCAATCAAGACCTCAATATTAAAAACTGACGTGAAGTGACAGAAATTTTGTTTAGTTACAAAATAATAATAAACATTAAAGAAAATGTTTTAAAATGAATGTAATTGCTATGGTGATACTGGAGACTGATGAGTTCTTATGACGAAGCCACACCACCGGAGACAATTGAAAGAGCAAATTCTTCATTTTTTATTCTATTTTTTTGTATGGCCCCAGAATCCCAAACTTTTAAGATACGTCCTTTTGCATGGATAATAATAAATATTATTTGCAACACGGGCGGTATTGTCAATTGCCATCTCGAGCGACTGTGCGCACTCACTTCGTTCGTGCCCCCAATTTCGCTCTCGTGACCGATTGACTACATACCGCCCTATTTGTAGATTGTAGTTTTGGTGGTGACGACTTGTACTGCGACTTTCGTAGATTTATTGTAGTTCCCTAGTTGCAAAATATTCTATTATCCTTCACATATTAAAAAAAAAATTTTTCTTTTTCAGTGAAAATATCTGTTAATACAGATATTTTCACTGAAAAAGAAAATAATTTTTTTAGCTCATATTTTTCAGCTCATGCTGTGCTTTTCTTTTAGAAATAGTTTACGTTCACAGACAGCAGATGTTTTTCGCAAGACATTTAATCTCATTGTAACGGTGCAATTATTATCCACGTTCTTTTAGTTCCGTTAGTAAAAAACGCGAAATACATAAATCACAGTGTATTTATTAAATTATTTTACTTGAATGCATTTAAATTCATCTTTAATCTAATAAGCTGAGTGTTTGAGTCATAACAACTCCCTGTTATCTTATCAGCTGTACGCGAGAGCGTGGGGTTGATAAATTATGGTGGTATGATCAATTTCTTAGAAATTGTGTGTTATTTTTAATACACATATTAAAATTTTGATTTACTGTTCGGCTTCTTCATTGGACCTGACCGAATGTCTGCCGTCGGTAAGAACCCCCTGTAATCTTATGAGCGTTGCGCATTTCTCCGCTCGCGCACCGCGATCATCTCGTCGCGATAAAAAATATTTATGTGATGGTTGTTTAAACCCTTTTTTTCAACTGAATCAACTTTAATGAAACGCGGGGTAATCAATTTCTTGAAAATATTTCTGCGTTTTTATTTTGATTTACCATTAGACATGACCGAATGTCTGACGTGGATAACAACCCCTGTAATCTTATCGGCTACATACAAGCATGGAACTAATAAATTATGGAACGCGGTCTAATTAATTTCTCAGAAATTTATCTGCGTCTAGTCTTCCGCCGACAACAATTCGTTTCTTATAAAATCAAATTTTCCAGTTTTAAAACAGGGCTGGTCTAATCATTTACCTGTTAGGGCTGTTCGCGTCTACGCCACGTGTGATCGTTTTTCCGGCGACTTTTTTAAGGGAGAAAATGGAGATAATAAGTGGAGGGATTCCCTTAAAATTGTTGTCTTCCAGACGTTGGATGCCGCTTCAGCCTTTTGGGCTCGTGATTAAACCCCTGGTTAACTTGACTTAAAACGATAAACTTAAAGATGCGTGCACTTGTCGGTCGAGCTTCGATTCTTGTCTTTTCGATTCTCACACTTGAAGCATACTCCCCGAATAATATAAATATTACACCCCTGGTTAACTTGAAAACGATAAACTTAAAGATGCGTGCACGTGTCGGTCGAGCTTTGTTCGCGCTTCGATTCTCGTCTTTACGCTTCTCGCACTCGAAGCATACTCTCGAATAATATAAATTCGCGAAGTAAATTGATAAGTAAATCGCGCGATTTCGGCCCAGGTCGATACATCTTTCCCCTTCTGTTAATCGGTGCCGAAATCGATTTAAATGTTGCATTAAAAATACAGATTTATTAAAATTGGCGCGAACACTGAGTCTTCTATTTGTAATTTAGTTCCACGTTTTAAGTTATTGGTTTGCATTCACAATGAAATTCATATTCGCCAGGTTAAAATCTCAAGAACAAATCGATTTTTTTATTACTAAATATTCTTTATTTTAATATTCTGATTTTAAATATTCTAAATATTTTTTTAACAAACAATTCTAAATATTTTGCCAGAAAATTATTATACAGTCAACCGCACACCTTAAAATTCAATGACCTATTTTACTCGTTCACAGCACAAATATTTATATATAAAAATCAATTCAGATAAAATTAAACCTCTCTTAAAATTTCAATTGTCCAGTTTTACTTTTTCGTGTCCGGTGGTTTCCGGTGATGGAAGAATTTGCCACTATCTGGTGGGACAGGGGGCGCACACTGGGACAGTTTACGAATTTACGGCGACAAAAATAGAATTTTACAATGTCTCACAATTAAGCAAAACCACTTAAAATGTATTGTTAAATGACCCATCCATAATATTATAAACAAAAAAATGCGAAAAACCAATTCCATTGGTTGTGGAAACGTGTTAAACATCGCTCTTGTTCTTTAGTTACCAAAAAGGAATTAGTTGCGCTGGAATTTTAACAAAGGAACTACGTCTGTTTTGTGTTTGTGTTAAAAAATTGTGAAAACTACTTTTTAAATATAGCTTCAAGAATGTATTTACATGTAATAATATCAAATTTGTAGAAAGTATAAATCAATACGGTTAAAAGAAAAGTTTTGTTAACGACTATCGTAAATTAATTTTTTTTTGTAATAAACTGCATTAAATTGATTTTTAAAAAAAGTTCCGCATAGTTCCGTTAGATTAAATATTTTGTAAAACAAAACAAACATTGACAATTTTAGAAAAGCAAAAATCCCGTCCACATCGTTCCACCTTACTGAGAATTACACCTTTTTTTCCAAGTAGTCGTAATGACCACCATTTGCAAGAGAGAACGTTGAATGGAAATTAACTATTTTTTGTATTAAGAAATGAAAGTTTTTATAAGTTTTCTTCGTTAAAGTCTAATGAACGATTAGTACAATACGTGTTGAATAAGTTTTGTGTCAATGACGGTTGTGAATTTGTAAAAAAATGTTGCACAAAACAAATATTTTTTCTACTTAAATTTGCTTTTTTAATGAATCGTGTACATTTAATATAGACTAATTTTATATTAGAATCACCAGAATGTTATCATAAGGTAATATGTGAGACAAAAAATGTAAATAAACTGGATTTTACTGAGGATAGAACTCGGTCCCTCTATACTGTTAGTTAGCGCTCTAACATAACGCCACGAGCGTCACCTCTACACCACTCGCGCCGGAAAATCCCCACACGTTTTCTTTTAAAAACCAACTATGAGGCGAACGCCGCTCTGTAAACTCTCTGCTCCAACAAATCTATAATCTCGTATAAACTCCTTCCTCAAACCCCATCCGGATCCTCGTTCCCTACCAGAAACGATCATACTCTCCTGTCATAGCGCAGGTTGCACATGAAATTAGCGATGAGACACTTGCCAACCACTTAAAGGAACCAAAATATATCAGATGTACGAGGATCCTACCTAGAGCTACACACAACCCGACAAGGCTTATCAGAATAATTACATCAGATATCAAAACGTTCTAGGCAATGATCTCTTCAGGCGGACTATTCTTCTTTATGAATATACATTACTCGATCTCCGTAAGCACACCTCCACCACCTATTCCGAGTCCTTGTGATAAGTGCCCGTGATTCTACCACGCAACACCCCCTTCAAATGCAGGAAATGCGGTAGTCCACACGATACGAGCAAATGCCTCACCATCCTACCACCAAAATGTAATTTGTGCAGTCAGACCGACCACATAAGTGCCCGAATCGTGCAATAGCGCCCATCGAGGGAATTCCCAACGTCACGATCAGATCATCTAACAAAAAATCTAAAGATCTCCCCCGGAAATCACGCAGAATTCACGCATTTACGCTCCACTCACCACACACGAGTACATCATAGTCAACGACCCCGTCCACGCCAATCGCGACGAACTGCTCAAAAAGGTAAACCACCTTTTACCCTATTCCGAGACCTTGTGATAAGTGCCAGTGATTCTACCACGCTACGGGACTCTGCAACACCCCCTTCAAATGAAAGGCGGTGGTCCACACGATACGAATAAATGCCTCACCATCCTACCAGCAAAATGTAATTTATGCAGTCAGACCGACCACATAAGTGCCCGAATCGTGCAATAGCGCCCATCGCGTAAATTCCCAACGTCACGATCAGATGATCTAACAAAAAATCTGCAGATCTCCCCCGGAAATCACGCATAATTCACGCATTTACGCTCCACTTATAGAGTACATCATAGTCAACGACCCCATCCACACCAATCGCAACGAACTGCTCAAAAAGGTAAACCAACGCTTCTTATCGGACTTGCAAATCGGCACCCATGCCTTCTGTTTGGAGCGTGTCTCACGAAAATCAAATTTTCTAATTTGAAATAGGGCTGGTCTAATCACTTACCTGTTAGGGTTGCTCGCGTCTCCGCCACGTGTGGATCGTCCTTCCGGCGCCTATTTTAAGGGAGGAAATGAGGATAATGGGTGGAGGGATCCCTTAAAATTGTTGTCTTCAAGACGTTGAATGGCTATTGCGCTATTAATTGCGTGCACGTGTCGCTCTAACTAGGCTTCGCGCCTCGACTGCGTTACACTCGAAGCATACTACCCGACTAATCTAAATTCGCGAAGGAAATTGATCGCGCGATTTCGGCCCAGGTCGATACACCTTTCCCCTTCTGTTGATCGGTGCCGAAATCGATTCAAATGTTAAATTAAAATTACTGATTTACTAAAATTGGCGCGAACACCTTCGCTTCTGGCAACCGTTTGTATATCCTGATCTTCGATCTCTTCGTTTCTTCTTTCGAAACTCCCTACTGATGATATGCCATCATTCATATTAATGAATAAAATGCGGTTTGTCTATGCAAACATCAACATTTACGCAAACGTTCATTGATGGAAAATTTTGCCGAAGCCAACAATACAGATGGACATATGTTTGTCGAGACTAAGACGAGACAAAACATTACTCGCACTTATAAAAATTGGAATATTATACAGAAACCTGGACATCTACTGTTCGCGCCAATTTTAGTAAATCTGTGTTTTTAAATTTAACAAATTGAATCGATTTCGGCACCAATCAATCAAGTCCAAAGGGCTGAAGCGGCATCCAACGTCTGGAAGACAACAATTTTAAGGGAATCCCTCCAGTTACTATCCCCATTTCCTCCCTTAAAAAAAGGCGCCGGAAGGACGATCACACGTGGCGGAGACGCGAGCAGCCCTAACGGGTAAGCGATTAGACCACCCCTGTATTTTGATTGAAAATTTTGATTTTCGTGACAGACGGTCCAAACATCTACTGACTAACAAGACCAGGGTGGAGCATTAGTGCATGCATCAATTCCAAATTCCATCCCGGCAAGGTCAATCCGCCTTCCGTAAATAAATACTAATGGGGAGTTACCAATAACTCTCCTTTCTGTTCTTAGCAAAATCCGTATAAATCCATAAAACCGTAATAATTCCGTATCAAACCACATCCCCAAACATCAATTCGGTTTTAAGACCTCCCATTCTACTATTCATCCCCTATTAATTCTAACCACCAATATCCAAGCATCATAGCTGCAAAGTAAAAAATCTACAGTCCTCTTACTGGACATTAACAAGGCTTATGCCAGAATTCTGTGCAAAATGCCTTGAATCAATGTTTCTCCTTACCAACCCCTTATAAACAAAAGTTTCCTTTAACAGATCCTTAACAGTAAAAATCAATACTTCCACATCTCGCATATTTAGTCGTCTGTAGAGTCTTCCTCAAGACTCTCCCCTTTCCTATACGACCCAACTGAAAATTAAATGTCATCAAAGTGTCTGAACGAAGTGTCGACGAAGTTTCGGTGATGCGTCAATGAAGTGTCGTCCGGAAAGTGTCTTTTGGAACACTGTACTCTCATCGAAACGTCGGGGAACTTTTTTAATGTGAAGGGAAATGTTGTTGAAGTGTAACATTTCTGCCGCCGATCTGCCTTATAAGCTCGTTGGGTAAACTATGAGAGGCTCTCATTAAATCAAGACTCGAAAAAGAACTGGAGAGCAAAGAAGCCATACACGCCAACCAATTCGTCTTCAGAAGCTGGAAATCTACACTGGACGTGGCCAGAAAAGTTCTGGAAAAGGCCAACGAAATTAAACAGAAGGCAACCAAGAACAGAGAGGAATGCGCAGTGGTAACACTGGACCTCAATAACGCTTATAACTCGGCACCTTGGAAAGGTATAATTGACGCTTTGACAACGAGAAATATTAGCGAATACCTCCTAAACATAATTAAATCCTACTTAACAGAGATATACGTGTTGACGGAGGCGGGAACAAAAATAAAGACATCCAGCGGGGTATCACTAAGATCGGTACTTGGACCAACACTGTGGACCGTTTTCTACGATAGAATCATGAGTCTAAAAATGGAAAGCGGTGTGACCACAGTAGCATACGCGGACGATCTTGTACTAATCGTGTCCGCAAGGAGCAGCGAAGATTTAAAAGAGAAAGCAAAGCACGCCTTAATCACAATTACGGAACAACTCGACGAATTGGGCATCAAATTAGTAGCCAAAAAAGCTAAATGGTTCTTCTCGCACGACCAGGAAACTCACCAGACTGAAGATAAAAATAAACGGGGAAACAATAAAATCCAGAAACTCGTTAAAATATCTCGGCGTCTACCTAAACGAGGATATACGAATTACCGAACATATAAAGAACACCTGCACGAAAGCCAGACGCACTCGTCAGAATAATGCCAAATATTAATGGCCCCACAACAAATAAACGAAGAATGTTAGCATCCGTAGTTTCTTCCAGCATCCTCTAAAAAGCTACAGTGTGGACTAGCGCACTAAAATATAAACACCATGTTGCCAAACTTGAAGAAGTAAACAGAAAAATGACCATGAGAATAACGGCAGCATAAAGAACTGTCTCTACAGAGACCGTACTGGTCATCGCCTGGACGCCCCCCCCCCTCCCCCCCATAAAACTCCCTGTGACGTTACCACGAGAAAGGAACGGCCAACAGAAAGCAAGCTAGGGAAGACTTGATGTCATCATGGCAATACCTAGGACCTGTGGGAAAAGTACGACAGCTGGAGCAAAAAGTTCATAAAAAATGTCAAAGCATGGTGCGAGAAATCCTGGAGCGAGGTAGACCACTACATGACCCAAGCCATGACCGGACACAGCGTTTTTGGCACATACCTGTTCAGAATAGGAAAAGTGTGTTGGTACTGCTCCGAGGAAAGGGATGGGCCTAAACACACTCTGTCCCACTGCCCCAAATGAGACGCAGAAAGATAACACTAGCGGCATCGTCTTGACAAGCGGAAACATCGCGGAAGTGCTAGTCACGAGCGAGGAGGGCTGGACAATAGCCACCAACATGTTGAAGAACATAATGTCCCAAAAAGCGAGAGAAGAAAGAGAAATGCTAAGCAGAGATAATTTATTAAAAACACAAATGATATCTCTGTTGAAATGACAAAACTACGGCGGCACTAAGTCGTCCGGGTTGCACACCCCAAAGGAATGCGCGATACCGGGGTGGCTCATACCAGAGCCACATCGAAGAGGGGGTTCAGCGAGTGAGTTTCTTCAGTTACCAGTTTGAGCTGTTTATCTTCCATCCATTTGTCTGTTAGTAGCAATGCTTCATTTGCCCTTCGCTTTATCTTCTGCCATGGCATCTATAGTCACGACCAACCCGACAAATCCCACATTCACTTATTATCCTACATTCTGCAATACGCTGATGACACAGCACTGTTTTCTCACAGTTCCCTAAAAATTATCTTTGACGTACTCCAGAGTCTCACCAACATGACCAAATCCTTCCAAATGCCAACTCCTCATTTCAAGCCATAATATTTCCTTAAATTCCTCTCACATCCGCACATGCACCATAGACGTACAGCTGACCACCAACATTAAACACCTCGGAATACCTATCGACACTAAATATACATTCACAATCGACGCCAAAAAAGTCCCAGATCATCAAACATTGCAAACATTTTAGACCCTTAACATACGACAATCAGGGTATTTCCACAAAAACCGCGGCAAAAATGTTTAAATCCATCTGTAGACCAATACTTGACTACGGGCACTTACTAACTGTTTGGACCGTGTCTCACGAAAATCAAATTTTCCAGTTTTAAAACAGGGCTGGTCTAATCACTTACCTGTTAGGGCTGCTCGCGTCTCGTGAGATCGTCCTTCCGGCGCTTTTTATAAGAGAGGAAATGGGGATAATAAGTGGAGGGATTCCCTTAAAATTGTTGTCTTCCAGACGTTGGATGCCGCTTCAGCCCTTTGGGCTCGTGATTACACCCCTGGTTAACTTGACTTAAAACGATAAACTTAAAAATGCGTACACATGTCGGTCGAGCTTCGTTCGCGTTTCGATTCTTGTCTTTTCGCTTCTCACACTCGAAGCATACTCGCCGAATGATATAAATTCGCGAAGTAAATTGATAAGTAAATCGCGCGATTTCGGCCAAGCTGGATTTCCCCTTCTGTTAAGGAGGAAATGAGGATAATGGGTGGAGGGATCCCTTAAAATTGGTGTCTTCCAGACGTTGAATGCCGATGCAGCCCTTTGGGCTCGTGATTACACCCCTGGTTAAACTTAACTTGAAACGATAAACTTAAATGCGTGCACGTGTCGGTCGAGCTTGGTTCGCGCTTCGATTTTTGTCTTTACGCTTCTCACACTCGAAGCATACTCCCGCAAAAATATAAATTCGCGGCCTTTATACACCTTTCCCATTCTGTTAGTCGGTGCCGAAATCGATTCAAATGTCGAATTAAAAATACAGATTTATTAAAATTGGCGCGAACACAATCAATGAAAAATAAAGCAAATATAAGCCATTGAGTATTGTGCGTGCATTCCATAGCACTCAAATTTTGCTTTTCTTTGGCAAATACCCAACTTTTTGTTTCTCTTAGCCACATTGGAATAAGTCATAGAGTTTTGGGCCATAAGTATATAACCATTAGGCTGTAGGGCCATACGTATATTATTCACAAGTATTTGAAAATTAGCTTTACACTTAAAAATAAAATATGTATAAAGATTTAAGATTTGTTAAGCTTCTTTATTGGTTTACCCCGTTCAAATAAATTATTTTTTTTGAGTCGCATTGGAACTTGTCTCGCACCGCGTGCAGCCTGCGGGTTGGAGACATCATCATCAACCAGCCCGTTCCATCCAGTGCTGGACATAGGCCTCCTTCATAGCACTCCATCGTCTTCTGTCTTGAGTTCCGTGGATCCAGTTGTTTGCGATCCTTTTTAGGTCATTGGTCCAACGTGTCGGTGGTCTTCCTGTGCTATGCTTATCCGCTCTTGGTCTCCACTCTAATACCACTCGTCCATCTTGCGTACTTCATTCGACCCACGTGGCCAGCCCATCTCTATTTGACTTTAGTTATACGCTCGATCAGGTCTGCCACTTTAGTTTTCCTCATTTGGTCCTCGTTGGTGGTATGGTGGTGTAGGGTTTCCACTTTTCATTGGGTTATTTTAAGTTTTCTTGTCGTATTGGCGGTTATAGTTAAGGCCATGTACTTTCCTTTTCAGACATATCGGACATTTTGCTTTTAAAGATATGGCTGTTTTCCATATGCTGCCCAAACGAAGTTGGTTCTTCTATGCAATTTGCAGATCTGGTCATCTCTACATATTCTGATTTCTTGACCAAGGTTATCTGACTCAAGGTTCTATGACCAAGAGTATTTGTAGACTAAATCTACGTTTGTGTTTCCTATGTTTAAGTGTTCGCTCGGTACCAAATTAGTCATTACTTTTGTGTTCGAAAAGTTGATCTCCAAACCAACTTTCAAGCATATGATAAGTTCTTCCAGCGTCTGCCTTAACTCTCCCAGGTTGTCGGTTATGAGGACTATGTCGTCCACAAAACGAAGGTGTTTTCTCCATCTATGTTGATGTCTCTTGTTTCCCAATTCAGCTTATTGAGGGCATACTCTAGGACCTAGAGTGAGGTCTATGTAACCCCACGCTAAAGAGACCTTAACTATGAATCTTAGGTTAGGTTAGTTACACTAGGTTAACTTTAATACACCAAAAGAGTGTGAGGTGTTTCTCTTGTTTCCCAATTTAGCTTATTAAGTGGACCTACTGTGAGGTCTATGTAGTCCCACGCTAAAGAGGGTGTGAGGTCTATGTAGCCCCACGCTAAACAGGATGTGAGGTCTATGTAACCCCACGCTAAAGATACCTCAACTATTAATCTTAGGTTAGGTTAGTTGCACTAGGTTAACTTTATGTTAGATGAGACTATGTTACGAAGGGTTAGGAATGAAGCCGATCCATTCCTAACCTCTCGTAACATAGTCTCATCTAATATCACGCTCTGGTCGGCTGTGCGGATTTTTTCCATTCACATCTAATTTTTATTAAATATATATTTAAAATTTATGCTAGATAGAGAAGACTAGACGGATAATCCTAGAATGGTAAAACTAGCCAGACAGGATTAGAGAAACAGATGCTATGACGGCGAATTTCGAGCTCAGGTTTTATAGCTTATATACTACCCCACGAGTCGGATGTATAAAGATAAAATTAAGCGATAAAGTTTAAACACGAAAATGCGGGCTCTGCGGTTCTGATCAATTATTTCACAATTCAGACATTCCAAACTCGCGCCCGTTTACAAGTTCAAGTTCAAACACAAAATTGCATTTCTTTCTACGATATCAGTAGTGAAAGATGGTTCCTTCTATTCCCACCTTTTTATGGGCTCCATGGTAAGTAATCCATCCATCCAACATCCATGTAATTTAATCCTATCTAATTTAATCGATGAATTCTAATGCCAGGAATAGCCCATGAATGGAGAACGTCAGTGGAGTTCGTTAGTATTTGAATCTTTGAGTTGTAGGGCACTGAAATTCGATTATCTACATCTAAAAGACGAAATTCATATGATTTTAATTGATTTGTAGGAATTATATAAGAATCAAATTCAATATTTTTAAAGTCTGTATATTCAATATCATTGATGTCCAATAGTTTTAATAGTAACAATTGGGTTATTTACTTCATGTAATAAATAAAGAAGACGCAAGGCAGGGAGTGCGATAAAGATTAATGTAACATATAAATAATATAATAATATAATTAATACGATGCGATCGAGGTTACAGACAGTTTAACAAAATTTTGCTTGCACGTGTTCAATGACTCATTCAAATATCTCAGAATTTTAAGTTTAAACTCGCAATATGCTTATTAGGATAAGCAGAGCTCTTCCAAGAAATTTGACTCATCCAGATCTCTAGTTATCTCTAGTTATACTGATTATTATCAAATAGTAGTTTGGGGACATGGTATCCCCCTGTTTAACTCGCCTTCAACATTCAATGGTGGGGTTTTCATGTAACTTAACAGATATTGTAGCATGCTGGTAGATGTAATACCATGTATGTAGATGAGTAGTTGGACACCACTGCCTAATAAATACATTAAAACATTTGCAAATAATCCAATTGGATATTGTATTTGATATTCCATGTCATTTTGTTATTGTAATAATTATCATTTTGTATTTGATATTCTATAACATGTTGTGAAACATTGTTTTTCATCTTCGAATATTACTTCGTATTATATCGTATAGAAATGGAAATTGCATTGCAACACTCAATTTCACTGGTCCACTGAATAATTTTTCAATGTATTGTTAGTTTATTACAGGAATTGAATTATAAAAGCAAATTAATTGCATGTTTTCACAAATTGAAAATTTCAGTCATTATCTTTAATACGAATAAGAATATTAATAAAAGAAAGCCCTCTGGCAATCAAGTGTATTGAAAATAATTACTTACAGAACCTTTTCATCTTTAATCATTTTATCAATACTACGCCGTTAGGTGTGCTGAGCATCTTTTCATCTACTTGGGATATATAAATTGGCCGGAAACTAATTGCTTTTTATCCTTTTTTCATTCTATTATTTTCACAAAAGTAGTTAGAAACACATATTTGCTGTACACAAAAAAATGAAAGAGAATAACTGATGAAATATTGTTTGAAGATTTCTTTTGTCAGTTCCTAAATTGAGAAGGGTAGATATGGATATGAAATGTAATTTCGTTAATTTTGTTTCCGAGATTTATTTTTTCTTTGAAGTCTTCCAAATCACGTATTTGAATTTTAGGATATCAATAAAGATTTCAGTTATGTTTTCGATTCGGTTTTCTTTTCTCCTTTATTGAAAACGTAAATAATTAAATTATTTTACATACATTGTTATATAAAGGGTCCGCCAATAAGCGCGCTCGATCTTTAAAATAAAATAAAGCAAGTTGTGTGAGAGGTATAAATGAAATTTATTTTTTGTTTGAAAGAGTATTCGAAGGCATTATGTATGGAAAATAATATCGTTCAAATGGCCACCTCGGCTTTGCTTGGTGGCGCGCATACGAGAAGTCCAATTTCCAATGACTCTGGCGCACAAATAGGGCTGTATTTCATCGATGGCGTGGCGTATGTTGACTTTGAGGTCATCAGTGTTTTGTGGTTGGTTTGCGTAGACCTGTGATTTAAGAAAACCCCACAAGAAATAGTCTAGTGGGGTTAAATCGCACGATCTCGGTGGCCAGTTAATGTCGCCTCCGCGCGAGATAACCATTCCTCCGAAGCGCTCGTGCAGAAGATCCATTGTGGCGCGCGCTGTGTGGCTCGTAGCGCCGTCCTGCTGAAACCACATATCCTCGACATCCATATTGTCGATTTCATGCCAGAAAAAGTTCGTTATCATGGATCTGTATCGTTCGCCGTTTACCGTGATGGCCACACCATCGTCGTTCTCGAAGAAATACGGCCCGATGATGCCTCCGGCCCAAAATCCACACCAAACAGTTACCTTTGCTGGGTGCATTGCGACCTGGTGGACCTCCTGTGGATTGTTCTCGGCCCAATAACGGCAATTCTGCTTGTTGACATTCCCATTTATCCAAAAATGTGCCTCATCGCTGAAGATGATTTTGCGACCAAACTCGGGGTCGACTTCCAACTGCTCTAAAGCCCAATCAGCGAAGATACGGCGCTGTCTATGGTCGTTTATTTTGAGCTCTTGTGTCAGCTGGATCTTGTACGGATGCATGCCCAAATCCAGATGCAAGATTCGGCGAAGTGATGTTTCCGAAAGGCTGAGTTCCTGTGCGCGACGTGAAATTGACTGTCGCGGATTTTCACGCACACTATCGCGCACAGCGGCGACATTCGCGGCAGATCGGACGTTTCGACGACGCGTCGGTGTTGGCTTATTGTTCACCGAACCGGTTGCCTCGAATTTGTTTATCAAACGACGGATAGTCGACTCAGCAGGACGACCAATTGCACCGTAAAATTGGCGGAGCGCGCGGAACGTTGCCCGAACCGATGAATGATTTTCGTAATACATTTTAATGATTTGCACATGTTGCTCGCGGCTGAATTGGTTCATGGTAATTTGTGAAGATACATTGAATAATAACAACTAGGTTTGGCAACTCTACCACAAACAACATGGCCACAATCAGCTGTTAAAGATCGAGCGCGCTAATTGGCGGACCCTTTACATAAGAATACTCATTGAGAAATTGATTTAATTATAATGTTTGGACCGTGTCTCACGAAAATCAAATTTTCCCGTTTGAAACAGCTCTAGTCTAATCACTTACCTGTTAGGGTCGCTCGCGTCTCCGCAGCGTGTGGATCGTCTTTCCGGCGCCTTTTTTAAGGGAGGAAATGGGGATAATGAGTGGAGGGAGCCCTTAAAATTGGTGTCTTTCAAACGTTGGATGCCGCTTGAGTCCTTTGGGCTCGTGATTACACCCCTGGTTAACTTGACTTTAAACGATAAAACTTTTAAACTTAAAGATGCGTGCACGTGTCGGTCGAGCTTCGTTCGCGCTTCCATTCTTGTCTTTTCGCTTCTCACACTCGAAGCATACTCCCCGAATAATATAAATTCGCGAAGTAAATTGATAAGTAATTCGCGCGATTTCGGCCCAGGTCAATACACCTTTCCCCTTCTGCTAATCGGTGCCGAAATCGATTCAAATGTTGAATTAAAAATACAGATTTATTAAAATTGGCTCCTACATATTATTTTATTATCATTATTATGTAACGCTAAATTATTTTTTAACGTTAATGGGGAATAAGTACTGTCCTCGCCTCGGTATACTACACCGTGACTCGGTTTGCGTCCTCCGATATGCTGCAACGTCGGTCACCGCTAGTTTCAGTGAAACCACGTGTATAGGCACAGATACTGCATGTGCACTATACTTCGAATTGGCCGGGTATTCTTATACTACAATATATTCGTTGCCGCACCGAAGCCTGGCTATCCTATTTTGGCTACCGCTGGACCCTCTGCTTAGGTACAAAGGGAGTCTGCCGTACACTTGTACCTTGTTGTACTCCAGATTGTACCCGCTTTCGTCTATACGGCTTTGTCGTATCTGCAGCTCTATCTCCCTACTCCTTTCACCCAACAATTTTTCACACTTTACGCCTTCCCTGGGAATAATACTGGGATATACTGGGAATACTGGGAATAATACTGGGATAACTACGTGTATCCAGGACAATTCGAGTTGACACGGGTATAATAATAATACGCAGGGTCAACTGAATAAAACAGATTTATTCTTTGACTGTCTCTTGTGAGAATTTGTTGAGAAGTCACGCTTTTCGCCGGTTCTTCCGGTTCCTCGCTTGTATCCCCACTCCCTCGCAACCAGGTGAGAGTGAGGGATATGACACCTATCTACCGCTTCACATCAACAGAGATAACAGTACGTCGCTTTTTGTTACCCTACGGTGGCAACATCGTAACAATTACTATTATGTTTTATATTTGTGCCGGTGATAATGAAAGTTAGTTGTCTAATGCTTCGCTGAAAATTGATGCATATGAAGCTTGTTTTTAACCCCTTAACATACAATGACGTCTCTAAGACGTCATGTATATGTGATAAGATCACATGTATATAGACACGTTAACACGCATTTTATTCGTATGTCAAGCTACTAAATATCAGATTAACTAAATAGCAGCTGAGTAATGTTATATTTCTGTATTTGATTTTCGTTATCCCTGGGCTCATATTCGCATGTCTTAAATATGATAACAAAACATGCTAGGAAATAGGAACTTCCGAGTTGCGCTTGACGAAAATATGAGTACGTTAGGTTAGGTTAGGTTTTTTAATAAGGCTATAGGGCTAATGAATAAAGTCCGCCCACAGGGCTCAGTCATGGCGCCTCTTCTATTTCATTTTTATATATACGTGATCTGTTAGAAAAGTATCCGATCTTATTTTTTATTTTGAAAACCTGATGGATTTGAATCAAGCGCGCTTACATGAACCGATCTTGAACCTTCCTGCGCATGCGTGATTTTTTTCCCACCTGTTGGTAGCGTCAGTTGCTGTCGAGCAGTGTTCGAGTGACGTAGTGTGTAGAGCACGGTTTCTTCTCGTCGACTTTCAATGCAAGTAAAATGACGACAAATGAAATGATGTGCTACGTCGCCTATATGATGCTGTGGGGCGCAAACGACTGGAAATTGGCGATTCCATCATGACAATGCTGCTGCACATTCTTCGCACTTGGTTCACAATTTTGTGGCGAAAAACCAGACTCCTCTGGTTCGACAGGCTCCTTACTCTCCTGATATGCCCCCCTGCGACTTCTGGCTATTCCCCAAAGTCAAGAGGCCATTAAAAGGAACGCGATTTAAGACCAAAGAGGACATTATGGCTGCAACGACAGCCGAGCTAAAGTCGATTCCGAAAGAGGCTTTTTGGGAATGCTTCCAACAATGGCGGCACGGCTGGGAGAAGTGTGTGGAGTCCCAATGAGACTACTTTGAGGGTGATTAGGTTTCCAACGCTCCAGGTATCCCAGTTTTTTTTTACCGGCTAAAGGTAGGATATTTTTCGAACAGACCACGTACACGGTCGTAAACTCAGTCATCGTCGCATCGCAGGTGATATTATCCTAATAACCGACAATCTAGAAGAGGCGAAACAAATGCTCCACGAATTGGAAGAAACAAGCTCTGGTGTTGGACTGAAAATGAAGTTTTCCAAGACTAAGATCATGACAAATCTTGTTGGGAAGTGAGGGAATGAAGATCGAAAACATCACACTTGAAATGGTTGAGAAATATATATACCTGGGCCATAAAAGACGAATAATATCAAAGGACAACCAGACTTGCGAATTACATAGAGAATCAACCTTGGATGGGCAGCCTACGGAAAATTAAAACATGTCTCAAACTCTGTCTAAAGATAAAAGTGTTCGATCAGTGTGTTCTGTCGGTACTCACGTATGGAGCGGAGACCTTAACCCTAACGATATCATCAGCGAGGAGGCATAGAGTGGCACAACGAAAAATGGAGAAATCAATGCTATGTTTAGGTTTAAGAGACCATGTTACAAATCAGGGCCTACGACAGAGGACCGGGGTGACAGACATTATCAAAAGAATAGAGACATCAAAATGGAATTGGGCCGGTCACATGGCTAGAATGAAGATTGGCGATTGTTGGAATGAAGACCACGTGCTGATAACCGAAACAGGGGAGGACCACCTACACGCTGAACCGACCACCTAAAAAGAATTGAAACCAACTGGTATCAGGCGGGTGAAGACAGACAACAATGGAAAGCCATGAGGAAGGCCTACGTAGTGTGTAGTTTTTCAAAGTAAAATGACGATAAGTGAAATGAGGGATGTGCTACGTCGCCTACGTGATGCTTTGTGGCGCAAGCGACTGGAGTTGTGGTCATCAGAAAATTGGCGACTCCATCACGACAATGCTCCTGCACATTCTACGAACTTGGTTCACAATTTTTTGGCGAAAACCCAGACTGCCCTGCTTCGACAGGCTCCTTACTCTCCTGATATGCCTCCCTGCGACTTCTGGCTATTCCCCAAAGTCAAGAGGCCAATGAAAGGAACGCGATTTCAGAGAAGAGAGGACATTATGTCTGCATTTTTCTACCCCCCGCGTTGATTATTTTGTCTTTGGATTTGCTTGTTACTTCATGTCCTCCTTCCCCGAGATTCCCAACCTGGCTCTCCCCAATTCTTACGTTCCAGTCCCCCGCAATTATAACTTTAGACAAGGTTTCCTCGTTTGCTTTCGTCTCTATTTCCGTTAATAATTCTTTTAGTCTTTTATTATTATAAACTGTAATACATTTCCATTTATCCCCGTTTAATTTTATCTTTCTTATCTACTCGACGAGAAATAGCTGCAAACAAGGAAAGCAAGAAAGCTGAGCAGGAAGCAACCCATCCTCTACGTGGGCATGAACTACATACTCAGAGGCTGAAGATGAAGTCTGAGGCTGAAGAAGTCTAGGAAGAGTTTCCTAAGAACATCCAAAGAATTGAATACTACATGCGAAAAATCCAGGCTAGAATTATGGAAAGCTAAGGTATCTGTTCCCCTGGGCTGGAAAAGGATAGGCGAAACTTTACCTCCTGGTTATGATCAAGGATGGTTAACATGGTAATCCTTGAAATGAATATGATAAGGATTGGGCAGATCTAAGACCAATCTTGCACAGTGGGGCTACATTAAAGAAGATAGCATTCAGCTATCCGTCCGTGAAACATATACTTCAGTGAAGAGGCCAAGTTTTGATCAAATATTATATAATCATAGTAGTTTGCAGTCATAGTATAGGAAGCCACATTATCTGAGTCACGTGATGAAGGGAGAAAAATATGTATTGTTGCAGAATATTGTGAAAGGAAGAATACAGGGAAAAGTAAGCAGTGGTAGAAGACGCATTTACTGGTTAAATAACCTAATAAAATGGTTGAATTGTAGTTCCTTTGAGTTGTTTAGAGCTGCAACATCAAAAATGAGAATAGCCAACATTCTAAGACGAGATGGCACTTGAAGAAGAAGAAGTTATACTATTTGTATCTGTGTTTTATTTGTTTTGTTCTGAGACGAGAATAAATAAACTTCAAGAATGTGTCGAAAAAACGAAACAGTGGGATAATAAATCTGTGAGGTCCTTGTCAGTTGATAAATACATAAGTGAAATAATTGGAAGACTTGCCATTTAGTTACGTGCAATCTGTTGGATTCGTAAGACTGGTGAGGCACCTATGTCCATCGTATAATTTAAAGTCAGGTCAGTATTTTCCTTCTTTCATCTGCTATGAATTATATGACAAAGTGAGCCAGAAATTCTACGAATTAAAAAAAATGACTCCAAAGTAACGATTAATGTAATCACTGATAATATTGAAACAATGGCCTCACTTAATTCTTTGGTTACTCCTTCGAATGGTTTTAGTAAACCCATAAGTTTTTCAATGATTGTCTACTATTCGGTAGTCAGTTGGGGGATTTTAATATTCCTGGATGTATAAAGACAAAACGACTCTTTGACTTACAAAACACGCTCTAATACAGCGTTTCCCAAAATATGGGTCGCGACCCGGCACCGTGTCGAATAAAAATTTTGCGGGGTAACGAAAAAAAAAATTTTAAAACACAATATGGTTCTTTCTTTTTTGCTGATAAGAAAGAGGAATTGATTGCTACTAAAAAAATAGTGAAAAAAGCACTCTTTCCTGAAATAAATACCACACTTCAACAGCTTTAGAAATTTTCAAATAAATAGTTGAGACTGGGTATCCTCATAGTGCTGGAGAGAAATTAATATTTCCCGCATTAAAAATTTTCGCAAATAATTTATGCCGAATAAAGGCGATCATCATTTATTTTCGGCGATCATCAGCATCACCATCATGTAGCCGTCGTTGTCCACTGCTGACCATAGGCCTCCTCTAAGTCCTTCCATGTCTCTCGGTTCTGGGTCGTCAGTTTCAAATTCCCAGCCATTCTCTTTATATCATCGCTCCAGCCTGTCGGTGGTCTACTAGAGGTAGACCACCGATAGGTGGTTTCTTTTATCTTCTCGTGGTCGTCATTCCGATATTCTTTTAGTCCACCTGCCGTCTGATGTTCTCGCCATATGACCTTCCCATCTCCATTTCATTCTAGTTATGTGTTCAACTATGTCTTTAACTTTAGTTCTTTGTCTAATGGAATTATTGGAAATTCTCTTTTAGTGATTCCAAGTATCTATTCCAAGTATTCCAAGCTCTCTCGATTGCTCTTTAACCTACTATTAGATTTTCTGCTGACTTCTTTGTTAATGTCAGAGTTTCTGCTCCATATGTTATTCCCGGTATCATGCATTGTTCATACACTCATACACAAGTTCTTCACATTTCTCTTCAGACATACCGGTATACCATTTTTAAATCCTAGCCTCTCCTAGTTTGCTAAAAGCAGCCCTACCCAAACCTATTACAACTACTACGCTATATCTCTTGCGTCGTTTGCTCTTCCAAATTTGTATTTCGTGTCCGAGGTATTTGCTCATATGCGTCCCTATCATCTCGGAGTCGTTTACTCTAATGTTTTGTGCAAGCACTAGATTTTTCATTATTTGAGTTTACTTGCATTTGTTCGGAAACCGACTTTTGCTGAGATCTGTATTATTTCTACAAGCATCCGTTGTGCATCGCCAATGTTATCTGTGATAAGAACGATATCATCTGCAAATCTGAGTTGTGTCAGCGTATTGCCATCGATATTGATGCCTCTATTAACCCAACGTGAAGATTTCTTTGCGTACTCGAGGACAGCTGTGAAAAGTTTAGGCGAAATGGTGTCTCCTTGAATTTCGTTTGTTGTTTCATGAAGTTTTACAGTTGTGGTGGTGTGACTCTATATATATTCTATAAGCCTTATATTGCTTCACGGAACACGTGAAGCACTCTTTTCCCTAAATGTAACGACACAAAGGTTTAGAGACATGAATGTGAATGTATTTGCAAGTTTCATAGACTATCGAAAGGCGTTCGACTGTGTTAATCATCAGAAGATGATCGAGATTCTAAGAACAACTGGAGTCGACGAATAACATTTCATATCAGATATTCATAACGTTTCATATCAGAACTTTATTGGCATCAAAATACGGTAGTAGAGATGGAACAATCAACATCAGAAGATGCAAATCAGATCGGGTGTTCGACAAGGTTGCGTTTTGTCTCCACTCCTGTTTAATTTGTACTCGGAAACCATATTTAAAGAAGCACTAGATGGAGTCCAGGGCGGAATCAAGATCAATGGAACCCCGATAAACAATATCAGGTACGCCGATGATACGGTTATAATAGCCAACGATGTACAAGAACTACAAAGCATCATAAATTCTGTAGTTCACTATAGCGAGATGTTTGGATTGCATCTCAATGTCTCCAAGACCAAATGATTGGTCTTTTCTAATACTCCAATAAATTCACACCTGCGTGTCGAGGGACAAACAATTGAACATGGGACCTCAATAAAATATCTGGGAGCTAACATCAATAGTCAGTGCGACCCGAAAAGGGAAATATTTTCAAGGATTGAGCAAGCGAGAAAAATCTTCATGAACATGAAGTCATTTTTTACAAGATTAGACCTCAGTTTGCAACTCAGAACTCGAATGGTCAGATGCTACGTCTTCTCTGTCCTACTCTATGGATGTGAAAGCTGGACACTAAATTCACAGACCGAAAAGAAAATAGAAGCCTTCGAAATGTATTTGTATAGACGGGTGCTGCGAATTTCATGGGTACAAAGGATCAGCAACGATGAATTACTCCATGCACAAACAAAAAGAATTTCTGAACACCATCAAGGAAAGATAATGAGAGATATAAATACGAAATATTACGCCGCATAATATAGGGCAAAGTACAAGGGAAAAGATCAGTAGGAACTCGTGGCTGAAAGATTTGAGGAGATGGTTCGACCGCTCGTCTGCAGAAATCTTTCGTGCTGCAGCTTCTAGAGCTAAAATTTCCATTTGGATCGCCTACCTTCAGCAGGAGAGGGCATGATAAGAAGAAAAAAGCCTTATATATCTATAATCTATCCTACACTGCTCCAGTGCGGCTATTATTGATGTTAGTTCTTCTATGATGAATGTTTTATGGAGATCAATAATAAATAGCAAGGCTGTTATGGTGCATACCAGCATGCAAGGCTAAGGATTTTGAATGCCTTTTGTCACCACTTATATGTGGCAAGCTGTGTTCTCAGCCTTGGTGTACTTAGGAAATAAGTAGCGAAACAGATTGGATGTCGAACCTAATTTGAGAATGAAATTAACATCATTACCTCCCAATTTGAAATTGTTATGTAATGACAAATAACAGCATCAACAGCATCATTTTTATTATTTATTTATTTTGCAACTTTTCCGTAGGAAATTAACAAACTAATAACTTGATTTTCATTAAAAAATAAAATGTTTTGTAAATAAATGGTTTTTTCTTCGCGAAAAATTTTAAAACCTCGTACCGGTCCGCGGCCAAAAAAGTATGGGTAACGCTGCTCTAATATATAGAAAGTGCTGTTACATCTAGTTGCACACTCTTGTATAATCGTGGAGGTGTTTGATTAAGCCTTTTCTGTAAAGTTCCAAGTTCGTCTTGAGCAGTATTCGAAAGTTGAAAATGTTTTGCAATCTTCTTGCATTTTGTTATGGCAGCCAAAACGGTTTCTTGAGCTTTCATCCCGTCTTTTAACAAGTTTTGAATCTTGTGTAATGCACAGTCGATGTATTGAACATTTAATAAGAAAGCGCCTTTTTTATGTTTGTGTCTACTTCCCGAACTACACATTTCACTTTTTATTTAGGTATTTTCCATGACGACAATATACCTTCAAGTTTAGGAACAATGTTTTCTCCGGTATAACAGCTCTCATCGAACACATCTGCCTTTAACACTATCATTTTTCTTTCGAATTCTTCTGAAAAGACTTAATAATATTATAGAGCTACGGAAAGGTTGAATATATGTATTTTTTATATTCAGTCTGTGTTCCGACTTTAATTAGTTTACATGATTATCTATAGTGTATCTCTGTAACGTATTCTACATAAAGAATAAAGGTCCCACTGGTCCCACGTACGCAACGTATGCAACATTTTTAATATTAATTTTATTTAATATTTTTAATATGTATCCAGATATCGTAATGCAACGCATTACGATATCTGGACTCTGAAAAACTATGCCATAGAAACACACGTTTCGTATGCAACGCAATCACGCGCCTCACACGCAACGTCGATCTGAGATGTCCAGTGGGAAGGTGGAGGGGAAGTTCGTACGCTATCCACGCGTGTGATCAGTGTGTTTCTGGAACTCATGCGTAGCACGTCGGAAACAAATAGACCTTTGATGCAAGTGTTCTCCTCAAACTGCATTTTAGACATGTGAAAGTACATAAAGAATCGTTCTTCATGAAATTCCAGTTTCTGCATTAATGTATGGTATTTTCCAACGTTTTTTGTTTGTTTATTTATCTCACGAACCCAATATCTTCTCTTCTTAACTTTAGTTTTTATTTTTGTGGCGCGGAAATATTCATTTAAAAATAGTAAACTCAATAAAATATCCTCAAACTCGCTATCAGAATCAGAAAACATGACTTATAGACGCACTAGTGTACCTTCTGAGAAATTACAACAGCGTCTGATGTTAGATTTACGTTGCATACGCGGGACGAGTGTGTACACACCAATTCTCACATTCACACATTGCATACGTTGCGTACGTAGGACCAATGTGTCTCTTATCTTTAGATTTGCTCCTAAAACTCATATTAAAAAAGTTTTCCCTATAGGAAACCTTATCACTTTACACGCTGTATAATTGCACTAAAAATTTTATAGTATTCACTTTGTACTTCAGAACTACCATATATCTAATAACATTTTTGCAAATTTTTTTTTTGTGAAAAATATTAATTATAGTGGAAACCATTAATTTTTGAGTGAAAACTATTAATTTTTAGTGGAAAATATTAATTTCTAGTTAAAATATATATGTTTTTTATCCTGTAGAAATTATTAGTTTTTAGCGGAATATATCATATTTGTAATGGAAACTATTCATTCAAAGGTTATTTCATGCAAACTTTTGGTTAAAAGTTCAATATATTTGTTTAACGTTTTTAGTAAAAACGATTAAAAAATTATTTATGATTTCAGAAAGTACAATTAAACACAAACTTTTTTAATTCATTTCACTGTTATTTTTGTGTGTGTTGTATTTTCGAAATTTTACCGTTTTCACATTTATATTGTAATAATGGGAGATAATTGAGTTGAGCGTCGCAATTATGTTTGCAAATTCGCGAATTGTTTTGCAGAAAGGAAAAATGTATCGCCCTCCAAAACCTCATTATGTTTTATAATTATTTATATAATTGCTTGCCACCCAAACGCAAAAATATTCCGTAAAAAATGTAAAACATTTTGCAAAAAAAAGTAAAGGTTGGCCAAATAGTTCACAAAACAGAATATTCCACTAATTTCACTAATACTTTCTTCAAACTCCTTCAAAGCTCCTATTCTATGTTTTGACCTAGTCTTGTCTATAAACAATAGAAAAAAAATTACTATTTCAATTTTCATACTACAAAATTTATGAATTAGAGATGTTCTCTTAGTATTTTTCTCATCTGCAGACGCGTTTCGAGATTTACCTCTCATCAGTGCAGCTTTGCTTTTATGAATGCTCAGTTTTTAACCCTTTGGGTACGTATTTATTTAGAGAATGCAAGACAAGTGAAACATATGCATGACGAGCCTTAGCCGTCAAATATACCCAAAGGGTTAATGGTTTGTTCTTTATTTGAAAATTATATTTAATGTTTGGCTACTTCATTCTGTAATTGTAAATTAAAAGTCATAAAATACCTGCAACATTCATAAAAAAAAATACATTTTCGTTGAATCGTTTGCGGCTCGGCGTGCAAGCTTTTTTATCGTCTGCGAAACGAAAGTAAAAAAAGAACCCCCACATAATACAATTACATTATTCTCTCGCTGGTGCGTTAATTTATTTTAATGAGATCCATTTTTTCGGGTGAAAAACAATCTGGTTGGAAAATCCGAGCGGCACGAAATTTGCACACTGAATGAGATCTTAAATAAAATTCAAAATGCGCCTGTATTACCGTCGCACTTTTATTTACCTGATACGATATTTACCTTACATAAAAATGTTTATTTGTAAAAGGTGCAAGATTAAATTGGAATAAAAGGACTAAAAGGATAAAACAAGAGTAAACGGGCTTATTTAGGCGCAGTTTTCTCGAAGTTTTGAACGAGTGAAAAAAAAATTGGGGATGACTAAAGAGTAGAGATGAGCATGGGACGAGTTTCTCGTTTCAGATTCCATCCCATGGGACGGATCCCTGTCGCTATCCCATCCCATCACATTTTTGTTCCACTGTCCCATCCCACAAACCTAAAATATTCGTCCCATCCCATCACATTTATCCCATCCCATCCCGGTCGCGTGGCTCGTCCCATTCATCCCATTTTTCCCATACAGCAGACTTTGTTTTCGGTTCAGACTTTCTTAACGATAATTCGTTAAAATTTAATTTTTACGTAATTACTTTAGGTTTTTTGAGTAATCCTTTTTCGTCGAAAACGGATAATAAGACTTTTCAGGAACTACATCGTTATCACAGAAATCTCCTGAGCTGGATATATTATGGAAAATGTGCGTATTGGCACGATAAGCAATTAATTATGCACGAACTAGATTTACTAGATTATCAAAACTTGGCCCACACCGTCCCATAGAAATTTGTCGTCCCATCCCATGCCACGCAACGTTCATACCACTCATCCTTTTCTAAACTAGAAAGTTCTAAACTATCTAAGAATGTAGTTTTTATTACTCTTTAGTAGAAATGGCCATCCTCCCATGGGATGGGATGGGTCGATTGAATCCCATGCTCATCTCTACTAAAGAGAAATGAAAACTACATTCTTAGATAGTTTAGAACTTTCATGCAATCTGTATTTTTTTTAGGGGGTGACCATCCCAACCTTTTTAAATAGCAACCCCTATCGAGTTTCACCTTATTTTGAAGGTAATGAAAAAAGAAACATCCCCGTAAACCAAAACCATTTTATTTTCCCATTCGATAGTCAACCTCTCATAATTCTTGAAGGAATTAAGTTACCGGGTTTCTGTTTATGGGCATGTATTTTTAATTTTGCTAGGTATTGCTATTTAAAAATGTTGAGGTGGTCATCCCTAAAAAACTCTACCTTGAATGAAAGTACTGTGAATGAAACTATCTGAATGAAGCTTTTATGACTATTTAAAGATTCCCATATTTTCATTTTTTTTATATAAATTAGTCGGAAAACGTATACAATATTCCCTAGGAAGCTTTCAGTTATGATACACCATCGACACGGGGAGTCTAGATCGCGGAAACGAGGAAATGCGAGAAAAGCGATTTTAGCGAAATCGTTATATTTTTAGTTACATCAAAATTAAAACACGTTTCTAAAAGCATTTTTGCTGCTGATTACAGATATGCAAATTATATTTCGCTAGCTCTTTCCGTTCACTATCGCCTGCAAGAATTGAAGAAATTTTTATTATATTTCGGCGCTCGAGTAGAGATCTCGGAAAGTCATAAATTTCCCATGTACAATCTTAGTGTGATAATAGGAAAATGACCTTCTGAAAACGATGCCGCAATCCGTTTTTGATTATCTGCAACCGTTTCCGAGACATCTACTCAGCACATCGTGCCCTCACTCTGGAAGTCACCTAGTCGCGGTGTGAGGGCTTAGTTTCGCAACATACCGTTGGACGTTACGAATGGAATTCACCTCCGGTCGGAGCGGTCGGCGGAGAGCCAACAAGCAAGAACTTCCAAACCCTTAATCCAAAGGTGTCATGCGACCTGTACAGCCAAACCAAACCCTTAATCCAAAGGTGTCATGCGACCTGTACCGAAGTGACTGGTTGGTGGCCAAGGGCAAGCGGACATCCCTAGCGCAGAGACTATCTAGCCTTACCACGCGGGGCTCTGACATGGCGGACCTCTAGTCCCCTTGCTACTCGTGCGATTTACATGAAGAGATCCAAACAAAAACATAATCCGTGTGTGCGGGACTTAACCGCCACATAATTGGCGGATCAGATGGAGCGTGAGCTCCACGATCCGAGAGAGAGCACCAGTCGAGAGAGACCCACTCCCAGACTGTCGCCAAAAAGCAAAGGCAAGATGGTCAGTAACACCGTTACTACCACCAAGCCAGTAAGCCAAGGGAGACCCGCTCCCAAAACGGCTTCTAAAAGTCAGGGCAAGGTGACCCGTAACATGCTTTATTGCTTTATTGAAGCTCAGAGCCAAGCCAAACGATCTTAATATAATACAGGTATATGCACCAACTGCGGAATCGCCGGACCATGATGTAGAAAATCTTTATGATGAAGTCAAAGAATTGCTTAAATTGACTAAAAAACACGACGTCAACATAATTATGGGTGACTTCAATGCCAAAATAGGTAAGGGTAAAGTTGAGGAGTTGGTCGGACCATATGGTCTTGGAGAAAGGAACGAGAGAGGCGATCGACTTTTGCAATTCTGGAATAATACCTGGAAGTCCCCAGCGGACCGACTACACAATTTAGTGCGAAACCAAATAGATTTCATCCTAATTAACCAGAGATTCAGCTCGACCATCAAGAGGGCCGTCACATATCCTGGGGCGGATGTACCTTCTGACCATGTGCTGTTGATGGCCGTCTTGAAAATTTCCTTGTCAAGGCAAATAAAGTCAACCACACAGCGACGGGTGGCGGTGGAAAAATTGAGGGACCCAATAATAAAATCTGAGATGTGTAATGAGATAAACACACAAATTCAAACAATAACATCGAATATTGGAGATGAGCCGACGCAATCTTGGACAAAGATAATGGACATTGCAACAAACTCAATGCAAAACAGATTAGGATATAGGACAAAGAACAAAAAGCAAAAATGGATGACGGATGAGATTTTGTTGTTAATGGACGAACGTCGAAAACACAAGAACAAGGCGGACAGCAGCAGTTAGAAAATTCAAAGACTAATAAGATCAAAGATTAGAATAGCAAAAAACGAATGGCTTAAACGTGAATGCTCAGAAATAGAACAGCTGCAAAATCAACATGACGATTTTAATCTGCACAAAAAGCTAAAGGAGACTGCTTGCATATATAAAAAAATGAGATCAACTATAACAGTAAATATTAGCAACCAGATAGTCCTCGACAACAAAGAAAAGAACAATATCTGGGAAAGGTATATTGAAGAACTTTTTGACGACTACAGACCCCCAGCTGGCACCAATAACTCTCTAACCAATAACTCTCTGACCGGCCCATCGATCACTAAGGGCGAGATTAAAAACGCTATACGTAATTCAAAAAATAACAAAGCGGCTGGCCCAGATGAAATTCCGTCAGAAATACTTAAACTCCTAGATGAAAGAGGCATCATAGCACTACATAAAGTATTTAACACCATATATGAGACAGGTCACTACCCCAAACAGTGGTTGTACTCTACCTTTATCCCCCTGCCTAAGAAGACTAATGCAAGAAAATGGGAAGATCATAGACTTATTAGCCTGATGAGCCACACTTTAAAAATATTCCTCAAAATCATACACCAGAGAATTTACAAGAAATGTGAAAGAGACATAGGCCACTCGCAGTTTGGGTTTAGACAGGGTTTAGGTACACGAGAAGCGATAGTTGCAACACAAGTGCTTGTCCAAAACTGCTATGATCAGAGAAAGCATGTGTGCCTATGTTTCATAGACTATGAAAAGGCATTTGATCGCGTACAACACCACAAATTAATGCAGCTCCTCAATAGGCTTGATATAGACCATTAGATGCATTGAAAACCTATATTGGAACCAAACAGCGCAAATCAAATTAGGCAATAATATGTCCAAAGCCATACAGATTAGAAGGGGGGTACGACAGGGATGTGTGCTGTCTCCACTCCTATTCAACTTATATTCGGAAACAATATTCCAAGAGGCTTTGGAAGACGTGGAAATGGGAGTCAAAGTTAATGGAGTGTGGATTAACAATATCCGCTATGCTGACGATACGGTCTTAATCGCGGATAACATACACGACCTACAACAACTGGTCAACAAGGTAGGAGAACAGAGCAAATCAATGGGCTTAAATATCAACATAAAAAAAACAAAGTTTATGATTATCTCTAGAAACCTAAATATGTTTGAAAACTCCACCATAACATTTAACGCAGGGCCCATAGAAAGAGTAGAAAAATTTAAATACTTGGGCATCTGACTTTTCGAAGAGTGGACATCAGACAAGGAAATAAAATGTCGCATTGAACAAGCTGGACAGGCATTCCTGAGGTTTCGAAGAGTGCTGACCTGTTCCGATTTTGACCTCAACCTAAGACTCAGATTCATTAAATGCTACGTCTGGTCGGTGCTTCTTTACGGTATGGAAGGTTGGACATTAAAGACGGCTGCAATTAACAAATTAGAGGCTTTCGAGATGTGGCTGTATCGCAGAATCCTGAAGATACCTTGGACGGCTAGATTAACAAACGAAGAAGTTCTAAGACGTGTCAACAGACAACGTGAACTGTTTGAATTGATTAAGAAAAGAAAAACGGCATATCTAGGGCATATAATGCGGAACACGAAATATCAATTCTTGCATCTATTGATCGAAGGCAAGATCGAAGGCCGGAGAGGGATCGGAAGGAAAAAAATGTCCTGGCTGCGAAATATCAGACAGTGGACAGGGCTACGCCATATACAGTCGTTGATACACACCGCAAGGAATAAGGAAGCAATGGAAAATGTTATCGCAAACATCCATTAATGGATACGCATTGGAAGAAGAAGAAGAAAACGGTTTTTCAGTTTATTTCACTCTAAAGTTAAAAATAAACAAGTTTTATATATTTTTTCGCTGTACACCACCTCGCATTTCCGACTGATAGGAAGGAAATTCGAATAGGAAAAAACCTATCATAACATTTGAACGGCTCACCACAGAGACTTCTAGCCTTCACCAATCAGCCATCATCTAGACATCCAATTCAGTGTCCCAAAATTGATCGGAAAGCGTATACAATATTCCCTAGGAAGGTTTCAGTTAAGAAATACCATCAAACAGGGGATTCGAGACCGTGGAAAGGACGAAATGCGAAAATCATTCGACGAAAATCGTTTTTGTCGAAATCGTTATTTATAAAAAAAAATTCTGAAAGCCTTTTTGCTGCTGATGAAAGATATGCAAATTATATTTCACTAGCTCTTTCCGTTAACTATCGCCTGCGAGAATTGAAGAAATTTTTAAAAAATTTCGGCGCCCGAATAGAGATCTCGGATAGACCGTAACTAAGTAAGATGGACCTTACGTAAGTAAGATAAAATCAAGCTGAAGTCATAACCGTTCCGTGGACCTGCAACTTGATTATATCCGGCTCTCATAACAATTTTCAATTCTTATTAAATCTGGCACTAAACATTTTTTTGCAAATTTTGCAAGTTAAGCGGTTTGAGCTTTCAAATATACTACGTCACTCACATATTGTTACCATTACAACCATGGAACATTGTAGAGGATTCATTCCAATTTTTAACACTATCAACTATTTGTTCATATACTTCTTTATCTAGATTTTGACTTATACACATAACGTAGCATCAGTAATTAGGCGACTTTATA
Organism: Phosphuga atrata; assembly: GCA_944588485.1. Taxonomy (NCBI): domain Eukaryota; kingdom Metazoa; phylum Arthropoda; class Insecta; order Coleoptera; family Silphidae; genus Phosphuga; species Phosphuga atrata. The sequence continues at coordinate 103,018,854 of OX155893.1, forward strand.
TTTATTTATTTATTTAAACCAGATAATTGACGTGATTTACATTGTAATTCCTATAGAGGTATTTGAAAATACCTGTACATATTAGATACCTGTATATAGAGTCATAAATCTGTTTACTTTTCTATTTTTAATTTGCATTTTAAATTGATATTATAAACAATTACACAAATATTAGCTTTCAACTGACAGATCTGCAAATGAGCATTCTTTTTTTAAATAATTATTTTCCTCTTCTACCTCTTTTGGCTCTTTTTTGGGAAATGGTACATCCATTTGCTTATTTTTAAAGAAGAATTGAAATACCAATTTTCACATCTCTAACATCTCCACTTTGAGATATGTTTCCTGCATTTGCAACCCCTTAGCTAGAATTTTGGAAAATGGTTATGGTTAAAAAACGGGTTTTCTCTATTTTATAAGGAGAAATTTAACTGCCAATTTTTACTATTGCGACTTTTTCATTTGCTACAATATATTCGACATATTACGACATATTCAGAGATGTAGGGTAAAGTGTTGGCACCCTTAAGACCGATTTACGCATTTCCACATATCTCACGGTTTTAAAAATTACTGCATTTAGATATACTTAGCATTGTTTTTCCTTGAAAATCTACCTACCTGTCTTTTAATTAATTTTATTTTAAAATCTTATAAAACTTTAGAATTTGATATGAAAAAGTTACCTACCAAAATATTTTTTTATGTATTGGAAAAAATGCTAAATTTTGTGATTTCCACGATTTACACGATTTTTCGACTTACGCGATTTTCAAGCGCCGAGCGACGCATGTTTTCGACTATAATAATAAGGACAAAGGATAAGGAAATAAGATAAAATTACCTACCAAAATATTTTTTTAATGTGTTGGAAAAAAATGCTAAATTTTGTGCTTTCCTCGACTTACACGATTTTTCGACTTACACATATTTCGACTTACGCAATTTTTCGACTTACGCGATTTTTCGACTTACTCGAAAATTTTCGAAATTAATTAATCCTGTAATTCGATGATTTACTGTATATAGTTGAGAAAAATATTAAATAATTTTCCAAGGAAAATTGCAATTATTTGATGGAAAACTTTCTAAAGCAACAAATTTTCCAAAAGTTTTCTGGTTGAAAATACTGCTTGGGCAAGTTATTTTTTGAAAGCAAAGAACAAATGGCAATTTTTCCAAACTCGATTTTTTCTTAAATTTTACTTCTGTACCTCTGGTTGGAACGAAGGAAGGAATAAAAAAATTTCCGATGATATCTTTAGTTCACCGTCGTCTATTCCAAACTCGTCAATTAAAAGTAACATTTTTTTCGAAAATTGAGGGAATATTCCCAACAGTATACCGGCTTCGTGATTTGAAAGGTGCACATTGTGCACAAAGTGTGCACCTTTGTGCACAATGTGCACCTTTCAACTCACAAAGGCTGCAAAGGAATTATCGGTTCCTTTTTAAGGAATCCACACAAAAAAATTGGATATAATTATGAAAATACAAAAGAAGAAAATATTTTTATTAAAGGAAATTCGAAATTATTTGATGGAGAACTTATCTAAAGCAACCAAATTTCCAAGAATTCTGGTGCAAAGTGAACGTTCCAAATTTTCTTATTGAAAATACAGCAATTTTTCCGAAAGCAAAAAACAAGTAGCAAATTTTCCGAATTCGAGTTTTAGATCAACATTTTCCTTCCTTCCTCTGGTCAGAATCCACAACTAACATCTTACCATCAACAGTGCGCAAAACGCAAAACACGTTTGGTTTCGCATTTTTCCGTCCAAACCCCAATTGGGAAAAACGAATTGGGATTTTTTTCGGAAAATTCGCAAAATTTCTAGGCAAGAAAAATTTCGACTAGAACCGAAATCCTAGCTCTAGTTTCTCTCAAAATATCAGTAGAAACTAGAGCTGAACTAAGAAAATGGAAAGGCCTTAAGAATGTTCCAAAAATTTATTCAGTTCTCCATCGTTTGCTCCAAAATTCAAATAGCCCGCGCTACTTCAAAATATTACCATCGGCTCCTTTTTAGGGTTCCGTTGTTATGAACAACGAACCCTTACAGTTTAGATATGTCCGTCCGTCCGTCCGTCAGTCCGTCCGTCTGTCCCTCCGTCCGTCCGTCCGTTAGTCCGTCCGTCCGTCCGTCCGTCCGTTAGTCCGTCCGTCCGTCCGTCCGTCCGTCCGTCCGTCCGTCCGCAGTTAAGCTCAGAGACTATTAGAAATATAAGGCTGTAATTTGGCTTGTATATACAGATTAGTCACGCCGACAAATTGTTAAAATAAAATCTTGAAAAAAAAAATTTTAGGATACCTCCTTTACCCTAAAGAAGTGGTTAGGTATTTTTTCCTCGTCTACTCCATGGTGTCGTTGGATAGGTCTTTCAAAAATATTACAGGTTTGTGAAAATAATATTTCGATTAAGAGATCCGTTTGTGAAATATTAAGCTTTAAAGTGCTATTTTTTGTTAGAGTCAAGTGTACTGTAAAATACACTAGGGCTAAGTGTACGAAAGCAAAGAACAGTAGCAAATTTTCCAAATTCAAGTTTTTCCTCAAAAATTTTTCTTTCTTTTTCTTCCCAAAATCTAATTACAGTATAGTTTCGCGCTTTCTCCAAATATCAATTCAAATATCTAGTCCAAATATCAATTGGAGATAAGAGAATTTTTTCGGAAAGTTCTTCCGCAAAGCTCGGTCAAGAATCCAAAGTTTGTTTTCCCAAAAAATAAAGGATGGAAAGAATTAAGAAGTTTCCGAAAATTTCTCGTTCCTCATTGTCTGGTCGAAAATCTAAATAAATTTTCATAAAGTGAGAGGAAACTCCAATTTCCCAAAACTTTTTCAGCACCCAATAACGATTTCTGAAAATCTTGTAAAACCTAAAATTTTCCATCTAATTCTTCAGTTCTCATAGTCTGGTCCAAATTCAAAAGAAAACTTCAAGATAACTTTTTCTATTTCTTATGATTTGATCCGAACTATGAGTAGAATTTTTTCAGACCATCAAGAAAAATCAAATCTCCAAACTTTTTCAGTTCCTTCCTCGTAGTTTGGACCAAAGTTCAAGTAGATTGTAGATATGGTGGTGACGACTTGTACTGCGACCTTTATAGATCTATTGTACCCCACCCTCTTCCTCTAAGCTTTGGTGTACTTACCCATTTAGAGCGCCTCCTCTAATCCCCTGATTCCTTTAGGAATTTTAGGATCTGGGTGGGATTCAAGGACTGCACCTCCTCTGCGTTCAGGCAGTAAGCCCCGAGGTACATCTGTCTCTTGCGGATCAGTGCTCCGCAGTCTGAGCAGATCTATGGGGGTTTCATCTGCTGAACCACAGAATCTGCATCCGTCATCCTCCTCTAAGTCTAGGGCCTTGAGGTGCTTTCTAAGTCTGCAGTGTTCTCTCAGGACTCTGTCAGAATTCTAAGCTTCTTTCTGTTTAGTTTCAGGAAAGCTTTTGATCTTTTCTGGTTAAAAGATCCCAGCATCACTTTGGACTGCCTTAACCCTGGAAGATCTTTCCAGGTTTTTATTCATTGTTCTATCATTTCTTCATCTAAACTTTTGTGGATGGTGTTCACATTCGAACCGCAAAAGGGCTCTGGGCCTATAAGGGGACTACTGGATCCCTTGTTTGCTAGGTGATCGGCTTCTTCGTTTCTGTCTATACCAGTGTGTCCTGGTACCCAGTATAGCGTTACTTTATTTTCTTCGTCAAGCTTGTTTAGCTTTCCCACACAGTCCCATACCAGTTTGGGTCTGCTGGTGTATTAGCTACTGGCCTTGATGGCTGCTTGGCTGTCTGACAGGATAGCAATTCGTTTCTTGCGATAATTCCTGTCGAGTTAAACTGTGCACATCTTTCGATTGCGTGTACCTCTGCTTGGAAGATACTTGGGACTGTTCCCATAGATTCGAAGTAGTTGGTACGAGGTCTAAACACTCCTGCACCAGTACCTTCCTTTGTATTCGAGCCATCTGTATACCAGTTGATAGCGTTTTGCTCTATGTGGTATTCTGAGGATTTGTGGGCTTCCAATGGGCTTTACTACTAGACATTACTGTTTTCCTGCCAGATTTCTGCACACCATTAGAGCGCGTTTTTTTCTATTCCATTGGAGTTTGCTATCTAGTGTGATACCCAGATACCTTATCTCCTGTTTGTATGCTACTGCCCTCTCATCTAACAGTATGAGCTGTTGGCAGTTTAGTTTTCTTCTTCTAGTAAATGGTATCACCGTGGTTTTGCTCAGGTTGAGTCTCAGTCCCACTGTTTGACGGCATCTACTAGTTACTTTGAGGCCTCTCTGAACAATTTCACAGAGCGTTCCCTCAAACTTCCCTCTGACCATTATGACAATGTCATCGGCGTAACCTTGACATTTGATGTCTAGGTCGTTCAGCCTAGCCAGTAGTTCATCAACTACCATGCTCCATATTAGTGGTGATAGCACACCTCCCTGTGGGCACCCTCGAGTTGTGGAGATCTTAATGGTGTCTCTTCCCACTTGTGTCTCCGCCGTTCTGGTTCTCGGCATTTCTCCCATCCACTTTGAGAGAGTGCTGTCGATATTCCTTCTTTCGAGTGCCGCTTTAGCAGTGCGAGGTGTTGTCAAAGGCTCCTTCTACATCGAAGCAGGCACATATCAGTACTTCCTTTGTCTCTAGTGCTGCTTCTATTTCATTTGTCAGCTGGTACAGGGCGGTTTCATTGGATTTCCCTGCTCTGTATGCATGCTGACAGTTGTCTGGTGGTGTACCTACCAGCACTATTGTTCTAAGGTAATTCTCAATTACCTTCTCCATTGTCCTTAGTAGAAAACACCTTCCTTATAAATACCACCATATATGCCAATATACCAATGCCCTTCTCCATAGCTCTGGTATGTATCGGAGCGCTAAACTACTTCAAAAGATTTTTAGAAGATACGGCATTAGTTCTCTCCCTCCTTTTTGTAGGAAGGCGGAAATTAGTCCGTCCACACCTGGAGCCTTATATGGCTGGAAAATGCCGATAGCCCATCTGATTCGGTTTTCCGTACAGATGGACGCGGCCCTCCTTTAGTCTGCCCGACTTGGTCTCCGTGGTTACATCAAGCCCTCGGTCTCTTTGTATTTTTCTTTGTATTATAATGTGAAGGTGGTCATCCCCTAAAAAACTCTACATTGAATGAAAGTACTAAACTATCTAAGAATGAAGCTTTTATGACTCTTCAGTGGTTTCGAAATTTTCAAATGTTTTTTCTTCGCTCATTCAAAACTTATACTTGCGTTCCGACACTTTTGAGAAACCCTGTATAGCAAACACTTATTAAACATTATCAGTAAATTAGGAAATTAGGAAAAAAAATTATCCAGATCATTTAAGTAGTTCTAAACTTTGGTTCTAGTTTGTTATACATGGCCGGTTAATAGGAAGCAATCGAAACCACTTAGCAAGATTGAACAGAACCAGATGTCGAGATTATATTAAAATATATCGCTGTCTTAATATTATTATTATTATTATCCTCTAATTGCACCCAAAGTAGACGGCGCTAAGTTTTCATGGTTTTCAAATCTTTTTCTTCTTCTTTGCCCAGATTTCCCGCATTTTCTGTAAGTGTGCCTGTTTTCTTTCTTCGGTCCAGGAGGTTCCAGTCTTTTTCTTGATCTCCTTCTTCACTTCCCACTGGTGTATTTGATGTCTGAGAGTCGTTATGTCCTGAGTATCTGTGTTGTTTGCTGCTTCTAGGTCTTGTGTTACTTGTTTCATCCACTTGGTACTGACTTTACGTTTCTGTAGAAAGTTCAGCATCTGTTTAGTTAGTCTGGTCTCCAGGAGTCTTGAGATGTGTCCGTAGAATCTAAGTCTGCGTTTTCTGATTTCGTTCTCTATGTTAGACAGTTTTTCCGTGGTTTTTATTGATTGTAGTCTATATCCTTCATCTGTGAGTTTTGGTCCAATAATTTTTCTGATGATTCGCCTTTCTTCTTTCTTCAGGGCTTCCATGTCACCTTTATTCGAGGCTATAGTTTCTGATGCGTATAGTATGGCGGGTTGGATGACTGTATTGTAATGTCTGATATTTGTTTGGATGCCAAGGTTCTTCTTGTTGTAGATGTTTGCAGCCATGCCGCTTTTCTTACTTTCTCTATCCTTGTTTTTTGAGTTTCTTTCTCAATTCTTATATGTTGTATGATTTCTCCTAGGTATTTGAATTTTGTAACTCTGTTTATTGTTCCGTATTTCGTATGTAATTGTTGTGTGTCTTTTTTGTTTGTTGACATGTGCTCAGTTTTCTCGAACGATATTTGTAGTCCAACTTTTTCAGCGCACTTTTTGAGGGCTTCTACCTGTTAGATCGCTTGTTCCTCAGTGTCTGCTAGAACTGCAAGGTCATCTGCGAATGCTAGGCATTTCAAGGTGATACCGCTTCTGCCTAGAGTGGTGGGTGCTGTGTTGCATTCTCTAATTACTTTGTCCAAAATGAGGTTGAACAGGAGTAGGGAGAGGCCGTCATCTTGTCCTGTTTCAATCTTGAAAGGTCTTGAAATTTCTCCCATGAATTTCACTTTGGAGTAGGTTCAGTGTTTTTGTGTCCAGCCCGAGTTCGTTTAGCGTGTGGAAGAGTGATGTCCAGTCTACTGAGTCGTACGCCTTTTTGAAGTCAACAAATGTGCAGACCGTGGGTTTGTTGCTGAGTGTTCTAATTCTTAGGCAGCTTTTGAGATTGAATATTTGTTCTACGCAAGATCTGTGAGGCTCGCTTGGTACTCGCCTATTTTGCCTTCAATTTGTGTCTGAACTCGTTCTTGTTAGCATGCTGAGAAAATTTTGTATGTTACTTGAAGAAGGGAGATCCCTCTGTAGTTGTTCACATCTGTCCGGTCTCCCTTCTTGAAGAGCAGATGAATGAGAGCGCATCTCCAGTCTTCGGGTACTTTTTCTATGTTCCGGATTTCGTGGATAATTCCTATGAGTTATTGGAGTGCGTTTTTTGCCTAGGTTTTTCAATAGTTCTGCGACTATGTCATCTTCACCTGAGGTTCTGTTGTTCTTTAGCCGTTGGATGTGTCTTCTGATTTCTTCTGTTGTTGGGGGAGGTGATGGTGGTGTTGTGGGTTCTTTGTATTCGTGTTGGAATCTCTCTGGTGGGGGTGGGCAGTTCAGTAGTGAGTCAAAGTATCGTGCTAGGAGTTCGCAGTTCTCCGTGTTGGTCAGTGCTAGTGTTTTGTCTGGTTTTCTGAAACATAGATTTTGAGGTTGATAGCCTTTAATTTTATTGGCAAATGTTCTGTAGAAGTTGTGTGAGTTATAATTGCGGAAATCCTGTTCGATAGAGTCTAGTTGTTCGTGGATGTATCTGCGTTTGATCTGTCCGATTGTTTTTGCCGCTCGTTTTCTGATCTCCAGGAACTCTTTTAAGGTTTCATCTGATTTTTTAGTCGCGTATCTTTTGAGTGCAAGTTTGCGTTCTTCCATCGCGTCTTCGCATTCTTGGTTCCACCAGGGATGTTTGGACTTTCTTTTGAGTGGGATTGTCTGTTTGGCTGTCTGTGTGATTTTCTTCTAGAAGTCAGGCCAATTATCTGTGGGGATTTTTTCCCATCGTTCCTGTAAGTTGGATGTGTGTATTTTCTCTATGTCAAACTTTTGTGGTGTCTGCTTGAGTAGTGGTCTTTTTCTTGGAGTGAATTTGACTTTGGCACGTGTGAGGTAGTGGTCTGAGTCAATGTTGGCTCCTCTTCTGACTTTAATATCTGAGATCGTCCTGTAATGTTCTCTTGCTATGGCTATGTGATCGATTTGGTATTCTCCTAAGGATTGTACTGGTGATCGCCATGTCGTTTTCTTGTTTGGTTTGCCTCTGAAGTGGGTGGTCATAATTTTGATGTTGAATTGTCTGCAGTGTTCGACTAGTTTCCATTATTGTGCAGTTCGTGGACTATGTAAATACATCATAACACATGTGTATGTAACAGTCCGCGATAAATGATAAGTTATGATTTATAGGGACACGTGCGTTTGGTTTACAAATCGTTGTTTGGTTGAGAGCTGCACGTTGATACTATTTTTAAATATAGTACTCCGTGATTTCCAAACAATCATTAAACGTCACATCATTCACATAGAAGCTGTCATTCATTTCGTTTTTTCACGTTTAAATCTAACGAAAACTACAAATAAGTAGGTACTAAATTAAAAGGTATGTAACCATTATGAATGCTATTTTGTATTTCTTTTCATTTCTATCAAGTTAAATAAGGTCGAGTAACAGTTATATATGCAAATACAACTGTTTGTTTATTATAATGTTAAATAATGTACGTAATAAGAAATACATTTGTTACATCAAACATATTTTTCTTATTAACCGGAAACAAATTAGTGTGGTCGTAGATAAAGTATAGTACATGACTCGAGTTGTAAGGCAATTACGTACTCGCGTAATTAACTGTTCCGATAGTACGTAATATGCTTCTTACCACTCTTGTCACGTAATATACTATTGTAACGCTAACAATTTCGCTCTAGAATGAAATTGACAACTTTTCGCCCTAGTTATAAAATATACTATTTACTTCTGACTGTAAAGTGTACGATGCGAGTGATATTAAATTAGGTTAGATTGTGTTGGAATATGTTATGTTATACAAAATTAAACAAGATTATACAATGAAAAATAAAATAAAAATCTGATAAATGAGGATTTTAAAAAAAAATAATAATTTATTCCATTTTCAATATTAATATTACTCAATATTAAATTCATGCAATTTGTTAAACTATTTTTTTTTTTTTTGGTCAAATTGATTTTAATGAAATTTTTTTGACAGTTCATATTGTGTCATATGAAACAATTTCACGCGAGGAACGAGCTTTCGATTGTCAGAAAATTATCTTGTCTATTATCAATGTCCTAGGGATATTACTACTGAAAATGCGCTACATACATATAATAACATAGATAGTTTAGTGCTTCATATTGAATGTAGAAATCTTGTACATATAGTTTTTTCTTGTCTGGCGCTATTTTGCTTTTTTATGGCTTTTCATCGCTTTTGACTTTTATTTTGTTTGATAAGAGTTGATTGCAGGTGTGAAATCTTCAATAAGAGATAAGAAACATGACAAGGAGCGACGTGGACCTAAAATTTGGGATCAATGGGGCAAGTGGTCGACTTGTACAGTGACATGTGGAGTGGGCAAGATTATCCGCTGGAGACATTGTGTCTCTGGCGGTTGCGCTCCCGGGGAAAAAGAAGCTCAAATTAAAACGTGTACTTTACCTGCCTGCTGATAAACTTCATCCATATATAATTTAATTTTTATTTATTACATTTTTAATTTCTATTCCCCATTTATTTAATAAAAACTAAAATGGTATTCCGTTGTTCAACTTGACATTGATAAATCTAATTTTTATTTAGATAATTTTTCATTCGAAATGCTAACAGGATTTCACTTTTACTCTCAATATTAATTGTTTTTATTTAAAAATCGAAAGTGATCTGACAAATGCACCGTACAATAGTTTCCAAATTTGATGAATAACAAACGAATCCAAATAACAATGACTCAAATATATCCAAACACCTCAAATTCAGATAAAACTTTCATCTTCCAGACATATTTTGGTTAAAAATGGAAAATTGGCTAAACATTAGCAAAACACGAACATGAAATTCGTCATTAATACGTTTACATATGTACGTTTTCAATGTTAAAGTACAATCTTCCTAAACCCATCTTACTATAAAAAAAGTGACACATTTCACCGAAGATTTAATTGCAGAAAGTTTTAATTGATTGAAATAAGCTATACTTGCCGCAGCGACCCCGTGGAGTGATCAAGTGGCGTTCACGTGATAGTTCGTAGTGACGTTGTAAAAAGCCTGATTTACACTGCTTTGCCAAATGTTACTTGCAAAAAATTTATATTAATTTTAAAAAACAAAGTCTTGAAAAAAAAACTGATGTATGGATAAAATGTAATCACTAATTTTAAATAAGACAGAAAGACTGAAAACTCAAGAGCACGTGGCATACAACCGGACTGGTCGACTGGTTTAAAGTTTCGGCTGCGTGATCTACGCATCAAAAGCGTTTGCACCGACCAATAGAGCAGTGTTTCCCAAAGTGTGGTACGTGTTCCCCAAGGGGTACGTGAATGATTTGAAAAAGGTACGAAATGATGTTCCAAAATTTTCATTTTTTGTGTGCCAAAGTGGATATACGAAGAAAAATAACAATAATTAAATTACATCAAAAATCCAATGAATCTGCAAACATTTCATTTTCATCATCTTTGATAATTAATTAATACAATACAAATCAAAATTAACTTTAATTATAAAACGTAAATAATAAAAATAATAATAAAATATTATAAAATTAACGTTATAAATTCCCTTTTTAAATGATTTTCTTACTTTTGTAATTTTTAATTAACCAATAGTTTATTTTACTAACTGCTCACGATAAAATGATGAATATTGTGTTTACGTATATAAAGATAAGCAGAAATTGTCTTAAACCCTTCACATACAGTGACGTTTCTAAGACGTTCACAGACGATCACATGTATATGGACACATCAACGCGCATTTTATTCGTATGTCAATGGGTTAAAGAGAACTCATAAATAATATACATTTTTCCTAATATTTGTAATAATTTTTATTCGATTTTGCATTATAAAGTCATGTTTAATTCTTTATATACGGACCAATAAAACAGTGGTTTTACAATAGTGAAATTTAAAAGTGAACTTTGAATTTTCAAATTTTCACTAGTGAAATTAAAATTTTGTTTCACTAGTGAAATAAAAGTATCCATAGCAAGAGATCAAAATAATTCATTTATGGACTTCGTAAACATGACCCTAAATATTGACTTCGCTGATCTTAGCAATTTTCAACTATGGGGTAAGTGTTAACCCCTTGACATACAATGACGTCTCTAGGACGTCATGTATATCTGATAAGATCACATGTATATGGACATGTCAACGCGAATTTTATTCGTATGTCAAGGGGTACTTGTTAAAATACTCTTTAGTATTTGAAAGGGGTACACGTGGATAAAAAGTTTGAAAAACACCGCAATGGACAATCATCCCCCGAAAATCACTTGAAGATCATGCAAGTTTATTACTCCATCGGGTGGCTGCGGCAACTATAACACAACGACTTTATTTTTCTCTCTCTTTATTTTATCGATCTCTCTCTCTCTTTATTTTATCGATCTCTCTCTCTCTCTTTATTTTATCGATCTCTCTCTCTCTTTATTTTATCGATTAGTATTATTTAATATTGATAAATATTAAGTTTCCTTCCTTTAATATGTTTAGCAAATGGAAGAAATACAATTATGGACAGTGTTGGCTCCACCCGTGCCAAGAGATATCGATATATTAAGTCCTTTCGGAAGAGGATTGATGAACGCTGTTGAAAGGGAACACACGGCTAAAGAGGGGTGTTTCCGGGCCATGAAAGCCCCCGATGCTTTTAGATGTTTTGTGGATTCCAATTTCGAAGATGATGGACAAGAAAGCGACAACGCAGAATGTTTACGTAAGTAATTTTATACTATACAAATAAACTTAGTGTTATTATAAATAGTATTTAGAAGGGATCTTTTTGAAATAAAAAGGTAAACAGGAAATGAAGCATCTGTTAGTATATTATTTTTTTCCGAGTTGTTATTATAAGTATTATCGTGCGATCGAAAATAAATTAATTAATTAGGATAGTGAAAAGTTTATTAAAGTTGGCAACTTCTTTTGTTAGTGTTGAATTGAAATCTCAAATTATGTTTAAAAGTTAGAAGAAATTTAGGAATTCTACTTTTAATTATAAGTTTTATAAATGCTTTCCAACCCTTAGATTTATAAGTTTTTTTTGAGTAACCTAACTCCATCCTTGGTAAAACAAATCTTACAATAACGTTCAAAGTAGATCAAAAATCAAATATAATTTATTACATATTGAATGTACTAGATACATACATGCATTGTCACAAAAATAGTAATCACACATATAAACTAAAGAATTCATCAAAAGAATATAATATCTGTTTTACTAAAACGTTTTTAAATTTTTTCCTGAAAACTTCGTAAGAGACTTCATTGGTAAGAAGCTTGTAAAGGTAAGCTTGTTGTAAATAGACACTCCAAAATTGGTTGGTGATTTACTACGGATTTGTAGATTAGATTTAGGTGTGTAAAGTTTATTACCGCCTCTGGTATTATGATGGTGTATATCCATATCTGTCGATACTCCTTTTATTTTTATGTATAAAACTTGACACTTCTAATAATTCTAATATATATATATATATATATATATATATATATATATATATATATATATATATATATATATATATATGTATATATATATATATATATATGTATATATATATATAAATATATATGTTGTATTTGAGGTTTTCGCGGATAGATACCTGTGTTGTATTGTTTTCTCGGGGATTCCGCGTTGATGTTGAGGGTTGGTTCTGAAAAGAACCGGATTCTCGACGTTTTCGGCGAACTAACATTCGCCATTCTCAAGAGATATATGCTTCCGTGCGGGTCAACGGTTAGACGCATACTGACATACGCATACGCATACATAAGTATGCGTCTAACCGTTGACCCGCACGGACGCATATATCTCTTGAGAATGGCGAATATTAGTTCGCCGAAACGTCGAGAATCCGGTTCTTTTCAGAACCAACCCTCAACATCAACGCGGAATCCCCGAGAAAACAATACAACACACATATATATATATATATATATATATATATATATATATATATATATATATAATATATATATATATATATATATATATATATATATATATATATATATATATATAATATATATATATATATATATATATATATATATATATATATATATATATATATATATATATATATATATATATATATATATGTTGTTTTGTTTTCTCGGGGACAACAAAACAACACAGGTATCTATCCGCGAAAACCTCAAATACAACATCATAAACCTCCACGGGGAGGAAATTTACCACCTCACCAGTAGTTTCGAGAAACTACGGACAAAGCGCTCTCAATTATTATGCGATTTAGCATTTTTACGTCGCTGTAGAGATACAGACATAACACCCGTCTGTATGAGGCTGTCACACCAAAATCCGACAGCCAGGTCAAACAAAATACTACACAACGCAAGCCAAGTTTTGCTTCGGGACGAAATCCAAACCAAACGACAGAAACTTCGACAGCATCAGTCAAAATATCCTGACAACCCACATAGCTCTAACCACTACGCTACACCCTCTCCTCTGGCAACAGATAGACTTAATATCTAACAACAGAGCCGAACAGAATAGATTATTAATTACCAATAGACAGAAAGAAAAATACAACCTTCTCAGACGGAGACAAAAACCTGCACCAAAACCACTCAACATCGACAAAGTGGTTTACAATCTTTCAGACCAGCCCCTAGACGAACCAACCAAAACCGTACTGGCCAAGAGTTTTAACTTTGCAATAGCACCAACTCGCCTTCCCAAAGAAGACATAATTACTGGTGTCGAGATTGCTATCTCACAACTCCCTGCCACATTAGCCGAGACAATAAGACAGGAAACATGCCGCATTTTAAGATCTGCCAAACCACCGACAAGAAACCTCTCATACGAGGAATTCAAAGCCCTCAAGGCACTAAGAGAAAGCAACAGCATTGTGGTCCTACCAGCTGACAAGGGAAATTGCTCTGTAGTCATGAACAGTGCTGACTATAAACAAAAAATGACCACAATCTTAGATGATCCAGCTTATCTACCCAGTACAACGGACCCTACAACCTATCTTGAGAAAACTACCACACAAAAGATCCTAAGCTCTAGCATTGACAAGGAAACAATGAATTACCTTATACCAAGGGAGAAATCTTCACGGTGTCCCAAGATATATGGTTTAACAAAGATCCACAAAGATGGAGCTCCACTACGACCAATAGTAAGCTCCGTTGGTTCACCGGTCCAACTTCTTGCGAAACATTTAGCAAAATGTTTACAACCATACGCCGAAGATTGTGATTCCTATGTCCGCAATGCTGAACACTTCATAGACATACTGAAAAATCACCAACTCCAGCCCGGCCACCTCCTTGTGAGCTTTGACATTGTATCTTTATTTACGAAAGTACCGGTCCCTGAGGCCTTAAACATCATAAGATCGAAATTAAAACCAGAAAAGTATGTATCAGATCTGGCAGAACATTGTTTAAAGAATACATACTTTAGATGCGATGATCAAATATACAAACAAGTCCTAGGAGCACCAATGGGTTCACCTCTATCCCCAATAATAGCCAACATATTTCTTACAGATTTTGAGGAAAAGGCAATCTCAGCCAAACTTAAACCTAGACTCTGGTTAAGATATGTTGACGACACATTTGTAATCTGGCCCCACGGCAGACCAGAGCTGGACAAATTCCTTACCCATCTTAACTACCAACACGACCAAATTAAATTCACAATGGAGATAGAAAAGCATCAACGACTTCCTTTCTTGGATGTTTTGGTACAAAAGAAACCTAACGGCACCTTAAGTCACACTGTGTACCGGAAACCAACCCATACAGACAGACATTTTAACGCTTCTTCGCACCATCATCCCAAACAACTAGCATCTGTAGTCAACACTCTCACCACCCGATCCAAAAGACAAGCCGACCAGCTTAACTCACAGAAAGAATTGAGGAACTTACGAGAAGCTCTTTCTTCAAATGGATATCCAAACAGCTTAATATCCAGAGCTTTCCGTCGTACAGAGAACAGTAGCCAAAGAACTGAAGAACGCCAGAAACCCGTTAGCACAGCTTACTTACCATATGTGCAAGGATCAACTGACAAAATCGCCAGAATCCTTAAAAGACACAACATCGACACCATTTTCAAACCTAACCAGAAAATATCGTCCATGCTGCGCAGCGTTAAAGACACCGTCCCGTTAGAATCCCATGGAATTTACGAAATACCTTGCGGAACATGTGAACGAACCTACATTGGACGTACCAATAGAAAAATATCTGCTAGGATTCAAGAACATGTAGTTTCAGTCAAACACAGAGACAAAGTTTCATCGGCACTTGTCCAACACACAAACACCGGTCACTGGATGGACTTTAGAAATTCAAGGACTCTTGCACAGATTAGCCACGAAATGTCACGAGTATACAGAGAAGCCATAGAGATAGAAAAACGAGACTACTGCATGAACACGAGAGACGATTCCTTGAGACTGCCCCCAGCATGGCCACCGATCATATCCACCCTCAAAATGCAATCCCAGACACCCCAGACGCATGTACGACCAACAAGACAAACAAACAACCGAACCGAAGCACCGCACATAACGCGCATGACCCGAAGCCAGACAGCTATAAGTAGTCGCATCCCACGAACGAGCTCTCAGTCTAACGGTTGAGCCGCGCGGACGCATATATCTCTTGAAAATGGCGAATGTTAGTTCGCCGAAACGTCGAGAATCCGGTTCTTTTCAGAACCAACCCTCAACATCAACGCGGAATCTCCAAAAAAAACAAAACAACACAGGTATCTATCCGCGAAAACCTCAAATACAACAATATATATATATATATATATATATATATATATATATATATACAGTGGTGTTGTGCTAAATTTTTTTTTTACCGGAACGCGTATATATAATTATATAGACAGGGCCGATCCTGGGTAGGCGGCCGCTCTGTGCGGTCTCATGTCCCCCAATTTTCGCCCGTCGCCAGGATCGTATGTATATAGCATAAAAAGGAAAGGAAACGAAAATCATTACGAAACCCATTTTGTATATATATATATATATATATATATATATATATATATATATATATATATATATATATATATATATAAAAATAAGAATACAAAAACATCTGTAACTGACACAAAATAAACTCCACTTTCCTTTATAATACACCTTCTCTGTTACCAGTTTGCTCTTTCCATCTTTTTATCCGTCTCAGCAGTTTCAGACACTTTCCGCTATCATTCATACATTCCTCCCATTTCTTTCCTTCCCGCCTCTCTCCCTCATTCACCACTTGTACACTCTTCCATCCAATGCTCCCAAGTATCCTCTGCTGTCCCACAAACACTACACTCTCTATGCTCCTCACTCATCCAGTATCTTCTTCCACGCTCCTCACATCCACACCTATACCTTGCTAACATGACTTGTGCATCTTCCTTTTGATTTACACTTAAATAGGTTGGTAACCGCCCATGTACCTGTATCTCTACATACCCTTTATGGAAATTACTACTTTATATTATGCTTTGCCGCTCCTGTAGGTCCACTTCTTGCAAACGTTCTACCAACCTTTCGGCCCACAGTGTCCTTTCCTGCATTAGCGTTTCGAGCCCATCACCAGATATACCACCTCTTTCATACAATTTCCTCTTATTCTCGATTTACCATTCTGAAAACCTCTTTTATCAACCTTTCATCTCCCATTTCACACACCTTATATTCATACCTTATGACCTTTCTTGCTGCCAAGACTGACACCTTGCACGCATTCACCTCCTGGAGGACGATGTAACGAGGTATCGACCTATCAAGCTTCAGGATTTTTTTGAAAAACTTTAACTGGACTCTCTCTATTCTGTCCTCCTCTCTCGTCCACCAGACTTCTGAGCCATACAATAAAATGCTTCTCGCACACACCTTCCACACCATCTCAGCCGCCCTGAAGTTTCGAATTTATTCCTCCATTCATTCCAGACACGCCCAGCTGCCACCCACGCTTTCTTCGCTACATACGCCACATGCTCTCTATTGCTACCTCCATTTCCAAATACATACCCCAGATACTTAAACCTTTGCACCTCCTCGATTTCCCTCCCTGTCCACACAAACCGCACTTTCTTGAACTTCCCACCTCTTTTGAACCGCATCCATTCAGTTTTTTTCACATTCACACTTAAATCTCTCCTTTCAAAAAACCCTCTCACCCTTTGAATCACCTCTCTCAATTCCCCAGCCGTCTTGGCAAACACCACTACATCATAAGCGTATGCTAAACTCCTCACCTTTGTTCTCCCTACCACCACTCCTCCAGCTTGCCCATCTGCCAAAACTCTTTTCAAATCAGCCATATATAGATTGAAAAGTGTGAGGCTCAGTGGACATCCCTGCCTCAGGCTCTTTTTTATCCCGAAATATTCCGTTACACACTCATTCACTCTGATCTTACACACCGTTTCCCTATACACCTCCCTCACATTCCTCCTCACCCTCTCCGAAATACCCTTTTTAACCAAACATTCATACAATCTCCCTCTATCTACGGAATCATACGCTGCTTTCAGGTCGATAAAAAGAGCAAAAAGGCTCCCAGATCTAATTTCCTAATCAATAATAAATCTAAGCGTTATGAGTTGCTCGACTGTGCCTCTTCCCTCTCTGAATCCTGCTTGCACCTCTGGTATTAATTGCTTTTCCTCTGCCTCTTTTCTCAACCGCCCTTCTAGAATCTTGGCGAACATTTTGTGGGAAGAGTTCATCAGCATGATCCCCCTGCAATTCTCCACCCTTTCCTTGTCCCCATTTTTGTGGATTGGCTGTAATACCCCCTCTTTACAGCTCTCTGGGATACCCTTTGTCCCTTTCCATATCTTGTTGAACTCCTCCGTAAGCTTGTCGATACATTTCTCTGGTACCAACTTCCACGCTTCATTTCCAACTCCGTCCGGTCCTGCCGCTTTCTTCTGCTTTAAGGCTGCAATTACCTGGTGTAGTTCCCCAGCCATAATTTCTTCTTCACCTACTTCTTCAACAGTCTGCTCCCTTCTAACACTGTCTTTCCCTCGATCAACCATTATCTCCACTCCTTCCAATAGAATCATATAGTGCCTTAACCAGGTTTCCTTAGGTATACTGTCTGGAATTCGCTCCTTCTTCCCGCTCTTCTCCTTTAAATATTTCCACAGCTGCACTTCAGTTTTAATCTCCAGTATTTGTTGTCGCTCTCTTCTCTCCCACATTTCTTTCTTTCTCCTCTCCAGGTTTCGTAAGTCCGCTCTCGTACTTAACCACAGTTCCTTGTCACCGGTACCCTCTCTCCACCTTCTCGTCAGCTCTCTATATTTTTGTTTCTCCCTTATGAATTCCTTATCCGGCCATAATCTTCCCACTGTTCCCTCTGTGACTTTCCTCCAATGCTATTTCCATTTCCTCGGTTATCATATCTATATCTTTTAATTTCTCCCAGTCTATTGCCTCCATTCTTAATTTAAACAGCTCCGTCGCGCCGCTATCCTCGCTGGTAATCCATTTTTTCTTTCCAGGACCCCTCTTCTACCTGCTGCTTTAGCGTGATCAGTATTGGCATATGGTCAGATTCACCTTTTACTCCGATCTCCGTCTCTCTAATTTCTTGTCTCGCGGAGTCGTCTCACTAGTATCTTTACTGTTTGACTATTTGGAGGAATTTTGAAAATCTAAAAACAACAAATTTCTCCAAAAAGTCCAAATTTTGAAAACCTGGAACCGTTTTGTTAACATTTTGAAAAATAAGGCAGCGCCAGATCAATGAAGATGAGGTTGAGATTTTACGAAATTAACATTTGCAGACTCTCACTAGTTTCCTCACTGCGCTACTATTTGGAAGAATTTTGGAAATCTAAAAACCCCAAATTTTGAAAAGCTGAAACCGTTTTGTAAATATTTTGAAAAATAAGGCAGTCTAATGATGACAGATTATTGAAGAAGAGGTTAAGATTTGACAAAATTAATATTCATAGACTCTCGCTATTTTCTCGACTGTGAGACTATTTGGAGGAATTTTGAAAATCTAATAACCTCGAATTTCTCCAAAAAGACCAAATTTTGAAAATCTGAAATCGTTTTGTTGCTATTTTTAAAAATAAGACAACGACAGATCAATGAAGATAAGGTCGTGATCTAAAACATAGGTCCGCGTTATAGACTTACAAAAAGTAGATTAAATATAAATGCGGTATTAAACCGGCCAATACCTTATTTATAGTAAGTTGATTAAACTGAATAGATATTATATTTCATTAGACGGATTCATCCTGATGTCTGTCATAAATATAAGAATAAGACTTGTTAGAATGCTAAAATACCTAATAATTGTTAGATTACAGTAGATTAAGAAAAATTTATTATATTAGATTTATTTTTTTCGATCCGGCCGGATCTGGGCGGATCCGACCGGATCGGTGGAAATTCGGCCGGATTGAAAATGACACAGGATTGCAATCCCTACTCTTTAACAACTGGTTGCTAAAGAGTTGCTTGCTATACTTGCTATATGGAGTTTCTTTTCGGAGTGAGTACCGTACGCACGTGTGTGTGTTAAATATAGTTTAACAAACGACCACTAACAAGTCGCTAGCGTCGTTTTTCTGGCGAAGCCCTAGGGGCCACAAAATTTGCGAGAGGCATTCAGGCCCCCGTACTGGAAGTCGGTCGTCTAAATAAAGTATTAGGCGAGCAGAAATTGTGTGGGATAACAAACGTAGAGTGTTTTGAATCTGTGCGCCGCTAATCAACACAGAGAGTTGGGGGTATAAAGATAAAGTCATGTCGTCTGATAGTGAAAGTCGGGAGCGCAACCCATTTATGGGCAAAAAACATGTAGCTCATTCGCCGCGATCAAAAAGAAAAAAGGAGGACAGCCCAATTAACAGTCTGTCTCAACGTTCAACGATGGAGGATATTTTTCAGGAATTGAACGCGGTGAGAAAACAACTAGAAGCTGTAAACGAGAGCCTAAAGGAGGAGAGGACGGAAAATAACAAATGGAAAAAGGAAGTGATGGAAAAACTAAATGAAATGAAAATGGAAAATGAGAAAACTAAAGAGCGGATGAATAAAATCGAAGAGGAGCTGGTATACATTAAAAACCAAGCTAAGGAGGATAAAGCCGCATGGGAGATAAAAGGTGTAGAGTTGCAGAAAACCATGGAGAAAATCGACAAAGCCGAAGAGGACAAGGATAAAAGGGAAAGAAAAAACAATATAGTAATTAAGCTAATCAAAGAAGGTGATAAATGGGAAGATGAAGTCAAAAGCTTAATTACCGAGAAGCTTAATGTAGTCCCAACATATAGGGAAATGTTTAGAATGGGGAAGGAGATAGGTGGAAGGGATAGAGCAATCATTGTCAAGTTCGAAAAATGGGAAGAAAAGAAACAATTAATGAAAATGAAACATAAACTGCAGGGACTACTATATATATATATCGATGATGATCTAACAAAAAAGGAAAGAGAAATGCAAACAATCTTAAGACAAAAAGCAGTTGATCTTAGGAAAGCAGGCAAGGTAGTAAAAGTCGCCTACAATAAGATCCTCATAGATAATAAATGGCACAGGTATAACCCAGTAACAAGTTCGCTGGAAGAGCTGTTTTTTCACTAAGCATTAAAGGAAGTACGGGGGAGCATAAAGGGGGAAGGGAAAACTTTAAAATAATAGCATAGAATATAGCAGGGCTAAAGAAAAGATTAAAAGGAGAGGAGTGCAAATCTATTAAGCAATACTTACAGAAATTCCACGTGATAGGGCTAACGGAAACATGGGTTGAAGAAAAGGACTGGAACGAAGTAAGAAACCTACTGCCAGCGGAATACAGATGGAAATGTCAATCTGCAAAGAGGATCTCCAACAGGGGAAGAGCAAAGGGAGGGATAATTACCGGTATAAAGCTTGTAGCGGAGAAAGAATACAATATGGATATGGAGAACATCGAAGGGGTACAAGAGAGAGCAGTACGAGTAGGCGAAGATAAGTGGAGAGTAATTACTGTCTATAACAACAACAATCTAGAGAGCATTATGAAATACATTGAGAAAAGCCTGGCAAGGGATTCAGGAGAGAAAGTACTGATCATCGGAGACTGGAATGTGAGGATCGGTGAACTCCAAGCTGGAAGTCTCGATGCAGAAGGGGTGGAAATAGCTAGACTTTCGAAAGACAAAACAGTTAACAAGGAGGGAAAAAAATGGTTAGACTGGGTTGAGAACCATAACTGGTATGTGCTAAATGGGTGCACAAATTGCGATTGGAAAGGGGAGTTAACGTATATTGGTTGAGGCGGTACCTCGGTCATTTACTTCGGGATCGCCAACGAAGACACCATAAGATGTATCGATGTTTTCAAAATAGGAGAAAGGCTGGAATCGGACCATCTACCACTAGAAATTACCCTGTATGGTGAGATATACAGCTGGGGGGAAAGCAAGGGTGTGGTTAAACAAACGGTGATGTGGAATGAGTCGGCTATTGCGCGATACCAGGAAAACTTACACAGAATGGATGGAGTGGAATATGCGGAGCTACCGAAACTCACAGCTATGATAAAGAAAGCACTAATTGTTAAAATATCACACCCAAAGAAAAGTTGCGGAAATGCTTGGATAGACGAGGAACTAATAGGTATAAAGAAAAGAACTAGAGCCGAATTTAGAGCCTGGAGAGAAGGAAGAACAACACTCGAAAAGCTCAAAAGACAGAATAAAGAAATGAAAGAAGCGGAGACGAGAAAGAAACGAGAGTGGGAGGAATGCCAAATAAAGAAAATCAACCAGCTGAGCAGAGAGTCGGATATTTGGAAACTGATTGCTGCAAGGAAACCAAAAAGAGAGATCTCATCAGTAATTAGCACAGAAAGGTGGAAAAATCACTTCTGTGAGTTACTGGCCGGAGAGACAGAAATTAGGGAGCAAAGATGGAGAGATTTTAGACCAGTGGAATCGCAATCACAAGAGATTACAGAGGAAGAGTTTGAAACGGTTATGTCAGCACTCAAAAGAAAGAAAGCTCCAGGCCCAGACTCGGTGCCAAGTGAGGCGTGGTGTCTAGCCACACCAATTGTGAAGGAGAGACTTCGTGGTGAACTTAACAGCTTTTTCAAAGGTAGCAAACAAATTACGGACAGTTGGAGGGAAGGAATGATTGTACCAGTTTTTAAGCAAGGTAACAAGAAGGAACTAGGAAGCTATAGGGGGATAACTTTAATGGACACGTCATACAAGATCCAAAGTCCAAAGGACAGGGTTAAAGGCTTCCTTTTTTTTTATTTTGTTTTTTTTTGATCTAAGAACTTTTGAACTGTTTATTTTTTGCTGTATTAATTTGGATATTTTTATTTTCCGTTTCATTCTGGTGTCTTTTTTTTTGTTTTCTTTGTTTTTATTTTTTGTTCTATACTTGTCACAACACTAATGTACGAACGGTCGTGTATTTACATTTATGCCAATAAAGGATTATTATATTATTACTTGCTATACCCAAGTTATAGCCAACTTTAATAACCTCATCAATGTCCACTCTAATTCTGTATTTTCGATCACCCATAAGAGTACTCCACTGAATTATAAACATAAGAATATTACGTATAGCCAACTTTAATAATCTCACCATAGCCTACTCTAATTCTGTTTTTTCGATCACACGATAGATTACTCTGATGAATTATAAATTAAGAATTTTTATTTCAGATTCATCTCAAGGTTCTAAATTCAACGAGCCGCAACAACTTAGTGTTGATGAAAATGGAAATAATTGCGGCACCTTTAAGTCTACTGGGATTATCGAAAGAAGTTATCAAGACAATTATCAAAATAGCTTCGAATTACGTAAAAAGTGTAATACTATATCTAATAATATTCCTTTTACAAATAATAGCGTGGGTAATAACAGTGGCATATTAACCTATTCAACTGATATTTACCCAGCAACCTTTGAAAGTGCCGGAAGCAGAGTTTTTGGTGCCTCAAATTTTCTAAAGCTATTTCGTAATAGGAGAAATTTAAAAAATATAGACGATATGGAGACGATTCCTGAAACTCAACTAACTGTTGGTGGTTCCGAAGGTCTTTTAGACGAAGATTTTGAATTTGTAGAAGCAACTCCCATCTTTGAAAATATTTTTTCTAGTGATAACTTAAGATTACTTAATAGGTCTAGTGGAAATAAAACGAGGCGTCCATATAATTTTAATGAGGAAAATGGAAGAAGAAACGATTTTCTTGTAAAAACAAAGGAGAATAATTTTGGAGACAGTCATGAACACCTTGCTGAAATAATTGAAGGAGGAAGGAAGGAACGACCTGCATTTCAAAATGTTTTAAATTTCCCTGCATCTCGTCCATTGTCGACTTTAGACAACGATTGGTGTATTTCTGATAATTTTATAGAAAGTCTTGGATTTACCGAAAATACTGGAAACACTTTTCCGAAAAATAACTATTTACTTAGTAGTGTCCCAGATTCTCAAGCAGCTGTAACATCTAAAGACAGTTCTTTCAAAAATCCAGAAAAGCAGAAAGGCAAAATAAAAAAGGTTTTTGGTAATGCGCCTGATCACGCCATGCAATCTGAAGCAGATAAGCCGAAGATGGGAGAGGAACCTAATGTTAGTTCTTCGAAAAATGTTGGATACCGTCATGATCCTCTTGTTAAAATAACGGAAGGAGGAAGGAAGGAACGACCTCCGTTTCAAAATATTTTAAATTTCGCTCCATCTCGTCCATTGTCGACTTTAGACAATGATTTGAGTATTTCCGGAAATTATATAGAAAGTCTTAGATTTACTAAAAATACTGAAACCACATATCCGGAAAATAACTATTTACTTAGTAGTGTCCCAGATTCTCAAGCAGCTATAAAATCGAAAGACAGTTCTTCCAAAAATCCAGAAAAGCAGAAAGTCAAAATGAAAAACGTTTTTGATATTGCGCCTGATCACGACATGCAAATTGAAGAAGATATGCCAAAGGTGGGAGAGGAACCTAAAGTCAGTTCTTCCAAAAATGTTGGACACCGTCATGATGCTCTTGTTAAAATAACGGAAGAAGGGAGGAAGGAAAGACTTCCATTTCAAAATGTTTTGAATTCCAGACCATCTCGTCCATTGTCGACTTTAGACAATGATTTGAGTATTTCCAAAAATTTTATAGAAAGTCTCGGATGTACTGAAAATACTGAAAACATCTTTCCGGAAAATAACTATTTACTTAGTAGTGTTCAAGATTCTCAAGGAGCTAAAAAACTTAAAGACAGTTCTTCCAAAAATCCAGAAAAGCAGAAAGGCAAAATAAAAAACGTTTTTGATATTGCGCCTGATCACAACATGCAAATTGAAGAAGATATGCCAAAGGTGGGAGAGGTACCTAAAGTTAGTTCTTCGAAAAATTTTGGACACCGTCATGATCTTCTTGTTAAAATAACTGGAGAAGGAAGGAAGGAACGACCTCCATTTCAAAATGTTTTGAATTTCCCTCCATCTCGTCCATTGTCGACTTTAGACAATGATTGTAGTATTTCCGGAAATTTTATAGAAAGTCTTGGATTTACTAAAAGTACTGAAAACACCTTTCCGGAAAATAACTATTTACTTAGTAGTGTCCCAGATTATCAAGCAGCTATAACATCTAAAGACAGTTCTTCCAAAAATCCCGAAAAGCAGAAAAGCAAAATAAAAAACGTTTTTGGTATTGCGCCTGATCACGACATGCAAATTGAAGAAGATATGCCAAACCTGGGAGAGGAACCTAAAGTCAGTTCTTCCAAAATTGTTGGCCACCGTCATGATCCACTTGTTAAAATAACTGAAGAAGGAAGGAAGGAACGACCTCCATTTCAAAATGTTTTGAATTTCCCTCCATCTCGTCCATTGTCGACTTTAGACAATGATTTGAGTATTTCCAAAAATTTTATAGAAAGTCTCGGATGTACTGAAAATACTGAAAACATCTTTCCGGAAAATAACTATTTACTTAGTAGTGTCCAAGATTCTCAAGGAGCTAAAAAACTTAAAGACAGTTTTTCCAAAAATCCAGAAAAGCAGAAAGGCAAAATAAAAAACGTTTTTGATATTGCGCCTGATCACGACATGCAAATTGAAGAAGATATGCCAAAGGTGGGAGAGGAACCTAAAGTCAGCTCTTCCAAAAATGTTGGACACCGTCATGATGCTCTTGTTAAAATAACTGAAGAAGGAAGGAAGAAACGACCTCCATTTCAAAATGTTTTGAATTTCCCTCCATCTCGTCCATTGTCGACTTTAGACAATGATAGGAGTATTTCCGGAAATTTTATAGAAAGTCTTGGATTTACTAAAAATACTGAAAACACCTTTCCGGAAAATAACTATTTACTTAGTAGTGTCCAAGATTCTCAAGGAGCTATAAAACTTAAAGACAGTTTTTCCAAAAATCCAGAAAAGCAGAAAGGCAAAATAAAAAACGTTTTTGATATTGCGCCTAATCACGACATGCAAATTGAAGAAGACATGCGAAAGGTGGGAGATGAACCTAAAGTCAGTTCTTCCAAAAATTTTGGCTACCGTCATGGACCTCTTGTTAAAATAACTGAAGAAGGAAGGAAGGAACGACCTCCATTTCAAAATGTTCTAAATTTTCCTTCATCTCGTCCATTGTCGACTTTCGACAATGATTGGTGTATTTCTGACAATTTTATAGAAAGTCTTGGATTTACTAAAAATTCTGAAAACAACTTTCCGGAAAATAACTATTTACTTAGTATTTTCCCAGATTCTCAAGCAGCTATAAATCCTAAAGACAGTTCTTCCAAAAATCCAGAAAAGCAGAAAGGGCAGATACAAAACTTTAAAGTTTTTGATAACAACAGGCAAATTGAAGAAAATATGCCAAAGATGGGAGAGGAACCTGAAATAAGTTGTTATTCAAAACATAACAAAACGTTGACGAATGACGTTGCTAATAATAATATAAACTCGGATAATTACGATGGCAATAGGTTTAAAATGTATAATTTAACTAATAGTAGTTCTGATTCTAAAGTAAGTGATTATACTAGTGTGATGAGAAATAACTCGGCAAAATTTACAAGTCGTAAAGCTAAGAATAATTCGGGCAATAAAAAGATAAATAAGGGGACAATTTCAAGAATTGAGATTTCAAACAAACCTTGTAAAGTGCCCAAAACTCGTCAACTCAAATTAACTGATATAATAAGATCAAAAAGGAAAACTGCAAATGAAACTTGCAACGAAAAACAAAATCAAGAAGTTGTAAAACACTCAAAACCTTTTAAAAGAAATTACAGTTTGTTTGATTTTTTAAAGCCTAGAAAGTCCAAGGGAAATCAGGTAGGGAAGCTGCTAAATCAAAACGAAATCAATTTTAAAATTGGCTCCGTTCCAACTAATGATGACGGAATAACAAACAATGAGGACGCTAAACCGAAGTGGGAAACTT
This sequence comes from Phosphuga atrata, assembly GCA_944588485.1. Lineage (NCBI taxonomy): Eukaryota > Metazoa > Arthropoda > Insecta > Coleoptera > Silphidae > Phosphuga > Phosphuga atrata. Next base: position 103,045,151 of record OX155893.1, read on the forward strand.
TGTCTAATGCGTCTGCCAACAAGGAAACCAAATTCTGCATTCCAAATAAATCACGTTTCAACTTTGACGGAAATAACGAACCCGCAACTTCACAAACTGAATTATTTTCATTTGAATAAGAAAATTATTGTACATTATACCACACAAAACTTTCCCCCATGTTATAGTAATAATAATCGAAATAAATAAATGTTTTGTTTTAAATAAATATTTCTTTCTAATTATGTGGCTAAATATATACAGGGTCCGCCATAAGTTTGCACAAAACCAGCGATTTTTAAAAGGCGTACTGCAAAATGCATCATAAAGACAATTAGTTTTCAACTTTCTACTGGTTATTTATGATTTATATATTTCGGTAATGTTTACATTTTCCGGCAAATGTATACTGCTGTCACCCCAGTTGGCAAATGTACATTGCGTTTCTATTTAATACAATTAAATACATCAATTGGTAGTAACAACACTAAAATCAATGTATATTTAAGTAAAAGTATGCATAATAGTAGTTTATAATACAAGTGTGTGAAGAACTCATTGCGATTAATTTAAAATTCGCAACTCATGCACAAAAGCCCTTCTTCACACATAGTAACCCACAAATACTTAGGGTTTTATAACTGCTACTACTCACCCAACGATAGTTATCAACAGTTAGAAGCCTCGTTAAGCGAACTGGGAAACAGCATCAGGAGGCAAAAATGCAAGGACATAATCATAGCAGGAGACTTTAACGCCAAATCTGCGCTCTGGGGGAGCAAGAAAAACGACAAGAGATGAGTCCTCGTCGCGGAATGGCTTGCGGAACTGAACTTGGGGGTGTTAAACAGGAGCGAGAAACCAACGTTTCAAAGACGGAAGTCGAGCTCCATAATTGATCTTACACTTGGCACCGCTCCGCTTGTAGGCAAGGTCAAGAAATGGGAAGTTCTCGATCGAGAAACCCTCAGCGACCACAATTACATCTATCTGGAACTAGGGAGCAAAACGGACTTTAGTCCAGCTGGAAGCGGGCACCTCAACGGGGGGTGGTCAACAAAATATATTAAAGAGGAAAAAATAGCAGATGCACTGGACCGATGCTTGATGAACTTGGCGGTGGTGGACTCGCCCCAAGGAATGAAAGTGTGTGAAGAACTCATTGCGATTAATTTAAAATTCGCAACGCATGCACAAAAGCCCTTCTTCACACATAGTAACCCCCAAATACTTAGGGTTTTATAGCTGCTACTACTCACCCAACGATAGTTATCAACAGCTAGAAGCCTCGTTAAGCGAACTGGGAAACAGCATCAGGAGGCAAAAATGCAAGGACATAATCATAGCAGGAGACTTTAACGCCAAATCTGCGCTCTGGGGGAGCAAAAAAAACGACAAGAGATGTGTCATCGTCGCGGAATGGCTTGCGGAACTGGACCTGGTGGTGTTAAACAGGGGCGAGAAACCAACGATTCAAGGACGGAAGTCGAGCTCCATAATTGATCTTATACTTGGCACCGCTCCGCTTGTAGGCAAGGCCAAGAAATGGGGAGTTCTCGATCGAGAAACCCTCAGCGACTACAAATACATCTCTCTGGAACTAGGGAGCAAAACGGACTTTAGCCCAGCTGGAAGCCGGCAGCACAACGGGGGGTGGTCAACAAAAAACATTAAAGAGGAAAAAATAGCAGATGCACTGGAGCGACGCTTGATGAACTTGGCGGTGGTGGACTCGCCCGAAGGAATGATCGATTACCTTACGGCCATATGTAAAGACTGCTTGTCGGGCAAGAAAAGCTCTACCAGAAAGAAACAAGTCTACTGGTGGACGGAAGAAATAAGCAACACCAGAAAGATATGTGGACAGGCCAGGCGAGTGTACCAGAGAGCCATAAAGAAAACCGCAGAGGAGGAGACTAGGAAGGAAGTCCTCAGATTAAATTATGTAGAGGCAAGGCGAATACTGAGGAAGTTGATCAACAATGAGAAAAGGCGATGCTGGACAAACCTCTGCGTGAGTATCGATGAAAACCCCTGGGGCGACGCATATCAGATAGCCACCAGAGAGCTAAAGTGCAGAAGCTCTGGCACGCGCCCTCACCCTGACGCGACGGAAAAAATTGTTCCCTCCTTGTTACCTACTCATCCGGCCCGAACTCCGAGAGAGAGACCAGCACAATGCGAGGTGCCGGAATTTACAAATGAAGAACTCGCAGCTGCCAGCGACCGACTCAGTAACGGCAGAGCTCCAGGACCGGACTCGATACCTGCGGAAATCGTCAAGGCAGCATGTAGGTTCGTTCCACATGATGTCCTCGATGTCATGAATAGCACGCTCAAACAGGGTGTCTTCACAAAAATATGGAAAAAGGCCATACTAATACTCTTGCGAAAAGGCGACAAACCGGACAATGAGACAACTTCATACAGACCTCTATGCCTGCTGGACACTGCAGGTAAACTGCTTGAGCAGCTACTTTTCAAAAGGATGAAAGAGGAACTAAACAGCGGTGAAGACCTCTCAAGAAACCAATACGGCTTCAGGGAAGGCCGCGGCGCCCAAAGATAGAATGCATGCAATTGATACTCGAGAGACCACACGATCGCTACGGTAGCGCAATTTTTGCCAACTCAAGGTTAAATTACTATCCGCTGAATTGTCGGAAAATAGTGATATCCAAATACTGACAAATGGAACTGCCAGATTCTCTGTCTCTGTAACAGATTTCATATTCGAAGTGCCACGCAACTTTAAAGACCAGCAAACAAGAGTGGTGATGGGTGATTTTAACTGTCATAGCACCAGCTGGGGCTATAGTGCGACTGACAATAACGGCGGAGCTCTAGAACAATGGGCAGAAACTAACAATCTGACGCTAATCCACGGCCCAAAACAACCAGCCTCATTTGACAGCGGCCGATCGAGAAGAGGATACAACCCCGACATAATATTCGTAGCCAAGAATATTGAAGCCCAATGCCGGAAATTAGTCAGCCAACCCATATCGAAGTCACAACACCGACCAATTATATGCCTTACCGAAGCTTTAGTTACACCCCAGGCTCTACCAAAAGACGTTTTAATTTTGAAAAAGCGAAATGGGACCCATACAAAGCAGAACTGGACAGGGCACAAATTACACCGACACCGGAGAACTACAAGGATTTCGTAGACACAGTAAAGTAAATATCAAGAAGGTTCACACCGAGGGGATGTAGGACTGAATTTGTACCAGGGATGAGGAGATCGAACAGAGAGCTGCTGAATAAGACAGCATTACCAAGACGACCCCTTTTCGGAGGAAACCATCGCAGCCGAAGAAATGCTAATGGCTACAATTGCCGAAGGTAGAAGAGAAAAATGGACAACGCTGATGGAGGAGCTTGACATGAAGCAAAATAGCAGGCGAGCCTGGCGTACACAGAAAAACCTCAATGGTGACCCCACTAGTGCCCCTTTGAACTTCAGCAAGGTCACCGCCGACCAGATGGCCACCCAGCAGTTCCTTAACGGCAAACCACCGAATAAAAATAACAAAGCCAGGATAACTCGAAACATAGCAGAGGAAGTCGACCCCTTTCGAACCCCATTTAGCACCGAAGAACTTACTAAAGCAATTGCCACCATGAAACCAAACAAAGCAGCGAGCCTAGATGATATCAAAGCAGAACAGATGAACTTTGGCCCAGAAACACTTCAGTGGCTGCTCAAGATGTTCAACACGTGTATCAATGCCCTCAAGATACCAAAATTATGGAGACAAGCCAGGGTCGTTGCTCTCCTAAAACCTGAGAAAGTGCCAAATGAGCCTTAAAACTTCCGACCAGTCTCCCTCATATGCCAGACGTTTAAGCTAATGGAGCGAATGATTCTGAACAGAATCTCAGCGACTATCGATGAGAAGCTAATACCGGAACAGGCTTTGGACCGGGGAAATCTTGTGGCGGACAGGTCCTAAACCTTGTTCAATACATCGAAGATGGCTTCAAAGAGAAGATCACAGAGGCTGCCTTCATTGACTTATCTGCCGCATACGATACGGTCAACCACGGAAAATTGCCATGCAAACTGTATGAAATGAAAAATGATTTCCACATCACATTGATTGTCGGAGTCTTCCTCCAAAACCGCCGTTTCTTTGTCAGCCTGTTAGGGAAAAATAGTATGCAGAGTATGTACTGGCTCCATTACTATACAATATCTATACCAACGACCAACCCATACGGCGGGAGATAAGGCACTTTATATATGCTGACGACACAGCGCTAGCAGCCCAAGGAATTTGTTTCCATGAGGTAGAGAGAAAACTGATAAATGCCCTGAACAACCTTGCCGCCTACTACGAGCACAATCTCCTCCGACCGAATCCAGCAAAAACTCAAGTGTGCGCCTTCCACATTCGCAACAGGAAGGCAAGGAGACAGATGAATATAGTGTGGTGTGGCCAACAGTTAGGACACTGCCCAACTCCAGAATACCTCGGAGTAACACTAGATCGAGCTCTCACATATAAGCGCCACTGCCTCAACACCAGAAAAAAGGTAACAACAAGAACAACCTTCTCCAGAAACTGCCTGGGAGCTCAGCCAGCAACATTGAGTACCTCAGCCCTTGAATTAAGCTTCTCTGCAGACGAATACGCCGCTCCAGTATGGTGTGCATCCACTCAAGCAAAGCAAATCGACGTCCCTTTGAATCAAACAGTCCGCCTAATAACAGGTTGCCTGAAGCCTACGCCACTTCATCAGGTATACTCTCTCGCCGGGATAGCACCGCCTCACATCAGGAGAGAGGTACCCGCTGAGGCAGAAAGGGGGCGACATGAGACCGACCCAAGGCACCCGCTCTATGGCCACCAAACAGCTACACCCAGACTCCGATCCCGCCACAGCTTTTTGGCCAGAACTGCACCTTTTGCAAGTCTGTTAGAAAGCCAGAAGGCTCCAGAAATTGCGCTGAGGCCCAAGACCCAATCACCCAACAAAAAGAGGAGCTGGCACCGGGACATTTGCTCCCGTACCCAATCTGGAGATCGCTCAACAGACTTCGCACAGGAGTCTCGAGGTGCAGAGAAACCCTGCAAAAATGGGGAATGTTACCAGAGGACGACAACCATCAGTGTTTCCGCGGAGAAATCCAGAACACCTTCTGACCTGCACCGACATGGGACAGAGCTGCACAGGGAACGACCTAATTTTAGCAAATGACAAGGCCATCAGAGCCGCAATCTTTTGGAAGGACATAGTGTGATCCGGACACGAATAGTAGTAGTATACGTAAAGGCCATTGCTTGAAGTAGGTCCACATTGTTTCAAGGACAGTATTGAGAGCGTGTTTGGCTGATGCAATTTCGTTACGTTACGTTATGCGTTATGTTACGTTACGTTACGTTATGCGCTGCAATCGCCCTATCGTCTGCGTATGTGAATTTTCTTGACACCGTCGGTGGTAGAGCATGTATATAAAGGTTAAACAGTAGCGAGGCGAAAACTGAACCTTGCGGAAGGTCGTTGCTTAATTTTCTCCTAGTGCTGATATCATCGTTCAGATGTACTTAAAATAGTCGATTGGAAAGCGTGTTGTTTACGAGCTGTGTTATCGACAAGGGATCACCTTTATCAACAAGGGATCAACAAGTTTATACAGAAGTCCCTCTTTCCAAAGCATATCATAGGCAGCAGTCTAGTCGATGAATGCAACTGATGTTTGCATCTTCCTCTCAAAACCAGACTCGGTATGGGTTGTGAGAGATAGTACTTGGTCCGCACAGGTACCGCCTGAAAAGCCAGCTTGTTCAAAAGACCTTTTTAAGGTTAATTAAGCGCATGCGCATTCGTCAAGTTTGAAAGGCGGGAATATAAAACTTTTGGGCACATATTTAGTTTCAAAAAGTTCCCGAACTTTTTGTCGGAAATTGACACATGCGCACAAAAAAATTTCAAATATGGAAAGGTCAATTGGAACACTTGCGTCGACAGTGTCGCTAATTCGATTATGGGTGAGACGTTCCAGCAGTTTATAACAGACACTAAATAAGGCAATTGGGCGGTAGCTCTTGGGTTTATCAAGCGGCTTTGCAGATTAGCCAATGCGATAGTCTTGGTAATGTTAAACAACTGTGGCAATTTTAAAGTATGCAATATTTCTAAGAATAGAGCAGCAAGTCAATGCTTTGTGTTTTGCCTGCAGTGCGATAGCAATTCAGGATAGATGCCACCATACCCTGCAGCTTTACCATTTTCGGTCATTTTAATTGCAACGTCTTCTTAAGGCGACATGAGGAGTTAAACATTTCTGAATTCCTATGCGATACAAGATACAAATATCATGCGAAAAAATTGAAATATTTTGAAGATTTTGGGCAAATTATTACCGTTTGCTTTGTTAAATCCTGATTCCATAGAGAACTGTACTTGTTTTTCAAGATGTAGTTAAGAACAATTGTAACAATTCGACAAGAAAAATGTTAAAACGTGAGATTTCTCACTCCTCTGCTACTCTTGATGTACGAAAATGTCAACAACACTACAATGGTGTTTCACATGACGTGACGTAACGCTTTCTGATTGCTTTCTGTGTTCACTGTCACGTGAGATAGTGTCTACATTAGCCGATTTTATTTTGTAAAAATGATTTTTTTTTTAATTTTTTTATTAAATTTTGTTTTTTGGTAATCTATAGGCAATGATTAATCATTAGAAACTATCATTCATTCGATTTAATCTTTGTGGAAACTACCCTATTGTGGTGGCATTTTTTTACAGTGGACAAAAACAATATACATTTGTTTCAGTGTATGCATGTGAAAATATCCGCAATGCGCTTACATTTTGTATTAAAACTATGTAGTCTGAAAGTTTGTAGATAGCATTGACCTCAGTAGCGGTAAGAGAGCACGGAATTAAATGGTCTCTGAAATATCTGTTTTATATTCAGATGTTGTGGCAGCCGAGGTTGCACGTTCTACTTGGATTAATTCTTCAGACGTGTATTGAAGTTCTATTTAGTGCTATCAACGTGGATGTACTACATATCTCATCATTTCTTGTTGAAATGATCAATATAATATTAATAACCCAAAATTCTATTATTATTATTTATTTATTTTATAGCATTTATTGATCCAGTTAAAAGCAACAGAAAGATACATTACATTTGTATAATAACATGATATGTTTGCTCGTAACTAGACAAAAAGGACTTGCTTGAGATGTGATATTATCACACTCAATCTTCCGCAAACCCTGCCTATTCTATTATTCCTAAGTGTTATTTTTTAAATGTTGGTTCGTATCATCCCTAATATTCGTTTTTTTTTTATTTTGTTATTTAGAATGGGATAATTTAGAATTGGCAAAACCATACTACATTATAGATAATCATATAAACTTAATGAAGTCTGAACACAGCCGAAATATATAAATATATTCAACCTTTCCGGAACTCTATAGTACTAATGAATCTATTATGGACTACCAAAATTCAAGTAAGTGGTTTACAAATTGTTGCTCATAAGAGCAAAGCTGTACTGATGAGAGATAAATCTCGATACGCGTTTTTAGATGGGTACCCACTTATGGTATCGGAAAGACACGATCTTAAAAAACAATGTTATTTTTCTAGTTTTTGTTGAGTGCCACGAAGGTGGACTGAAAGCTACAAAATAACTGACAAATTTCACAAGAGATTTGTTTTTGGTAGTCCTAAAAAGACCCATTAGTATTATAAAACTCCGGAAAGGTTGAATATATTTATATATTCACGCTGTGTTCCGACTTTATTAAGTTTATGCTTTTTAAAACATTTATATTTATTTGCCTGCAAGTTTCGGTAGCTTTCTTCCACCGTCATAGGCTACAGGGTACATCATAGGCTACAGGGTAGAAGGAATCAAAATTTAGTTTTTACATCTGAGACCTAAAGCCTAAGTCTAGGTAATATCTTCTTCTTATAGTAATATCCTCTGTGAATATTGGTCAACTATCACGTTGGTCCAAATCACTCTATTCACCGCCGCTCTGAATAGAGCTGTTGATGTCATCAATGTTCGTAAATTTCGCAGCCACGATATTCGTCTGCGTCCTGCTGACCGATCCTCCATTTTCCCATGTAGGACGAGTTGAAGAAGGTGGTATTTTTCACCTCGCATGATGTCCGAAGTATTGCAATTTTCTGCGCTTGGCGTTTGGTAAGTATTCCAGTTGTCCACTGATGCGTTGCAGTACCGATAGCGATAGCACCACATCTCAAATGCGTATATACGCCTGCATGAGGTATCGGTAGGAGTCCACGCTTCTGCCCCATATAAGAGGATCGAAAGTACATAGCATTTCGAAATTCTTACTCTCGTAAGGATATTGAGAGATAGGTTGCACAGTATGTTACGCATCTTGTTAAATGTACCTCTTGCTTTTTCGACTCGACATCTTGTTTCTCGAGAGTGATCCAAGTCGTTATCCAAGGTGCAACCCAGGTATGTAACTGTATCGGCTATTATGACAGCAATATTGTTAGCGTTAAACTGTAGGTTGCGATGACGTTTTTACTGATAATTAATATCTGTGTTTTCTTACAGTTTTTCTTCATATCATATCTGTTGCATGCAGCCTCTACACGGTCTATAAGTGTTATGAAGTTCTTCAGCTATAAAGTATCTGCTATAAAAACGTTACTATCAGCATATCTCACGTTATTTATTATTTCTCCGTTTATTACAACTCCATCCTCCATGTTGTCTATTTAAATACATGTCCTGAGTACACGTTGAATAGGAGGAGCACAGTATACAACCTTGACGCACTCTTCTCCTTATGTTAAACTCTTCCGATGTTTCGTTTTCTACCCGAACAATGGCTTTTTGTGGCAAGTATAGCTTTGATGTTATATCTGTGTCTCTATCGCCAATTCCTAACTTACGTAGAATTGAGATGAGTTTACTATGTTCGATTTTATCAAAGGCCTTTTCGAAATCGATGAATCATGCAAAGACGTCTACGTTAACGTCCCGTGCTTGTTGAATCAGGACCCGTATGGAGGATAGTGCCTCTCTGGTGCCAAGTCTCTTCCTGAAACCAAACTGTGTGTCGCTTATTCTCTCGGCGAGTCTTCTATATACGCGTGCTTGAATGATATTAAGGAAAGCTTTTAGGATATAACTCATCAAGCTGATTATTCTGTGGTCGGAGCATTTTGTTGCGTTTGCCTTTTTGGAAGCGGAATGAATGTCAACAGTAGCCAGTCATTTGACCGCCAGTGTAAACTTTGTTGAAGAGGTTGGTCAGCAATTTTATCTGTTCTGGGTCCAGTAGTTTTCTCCATGAATCTGTTCTGACCCATTTAGACGAAGGTGTTCGACAGAATAAAGTTGGAACACGTTCTAAAGGAGCTAGAACACAGAGCAACACATCCAAGCCTCATCGATACAGACAGCTCAACAAAATCAACAAAGAAACAAATTCAATGACAAACAACAGAGAAAATAGAACATAACGCAGGAGTACGACAAGGCCATAGCCTCAGTCCATTGCTCTTCAATATCATAAAAGGGCGAATAATAGAGCAAGTGTGTAAGGTAAACTATAGGTACAAGATGGAAAAACAACTACTTAAGATTATCTGCTATGCTGACGATGCAACGCTATTCGCGGACACAGAAGACGGACTACAATGGCTCTTACAGGCATTCAACAAAGAAGCTGCAAATGTTAATTTGGAAATATCAACCAACAAAACAAGAAGCATGGTAATTTTCCAGGGAACCATGCAGATGCAAACTGGAACTATACAACAAAATAAGAGAACAGGTCTTCACAAACCACACCAAACCCGGACTCGCTGCCCCCTTCATTGGAAGAAGTTGGCCAGATCATTCAACTTCTTAAGAATAATAAGGCAGCTGGAGAGGACTCTATCGTTGCTGAACTGTGGAAAGGTGCTGGAAACAATGCCGTGCGTAAGCTAACCGAGATCATCCAGGACATCTGGGAAATAGAGAAATTACCACCCGATTGGAAATCTGTTCTGATCCATCTGCTTCACAAAAAGGTTGATTTTACTGATGTAAACAACTACCGTGGAATTTCTCTCGTCCCGGTAACATACAAGATTCTCTCGAGGGCGTTACAAACAAGGGCAAAAAAAAAGCTGGATAGTCAGCTGGGAGAATACCAAATGAGCTTCAGGAAGTCCCGATCCTGTGTTCAACAGATCCTCAATCTAAAAGCTGTACTTGCATACTCCAAGATGAGAAACCGCAAGGTGGTTTTCACCTTTGTTGATTTTAGGAAGGTCTAAAAACCATTGATAGAGAAACGTTTAACAAAGTACTCCAGGAATTAGGGCTAGACAACAAACCCCGCAAACTCATCCTACAATCTTTGACTAACACCCATTCCAAGGATAAATTTAGAGGCGAGATTTCAGAAAGTTTTGAAATAGAAACTAAAGTGAGACAAGGAGATGGACTTCCCCACTTCTCTTCAACTGTGTCCTTGAAAAGGTTATGAGAGAATGGCGCAATGAACTGATCAATTTGGGTGCTCAGAGTGGTATCTACCTGGGACGTAAGAACGATTGATTGGTTGTAGATTGCCTCTGGCATTTGCAGATGACATGGCACTGTTTGATGATTCTCCTCAGATGGCAACAATGCAGGTAAACTGCCTCAGAAAACAGGCTGCCAAAGTGGGTCTTCAAGTGTCGCTGGAGAAAACAGAATTCTTCACCAACATCAGAGAAGCAAACAGAGAGATGTTACTAGAGCAGGGAAACATCAAGAGGACTGAGAAATTCAAGTATCTCGGCGAATGGATTGAACCCAACTTATCAGAAAGAGCATCATCATCATCCAAGAGAGTCAGCAAGTTAGAACTAGCCTATCGGCTGACTAAGAACACTTATAATAAGAAATGCCTGTCACGCAACCTGAAACTTAAGCACATCAGTCACATCAGTCTTACGACCAGAAGCCCTGTATGCCATGGAGTGTCTTTTCTTGAACCGAACAGGTGTGGTAGAGAAATTGGAAATCAGAGAGAGGAGAATCCGCAGATCCTAGGCCGGTAAAGGAACTTGGGGATTTCCGAAGACGGCATAACTCTACGAACTCTACGAGCTCTACGAACATATTGAGATGCTCTCTGACTGTGCAAGGAAAAGAAGGGTAGCTTTCTATGGCCACGTTGCAAGATTGCCTCCAAACCGACTAACCAACCGTCTCTTCACCTTCTGGCAAAACAAGAAGCTTCGTACCACTTGGTTGACAGAGACCGAGAAGGATATTAAAGAACTGGGAATAACAAATCTCCAAAACAGACAGTCTGAGACGCACCCTGAAGGAAGTCCGTGGATTTCAGGAAAAACCCCGAAGGAAAGGTACCCCCTGAACAGAAGAGAGAAAGGAGTTACACCGACAGATGATGCGACAATACTGGGCAAAGATCAAAACCCAACAGTTGAACAATCGTGGTTCAAAGTAGGCCTATTCGATAGAAGAAGAAGAAGAAGAACAGGTCTTTGAGTTTAACTACCTGGGAATAACAATATCACCTTGCGGTGACCTTATGAATGTCGTACGAAATCAGATCAACAAGTCAGCCAGAATATCAGGAGCTTTGAGAACAAGTATCTGGAAAAATGCATGCATATTAACTACAACCAAAGTCAGAATATACAAAGCATGTGTAAGACCAGTAATTATATACACAGCAGAAACTCAAGTCGTCACAGCCGAGACCAAAAGGATGGCACGCACCAATGATATGAAAGTACTAAGATCAATAACGAGAAACACACTTAAGGGCCAAATAAGGAGTACAGAAATTTAGGAAGAATGCGAAACAGAATACGTGGTGAGGTGGAGAAGACGCTTCTGGAATGAACACATATCTAAGATGGAAAATCGCAAACTAGCAAAAATCGCACGAGGCGGAAAACCAGCATCATGTCGACCACCAGGAAGACCACCAAGGAAATGGTAGGACAGCTGATTGTCAATATCTCAAAAGCATGTGCAATGAGGATGGGGAAAAAAACAAGTCTTTAGGCTTCCGGAAAGAAGAAGAAGAAGAAGACTAGCTAGTCATGGAATTAATTTGGAAATTTTAAAATATGTACTTTCTTTCAAAAAAATTATTAAAACTTTAAAATGGGTGAGATTGAGATTTTTTTCTTAACTTAACCTATATGGTGTTGTAAATCATAGGAAAGAGCATCAAAAATGCTGCAACCTGCCACCAATTCTAGGCCTCTAGCTCAATTAGGAAAGATTCTACAGCAATTCATAAAGTTGTTGAGTTCCTTGTTTTTGGGTTCATTTATGAGAACCTTGCAGCTCTGTAATTCAAAAACGAGTTAACAAATTTTAATAAAATTTCATATTTTTCCAAGTCTATACTAATAGTACACCTGTGCCAAATTTCACGAAAATCAGATCGTGAGGATTATACCCTGTGTTGAGTTGATGTGACCGCTTTGAGGATTTATTCAAAGTTTTTATCCAGAACAGGGAGCAGGATCTGTAGGATGGTTGGTCTATAACTTTTAGTAACGGATTTGTATTGGTCGCGTTTTAATAGTATGATGTTGGTAGCGGATTCCCAAGCAGTGGGAAACACGCGTTGCAATTGACAAAAGATTAATTTTTATACAATTTGATTATGTGATTGTCAATTTTGTCGTATAGATATCCGATAAGGTTTTGAGAGATGTTGTCCTCACCAGGAGCGCTGCTTTTACCCAAAGCAATGATTGAAAAGTATGCATCGTCGAAAAGTTCTGCAGGGGCCTGGATATAGTTGTTTATGAAAAAGATACTGGACCAGTTGGATATTAGAATAATATTGCGATCATCATAGTCGGAACTATGAGTGGAAGTGAACGCTTTCTCTCAAATTGTTTTGCGAGAAGCGAGGCTTTATGGAAATCTGAACGGGCGGAGTGAGGAAATTTGGTATCATCAATGATTTGAGGTGATTGAGTTTTATTTTTGTATTTGCTTTTATTTTGTCTCTTTGTCTTTTTATTTGTATTTGGTAAGTTTTACCATGATCCCGTTCAATCTCCTTGCTAAGTATAAACCAGGATTGACTTCTTCATTGAAAATTGTGTAATTTAATTTGTGCATTTATTTTTTGTTGAATAATTTCTTCAGATCAGGATCTTCCGTGTTATTCCCTGTATATTACAGGGAGTGTCTTTTGTGTTTAATGAGATGGATTGTGAAGATGGATTGTGAAAGGAGAGAGACTTAGTCTATACCCAAGTTCTTCTTCTTGTGCCTATTCGTTTCGAATATAGGTGATTTTCCTATGCTATGATGACCTTGTTGATTGCTGCTTTAAACAGTCCTGTGGATATTTTTGAATACCATGTTCTTAGGTTCTTGAGCCATGATATCCTTCTTCTTCCGGGCCCTCACTTTCCAAATACTTTTCCTTGGAGGATGGATTTTGTATTTGGTGTTATTTCTCAGTATACGCCCGAGATATTCCAGTTTCCTTCTCTTAATCGTGTTCATCACCTCTTCTTCCTTCCCCATTCTTTCCAGTATTGTTTCGTTGGTCACTCTATCTACCCATGATATTCTAAGGATCCTTCTGTATATATTTGTGTTGCTTCGGTCAATGTCCATAATTCCATACCATAGTGCAATATGGAGAACACAGTACAGCGCAGGATTTTCACTTTGATATCTAATTTGAGGTTGAGGCTTTTGAAGAGCTTAGACATTTTGATGAAGGCATCTCTTGCTTTTTCTATTCTACATCTGATTTCTTCTGAATGGTCCCACTGTTCGTTTACTAAGGTTCTCATGTAGACAAGTTTGGAAACCCGTTCTATTGATATATTTTTAATAAATAGTTGACAGTTTGCTTTCTTCTCTTTACTTATGACCATACATCTTGTTATGTTGATGTTCATTTTTAGCCCATATCGTTCACTTACTTCATTCACTCTGTTTATTACCTGTTGTAGACCTTCTATACTATCTGCAAATATGACGGTATCATCTGCATATCGGATATTATTCACTCGTTCATCATTTACAAGCATTCCATTCTCGTCGTTTTCCAGAGCCTCTCTAAATATCTATTCTGAATACAGAGCGAATGTCAGAGAGGAGATGATACACCCTTGTCTTACGCCCCGCAGAATGTTAACTGCCTCTGTTGTTTCATCTCCAGCGTTGATTTTTATGGTGGCTGTCTGGTTCCAGTACAGGTTTTGTATAATTCTGAGGTCTTTATCATCCATTCCGGTGCCTTTCAGCACTTGTATCATCTTCTGGTGTTGGACTTTGTCAAACGCCTTTTGGTAGTTCACAAAGCAGGTATAAATGTAGCAATTCATGTCGCTAATGATACTTGTATACTGAACAGTGCTTCCCTTGTTCCCACTCCTTTCATGAAGCCAAATTGTGTGCCTGCTACTCTCTCTTCGCATATCTTGTATATTCTGCGATGGATAACCTTAAGGAGAAGCTTGAGTATATGGATCATTAAGCTAATGGTATTTCTGTATTTCTTCTGTATCTCTTACTGTATTTCTTTGCCCCTTGTTTCTTGGGCAGCAATATATATATTCAGAAATGAGCCATTCTTTCAGGATGATGCCGGTGTTATAGATGTTGTTAAATATTTTGCAGATCATTTTTATTGATTCTTCATTCAAAAGCTTAAAGAAATATGTTTGCTTTCCGTCCGGCCATGGAGCTTTGCCTTCTCTCAACGATCTCATGGTTGCTTCTATCTCGCTTGTTAGTATTGGTGGTCCAGTTTCTGTTGATAAGGAGGGAGGATCTCCTCTCTCATCGAAGAACAAATTCTCTATGTATTCCTTCCAAGTGTCTTTAATGCTTCCTTGGTCCACAATAAGTTCTTCGTTGTTATTGACGAGTTTTCCTACTGTTCTCTTTTTGTACTTGCCAGTTATTTCTCTCACTCTTTTATGTACATTGTCAGTCATCAAATCTCCGTTGCTGTCCCTGTATGTCATGACATTTTTCTTCCATTTCTTTCTGCCTGGCTTTTCTGGAATTTTTTTGTATTTCACGGTCTACCTCCCTGTATGTGGTTATGTCATTCTTGTGTTTTCTCCTCTCTTCCATCAACTGCGGTATTTCCCCTGTCATCCACGTCTTGTTTAGTCTTGCTTCATTTTTCATAAATTTGTCCTTGATCTCCTCTACCACTCTGTTAAGTCACTGTATTTTCTCATCCGTGTTTCCGGCGTTTTCTTCGATCTTTCTACAGTATTCTTTAGGGCTTTACTTATTTTGTCCTTCATTATACTGTCTTCAATTTTCTGATATCCTGTTTCTTAAGAATGTTTCGTTGTATTTTCTTATAACTGGTTTTGTATTCTCCCACTAGAGGGTTATGATCGGACTGGATGTCGACGCTTGGGTAGGTTTTTACACTTGTGAAGCTGTTTCTATACATTGCGTTTACCAGGATATAATTTATTTGATTCCTTATGATAACATCTTCAACATTATCTCTTGGCGACTTCCACGTATATAGGCGTCGAGGTGGGAGTTTGAAAAAGGTGTTCAGAACAATTAAGTTGTGTTCCGTCGCAAACATACTCAGAGTTTCTCCTCTGTCGTTTCTCTCCGAGCCCGTGTAGTCCAACATGATGTTCTTCACTTCCTTTACCAATTTTTGCGTTGAAATCTCCCATCAATATAAGAAGTTCATGTTTCGGTAGGTTAGTTATGGTACTGTGAATCTGGTCGTAGAATTCTTGTATCTCTTCGTCACTATGATCGGTTGTAGGTGCATAGACTTGAATGATACAAGTGTTCATTGGTGAAGCGTTGATTTGTATGAGCAGGATTCTGTCGTTCACTGGGACAAAGTTACGTACATGCTTTACTACACTTTTGTGGACAAGCATTCCCACTCCGTGTTTGCATTTGCTCTTCTTGGATCCTGAATAGTAGACTCTGTGTCCATCTACATCGTAGTAGCTTGAGTCGGGAAGCCATCTCATTTGACTTGCTGTGCTTTATGCACGATATGCATTATGCACACTGGATTTTTCCAGCTTGAGCCATTTGTCTCACATTCCATGTGCACATTCTCTTAATTTGGTTTGTATTGGTCTTGTTGTGATTCATGTTTCTGTTCATAACCGCTTCCCCCGGAGATACAATCGGGGAGCTTATTACTCCGGACTTGTGATTTGATCTGAACATATCCCTGATGATCTGTACTAGGGAAAAACAATATCCTTATTGCAGTGGTTTCCCCTTTCCTTCTGCATTCCCCTGCCGCTGGACGTATTGGTTCATCCGCCTTTTGAACCGATTTCTCAGTCCAAGGACCAGAGATGGACCACCCTACCATCACCCTATCGGTCGAAATCGGTTCAAAAGGCGGATGAACCAATACGGCCAACGGCAGGGGAATGCAGAAGGCAAGGGAAAACCACTGCATTAAGGATCATATTGTTTTCCCGTAGTACAGATCATCAGGGATATATACCACCCTATCTCTTAACGGCTCCTCCACCTGAAGCTGTTGGCTATTAAGAGGGGGATTATTTATCCCGGTAATCATTTGGTCGACAGAGCCTCGTCACTTTCTAACAGGGTGCACCAACGTGCAGACGAGGTTGTCATTTGGGCCAGCTTACATGTGTGCCGTCACTCCTTATACCTAACAATTGACGTTAAATAGTTCCTACGTTCAATTGCTGCACGAACTTAATTAAAGAAATAACTTATATTTTAACTATTGCAATAAATAAAATTATTTATATATCACGTGAATTGTGAGGATGTGATTACCTCGAGCACATAAGTATTGTATACTATTTTCAAGACATTTCTCTCGATAATTAACATCCTCTATTACATCAACTATTAACATCAACTATTACACCAATTATATAAACTATGTGTCAAACTATTGTCAAAATAATTTTGACCAAATAATTTTACTCTTAATATATAAATAAAAATATACGAGATTTTACAAGAGAAGCTCAGAAATGACTCCGGACATTGAGAAACAGAGCGATGCGGAAGCTGTTGTCGACACAACCCTCTCTCAAAACTCCCAAAAAAACGATTTAGAAACTCCCAAACCGGTACAAAACTTGTTAACAACACAAATTGCAATAAAACAATAAATTTATGTTTTTGTATCAGATACCGGAATTAAAAGTGAAACAATGGTCATCAAATTACGAATTCATTTTGATGAGTATCGCCTGCAAATCTATGCCCCCTCACTACAACTTTTTCGATAGGAGAGAAATTGAAACTGGTAAGTTAATTTGCTCCAACGCACACATCAAACACATGCTTAACAAGTACTTCGTTGTTATTACAAGGTGTTCTGCCAAAAATGACCTAAACAAAAATCTCAGTTTTCACTTGAATTTAAACATCTGTTTATATTAATTATATGTGAAAAAAACGATTGTTTACTGTTTTTGCAAAGGACAGACAAGAGCATCTGCCATGCGGTTTTGTCCAGCAGGATCGTATTAAAAGTTGTGACGACCTTTTTGTAGGAGATACAAATATTATCACATATACAGTTTCTTTGGACGGTGTCTCACGAAAATCAAATTTTCCAGTTTTAAAACAGGGCTAGTCTAATCACTTACCTGTTAGCGCTGCTCGCGTCCCCGCCACGTGTGATCGTCCTTACGGCGCCTTTTTTAAGGGAGGAAATGGGGATAATAAGTGGAGGAATTCCCTTAAAATTGTTGTCTTCCAGACATTGGATGCTTGACTTAAAACGATAAACTTAAAGATGCGTGCACGTGTCGGTCGAGCTTCGTTCGTGCTTCGATTCTTGTCTCTTCGCTTCTCACACTCGAAGCATACTCGCCGAGTAATATAAATTCGCGAAGTAAATTGATAAGTAAATCGCGCGATTTCGGCCCAGGTCGATATACCTTTCCCCTTCTGTTAATCGGTGCCTAAATCGATTCAATTGATTTGAATTAAAATATAGATTTATTAAAATTGGCGCGAACACATTTAATGCTCTGTAACTAACATTTCAACAAATCAATAATCAGTCACAAATCATTGTAAATGCTATGTTATTTTAATAAACTGTACATGGAAAGGTTATTTTTTCGTGTCGGTGCGAAATATTTATGTTATGAGAGCTAAAAAACGCTGTTTTATGAAAATGGATTAGAAGGTATTTGAAATATGCGAGCGAATTAGTTATTCAGACGCAGAGAAAAAGGCAAAATTGTTAATGCTTTTATTAAGAAAATTATTTCAGAAATTTCAGTTGGATACGAACAGTGAAAACTGTGCATGTCTCGTTGGTCATTTTTGCCAATTTTGGTCACATTTGGCACTAGATACATAGACCCATGTTAATTTCATATTTTTAATTTATTGCTAATAATAATTCAAATAATAAGTTAGAGATTTAGTTAGAGATTTTAATTCAAATAATAAGTTAGAGACAAGTTAGAATTTTTTTTTAAAAGAAACTATTTCTCTCGCGTGCCGATAAAAAATTTGTATTACTCATGCGGGATAAGTACTATCTTGGCGCCCGTTTTTTTAGTGCGACTAATGGCTGTTTAAATATCAATTCAATTATTACCACATAACTTGGGTAACGCACGCAAATATTCAATAAAAATTGCTAAGTTACACTAAAAAAAAAAATCAATTGAATAAATAAAATAATCACAATCAAAACCTCATTTTTTATAAATTCGCTAAAAATTGGCATTAATTGTTGAGTAATTTAGATGTGTCTTATAACAAATTGTAGATAATTTAGTCTAGTTTCACAGGATGTTGCTTAAAATTGGTTTTGAGTAATGGTTTTTGAGAAAATTTGAAAAAACAAAAAATTTCGATTTTGAAATTTTTTTATAAACTTGCTAAAAATTGGCATTAATAGTTGAGTAATTTAGTTGTGTCAAATATCAAATTGTAGATAATTTAGTCTAGTTTCATAGGATGTTGCTTAAAATTCGTTTTCAGTAATGGTTTTTGAGAAAATTTGAAAAAACAAAAAAATTCGATTTTGAAAAGTTTTATAAATTTGCTAAAAATTGGCATTAATTGTTGAGTAATTTTGTTGCGTCTCATACCAAATTGTAGATAATTTAATCTAGTTTCACACGATGTTGCTTAAAATTGGTTCTGAGTAATGATTTTTCAGAAAATTTGAAAAAACAAAAAAAATCTATTTTGAATTTTTTTATAAATTTGCTAAAAATTGGCATTAATTGTTGAGTAATTTAATTTTGTCTTATATCAAATTGTAGATAATTTAGTCTAGTTTCACACAATGTTGCTTAAAATTGGTTTTAAGTAATAGTTTTTGAGAAAATTTAAAAAAACAAAAAAAATCGATATTAAGAATTATCAAAATTTGCTTAAAATTGGCATTAATTGTTGAGTAATTTAGTTGTGGCTTATATCAGATTGTAGATAATTTAATCCAGTTTCACAGGATGTTGCCTAAAATTGGTTTTGAGTAATGGTTTTTGAGAAAATTTGAAAAAACAAAAAAAATCGATTTTTAAAATTTTTATAAATTTGCTTAAAATTGGCGTTAATTGTTGAGTAATGTAGTAATGTCTTATATCAAATTGTAGATAATTTAGTCTAGTTTCACAGGATGCTGCTTAAAATTGGTTTTATGTAACGGTTTTTGAGAAAATTTGAAATAACAAAAAATTTCCGTTTTGAAAATTTTATAAATTTACTAAAAATTGGCATTAAATGTTGAGTAATTTAGTTCTATCTTATATCAAATTGTAGATAATTTAGTCTAGTTTCACATGTTGTTGCTTAAAATTGGTTTTGAATAATGGTTTTTGAGAAAATTTAAAAAAACAAAAAAATTCTATTTTCAATTTTTTTATAAATTTGCCAAAAATTGGCATTAATTGTTGAGTAATTTAGTTGCGTCTTATATCAAATTGTAGATGATTTAGTTTAGTTTTACAGGATGTTGCTTAAAATTGGTTTTCGTTAATGGTTTTTGAGAAAATTTGAATAAACAAAAAATTTCGATTTTGAAATTTTTTATAAATTTGCTAAAAATTGGCATTAATTGTTGAGTAATTTAGTTGCGTCTTATATCAAATTGTAGATAATTTAGTTTAGTTTTACAGGATGTTGCTTAAAATTGGTTTTCGTTAATGGTTTTTGAGAAAATTTGAATAAACAAAAAATTTCGATTTTGATTTTTTTTATAAATTTGCTAAAAATTGGCATTAATTGTTGAGTAATTTAGTTGTTTCTTATATCAAATTGTAGATAATTTAGTCTATCTTTACAGGATGTTGCTCAAAATTAGTTTAGAGTAATGGTTTTTGAGAAAATTTGGAAAAACAAAAAAAAATCTATTTTGATTTTTTTTATAAATTTGCTAAAAATTGGCATTAGTTGTTGAGTAATTTAGTTGTTTCTTATATCAAATTGTAGATCATTTAGTCCAGTTTCACAGGATGTTGCCTAAAATTGGTTTTGAGTTATGGTATTTGAGAAAATTTGAAAAAACAAAAAATTTCGATTTTGATTTTTTTTATAAATTTGCTAAAAATTGGCATTAATTGTTTAGTAATTTAGTTGTGTCTTATATCAAATTGTAGATAATTTAGTCTAGTTTCATTGGATGCTGCTTAAAATTGGTTTTGAGTAACGGTTTTTGAGAAAATTTGAAATAACAAAAAAATTCCATTTTGAAAATTTTATAAATTTGCTACAAATTGGCATTAATTGTTGAGTAGTTTAGTTGTATCTTATATCAAATTGTAGATAATTTAGTCTAGTTTTACATGTTGTTGCTTAAAGTTGGTTTTAAGTAATGGTTTTTGAGAAAATTTAAAAAAACAAAAAAAATCGATTTTCAAAATTTTTATAAATTTGCTAAAAATTGGCATTAATTGTTGAGTAATTTAGTTGCGTCTTATATCAAATTGTAGATAATTTAGTTTAGTTTTACAGGATGTTGCTTAAAATTGGTTTTCGTTAATGGTTTTTGAGAAAATTTGAATAAACAAAAAATTTCGATTTTGATTTTTTTTATAAATTTGCTAAAAATTGGCATTAATTGTTGAGTAATTTAGTTGTGTCTTATATCAAATTGTAGATGGTTTTGTCTAGTTTTACAGGACATTGTTTAAAATTGGTTTTGAGTAATGGCTTTTGAGAAAATTTGAGAAACCAAAAATTTCGATTTTGAAAATTTTTATAAATTTGCTAAAAATTGGCATTAATTGTTGAGTAATTTAGTTGCGTCTTATATCAAATTGTAGATAATTTGGTTTAGTTTTACAGGATGTTGCTTAAAATTGGTTTTCGTTAATGGTTTTTGAGAAAATTTGAATAAACAAAAAATTTCGATTTTGAAAATTTTTATAAATTTGCTAAAAATTGGCATTAATTGTTGAGTAATTTAGTTGTGTCTTATATTAAATTATAGATAATTTAGTCTATTTTTACAGGATGTTGCTTAAAATTGGTTTTGAGTTATGGTTTCTGGGAAAATTTGGAAAAACAAAAAAAAAATCTATTTTAAATTTTTTTATAACTTTGCAAAAAATTGGCATTAATTGTTGAGTAATTTAGTTGTGTCTTATATCAAATTGTAGATAATTTAGTCTAGTTTTACATGTTCTTGCTTAAAGTTGGTTTTGAGTAATGGTTTTTGAGAAAATTTAAAAAAACAAACAAATTTGATTTTCGAAATTTTTATAAATTTGCTAAAAATTGGTATTAATTGTTGAGTAATTTAGTTGTGTCTTATATCAAATTGTAGATAATTTAGTTTAGTTTCACAGGATGTTGCTTAAAATTGGTTTTGAGTAATGGTTTTTGAGAAAATTTGAATATAAACACAAAATTTCGATTTTGAAATTTTTTATAAATTTGCTAAAAATTGGCAATACTTGTTGAGTAATTTAGTTGTGTCTTATATCAAATTGTAGATAATTTAGTTTAGTTTCACAGGATGTTGCTTAAAATTGGTTTTGAGTAATGGTTTTTGAGAAAATTTGAATATAAACACAAAATTTCGATTTTGAAATTTTTTATAAATTTGCTAAAAATTGGCAATACTTGTTGAGTAATTTAGTTGTGTCTTATATTAAATAGTAGATGCTTTAGTCTAGTTTTACAGGACGTTGTTTAAAGTTGGTTTTAAGTAATCGTTTTTGAGAAAATTTGAAAAACAAAAAATTTCAATTTTGAAAATTTTTATAAATTTGCTAAAAATTGGCATTAATTTTTGAGTGATTTAGTTGTGTCTTATATCAAATTGTAGATAATTTAGTTTCGTTTCACCGGATGTTGCATAAATTGGTTTTGAGGAATATTTTTTGAGAAAATTTGAAAAAACAAAAAATTTAGATTTTGAAATTTTTTATAAATTTGCTAAAAATTGGCATTAATTGTTGAGTAATTTAGTTGTGTCTTATATCAAATTGTAGATAATTTAGTCTATTTTTACAGGATGTTGCTTAAAATTGGTTTTGAGTAATGGTTTTTGAGAAAATTTGGAAAAACAAAAAATTTCGATTTTGAAAATTTTTATGAATTTGCTTAAAATTGGCATTAATTGTTGAGTAATGTAGTAATGTCTTATATCAAATTGTAGATAATTTAGTCTAGTCTCACTGGATGCTGCTTAAAATTGATTTTCAGTAACGGTTTTTGAGAAAATTTGAAATAACAAAAAATTTCCATTTTGAAAATTTTATAAATTTGCTAAAAATTGGCATTAATTGTTGAGTAATTTAGTTGTATCTTATATCAAATTGTAGATAATTTAGTCTAGTTTTACATGTTGTTGCTTAAAGTTGGTTTTGAGTAATGGTTTTTGGGAAAATTAAAAAAAACAAAAAAATTCGATTTTCAAAATTTTTATAAATTTGCTAAAAATTGGCAATACTTGTTGAGTAATTTAGTTGTGTCTTATATTAAATAGTAGATGCTTTAGTCTAGTTTTACAGGACGTTGTTTAAAGTTGGTTTTAAGTAATCGTTTTTGAGAAAATTTGAAAAACAAAAAATTTCAATTTTGAAAATTTTTTTAAATTTGCTAAAAATTGGCATTAATTTTTGAGTGATTTAGTTGTGTCTTATATCAAATTGTAGATAATTTAGTTTCGTTTCACCCGATGTTGCATAAATTGGTTTTGAGGAATATTTTTTGAGAAAATTTGAAAAAACAAAAAATTTAGATTTTGAAATTTTTTATAAATTTGCTAAAAATTGGCATTAATTGTTGAGTAATTTAGTTGTGTCTTATATCAAATTGTAGATAATTTAGTCTATTTTTACAGGATGTTGCTTAAAATTGGTTTTGAGTAATGGTTTTTGAGAAAATTTGGAAAAACAAAAAATTTCGATTTTGAAAATTTTTATGAATTTGCTTAAAATTGGCATTAATTGTTGAGTAATGTAGTAATGTCTTATATCAAATTGTAGATAATTTAGTCTAGTCTCACTGGATGCTGCTTAAAATTGATTTTCAGTAACGGTTTTTGAGAAAATTTGAAATAACAAAAAATTTCCATTTTGAAAATTTTATAAATTTGCTAAAAATTGGCATTAATTGTTGAGTAATTTAGTTGTATCTTATATCAAATTGTAGATAATTTAGTCTAGTTTTACATGTTGTTGCTTAAAGTTGGTTTTGAGTAATGGTTTTTGGGAAAATTAAAAAAAACAAAAAAATTCGATTTTCAAAATTTTTATAAATTTGCTAAAAATTGGCATTAATTGTTGAGTAATTTAGTTGTGTCTTATATCAAATTGTAGATAATTTAGTCCAGTTTCACAGAATGTTGCCTAAAATTGGTTTTGAGTTATGGTTTTTGAGAAAATTTGAAAAAACAAAAAAAATCAATTTTTAATTTTTTTATAAATTTGCTTAAAAATGGCATTAATTGTTGAGTAATGTAGTAATGTATTATATCAAATTGTAGATAATTTAGTTTAGTTTCACAGGATGTTACTTAAAATTGGTTTTGAGTAATGGTTTTTGAGAAAATTTGAATAAACAAAAAATTTCGATTTTGAAATTTTTTATAAATTTGCTAAAAATTGGCATTATTTGTTGAGTAATTTAGTTGTGTCTTATATCAAATTGTAGATGGTTTTGTCTAGTTTTACAGGACGTTGTTTAAAATTGGTTTTGAGTAATGGCTTTTGAGAATATTTGAAAAAACAAAAAATTTCGATTTTGAAATTTTTTATAAATTTGCTAAAAATTGGCATTAATTGTTGAGTAATTTAGTTGTGTCTTATATCAAATTGTAGATAATTTAGTCTATTTTTACAGGATGTTGCTTAAAATTGGTTTTGAGTAATGGTTTTTGAGAAAATTTGGAAAAACAAAAAATTTCGATTTTGAAATTTTTTATAAATTTGCTAAAAATTGGCATTAACTGTTGAGTAATTTAGTTGTGTCTTATATCAAATTGTAGATAATTTAGTCTAGTTTTACTTAATATTGCTTGATTGGATTTTGCTTAATATTGGTTTTATGTAATGGTTTTTGAGAAAATTTTAAAAAACAAAAAATTTCTATTTTGAATTTTTTTATAAATTTGCTAAAAATTGGCATTAATTGTTAAGTAATTTAGTTGTGCCTTATAGCAAATTGTATATAATTTAGTCTAGTTTCACATAGTGTTGCTTCAAATTGGTTTTGAGTAATAATTTTTGAAAAAATTTGAAAAAACAAAAAAGTTCGATTTTGAAATTTTTTTTTTAATTTGCTAAAAATTGGCATTAATTGTTGAGTAATTTAGTTGTGTCTCATATCAAATTGTAGATAATTTAATCTAGTTTCACACGATGTTGCTTAAAATTGGTTTTGAGTAATGATTTTTGAGAAAATTTGAAAAAACAAAAAAATCGATATTAAAAATTATCAAAATTTGCTTGAAATTGGCATTAATTGTTGAGTAATTTAGTTGTGTCTTATATCAAATTGTAGATAATTTAGTTTAGTTTCACAGGATGTTGCTTAAAATTGGTTTTGAGTAATGGTTTTTGAGAAAATTTTAATATCAACAAAAAATTTCGATTTTGAAATTTTTTATAAATTTGCTAAAAATTGGCATTAATTGTTGAATAATTTAGTTGTGTCTTATATCAAATTGTAGATAATTTAGTCTAGTTTTAAAGGACGTTGTTTAAAATTGGCTTTGAGTAATGGTTTTTGAGAAAACTTGAAAAAACAAAAAATTTCGATTTTGAAAATTTTTATAAATTTGCTAAAAATTAGCATTAATTGTTGATAAATTTAGTTGTGTCTTATATCAAATTGTAGATAATTTAGTCTAGTTTTACAGGATGTTGCTTAAAATTCATTTTAGGGAATAGTTTTTGAGAAAATTTGAAACAACTAAAAAAATCGATTTTAAAAATTATCAAAATTTGCTTAAAATTGGCATTAATTGTTGTTAAATGAGTGTAATGTTCTTATGACGAATCCGCACCACCGGAGACAATTGAAAAAGCAAATTCTTCATGTTTGATTCCATTTTTTTTATGGGCCCTGGACCCTTAACTTGTAAGATACGTCCCCTCGCATGAGTAATAAAAAATAGTATCTGAAACTCGTGCGGTATTGTCAATTGCCCTCTCGAGCGAATGAGCACACTCGTTCGTGCGCCCAATTTCGCTCTTGTGGGCAATTGACAACTTACCGCCCTAGTTGCACAATATACTATTCTACACGTCGGTTGTAACACGCGTGCCAATGGTTCGCCATCGCTGCTCTATTTTTGGTTATAATTGTATTGGATGACCCCTGGACCCTAAACGTGTAAGATACGTCTCCTCACATGAGTCCAATTTCACCCTCGTGGACAATTAACAACTTACCGCCCTAGTTGCACAATATGCTATTCTACATGTCGGTGGTGACACGCGTGCCATTAGTGCGCCATCGCTGCTCTAGTCTAAAAGCATCTCGATTATCTAGGCTTACTGTGACTAGTCGAGTCTTCCACTACATAAGTCGTAGTGGAAGACTCGACTGAATATTTTCTCTTGTGACTGTCTTCCTATATTTGCCGCAGCGACCCCGTGGAGTGATCACGCGGCGTTCACGTGATAGTTTGTAGTGACGTTGTAAAAAGCCTGATTTACACTGCTTTGCCGAATTTTACTTCCTATATATCACTTCCTATTTAATTGCAAACAAAGTCTTGAAAAAGACTGATTTATGGTAAAATCACTAATTTTACCTAAGACAGAAACACTGAAAACTCGAGAGCACGTGGCATACAACCGACTAGTCGACTGGTTTAAAGTTTCGGCTGCGTGATCTACACTTTAAAAGCGTTTGCACTGACCAATAGGGAATCATCCCCCGAAAATCATATGAAGATCACGCAAGTTTTTTACTCCATCGGGTGGCTGCGGAAATTATAATTACTGTATGAATTGATTATTAATTGATATTTTAGCACCGAATATGTTTCAAATTTTTCTCTGTTACATCTTCGTGGGGATTCCCGTGAGCTACATGCAAATCATACTGGGCCAGTACTCGCAGCGCGGCGTGTTCTTCATAAAGTACATGCTGCCCATTTTGAAAGGTGTCATTTTGCTGGCGGTGTTTGCGTTGTTCTGGGGATGGGTGGCGACGATGCTGATGGTCGAACAATACATACTGTACATAATGCTGTCCTGCGGTCATCAGCCGTTCATGTGGATGAAATGCGATCGGGCGCACCAAAGCATTTGCTTCGAGGCTCTCAAGCCTTGCCGTGTGAAACCGTGCCTGGATCAAGACAGACATTTGGCCGCTTATGTTTATTGGAAGTAAGAAATGTTATTTCAAGATTTATTATTCGTAGATTTTTTGTTTAAAATACTAGACATTGCTATTTATTCGAAACTCGACAAGAGCAGGCAACGCTCCATGTATGTCCGTTTTTTTTTTACCGGCTAAAGGTCGGATACTTTTCTAACAGACCAGTGTATATACGTACATTTTTAAATTTGCTCCACAATATTTTTATTAAAACTCGTGCATTCTTAAACTATACAATTTATTTATCGATCACTTTAGTGGTTTATTTTGTTGCTAATAATATTTACAAGTGATTTATTATTATTTTATATCTTAGTGTAACATTTATGGGAGGAATTAGTGGCGAAGAAAATGTTTCGATGGCCTTGCCAGAGTTGTGGAGAGTTTGGGCCCTAGTGTTGGCTTGGATTGTCGTCTATCTGATATCATCCAGATCGTTCGAAAAGGCAAAAAAAGTAAATAATACAATCATTTACAATAAAACGACTTACTATATATCATATAATCACAAAGTAAATTGTATAAGTCACAATATAATCTAGGTAAAAATCACAACATAATCTAGGTAAAATTAGTTGCAAAGGTTTAAGCAGACAACACTGGACAGAATGACTTGATAAACTATGGAGAAGAAACTAGACAGGCAATGTTAAATGGATAAAGCTTAACAGACCAATTCAATATTTCCAAGTCTATACAGTTAATACTAGACAAATAATATGTGTGAGATGCGAGTATTGTATACAAGGCTGGGGAGGCGACAATAAGCCTTGAAGTTCTAGCCTTTCATCGTTACGCATTATATTGTTACATATATTATTAGTTACATAGTTGAGGAGTTTCGTATTCGTGGCGGATTATATAAACCAAGTAAACAAGCTCAGAGCTTATACCTATATTACATATTGGCTCATTAGCATACAAAACACATAACACGTTAGTTCAGTAAACATTGAATGAATTTGATTTCGTACACATTAAACAAACGTTTTTAGTGATTTATTTTCTATATCATCCAATATATTCAGATAAGCTGGATATTGTCTTTGGACGATCTCATCGATTATTTTGTGCCACGCTGCTGTGTTAAAGGCGTTTCGTACATCGAGTGTGAACAGGCCCACCATTTTCCTGGTTCTTCTAGTGCCAGCCGAGGCGTCTGCTGCGATTTTTGTCACTTTCATGATGGCATCGATGGTGGATCTTCCCTCGCGGAAACCGTATTGTTCTTCTTCTTCTTCTTCTTATTGTGCCATATCCTCAGTGGACGTTGGCGATCAATATGGCCCATCGGATTCGATCCACAGCCGATCTCAACAAGTCAACCGATGTTCTTCCGGTCCATTGTCGCAGATTCTTCAACCAGGAGATCCGTCGTCTTCCCTGTGACCTCTTCCCCTCGATTTTTCCCTGCATGATGAGTTGAAGTAGCCTATATCTGTTGCTGTTTCTCATGATATGGCCAAAGTATGACAGTTTTCTGTGTTTGACTGTTGTGAGCAGTTCTCTGTCCTTCTGCATGCGTAGGAGTATGGTTTCGTTGCTAACATGGTGGGTCCAGGAAACGCGAAGCATTCGACGATAGCACCATGCTTCGAAGGCCTCCAGTCGCTTACTAGTTGCCTCGGAGAGTGTCCATGCCTCCACTCCATACAAAAGCTTAGAGAAGACGTAGCATCTAAGTATGCGTGTTCGAAGATGGATGTTCAAGCGCATGTTACACAAAACATTCTTCATTTGGTTAAATGTAGAACGTGCCTTCTCTATGTTGATCTTTACTTCACGACTATGATCCCATTGGTCATTGAGGTTTACACCCAAGTACGATATTGATGGTACTCTCTGTAGTTGGGCCCCATTTACCAGGAATTGGGCATTAGACGCATTTTTGCTGACGATTAGAATTTTTGTCTTTGCCACATTCAATCGCATATTAAGTGGTTCGCATGCCTCTACTACTTTATCAATCAGTCTCTGTAGTCCTTCGGCACTGTCGGCAATTAGTACAGAGTCGTCTGCATACCTTAAGTTATTAATTATTTCCCCGTTTATCTTTATCCCAATCTGTTCTTCTTCGAGTGCATTCTTAAAAAGGTTTTCTGCGTATCGGTTAAACAGTAGCGTGGATAGTACGCAGCCCTGTCTGACACCTTGTTCTACTGGAAATTCCTTTGACATTATATTTTCCACACGAACACATGCTGTTTGTTGTCTGTACAGATTGTTGATTATTCGTGCATCTCTGTCATCTATTCCTGATTGCTTTATGGTTTCTGTTAGCAAATCATGGTTAACCCTATCGAATGCCTTTTCGAAGTCGATAAAACACGTGAAAACATCGCAATTCACGTCTCTTGCTCTCTGAATCAGAACACTCAGACCAAAAAGGGTATCTCTAGTCCCCAATCCACTCCTAAACCCAAATTGCGTCTCGCTAATGTCTTCGTCTAGTTTTTGATATATTCGTTCGTAAATAATCTTAAGAAAGACCTTCATGAAGTGACTTGTGAGACAGATAGTTCCATAGTCTTCGCATTGTTTAGCTGTGGTTTTTTTAGGAATCGGTATAAACGTAGAGACTAGCCATTTCTCGGGTATATCTCCCGATTCATATATGTTGTTAAATAAGTCCGTGATTAGGTCTAGGTATTCTAGGTATTCTCCTCAATGAGCTTTAACATATCGCCAAGAACTTCATCTGGGCCCGGGGACTTGTTGTTTTTGAGTCTTCCAATTGCCTTAAGAACTTCTTGATGAGTTATAAAAGGTCCTGTTTGTGCTGGGCTATTTGTGTTAGAAACTGTTCGGCTATCGTCAGCATAAAGAGTCTGTGAGATGTATTGTTGCCATCTTGCTACTTTGTCATTCACGTTCAGTAGTGCAGTCCCGTTTTTGTCGGTAATTATGTTATTCTGTCGTGGTTTGTTTATTCCAGCTGCATCCTTTATTTTTTTATGTGTATTTAAATCGTCATGTTTTCTGTCTAGTTCTTCTATTTCAGGGCATTGTTCTTTCCACCAGTTTTCTTTGGCTTCTTTGATCTTTTTTTTAATGTTGTTGTGGATTTGCTTATATGACTTTAAGTCTTTGCTCTTTGTTTTTCTTCGTTCTTCCATCAAACCTAAGATCTCATCTGTAATCCACTTGCTTTTCTTTTTTCTATGATTTGTGTAAAGGTTTTTATCTGCAACAGTTTTCATTACATTGGTGATGGCTTCGACTTGTTGTTCTATGTTGCGGCTGGCAAGGCTTCTGATCTTGTTCATACCTTCTTTAATCTGGTCTTTAACTTGTTGCATCACGTTGGGGTCTTTCAGTCTCTGTATGTCATGTCTCTTCAATTGGGGCTTCTTCTCTGTTCTCTTAAAGCGTACTTTAAGTGTTGACAGCAGTAGGTTATGGTCGGTATATACGTCTGCTCCAGGGTAAGTTTTAGTGGATGTCATGGAGTTTCTAAACTTTTTATTTATTGTAATAAAGTCTATTTGGTTTCTAATTACACACTGTTCGCGGTCGGCCGGCGATTTCCACGTATATAACCTTCTTGGAGGTAACTTAAAGAAGGTGTTCATTATTGAGTGCTCAATTTCTTTGCAAAACTGGATCAGCAGGTCTCCTCTCTCGTTTTTAGTTCCCAGACCATATCTTCCTACTATATCTTCTTGTTCTCCTTTACCCACTTTCGCATTGAAGTCACCCATTAGTATTGTGATTTCCGTCCTTTTGGTCTGTTTTCGTGCTGTTCTTATATCTTCGTAGAGTTGTTCGATGTTCTCGTCGCTTCCTTCGCTTGTGGGTGCATAAACCTGTATTATATTAATTATGCAAGGGCTGGAATTTAGTTTCATTATTGCCACTCTGTTTGATATTGGTACAAATCCTAGAACTGCTTTATGTACCTCCTCCGTGACTATAATTGCAACGCCGTTCTTATTCTGTGTTTTATCGTCGCCTGAGTAGTAGATGTGATAGTTATCTACGTCAGATCTTCCAGTACCCAGCCACCTCGTTTCACTGCATCCGAGTATGTCGATCTTCATTCGTTCTAGTTCTTTTATGACGTTTTCCGTTTTTCCTGCCTGGAACATACTTCGCAGGTTCCATGTTCCTATTCTATAGTTTTTATCTTTGGTTGAGGTCTTTGGGATTCGCAATAGAGTTTTTTTGTTTGTAGCAATATTCAAAACAGTCCCCCCCGGAGATCCGATTGGGAGACTTGATGCTCCGGTACAATATTTTGTTTTGAACATGGCCATTGATTGTACTAGGGATATCTGTGACGATCTTTAATGTAGTGGTTTCCCGTTGCCTTCTACATCCTATGCCGTTGACCGTATTGTTCGGTTCATCCGCCTTCGGGGGTTATTTCTAACCCCCTGGACCAAAGAGAGCCCAGCTTTTTCCTAAGAATAAGTTTGCTGCTTATCCCGGCAACGGTTCGGTCCCCCTCTGCATTTGCCATCATCATGATGTTACCATACTCTACCACGTGGAGGTTGTAGATAGGGGTTTTCCCTTCATCGGACAGAAGACCCGAAGGCATTCCTTCTGCCCTCCAGTACTTTAGAGTACTGTTATCTTGGAAAATAAAATAAAATAATAAATAAAATAAAGTTATTGTTATCTTGGAAAACTAAGCAAGTTCAATTGTAAAGCAGGTATTTAAAAAATATCAAGTATTGAACGACCTTTATACCTTAAAGAAGAAAATTCATCATAACTTATTAGTTACTACCAGAAGAAGCTTTTATTCTTCTTTCATGTGCCTTCTCCGGTCTCCCTGACGTTGGCGATCACCATGGCAAAAGCTGTACGGTCCGTCAAGCGAAAAAGTTCACCAGCCCTTCTTTTGCCGGTTCAGTCCCGAATATTTCTAAACCACGACTGTTGCTTTCTTCCAACTCCACGGCTTCCCTAAGAAATGAACTTCCATAAGAAACTTCCCTTCTCTATGAAAACCATAGATGAATTGGCATAAATCACGGAACAAACAAGACATTTATATTTAAACTAACGATACCATTGTAAAAGATCCAGATACAGTAACTTTGATGTTTAAAGATTTCTTTAAGGCTGCACAGGAATCGATTATGCAAAATATACAACCTATAAATCTGGGAAATGACCATTTATTCCACAATAACTTAGTCTATGTATCTAGAAGAATATAAGTCTATGTATCTAGAAGAATTCTCTCCCAATGAGAAAACTATAATTTTTTTAAAACTAAAAATAAAACAACTTGTAGCCCAGGATCACTTTCTCGTAACATTTTAAAAGAATTCCAATATGAATTGATCGAACCTATTACACATGTTCGTTTGCTACTGAAATGATGTCAGTATTTTTTAACTTCTACTGTCATTCCAGTTTTTAAAAAAAACCTGCCAAGTGCGAGTTGTGACTCGCGCACCAAGGGTTCCGTACAAACTTGTAAGCAAGGTATCTTTTTTTGTGAAGGACGTAGCAAGCATATTCACTTAACTTGACAAGTGGCCCTCATGAAATCACGACCATCTTAGTACCGCTGCAAGCATAACCTCAAGATGTCGCTGTCGTCCGATGGAATTCTACCCTATATTTTATTACTATACATCCCCCATTCACTATGAGTGTTTAAGGGTTCTGGAACTTTACTATTTGTTTTTACTGCTCAATTTTGCCTGTATACCTATATACCCTGTATAACGGTATCTTATAGGTATCCCTGTATAAAGGTATCTTATAAAAAGAAAACTTTATTTTAGTATAACACTTATTCACTAACTTATATTAAGATCTAACTATTTCTATATCTAATATAAACTAATATATTAACTATTTCTAGATCTATTTCGATATTCTTAACATTCAGTTGTTCAACTGACTGCTTTTGGGCAATTGACTACCAAAAAATATAGGGCGTACGTGATTTAAGTATCGATTTAAGTACGTGTTAAGATATAATCATATTATCTACAACATATTATGTAGATTATGTAGATTATAGTATAGTATTATTATGTAGATTATCAACATATTATGTAGATTATAAAGAAAAATTAGACGAAATATAATATATACAGGATGGTACGGAACTTGAGTATGTCGCATGTCGGTTATAAACAAGCAAAATTTAGACATAATATATACCCTGTGTATATTGTATATAGAGCGTACGTAATGAAATGCATATCGAATATAAACAAAGAAAATTCAGAATAAACAGCTTGGTGCCAACACATACTTTTTAACCTTCGGACCTAACCGAGGAGGACCTAACTGTATGCAACCCATATGCTTCTGGAGCCTGACAATACCACTACGACAACATTAGTGTATTTTCATAAGTTTCTAATAGTTAATTCGCATTTTTCTTGTAATTAAACTACATATTTACGGTTTTCAGATTTTTCTCTTTACATGTGCTGTAAGACACCGCTTCTTGCCAAATTTCATGACTCTAGGTCAACGGAAAGTACCCTATAGGTTTTGATTCCCTTGTGAAATCGCAAAATATGCGACATAAACGGTCATATCTTTTGATCGCGTTGACTTACAAGTTTGATTTTTTCACAGCTGAAAGAGACCGCAAACCCGAGTATTTGATACAAATTTCAACTTGTTACCTTTACGCGTTCCTGAGAAAAATAGTCTTGACAGACAGACAGACGTACAGACAAACAGACAGACAGACAGACGGACAACAAAGTGATCCTAAAGGGTTCCGTTTTCGGTACGGAACCCTAAAAAGGAGATCATTCGGATATGAACAACTCGTTGGTGTCAGTACTGACTAAGATCTTAGAATACTCTATGGAATCAGCGGAAATGATAGAGAAGGATTTAGACTAATGACTTTTATTGCAAAGCACAACCTCATACCAAAAGAACAACACGGATTATGTAAGAACAAATCCTCCACTTCGGTAATAAACTAAGTGTGCAATAAAATCGTTAGCGAGATTGATGAAGGTAAATTTACGGTGGGTGTTTTCTGTGACCTGCCAAAAGCAGTTGGTGCGTCCCTCACCACACACTATTACAGAAGCTAGACTAATATGGTATTAGAGGGAAATTGGTTCAAGTTGTATCTAAACAACAGGAAACAACACATCAAAACCCATGCAGCGGAAAGGATTGACCTGTCAAATGGCCGTATAGTGAACTTGGGTGTACCTCAAGGAAGTATTTTAGCCCCGTTGTTATTTTCTCTATATACAGGGCATATGATTAAATATATTGGACAAAAGTAGTAGATCTTCTTCGCCACGATGACACGAGCCTTATTTTATTAATTTTATATATAATCTTTATTGGCATAATTAAAAATACTTTACACAACCATACAAAACATACGGAATATGCAAGAAAGGTATGAAACTAAAACTAAAACCCCAATAAAAAGAACAAAGAAATTTTACCACCCTAAAAACCTATACATTTCTCATAAACTACAAATTGAACCGCTACACCCAAAAGTCGTTTCACTCTGACTCTTTTCACTCTGAATAAAAACGACCGTCCTTTCCCGCTCTCGTTCATGCACTCACTCCAATCCTTTCCTCGCCTTCTCTCCTGTTTATTTCACTCCGCCATCCTGCATCCTTCTAACCAATGACTCCACATATCCTCCTTCAACCCACACACGCACACCTTGCGCTTTCTTCATGCATCCAATGTCTTCTGCCACGCTCTTCATTACCCCACCTGAATCTCGCCAACACTGACTGGTCCTCCGACCCTTTGTAGATTGTAGATAACTTTGTAAATTGTCGTCAACCGCCGAAAGTTGGCTTGACTTTGCTTTGTTGGAAATGTGTGACCCCCTAAAACAAGAGGCCCTAGGCGCGCGCCTAGTGCGCCTATGCCTAAAAGCGCCGCTGGTTATTGACATAATTAAAAACATACTCATTTAAATAACGAGAGTGCTCCACTAACAAAATAACTAAATAGTCAAATTCCGAAGTAAATTACCCAAAAGAGACAAAGAATATAATACAAGCAGACTAATAAAACAAAACACTAAAGACACAAGTTTTTTGTTTAACTCACAACCCTTTTTCGCAATTTGAACTTTATTATTCGTATTTTTCCCAATTTAACACAATGACAGTGACAATTCCAATTATTTCTTATTTATATTTGGATTACATTTGCTATTCAAATGGTATTGAAAGATTTAGGGCCGATTCTCATATACGCGACACTCAGCTACGCGACATCGCCTGCTACATAATGATTACATTGTTTTAAATGGGCACGTTCTCACTATGGCTACGCTACGCGCCCATTTAAAACAATGTAATCATTATTTGATAGGCGATGTCGCGTAGCTGAGTGTCGCGCATATGGGAATCGATCTTTATTCTTTAATCTCAAAATCAATTGTATTTATATTTGAACAAATAAAATACAAACAGCTATGAACAATATAAACAATTTTAAAATAATTCCTATTTTCAGGTTATCATATACCTGGTCCATTTGTACTTGATCTGCAATTTTATATTGTTTCTGGTATTAGCAGGCTTCAACAACTTGGATGAAACATTGAAAATGATGTTTCGCACCCCAATGGAATCTCTCTACAATTTTTACGTAACTATAATATCTATAATATCTATACTCAGCCGATGCACGTTATCAATAAATTGTGACATAATTTAAAGATCCGTTCTCACAATGCCTTGGCAATACCACAAGTTAAATTTGAATTTAAGTAATAACCTTTGTTTTGAAGAGGAATCTCACGGCACGCGTACACCAAAACCGATTTTGTCAGCCGATGGCGGACAGAGCTACCCGCACGAGTAAATCGGACGTGTATGTGCTTACACTGCAACAGTGTCAAAACTTGTGCGGACATTGGATTATTGTAATTTTTTGGATGTTTATCCCACAGGGTTGGTCTATTATTTGGATAAACACAACTAATTTAATTTTTCAATATCCATAGTTGTTCGCGCAAATTTTACTAAATTCATATTTCAACACCTAACCACCTGACATACGTCTCTCAGACCCAAAGTAGCAGTAATTTCTGTACCTGAGACGTATGGCAGGTGGTTAAGGGTTAAATCAATATTTTAAATCGATTTCGGCCTCGACCAAAAGACGAAGACGGATGTGTCGACCTGTGCCGAAATCTCGCGATTATTTTACGCCGCTAATTTATATATTTCCGGCAGTATGCTTCGAGTGAGAGAAGCGAAAAGGCACGGGTTGAAGCGCGAACCCAGGGCAATCGACACGTGCACGCAGTTTTAGTTTCCAGTTAATAAGGGGGTGTAATCACGAGGCAAAGGGCTGCCGCGACCACAAACGTCTGGAAGACAACGATTTTAAGGGAATCCCTCCACCTTTTATCCTTATTTCCTCCCTTGGAATAGGCGCCGGAAGGACGGTCCACACGGGGCGGAGACGCGAGCAACCCTAAAGGGTAAGTGATCAGACCAGCCCGTTTAAAATTAGCAAAATTGATTTTCGTGAGATACGGTTCAAACAGAATGAACTAATTAATTTTTCAATATCTATAACATCGTTTAGGTAGATAACAACAAAATTTAACTATAAATACACTCAATTTGCACTGTAGACGCCGGCATACTGGCGAGAAATCCCAACAAGTTCGGACTCGACGGCCGTTTTTGGGCGTCAACGGACGATGACGGTTGTGTTTGTGTACGGGCTTTCTTTCTTTTCGGCCGGCAGTCGTGTCGTTCGGCCGTCGTCGCCCGAGCAAACTTCGGCCGATGACGGATTAGGTGTACGCGAGCCGTAAAAGTTTTGTCCGTTTAAAGGTAGACTTTCTACCAAAGTGGCTCTGGCGTGACTAACGCAGCGATACTGAAGCGTACTTTTGTGTACGGGCTTTCTTTCTTTTCGGCCGGCAGTCGTGTCGTTCGGCCGTCGTCGCCCGAGCAAACTTCGGCCGATGACGGATTAAGTGTACGCGAGCCGTAAAAGTTTTGTCCGTTTAAAGGTAGACTTTCTACCAAAGTGGCTCTGGCGTGACTAACGCAGCGATACTGAAGCGTACTTTTGTGTACGGGCTTTCTTTCTTTTCGGCCGGCAGTCGTGTCGTTCGGCCGTCGTCGCCCGAGCAAACTTCGGCCGATGACGGATTAGGTGTACGCGAGCCGTAAAAGTTTTGTCCGTTTAAAGGTAGACTTCCGAGCAAAGGGGCTTTGGCGTGACTAACGCAGCGATACTGACGCGCTGACATAGCGATAGTATTACGCACTATGGAAATATATGAGGCGCCATTAAGCGCAGCGACACTGACGCACTGACGTTGAGCGCGTCAATGTCGCATTTCCATAGTGCGTGATACTATCGCTATGTCGACGCGTCAGTATCGCTGCGTTAATGAAGCCAGAGCCGCTTTGCTCGGAAGTCTACCTTTAAACGGACAAAACTTTTACGGCTCGCGTACACCTAATCCGTCATCGGCCGAAGTTTGCTCGGGCGACGACGGCCGAACGGTTCGACGGTCGGCCGAAAAGAAAGAGAGCTCGGAAGTCTACTTTTAATGTCATGTGTTTTTGTAGCTCCATATCTCAATAAATATTTATTCTACTGTGTCGTGGTATATACTGATCGATAGAGAATTTGATACTCTATACATTGATGCTGTTCATTTTTTTTTCTAAATTTTAATTATTTGCCTCTTTTCGGCTTATTACTATATGATGTCGTTAAGCGATTTTCGACCAATTTTGCTCTACGAATTTTGTAGATCAAAATTGTAGATCAAATTGTTCAATCAAATTGAACCAAAGCGCTACCGAAAGAGCCCGAAAAATTAATCAGGCATTTGGCAATGATAATGTTAATGAACGCACTTTTGCAGTTCGACGTTGGTTTGCCAAATATCGTTCCGGAGATTTTAGCCTAGAAGATGAGCCCCGAAGTGGTCGAACTACAGTAATCCAGGACGAGGATTTGAGGACCCTGGTGGAGGCTGACCCATCACTGAAAAAAACTGAGCGTCACTTCCCATGCGGTTTTTGATGGTTTAAAATGTATTGAAAAGGTCAATAAGCTCGAAAAGTGTGTGCCGCACGATTTGAACGATCGACAGTAATTACGTTTCTAGGTCTGTTCTTCTTTGCTTTTGCGCAATCAAAACGATCCTTTTTTGGCTCGGATCGTCACGTGTGATGCAAAGTGGATCCTTTACGATAACAGGAGACGTCCAGCACAAGGTTAAAAAGCTCGAAAAGTATACAATACTTGTAGTAATGCAATAAAATCGTTAGCGAGATTGATGAAGGTAAATTTCCGGTGTCATTCACGTTCGAGACTTC
Organism: Phosphuga atrata; assembly: GCA_944588485.1. Lineage (NCBI taxonomy): Eukaryota > Metazoa > Arthropoda > Insecta > Coleoptera > Silphidae > Phosphuga > Phosphuga atrata. Next base: position 103,083,204 of record OX155893.1, read on the forward strand.
GAACCGTACGGACGTATTTATAGTGCTTACTATCAGCGAACGACCGGTTCTCGAACAGATAAACGCAGTTTAACGATAAAAAAACTATACAACAAGATAAAAAGTATCCAAAATGTTCCGTACTGGAAACGGACCTGGATTTAACAATCAATTTACAAACATGCAAACAGTAGTTCGCGCCTCACAGCCGAATAACCCGATAAAACAACCACTTATTAGAATAAAACACTAAATTTGTTGGACAGTGGTAAATTAGTATTTTCGTTCTTTGGCTTTTCTCGTTCTTATTTTTCTGCGTTTTGTGCTTTTCGTAGAAGTTTGTTGCCACGGGTTTTCCTTGGATGGAGCCGTTTCTACGACTTCGTCGTCGGTGGTAGACTTCCACCGATTGATGTCTACCACCGACGACGAAGTCGTAGAAACGGCTCCATCCAAGGAAAACCCGTGGCAACAAGCTTCTACGAGAAGCACAAAACGCAGAAAAATAAGAACGAGAAAAGCCAAAGAACGAAAATACTAATTTACCACTGTCCAACAAATTTAGTGTGCTAACAGCCTCTCACGATAATCATAAAACAAATGATGATAACAAACAGGAAAAAAAACCTAAGCCACCACCAATATTTCTGTATGGCGTCCTCAATTTTCCAGAAATGAAATTAAAACTGTCAGACATACTAGTAGAGGACGAATACACCACCAAATGTCAAGCAGATAACACAGTAAAAATAAACTGCTGTAGCCCAGAAACTTACAGAAAACTATCGAAATATATGAGAGAGAATAATATTATACATCACACATACCAACCAAAAGAGGAACGAGCCTATAGAGTGGTCATCAAGCATTTACACCACTCATTCAACTCAGACGACATAAGAGAAGAAATATCCAACCAGGGACACGAAAGGTACGAAAATATCATAAACGCCAAACACAGAGTAACGAAGGAGCCGCTAAACCTTTTTTTCGTCGACATCGAACCCTCTGACAACAACAAAGACATCTACAAAATATCAATATCCAGATTGAACCCCCAAAAAAAGATAGAAATATCGTACAATGTACGAGATGCCAAATGTATGGACATTCTAAATCATACTGAACAGACCTTTTGTGTGCGTAAAATGCGGAGGTCCTCACAGCACAGCTAGCTGCAAGAAAAGTAAGAATACACCAGCTACATGCGCCCTTTGTGGAGGAAACCACCCGGCCAACTATAAAGGTTGTGAATTTTATCACAATCTACTTAAACACAAAAGCCACAACAACACTGGACCCAGTATACAGCAAAATAAACATCCAGCCACCCCAACAGAAGCTACGCGCAAGCAATCAACAATTCACCACAAGCCACCACCAACATCGAAGAATCTACCAGTGTAGTGCTCAACAAATTCCTAGATGAATTCAAAGACACGTTCAACCAAATTATCCAACAAAATAGCATGGTGCTCAACATGACAATGCTAGTAAACAAACTGGGTAATGTCTAAATTCATTCGCATAGCAGTATGGAACGTCAACGGCCTGGCGCGAAGAAAAGATGAGGTTATACTGTTCTTAAAACAAAACTTTATAGACATTCTTCTAGTAAGTGAAACCCATTTTACAGAAAAATCCTACTTTAAAATTCCTTACTATAACACATACTACACTAACCATCCTGACCAAACCGCACATGCGGGATAATAATAAAACAAAACATCCGGCACGACGTTCTACCAAAATTCGCATCTTACAGAATCGAAGCCACATCAATAAAAATATACTCACTACCATACAACCTAGTCGTAACAGCAGCATACTGTCCCCCAAGACTCAACCTAAAAAAGATGACTTCAAGCGGTCATTCGAAACGCTAGGATCTAAATTCATTGCCGGAGGCGTCTGGAATAGCAAACATACTGCATGGAGCTCCAGGCTAACAACTACAAAGGGAAAAGAACTATACAACCTCATAAATGAAAAGACGTACTCGTACATGTCAACAGGAACTCCTACATATTAGCCGTCAGATCCCAACAAAACTCCTGACCTCCTGGACTTCTTCATTAGTAGTGGAATATCATCAACCTGCACGGACATAACATCAAGTTACGATTCAACATCTGACCACTCTCCAGTAACAGCGACAATTAGCACAAGAGCTATTCACCGTAAACCACCCCCAAGGCTACACAACGCAAACACCAATTGGGACAGCTACCGCAGTGCCCTAAACGAAACTATAGACCTAAAAATAAACCTGAAAGATCCCGATAGACTCGACGAAACTGTTGTCAAACTACAATTAGTTATGCAAGCTGCAGCACAACAAGCTACTCCCAAAGTAGAGTATAGACACCTCGAAATCAACATCCCACTTGAAATTAAGATATTAGTGGCACACAAAGAAGAGCTCGAGCCAAGTGGCAGAGAAGCCGAAACGCTCACGCTAAAACCTGCTTGAACCGGGTCAGTAACAGACTAAAGACCAAACGTAAACGGAATCATTCAAGGACTACTTGGGCAGGCCTAACAGATTTGATAACTCCATCTGGAAACCCATCAAATCCCTCAAGAAACCTTCATCACTGTCATCACCTCTACGCATGCTTCCACCAACGCAAGGACAATGGGCTAAAAGCGATCACGAAAAAGTCAACCTACTTGCACAATATTTAACAGGGATATTCCAGCCAACAGACAATAATAAAGACGACGAAATTTCAGAATACCTTGCTTCCGACACACAACCCCAACCGCCACTGACTCCAGTCACTCCCAACTAAATCAAAGGCTCGATCCAACATTTAAGTGCAAAGAAGGCACCAGGAACGGACCTAATAACACACAATATGCTGAAAGATTTGACAAGAAAAGGCATTGTGCTGTTCACATACATCTTCAATGCAATCCTCAGATTCCAGTACTGGCCTAAAATCTTCAAGCTTGCTGAGATAATACTAATACCAAAGCCAGGGTAGAGACCAGGCCAAAAGATCCAAGCTCCGTAACATCCTACCGGCCAATCAGCTTGCTGCCAGTTGTTTCTAAACTACTGGAGAGATTGATACTAACAAGAGTAGACCCAGACTTTAACTCAGCAGACTGGATCTCAAGCCACCAGTCTGGATTTCGTCGGCACCATTCAACTGTTCAACAATGCCACAGAATCGCCCATAAAATAAATACCGCATTTGAAGAAAAAGAATACCGCACTTCACTATTCCTAGACGTTAGACAGGCATTCGACAGAGTCTGGCACAAGGGGCTATTATACAAAATAAAAAAGGTAATTCCAGCTTTCTCGAACTTACTCAGATCATACCTACACAACCGACAGTTCAGAACCAGAGTCAACGAAGTATCTGCAGCATTTACCATCAACGCTGGGGTCCCACTGGGCAGTGTATTGGGTCCTCTACTATATATGCTGTACACCTCAGATATACCCGAAACACCAGACACATCCATAGCAACATTTGCAGACGAAACAGCAGTACTAACCAATAACTCAGACCCGAACATCGCCATAAAACATCTCCAAGACTACATACATCTACTGGAAAAGTGGTTAAAGAAGTGGAAAGGTAAAATCAATGAAACTACTAAGTCCTGCTATGCAACATTCACGTTACGAAAAGGTCTCTCTCCTCCAGTTTATTTAAATAACATAGAAATCCCCCAATACTCGACAGTCAAATACTTAGGATTACATCTAGACAGCAAAGTGAATTGGAAGAACCACATTACCAAAAAGAGAAAACAGATTGATCTCAGATATAGAGAACTCGACTGGCTCATCGGCAAAAACTCGAGTTTAACGCTAAGCAACAAAATACTTTTATATAAAACTATCATCAAACCCATCTCGACTTATGGCATCGAACTCTGGGGATGTGCCAGCAAATCGAATATTGCGATCATGGAAAGATGCCAAGCTAAAATATTAAGATCAATTGCTAACGCTCCATGGTACGTAACAAACCACATGATCCAAGAATGCAAGTCTTCTTACCCCTGTAACGAAAGAAATTAAGGAAAGACGAAAAAAGCATCAAAACAAAATAGAATCACACACAAATTCACTAATAAACACGCTTCCCCAACACCAAGTCCTCAGAAGACTCAAGAGACGCTGGCCAACTGACCCTTAGCGGTACTCAGAGGTCCTATCATTGGATGGACACCTCTTCACGCCAAAACGATCATCATAACTTCAGCTCATAGAATAGAAAAAAAATTTATATATTCTGATTGTTGAACAAATTTCAATAAAAAAAAAAATTCCGGTGGGTGTCTTCTGTGACCTGTTGAAAGCAGTTGACTGCGTCCCTTTCCATGCACTATTACAGAAGCTAGATTATTATGGTATTAAAGGGAAATTGGTTCAAGTCGTATCTAGACAACAGGAAACAACATCAAAGCCCATTCAGCGGAAAGGATTTGCCTGTCAACTGGTAGTGTGGTGAACTAGAGTGTACATCAAGGAAGTATTTTAGCCCCGTTGTTATTTTCTCTATTTACAGCGAATATGATTAAATATATTGGGCAGAAGCCCCACGATTTGAACGATCGACAGAAATTGTCACGTTTTGAGGTCTTTTGCGCAATGAAAACGATCCTTTTTGGTTCGGATCGTCACGTGTGTTGAAAAGTGGATCCTTTACGATAACAGGAGACGTCCAAGACAGTCGTTGGACACCGATGAGCACTTCCCAAATGCGAGAACCCACCAAAAAAGACCATGGTTACTGTATGGTGGTCAGCGAATCCTTTTTGGCTCGGATCGTCACGTGTGATGAAAAGTGGATACTTTGCGACAACAGGAGACGTTCAGGACAGTGGTTGGATACCGATGAGCACTTCCCAAATGCGAGGAACCACCAAAAAAAGATCATGATTACTGTATGGTGGTCAGCGGCTGGTGTGTTTTACTATAACTTTCTGCAACCGGACCAAACCAACACAGCAGAGTCCTTTTGTGAGGAAATCGACGAAATGTATCGAAAATCACGTCAACAGCAGCCTGCACTAGTCAAAAGAAGATGTCCGATCCTGCTACACAACAAAGCCCGTCCGCACGTTTCACGAATCACCGTCCGAAAATTAAACGAATTGAGGGTCGCAGTTCTGCCTCACCCATCATACTCCCCAGACCTCACGCCAACAGACCACCATCTTTTCAAGCACTTCGGTAACTTTCTCACCGGTAGAACCGTCACCAATCAGGAGCAGGCAAAAACGACCTTCGTCGACTTCATCGAATCCCGAGCACCCAATTCTTACGTCGACGGAATCAATCGACTTGTGTTATCAAAAGTGCAGTGATTCAAATGGCGCCTATTTCGGTTAAATTGAATAAGTACGTGGTCTGTTAGAAAATTATCCGACCTTATTTTTTATTTTGAAAACCTGATGGATTTCAATGAAGCGCGGTTGCATGAGCCAACTTTGAACCTTCGTGCGCATGCATGCATTTTTTCCCGCCTGTAGATAGCGTCAGTTGCTGTTGAGCAGTGTTCGAGTGACGTAGCGTGTAGTGCTCTCGTCTGTTTTTCAATGCAAGTAAAATGACGAGAAGTGAAATAGAGATATCTTACGTCGTCTACGTGATGCTGTGCGGCGCAAGCGACTGGAGTTGTGGTCATCAGGAAATTGGCGACTCCATCACGAGAATGCTCCAGCACATTCTTCGCACTTGCTTCACAATTTTTTGGCGAACTTTAGGCTCCTTACTCTCCTGATATGCCCCCCTGCGACTTCTGGCTATTCCCCAAACTCAAGAGGCCATTGAAAGGAACGCGATTTCAGACAAGAGAGGACATTGTAGCTGCAACGACTTGCGAGCTAAAGTCGATTCCAAAAGAGGCTTTTTCGGAATGTTTCCAACAATGGCGGCACCGCTGTGAGAAGTGTGTGGAGTCCCAAGGAGACTACTTTGAGGGTGATTAGGTTTCCAATGCTTCCAAGGTATGCCAGTTTTTTTTACCGGCTGAAGGTCGGATACTTTTCTAACAGACCACGTATTTACTGAGATATTACAGTTTTAAGTTGACTCATAGAGAGTGATTAGGTTTCCAACGCTCCAGGTATGCCAGTTTTTTTTTACCGGCTAAAAGTCGGACACTTTTCTAACGGACCACGTATTCACTGAGATATTACAGTTTAAAGTAGACTCATAAAATCGGACAAAACTTTTGAAACAATCTATAATAATCACATGTGTTCAACTTAGCAATTAGTACTGTTTATATCAGAAAAAAGGAGAAGCGGTGATCAAGGTTAACTAATACTCCAATACGTATTAGTTAACCCTGAACACCGCTTCTTCTTTTTTCTGTGTAGTTGCATGTGCTACGAAGATCCCACGTAAGTAGTCAAATAAACTTCACCCTAATTCAGGTGACGTGGCGGTCAACGTGACGGTCAATCAATGGTAATAGAGGACCGGGGAGAAGACGAACCTCATGGTTGGGGAACCTTAGACTGTGGCATGGAAAGAGCAAACGTGCTGCTGTCAATAAAGTTATCATAGCGGGGATGATCGTCAACATTCACTAGGCGCATATGGCACCAAGAGGAAGAAAGCGGTCAACGTGTTAAACTGTTTGGACCGTGTCTCACGAAAATCAAATTTTCCAGTTTGAAACAGGGCTGGTCTAATCACTTACCTGTTAGGGTCGCTCGCGTCTCCGCCACGTGTGGATCGTCTTTCCGGCGCCTATTTTAAGAGAGGAAATGAGGATAATGGGTGGAGGGATCCCTTAAAATTGGTGTCTTCCAGACGTTGAATGTTGTTGCAGCCCTTTGGGCTCGTGATTACACCCCTGGTTAACTTGCGCTATTAATTGCGTGCACGTGTCGGTCTAACTTGGCTTCGCGCCTCGACTCCATTCCGCTCGCTTCTCACACTCGAAGCATATTGCCGCAAATAAATAAGTTCCCGACGAAATTAATAGGTTAGGTTAGGTTAGATTAGGTTCTTTTAATCGATGCCGAAATCGATTCAAATTTTGAATTAAAATATAAATTTATTAAAATTGGCGCCAACACGTAACCTGATTGAATTTTTTGTATTTGAATTTTAACTTTAGCCTTGCCACAACTTTTGATGACTTGCATTGTTAGTAAAATGTAGTTTACATTTTAACAATTAATCACAAATTAATAATTATGCTGAAATATATTTTAGTCGTGGTCGGCGGCGTTGGCAGTCACGTCCGTGGACTTGAATCTGGGAGACTCGACTTCCATCATGCTGGGTGTTCACACGCCGACGAAGTCGCAGACTGGCGCGCTGAGCGGTATCAACGGCTTGGTAATTTACATACTGCACGTTTTTAAATCGTTGATGCTCTGCGGCGCGATGGTCTGGTTGAAGCACAAGGCCGGCATCGTGGACGAGGATATATATTTACTGTTTCAACCGCGCATCAAGAATATAAATTTAGGCGTGATACCGACCTTTTTGGGCACTACAGGTAAAATTTCACATTACTAAAGTATTAAGTTGCACTTAGACTTATAAGATCCAATTAATCTAATAGTTTTGAAAAGTCTCTTCAAAAACTAGGTTTTAAAATAATTAAGTCGAACAATAATGTATTTGTGAGGAAAATGAATTATTTTAATGAAATTTATTAATTTTATGTGCGTGTAATTATTCTTTAAGGAAATTCGGTGAAAACAATTTGAATTCTACTATCAGCAATAAACTGTTGCTATTACCCGCAGCTACGATCCCATTTAATATATTTTGGAATACATGAGATTTTTAGGAGCAATGTGAACTATAATATACATGCTAAAATATACAATAAATACTTTAATGTACAATAAATACAGTAGATCCGCACTAATGCGAACTCCTGCTTATTCGGTGATCGCTATAATCCGTACCGGCGATGGGAAAGGCGGTAGATGCGGAACGCCAGGCGCCAATCAGTCTTTTGTCAATCGCGGTGTGTATGCAGCATTGGTTAATTTAGTGCGCTCGCTAACATCATGACGCCGCGCGCCGCCACGTAAACATTCAACATTGACATTAAAAGACAAATTGCGCTTTATAGAAATGTTATTTATAGGTAACAGCTACCCTATCATTGCTCGAAAGTTTGGTATAGGCAGAGATCAATTCTAGGCGATATAAAGAAGAACAAAGAGAAAATCATGAAGTTTGTTAACCTAACAGAACGTGATCCCGGTGCACGGAAAACACTGAAGAAATCGTAAAATCCCGTTTTAGAAGATACTTGGTTTTTGCAACAAAGGCAATTGCATGTTTCTGTAAGTGGAGATATGATTTGTGAGAAAGCTTGTATTTTTCATCGCCAGACCACAAACTCCAATATCGGTTTAAAACAGACAGGGGATGGTTTGATAAATTTAAGAATTCCCACGGAACAGACGTTTAAATATAGAGGCTGAAAAACTATCATGAGATGAAGCTGCTATCGGACACTTCCGACAAAGTTTCAGAAAGTTATTAGAGAAATAAATGAAACAGCGCAACCGGTTTACAATGCTGACGAATCTGATTTAGCGCCTGATCACACTTTAGCCTGTGGTAATGTTTGGACCGTGTCTCACGAAAATCAAATTTTCCAGTTTTAAAACAGGGCTGGTCTAATCACTTACCTGTTAGGGTTGCTCGCGTCTCCGCCACGTGTGATCGTCCTTCCGGCGCCTTTTTTAACGGAGGAAATGGGGTAATAAGTGGAGGGATTCCCTTAAAACTGTTGTCTTCCAGACGTTGGATGCCGCTTCAGCCCTTTGATTACACCCCTGGTTAACTTGACTTAAAATGATAAACTTAAAGATGCGTGCACGTGTCGGTCGACCTTGGTTCGCGCTTCGATTCTTGTCTTTTCGCTTCTCACACTCGAAGCATACTCCCCGAATAATATAAATTCGCGAAGTAAATTGATAAGTAAATCGCGCGATTTCGGCCCAGGTCGATACACCTTTGCCCTTCTGTTAATCGGTGCCGAAATCGATTCAAATGTTGGATTAAAAATACAGATTTATTAAAATTGGCTCGAACAGGTAATGAGTAGTCGACTTCCCTTTGCGCAAATGCGGTTGGAACCCAAAAACTTCGACTGCTTGTTGTCGGAAAATCAAAAAACCCGCGGGCATTTAAATCATCATGTCTTTCTGTTTATCGTTTACAGAAAAATGTTTGCGTTGCCAATAAGTAGTTTCTTGAGTGGTTTAAAGCGGAATTCGTTATCCGTTAATTTATCTCCTCCGACAATGTTACGGCAAGATAATTGTCCCGGCCATCAATCAGCAGACGAACTTGTATCTGAAGATGGGAAAATGTTTGCAATGTTCCTGCCGCTTGGCATCACGGCGCACAGTGGGACGGAATCCCAAAAAGCTGGCCAATAGTCGAAAAAGTATTTGATTCGGGTGAAAATCTTTACTTGGGGGTTTACGGGGTCGCTGATCGCGAAATCTAAGTCAAAATTCAGAAAATCAAAATGGCGGATCCAATATGGCGGAGAATTTCTTTAAAAACGTATTTAATTGGGACGAAAGTCTGTACTCAAGGGTATTCAGGGTTGCTGATTACGAATTCGAAGTCAGAATTTAGAAAATCAAAATGGCGGATTCAATATGGCGGAGAATTTCTTTAAAAACGTATTTAATTGGGATGAAAGTTTGTACTCGAGGGTATTCAGGGTCGCTGATTACGAATTCGAAGTCCTGAAAAAAGCTCCGTTTTTAATTATCTGCAGCCGTTTCCGAGACATCTACTTAGCAAATCGAGAATCGGGTAAATTTCAGTTTGAAATTACTCGACGAATTACTGAATCTTTCCGGACAATTATACATCGACTTGTTCGTCTTGTCGTGTAGTTTTTGTGTGCTCAAAATTATTTCGCTGCTTTTTACGGTTTTCGAAAAAATCGAATAAAACCGAAAAAGCATGTATTTTTCGAACGAACTGATTTTGTTGAAATTTTTTTTCAAATTTCTTTCGTGATTTTTTTTTGGTTAATCGAAGCGCTGAAAACGCTTTTCCTGTTTATTTCGCTGTAACGTTAAAATAAACAAATTATTATATATATATATTTATATATATATATATATATATATATATATATATATATATATATATATATATATATATATATATATATATATATATATATATCTACTTTAAGACCATTAACTTTAATCTACTTTAAGACCATTAACTAACTCATTCAAATATTGTTAATCTTTTCGGAGATATAAGGAATTTACGATTTTTTTCCTATACGTTATAGTCAATTTTCAAAAGTCGATTATTACCTAATTATTAACACCACATATAAGTATAATATATCATTTTAAAGCTAATTTAATCTAGTTTCTATAGAATTAGTAGTTATGTATTTATTAATACGCCTATGTAGTATTTAGATTATGCGTAGCCTATGTGTACGAAATTGTTACACATGCGTCATATTTGATTATGGATTGTGGATTGTTACTTAATCTAATACTACTTAAGTATTATATAGCTAGTAGTAAAGAATAGAAGCATTTTAAAGGTAATTTCGTCTAGTTCATCTAATATTAATTTCATCTACTATAGTTATGTATTAATTAATACGCCAATGTAACACAAATGTTATAATTCGTGTTTAATATTTATGTTTTCATTTCTGTTCAATTAAAAATCTGAAGAGGTATAAAAATCTATACAAAACTCAAAGCTTAACTCCTTGATCGCAGGGCGATGAATTGTTTAATGTTTCGGCTCTTTAAACATGAAACACAACGAGTACCTCATGTTTAAAGCCCTTTTTGTATACAGCTCTAATACGTTTTTCTAACGGTTTGCAAAAATCTGTTAATAATTCTTAGTTTTTTTTTAGACAGACTGGATTAGACAGACAAAAGTACAGACGAGATTAGATAGAATTTCGTTCAAGCAGTTAACAGTGCAGTGATTTTTTTTTGGTTAATCGAAGCGCTGAAAACGCTTTTCCTGTTTATTTCGCTGTAACGTTAAAATAAACAAATTATTATATATATATATATATATATATATATATATATATATATATATATATATATATATATATATATATATATATATATATATATATATACATATATATATATATATATATATATATATATATATATATATATATATTTTTTTTTTTTGCTGTACACAATCACGCATTTCCGACTGATTTGACGCTGTCATAACTTTTGAACCGTTCACCACAGAGACTTCTGGGCTTCACCAATCGATGCAGTGTCCCAAAATAAGTCGGATAACGTATATCATATTCCTAGGAAGCTTTCAAATAAGAAATCCCACCGAACCAGCCATCGATTGCACACACTTACATTTTAATTCACCGCTCCGGCAATTTTCAACCGATTTCCACAAATTTTATCTAGAAAGACGCGCAAGGAATCCGGCTAACTGAAAACGAATCCTCAATGAAAAACTTGCAATAAGTCAGTGAAAATGGACAAAAATTGGAAAATAGCCTGTATCTCGAGCATCTTGAGAATATGAACTAAATAAACTAGAAAATCGTATTCTGCACTTCCATTTCCCTCGGATAAACTAAAAAAAAGGCCTAAAATTTTCCGAGAAAATTACCAAGAAAATCCAACGTTTTAATCAGAAAAAAATGCGTTTTCGGTTTTGTGCCAACTTCTCTGAGACTACAAATCCCAACGAAATCATTTTGAGTACACGGAAACTAGACGACAAGACGAGCAAATCGATGTGTAATTTCTTTAATGCATCCTAGTTTATAATTAATTACATTTGTCAAATGCGTTCCATTTTGTCTTTAGCGTTCTCAGAGCCGGTTATGAAATGCTTGCACGACACGTTGCAAAATTCTTCTTCGCGATGCAGTTCTGCTATTACAAAAAATAAAAGGCCAAGTGCGAGTTGTGACTCGCGCACCGAGGGTTCCATACAAACTTGTAAGTAAGGTATCTTTTTTTGTGGAGGACGTAGCAAGCACATTCAGTTAACTTGACAAGTGGCCCTCATAAAATCACGACCATCTTAGTACCGCTGCAAGCATAACCTCAAGATGTCGCTGTCGTACGATAGAATTCTACCCTATATTTTATTACCATACATCCCCCATTCACTATGAGTGTTTAGGGGTTCTGGAACTTCACTATTTGTTTTTACTGCTCAATTTTGCCTGTATACCTATATACCCTGTATAAAGGTATTCAGGGTATTTTTTTTCAAATAACGCGAATATTTTTAAACTTATAAAAAAAAACTTTACTTTAGTATTCCACATATTCACTAACTTATATTAAGATTTAACTATTTCTAGATCTAATATAAACTAATATATTAACTATTTCTAGATCTATTTCGATACTCTTAACATTCAGTTGTTCAATTGACTGCTTTTGGGCAATTGACTACCAAAAAATATAGGGCGTACGTGATTTAAGTATATGTAGATTACAAAGAAAAATTAGACGAAATATAATATACACAGGATGTTACGGTACTTGAGTATGTAGCATGTCGGTTATAAACATGCAAAATTTAGACATAATAAATACCCTGTATATATTATGTATAAAGAGCGTACGTGATGAAATGTATGACGAATATAAACAAAGAAAATTCAGAATAAGCAGCTTGGTACCAACACATACTTTTTAACCTTCGGACCTAACCGAGGAGGACCTAACTGTATGCAACTCATATGCTTCTGGAACCGAACAACACCACTACGACAACATTAGTGTATTTTCATAAGTTTCTAATAGTAAATTCGCATTTTTCTTGTAATTAAACTACATATTTACGGTTTTCAGACTTCTCCCTTTACATGTGCTGTAAGACTTGCCAAATTTCATGATTCTAGGTCAACCGGAAGTACCCTATAGGTTTTGATTCCCTTGTGAAATCGCAAAACATGCGACATAAACGGTCATATCTTTTGATCGCGTTCACTTACAAATTTGATTTTTTCACAACTGAAAGAGACCGCAGCCCGAGTACTTGTTACAAATTTCAACTTGTTACCTTTACGCGTTCCTGAGAAAAATGGTCTTGACAGACAGACATACAGACGGACAGACAGACAGACAGACAGACAGACAGACAGACGGACAACAAAGTGATGCTTTTCTTCGAGAAGCTCTCTCAGCCCCGCGGTGAACGTTATTAATATTCACAGTTTCATAAACCGTTGCTGCCATTACCTAATTGTGTTCTGGGATGGAATCTTACCTTGCCGAGTAACGTTATATTCTCTCCGGAATTGTCGTTGAACCTCAATTATGGATTCGAATCAAATAAACGCCGTTACACAACAAATGGTCAGCTTCACCGGCCAAGAATTCATAGTTACTAAAATTGCAATATAGATTAAATAAGTTCTGCAACACACTAACTCCCGCGCATTTTTACTAACCACAACAAAAAACCCGAAATTTGTTTGTTCCTGTTGCGGGATCCCGTATCATCCTAATAGGTATTTGTTATATCTTTGAACTTTTTTATCAAGCGAATTCAAGGGGGTCCTGCTACCTCGTGTACAGCCAAAGCAACAATGCAATTGCTGCGCCAAACGTGCCAACTGTTTGCCAGCAAATCTCTAGATAAAAAGTCCCGTATTCTTGTTAATGGAATATCTAAACAGCGAGGTGTACGTGGTCTGTTAGAAAAGTTTCCGACTTAATTTTTTATATTGAAAACCTGATGAATTTGAATCAAGCGCGCTTGCATGAGCCGACCTTGAACACTGCTCGACAGCAACTGACGCTATCTACAGGCGGGGAAAAAATCACGCATGCGCACGAAGCATGCGTGAATTTTTTCTCGCCTGTAGATAGCGTCAGTTGCTGTCGAGCTGTGTTTGAGTGACGTAGTGTGTAGTGCTCTCGTCGGTTTTTCAATGCAAGTAAAATGACGGAACGACAACCAGGTGGAAACCATTCGAAAGATTCAGACGGCTTTCGGTGACGATGCTATGGGCATCACACAGATTAATGAGTGATACAACCGGTTTACAGACGATCGCACATCGGTGGAAAGCGAGCCACGCTCTGGTCGGCCATCAACATGCCAAATGACCATGTCATTGCCAATGTGAACGCTGTGGTGATGCGGGACCGTCGTGTGACTATCCGAGAAATTGCGACAGGAGTTGTGGTCATCAGGAAATTGGCGACTCCGTCACGATAATGCTCCAGCACATTCTTCGCACTTGGTTCACAATTTTTTGGCGGTACTAACTTAGGTACTAACTTAGTACGAACTCTGGTTCGCCAGGCTCCTTACTCTCCTGATATGGCCCCCTGCGACTTCTGGCTATTCCCCGAAGTCAAGAGGCCATTGAAAGGAACGCGATTTCAAACAATAGAGGACATTATGGCTGCAACGACAGTCGAGCAAAAGTCGATTCCGAAAGAGGCTTTTTCGGAATGCTTCCAACAATGGCGTCACCGCTGAGAGAAGTGTGTGGAGTCCCAAGGATACTACTTTGCGGATGCTTGGGTTTCCAACGCTCCAAGTATGCCAGATTTTTTTTACCGGCTAAAGGTCGGATACTTTTCTAACAGACCACTTATATCGTAGGAGCCAAAACGCTTTCTTGTGGTATCACAGCTTTAATTGCATTGTGGCATCTTCCTGTCTTATTCTAAAAGTTCGATTTGATAGCTATGAAATAAGAAGATCAGAGAACTGTTTTGGTAACAAGTTTATATATGAGACAATGGTGCCAGACTTTAATAAAGGCTTGTGCTACGTCGAAAAATACAGTAACACAAACTTTATTTTCTTCGAGAGTTTTCACTAAAACTGTAGTTATCCGATGAACTTGATATATAGAGAACATAATACCAGACCATCAGTTTGGATTTTGACAAAATCATTCCAGGCTTTTGTCGAAATCCAAAATGATGGTCTGGTATTATGTTATTTTTTCTATTATTGGAATAAGACGCTTTATGAAAAGTTTTTCAAAAAGTTTAGACATGATTGGAATTAGTGATATAGGTCTGTAAGAAGCAGCTTCGTGTGGAGGCTTTCCGGGTTTTGCTATTATTATCACTTCTGCAGTTGACCATAACTCTGGGGCATGCTTTAATCTAAAAGCAGCTTTAATGATTGTTGTATGTTTAATAATAGCTTTTGGTGGAACATTTTTTAATACTTCTCCATTTATTCGGTCATAGACAGATTTTTTACGCTTATTTTAGTCTGGACTTCTTATAGAACTTCTTTTGAGGTTACAAGCTTAATTTCTTCTTCTTCTCGAATGAATTCAGCATTGAAAGTGAAACTACCTAGTACATCTAATGGCTGAAAAGTGTTCTGCAAATGTTGTAGCATCTTGCTCTTTATTAATTGCCCATTTTCCGTTCTCATCTTTAATTGGAGAAATTTGCAAAATTGGTCTCTTAATTTTCTCAGTTGCTTTCCACAAGGAATAGTCTTTACTGCTATCCGCGGTTAGTGATTGAAAATTGTTGTTCATTGTGGGATCTTTATATCTTTAGATTTGTCTTCTTAACAGCATAGTGAAGTTGTTAAGTATTTTTTTTTTGTCTTGTGTGGATCTTGTTTGATGCCATCTATTTCTTTGTTTTCGTTTTTCGCGGACAGGATTAATGATGTGTACAGGATATGAAGTTCCATTGTGTATTTTTATAGTTTCTGGTGTATTTCTCCAAGCCATCTGCTGTGTATCATTAATAAACTTTTGACACTGGAGTCTAGGCTAATGAAAGCAATTATATGACTGATAGTCAGATAGTTCCTTCTGAACCACTCCTCACTCCTCGCCCCCCACCACAGCGTGGTCTGGGGGTGGGGGTTGTTGTGGGCGGCGAGGAGTGAGGAGTGGTCCTGAAGGAACTATCTTTCCCTACTTTCCACGAAGGTGGACTGCAAGCTATAAAATAACTGAAAAATTTGACTTGAGATTTGATTTTGGGAGTCGTAAAAAGACTCAATAAAGTTATAGAGCTCCGGAAAGGTTGAATATATTTATATATTCAGGCTGTGTCTAACACATTTATTTATTAATTTAATAATTTTTTTTATTAGGATATTGGGCAAGAAGTTGGACCATTATGTATTTCTTTTGGTTGATCATAGGTGTAATACAGAAAGTCGTCATCGAAATGCAGCTGTTGTATATGAGCATCTATGCATGTCATCACCAGCTGATCAGCTATCACACATACATAACTCCAGTTATTTGTTTACTTGGATTCACGTGTGGATTACTTTTCGAGTCAAAGGTATAATATTAATTAAATCAAATCAAACTATTTATTTCGTTATTTAAGCTACAAAGTAGAACAAATACATTTAAAAAGAAAACATATTGTCAATATTTCGAACTAAATGAAATTTGTCTGTTAGCTTTTAACTTAGTACGCCTTTAGGTTTAGCCGAAGTTTCTCATTTAATTTTGGATGAAATCCATGAACGTGATGTCCAATCAGATTTCTTAATCTCGCTACTGAAAAGTGTTGTGGCCAAAAGAAAGGATTTGAAAGTGATTTTGATGAGTGCTACTTTGAACGCAGAAGCTTTTGCTGAATATTTCGGAGTTTCAAGTATCATTGAAATTCCAGGGTTTACAGTTTTAATGTCAAAGTGACATAAACGTATTTTTTGCTCTCCCTCCTTTTTCGACCTAATACACCGTCGTCTCCGCCGTCGTCTGGTCCCAAGCCCAGTGTGTGAACGGAGGAGGGTGGTCGGCCTGCCGCGCCGACCGCAATCGGGAAACCGAAGAAACTAGGCAAGAAACCGCATGGATACACGACTTAACCACTTACGAATTAATGCTACCGCATCCGGGGCAGCCGATGCGCCAGCTTTGGGAACCAGGGATGCTGGTGAGAAGTGGACTACTGGCCAAAGACTCAGGTTAATCACACCGAAATCAGAAATACGAATCGCCGCATGGAATGTGCGAACGGGACATCACGTTGGTCAAAAGGAAATTATCGCCAAGGAATTATTGAAATGCAAAATATCGATCTGTGCATTATCAGAACTGCGGCTCACAGGATCTGGGACAATGAAGGTTGACCCACCATCAATCGACGAGACGATGACGCTATTCTATTCTGGTGGCGACAAACGAGAAGCGGGCGTTGGCTTTATGGTTGATCGACGGGCCTCTGCCAGCGTTATCGCATTCCAACCGATATCCGAGCGTCTGGCGGTTATCACTATTGATGGAACGATTAAGACCCATATCGTATCCGTCTACGCCCCAACTGAGACCAGCCCGGACACAAACAAGGATGAATTTTATGCCCAGTTTCAACACACACTGGATACAATACCCCAAACCGAATTAATCGTACTTATGGGCGACTTTAATGCACATACGGGTGCAGATCGAACCGGTTGGGAAGAAACGATGGGAAAATTCGGATACGGGGAAATAAATGACAACGGATTACGCCTCTTATCATTTGCAGCGTCAAACAACTTGATCATCGGCAACAGCATCTTTCGTCACCCCCTCAAACATCAACTCACGTGGCGAAATCCATCCGGCAACGATTCGGCGATGTTGGACTACATTTTGGTCAACACCAGATTCCGATCGACGCTCAAAGATGTACGTGCGATGTGTGGACCCGACTGTGGATCAGACCATTATCTTGTCCGAGTGAAACTACAATTGAAATTACAAAGAGCAAAGAAAAAGGCACCACCATCAGCCAAGAGGAACTGGGCCTGTCTGCGAGACCCTGAAACCAGCCGAAAATTTCAAATCGCATTATCCAACAAATTTTCAGCACTCACGATACCAGTCGATATCAACATAGAAGAAAAACAACTTTCTGAGTCTATTGTGGGGTGTGCAACGGAGCTGTGTCCGCCCATCCGCCGACGGACGCAGCAATGGATATCGGACGACTGTCTCAATCTAGTCGACCAGCGGAAGCAAATGAAACACGTCGATTTCAAACAATACCGACGATTGAACAAAGAAGTTCGACAGAAAATGAAATTGGAACGGGAAGCTTACTGGAATAACATCGCGGCTGTCATGGAAGAAGCAGCGTCAAGGCATGAGTACCGGACGCTGTACCAGACAATCCGACGGTTAAGTGGCAAAACAACATCAACAAATGACAATATCAAAAAATTGGATGGAACTTTCGTGACCTCTCCTCAGGAACGTCTACAGCGGTGGAGAGAATTCTTTCATCAGCTGTACAACCACAATCCGCCAGTAGGTCCAGCACCCGAACTGCCGATTATTGAGCAGCCGATAAATCAGTTTCCCGATACTGAACCAACAATCAATGAGGTGAGGACGGCAATAAAATCCCTGAAAAATGGTAAAGCGCCGGGAGGAGATCAAGTAACTGCCGAAATGATCAAAGCCGGAGGAGACGTCTTATTACATCAACTTCACGTTCTCACAGTGCATATATGGCATTCAGATTGTGTTCCATCCGTGTGGAAGAAAGCGATTGTTGTGCCTATTTTGAAGAAAGGCGACAGTCGGGAATGCAAGAATTACCGTGGTATTAGCCTCCTCTCGATCGTCGGCAAAGTATTTATGAAAATCATACAATCAAGACTACAGAAACATCGAGAGCAAACAAGCCGGGAAGAACAAGCTGGATTTCGACCACATCGAGGATGCATCGATCAGATATTTGCTCTCCGTCAGCTAATGGAAGAAAGAATTCGATGTGGCAAACGAACTGTCATCGTCTTCATCGATTTCAAATCTGCTTTTGATTGCATCGATTGGACAAGCTTGTGGGAAGCCCTGAAGATCGAACACGTGCCACTGAAAATCATTCAACTTCTTCAAGCATCGTACGACGGCTCAACCAGCAATGTTCGTATCCGAAACGACATGTCTGAGGAATTCCCGATTCGAACCGGAGTCCGGCAAGGAGACGTGGCATCGCCGCTCCTTTTTAACATTGTGATCGACACGATTATGCGAAAAGCGTTTGATGGGCGACGCGGAGTTCGATATGATGACAAAAACTTCCTAACCGATCTGATGTTCGCCGATGACAGTGCGGTTTTCGCCAACACAGATGCCGAAGCAACAGACACCTTGTATGACATTTCCCGCATTGCCCAGTCATACGGACTGAGAATCAATGCGGATAAGACCAAAGTGCTTACAACGGATGGATCTGAAGCCAGAGTTTACCTCGATGGAACCACAATCGAGCAGGTACCACAGTTCAAATATTTGGGATCACTGGTTGTGGAGAAGAAAGTAGCTTCGACAGCCGAAGTTCACAGCCGGATAGGCCAGGCAACAGCAACGTTTGCCTCACTCAAGTGGTGCATATGGAAGCGGACGAATATTACCATCAAAACCAAAATACGCCTACACCGGACGCTGATCCTCCCAATTCTTCTTTATGGATCGGAAACATGGACATTACTCAAACCAGACCTTAACAAGCTCGAGGCCTTCCAAACGCGATGCCTGAGACAGATTCTCTGCGTCTCACTCCTCAACCACCTCCGAAATGAGACAATCAGAGAAAGGTGCGACCAACAGACACCGATTGTTGAGGAAATTCAAAAACGCCGATTACGATGGTTCGGCCACATCTGTAGGATGGGCGACAATCGAGTACCGCACAAACTCCTATGGAAAAAACGACCTCTTGATTGGAGAACACAAAAACAAGCACCGAAGACCACATGGTTGAAACACGTAGAGAACGATTTAAAAAACCAGCGAGTAACAACAGCTGAGGCAAGAACCGTTGCAACTGATCGATTAGCATGGAAGCGTATAGTGAATGGAGCACGGAATCTAGCGGCACCAACAGCAGCGTACTGGCTACGAGGTCGACCACCTCTCCATGCGCCGGCTACGGATTAAAGAAGAAGAAGACGCCTTTACTCCTATGTAGTGTTTCTTCTAAGGAGTACGGCTCGATATCAATGAGTAGGTATTGAAGCTGCTTCTTGAAAAGCTATCAATTTTATGTCCTTTGGAAATTTATTAAATAAAATTGATGTATGGTTAACGTGACCATACGTCCCGCTTTGGGCGGGACAGTCCCGCTTTCAGGCTCTCTGTCCCGCTGTCTCCAGCGAGGACAAAAACGGCCCGCTTTAGTGGGGGGGCGAGACCTTTAGTAGGTCTCTACCTGGTAGGTGTAAACACCTTACTTCTTGCCTGACCGTGCACTCGTAAGTCTCGCAACTCTGCATCTTTTGCACTCGCAACTCTGCAACTTTTGCACTCGCAACTCTGCAACTTGTCTTAAACATGTAACCGAAGCGGCGGGCGACAAGATAGAAAGTGGGAGAGAGAGAGAGCAGATGACGTGTGAAAGTCACTCAGCGAACAACCAAACGCAGTGATTTAAGTCCGGTTCAGTACTTTTGATCCGCAGTGCTTTCAGTTCACACCGGACGGAGTGTAAGATTTTACCGTAACAAAAATGCCTAAACGCCAGTGTACCTCTAAAATTATTTTGCAAAACAAGTATCCGTTTATTAAACAAAAGAGTGGTTCTTCAGCAAATGTTAGTTACGGTGCAGCGGTGGTGCCAATGATGTCGAGAAACATTTAAAATCGGAAAAACACAGGCTTTCCGATCAAGCTGCGGCGTCAAGCTCGTCAATGCTTACGTTATTTAAAAGAACCAATTTGCTGTCTTCTAAAGATTTGGATATAGCTGCAGCGGAGGGTGGGTGGGCGTTTCATACGATGCAAGAAAATCACAGCTTTCGCAAAATGTCTGTGCTTGTCATAATTCAAACATGTTTTGAGCAAAAATTGAAATGTGTTCGTACAAAATCTCAGGCTATTGGCCTCTATGGCAACCTATGAATTGAAAGAGTAACTTGCTGAAGCCCACTCTCTCTGCAATGGCACTACAGCCAGAAGCGAGCCCTGGCCTCCACCAAACGTTGTCTCCAGCGTTCCCTTTCCTCTGCCGCCGCCCGCCAGTTCCGCACCCCCAGCATCTCTCTCGCATCCCTTTTCACACTTTCCTCCCATCTCGCCCTTGGCCTGCCCGCTTTCCTTCTACCTTCCGGCACTCTGAGTATTTGTCTCGGCACTGCTGTTGGAGCCATCCGGCACACATGTCCCGCCCATCTTAGCCTGCTTAGTTTTATGTGGGATACCACATCTGGGCTTTTGTATAACTGATATAGTTCGAAGTTCATCCTAATTCTCCAGCCCTCTTCGCTGTTAATTGCCCCATAAATTTTCCTCAGGATCTTTCGCTCAAAAATCTCCAGCATCTTTTCCGATTTCTGGGTCAGCGTCCATGCTTCGCTTCCATATGTGAGGATGGGTCGTATGATTGCTTTATATATATTACACTTCGTTTGTCTGCTAGCTAGCTTCGAGTTAAGGATGGATTTAAGAGTGAAGTATGCCCTGTTGGCTTGCATGATTCTATGTTGTACTTCCACCCCTTCGTCGTTCTGATCCGTGACGGTTGATCCCAGATATTTAAAGTTGTTGACGACTTCTACAGTGTACTCTCCCATATCCAGATTATTTACTGCGTGTACTGGCGCTCCCGGTCTTACCATCATTACTTTTGTTTTATCCATGTTTATTGACAGACCCATCTCCTTGGCTCTCTTCTCCATTTTACCGTAAGCATCTTTCATTGCCGTTAGCGATCTACCGATGATGTTTAGGTCGTCAGCATAGCCCAAAAGTTGTGTGGATTTGTTGTAGATGGTACCGTTGCATTCTATCTGAGCTTTCCTTATAGCTTTTTCGAGCGCGATGTTAAATAATATGGGTGATAGACTGTCTCCTTGTCTCAGACCTGTAATGGTTTCAAACTTGTGCGATGTCGTTTTTTGGATACCGACTTGGTTCCAAGTCTTTTTTAACGTACAATTTACCAATTTAATGATCTTTTGTGGTATCTCGAATTCTTCCATTGTCTTCATGAGAGTTCTTCTATCGATAGTATCATACGCTTGTTTAAAGTCTACGAAGACCTGGTATGTGCTGATGTTCATTTCCCATGTCTTTTCTAGTATTTGTCTGAGTGTAAACATTTGGTCAGTCGTCGACTTTCCTTTCCGGAAACCTGTCTGATACTGTCCTATAATGCTCTCTGCGTACGGTTGGAGTCTTCGTCCGATTATCCATGACAGCACCTTGTAGGCCGTGTTAAGAAGAGTTATACCACGATAGTTCTTGCACTCCAGTTTGTTTCCTTTCTTGTAGATAGGGCATATCTTCCCCTCCCGCCATTCCTCGGGTATCTCTTCTGTTTTCCAGATTCTTCCTATCAGCTGGTGTAAAGCACAGTTCAGAGCGTCTCCTCCCATTGTGATCATTTCAGATGGTATCATGTCCGGTCCCGGTGCTTTGTGGTTCTTTAGTGCCTTTATCGCCTCGCTTATTTCTCTTTGTGATGGTTCGTTATCTTCTCTCAGATCTCTTACTTCTGGTGTGTGAATTGGGTCGTCTTCAGCTGTTTGTCCGGTTAATTCCACTCGTAGTGAGGTATTCAGGAGTTCGTTAAAATATTCCGCCCATCTACCTACCACTTTACTTTCTTCAGCCAGTAAGGTGCCCTCTTTACTGTTGATTATTGTTGCTCTGGGCTGAAATCCATTTCGCAGGTTGTTCACTATCTTGTAGCATTCTCTAATTTCGTGTTTCTCTTGGTGGTGTCCTATCTGTGCCACCTGGTCGTTAAAATGGGCCCGTTTCTTCTTCCGAAATAATTTGGATGCTTCCTTTCTTTGCTTGTTGTATTCAGCTTGTTTGGCTCTCGTGGGTCTCTGCAAATTCTCTACCCTAGCTTTCTGTTGTTTCTCGCGTGCTTCTTCACACTCTGCATCGTACCATTGTTTTCGTTTTTTCCTATGGACTTTCCCGAGAGCCTCCTCTGCCGATTCCTTAATCCCCTTTGCAATTTCCGTCCATTGTTCTTCAATACTATGATTTTCCGTCAACACTCCTAGTTTTTCGGCGATCTTTTCTTCGTACCGTTGCCTTACCCTGGTTAAGTTCAGTTTTTCCACATCCCATTTTTCTATTCCGCTGTTTGCTGGCTTTTTCGAGTTGGCTAGCCTTTGTTTTAATTTAATCCTCACCAGGTAATGGTCCGAGTTGCAGTCTGCCCCTTTGCAGCTTCTGACGTCCTGTATGCTGGACATAAATCTTGTGTTTATTAAGACATGGTCTATTTGATTGAGTGTCCGTCCTGAGCGTCTGGTGATCTCCATGTCATCTTGTGGATGTCTTTATGTGGGAATAGCGTACTGCTGATTACAAGGTTTCTAGATGCTGCTAGGTCCACTAGTCTCTGTCCATTGTCGTTAGTATTTTCGTGTAGGCTGTGTTTTCCAATCGTGGGTCTGTATACGTCTTCTTTCCCTATCTTAGCATTGAAATCCCCCAAGATCATCTTTACGTCGTTGTTGTGTGTCGAATCGAATAGCCTTTCTAGTTTTGCGTAGAAGATCTCTTTGAAGCCCACTGCATAACCTAATTAATAGATGCTTGAAACCATGGATCGATAAAATTATTCCTAGTGTTAATTTTTACCATACGAAGGCGTTAAAGTCAAGGTTTTAGAGATTTGAGAACAGCAAGGTGAAACGGATATAATTGTGGATGATTTGATGGAAGTATTTTCTTGCAATAATTTAGATAAGCGTTTTTGGAGGAAAATAGAAACAATATTTATGCAAAATTGAACTAATGGGATTGGGATTGGATGAGGAGCCCACATTGTTCACATCGCGAACAAAACATCCGCAGATTGTCTCCCTGTAGACTTCGAGTGCGTCATTGTGAAAATTTATTCTTTTTCCTATATCTACAGCGTTCGAGTAGAAGCATTGAAAGAAGGTGTTTTGTGATTCAACTGACACAGAGTATCACAAACTGCTGGGCTACAGTAAAACAAGGTTTGCGTTAATGCCGGCGCTTGAGAGAGTTCTAAAAATGTTCCAGACTTTGAAAACTTATTTCCTCACCATCGACAAATGCCCAAATATTTTGAAAATGTTTTTCTAAAGAAAACTTGAGTCTGCGAAAGAAATTAATCGTCTTCGAGATAACCTGGCACTTAAGGAGAATTCGCTTTTTCTTCCTCACACTGTTCGTAAGGTTTTAGTGAACTTACAAGTAACCGACACTGTAATACAATAAAAGTTATTTTTTACATAAAAACATAAAACACGAAAAACATAAATGGTCACGTTATGTATGGTGGTAACATTGTTAACATTGTAAGTCTGTGAACACGAATATTGTTTGGACCGTCTCTCACGAAAATCAATTTCTTTTCTAATTTTAATTGGGCTGCTCCCGTCACTTACCTTTAGGGTCGCTCGCGATCCACGTGTGGATCGTCCTTCCGACACCTATTTTAAGGGAGGAAATGAGGATAATGAGTGGAGGGATCCCTTAAAATCTTGGATGCCGCTTCAGCCCTTTGGGCTCGTGATTACACCCCTGGTTAAACATAACTTGAAATGATAAACTTAAATGCGTGAACGTGTCGGTCGAGCTTGGTTCGCGCTTCGATTTCTCACACACGAAGCATACTCTCCGAATATACAAATTCGCTTCAAAAATTAACTGGTAAATCGCGCGATTTCGGTCCAGGTCGACACACCTTTCCCCTTCTTTTAATCGGTGCCGAAATCGATTCAAATGTTGAATTAAAAATACAAATTTATTAAAATTGGCGGAAACAAAATATTGTAGTTCAATTTGTTAGTTCTTGTGTTCGTATAATACGATATTGGCCAAACACACATTTATTTTTGAATAGAAATAATAACGCTTCATATAGATATGTGCCGAAAGTCGTTAATACGTTTGCACTTCAGAATTTACCTCTGCAAGATTAAATCGTTAAATGGTTCTTATTGGCGGCTTTTTCAATTTTAAAAACATCTGATACTAATGCTACATTGCCCGAGAACATTATGCCGAATCTGTGATGAATGTAAAAGTCGGTAAATACACATTTTTTAAGATATCCCTGTTTGGCTACCTTTTAATATATTTAGCATATACTTCTCTGTTCAGATGTTTTGTTAAGTTCATTATGTGTGCAGTCCAGTCCAGGTTTTCGTCTATGTATAGTCCAAGTACAGTATAATCTCGGTAATTCGGCCGTTGGTTAATCGGACGACACGTTCAGTAATCCCGCGGTCTAGAGACCGTTCGCGCTCTTCCCTCCACTCTTTCTGATAATCCGGCGGTTGTCTGGTTCCATATGTGTCCGATTATCGAGATTATACTGTAATCTAACGAATCGGCGAACTTTTATTGTATTGTCCCCAAAGGTAAATTCATTATTGTAACTTCTAGTGTCTCTTAAAGTAAATTACGTTGGTTTTCTCTTTATTTAAAACTAATTTGTTAACGTTAAACCATGTGGTCAAAGTTGTCATCGCTGATTTAAAATTCGTTATAGAGTCCTGTATTAATCTGTTCGCTAAAAATATACTAGTATCATCGGCATAATTTATTAAAGTACTGTTTGCGTTTTTTAAACTTAATTCTGACATTTAAGGTCATTTATGTACAGTGTGAAAAGAAGCGGTCCTAACATGCTGCCCTGGGGAATCCCCATATTGATAGTCGTGCTTGTGGATGTGATATTACCTCCTTTTGTCAGCATTTCTGCTATTTGCATGTGATTTTTGAGACACTGTGCAAGAAGTTCTGACGTTACTCCCCTGATTCCATATCTGTGTAGTTTCGATTATAATATAGAATGGTCGACTGTATCGTATTCTTTTGATAAATCCAGGAGTATACCGCATGAAATATCATGTGCTTCTAGCTGTTGCATAATTTCTTAAAAACGGCCGACTGGAGTCGTTTCGACTCTACAAAAACACTTGACTCTAACAGACATTAGCACTTTAAAACTTAATATTTCAGAAACGGATTTCTTAATCGAAATATTGTTTTCACAAACCTGTAATATTTTTGAAAGACCTACCCAACGACACCCCACACCATGGGGTAGACGAGAAAAAAAATACGTCTCCACTTTACGTGTAGAGGAGGCATCCTAAAACATTTTTTTACCCTAAAACCTACCCTAACCTACGTACGTACGTACCCTAAAAGATTTTATATTACCATTTTGTCGGTGTGACTAATCTGAATTTCCATGTCAAAGTACAGCTTTATATTTCTAATAGTCTCTGAGCTAAACTGCGGACAGACGGACATATCGAAACTATAAGGGTTCCTTGTTGATAACAACGAAAATCCTAAAAATGGAAACAAGCCGTGTAGATATTCTTGTTTTTAATGAACCCGTGTCGATCCTGACTAATAAGTTGGGTTTTATTTATAAAAGACAGGGTAGCCTCTTACAGATCAATTTCTGCAATTTTTTGCAAAAGGCATAGTAGGCTGATTGGCCTGCAAGCTGATTGGCCCGTATTGGTTTTGTTACCTTTTTAAAAAATGGGAGTAATTTTTGAGAAACTTTTGGAAAAACTCCATCTTCAAATGCATTATTTATGATATAATTCAGCGGTTCTGCTACTTCAGTTGCAGCAATTTGTAGGCAGATTGGCCTGTAATTGCCTTCCTCTCCTTCCTTTCCCTCTTTTTCAATTATCACCAGTCTCGCTCTCTTCCACTCTTTGGGGAAACTGCCATTCATCAACAATCCATTCATCATGCTCAAGCACATGTCCTCGCGCACATGCTCAAACACCTTGCACGCTTCGGGTGAAACACCATCAACTGCATTTTGCAGCTTGGCCGGAGTGAAAAGGGGCGCAGATCTCCATCCCACGGGTTCCAGCCAGTTTATTCGCTCATGTACTGGGAAGGTACAACCTGGAATACAACAAGATACAAGTATACGGCAGTCTCCCGTTATATTTAAGTAGAGCTTCCAGCGGCGTTCAATGGAGAATAGCCCGGTTTCCGTGCGGCAATGAGGAAAAGGGAAGAAGGTTTTTTCCACGAAGCAATCGGGATTAAACTCCCAAACAAACTAAAAGGTTCTATGTCCGATCGAACGGCAGCGATCCGGTTCCGATCTGTCAATTGGTTCCGAAGTTCTATGAACCCCCGCAAAACGCCTCTGGTTTTTCTCACTTTTTGCGCATTTTTCTCTTCAAACCGCCGCAGATTCGCGAAAAGTCGTCGCAGTTAAAAAATTCTTGGCGGAACGGCTGCGGGCGAATGTTTTGAAGAGAACGAACCCAACCGGCGACCTGAAGCCCATCAAATAAGTCCTGGGCGTCCATGGAAGTGATTGCAAAATCGGCAAAAAAAAAATTATCGGCTCTCGCACGAGGTGAACTGGACGTCGCAGGACGGCGAACGATAAATCCCACCCTGATGGAATGCGCAAGCCGGGGTGGCGCATAACTAAGCCAAGTGGAAGAAGGGGTTTAGTGGGTGTGAGCCCCACACAAAGGCTGGCAGAGCTTCCCCCACAAAGGACGGCGAGCGAGGGCTCTAAAAACGTAGCGCGGCGGCGGCTAGAGGATCCGGAAAAAAATTCGAAATCCGACCAAAAATGCGCCTCAAAAGTAAAATATCGTGATTTCAGTTTTCTGGTGCGGCCGAACCTGGGGGAGTTGAGTCGCGAAAACAGCACCGCTCGAAGGGATCTCGGTTAGACACCGGAAAAATGTACAATCCCATTTTGCGCCTCCGCTTTCGTCGAGCCGTTTCCGTAAAAACCTCGATTTTCGGGTGGGTTTTGGACCACCCGGATGGGGCGCGGCAGGACGGAGGACGAAACTCGGGGAAACGCCACGTGCGGACGGATATTCACAATTAAGTCGTCGAAGACGCGCGGTTAAAGCATCGAAGATCTGCATAAAAAAAGCCAAATTTGAGTCTTTTTAAAACCCACGCGGTGCGGTCCCCCAGGTGATATTCGCGAAACGCCACACGTCGGTCGTCCCAGAATCGATCGAAATTTACGATTCCGTCGCGACCGGGCGAGTCAGGGCCAGCGCTTCCCCACACAGACCCCAAAATTTTGCATTAAAAATACCACTTTTACGGAGGTCTCGGCGAAGATGTCCTGTGAAAATTAAATTCACGCAAGGATTCCGGTGGAAAACTTACAGACGCGTCATCAGACACCAGTCTCGTCGCTACGCCATTTTTTTCGGCGACGTTATTCACATTTTTCGGCGAATCTGGGTCCCCCGACTGAAAGGCCTTAATCCTGGAGAGTCGGTGCATCTGATTCTTGTAGCTAAAGAACAGACGAGCGATCCCACGTACGGCGATTTTCGATGTGACTTGCGTATTGCGTCATTTAAGCGTCAAAAAATGACGTAATTTTTAAAAGAAAATTTTGGGGTTTTGGCACTTTATGCAAAAATTAAGCAAAAATGTCGGAACGTGAAGCGACGGTCGGACTTGTGGCGACGTCCCGGACACATCGGTGTTGGTGGCAGGTCATTGGGACGAAAAGTGTCCGAGTTGTGGGTGAAAAGGTGAAAAAGTTGTAAAACTCTGCGCAGCAGTCCACGGAAACGGTAGAGAGTTGAAATTATTTTTAGAAAATCTTTTGCAAATAATTTGTGAAAAATTTCGAGAATAGTTGAACTTTTTAAAGTTGATTAAAAATAATACTAAAGTTTTTGTCTCGTGGAATATTTAGACTGTATCTATTTTATTGGCTACTATGTAAGGTGAGTGAACTAAGTATTTAAGATAAAGCCTATCGTCCACATGGATGTTTGCGAAAATATCTGTCATATATGACAGATGGCGTAAGTGGTTGAGTATTTGATTTAGGTCAAGGGTGACCAAACTGCGTTCACAAGACAAGTTGCAATGCGGTTTAAAATAGAACGGTTAATTTAATGAACAAATTCAAACTGAGAACATTGCAATTGTCCGTATGAACATCATACGGACAAGATGCAAGCGGTCCAAAATTTAGTAAATGAATGAAAAACAAATTGTCAAACAGGGGCAAGATAAGTTGAAATGCGATCCGAAACAAAAGCGTCAATTTGATAAATAAATGAACCGGGCCGCAAGACAAGTTCCAATGCGGCCTAAAACAAAACCGACATTTTTTTTCATTCATTTATTTCAGACACCAAATTGTGAGTAAAAGTTTGCAATTTTCCGCGGCGCAAGCAGTTAGTCTGTATATTTAGACTAAAATCCAGCAATTATTGGACAATGGCATTGCGTATTGTTTTCTGTCATCTATTTCAGGAGTCTTTTGCAGTATACCAGGAAGTTCTACTGAAAGTACGAAAGCTTTGTTGCAACACAAATTCATTTATCTTGGCCGTATTTGTGTTTTATATTTACGGAATGGCGAGATTCGAAGACGATGTTCATTTTATGTCCGGACAAGCGCCGACGATATTCTGGAGAATTACGTGGGCAATTTCGCCCATATGTCTAATAGTACGTTCTTTATAAGTAACCCAATATTATTAATTAAACGTAACTCTTTTACAGTGGGCAATACCGGTAGTTTTCTATGGTAACCACTACTACCATAAGTACATTGCCATCGCGGTTGTATTTATATTTACGCCAATAGTGCTTATGAGTTCGTATGATGTCTTCAAAACCGTCTTAAATAAGGTTAGTAACTGCATAACATTATTATTTTAGAATTGAAAGTAGGAGATTATCACTACGATATCTTAAAATCTGCCAGTAGCTAGAATTACACGGTTATCTTCTGTTACTCTTTGCCACACCCAAATTTAGTTTTTCTCATTTTAAACATTATTATTTTAAATAATAAGCGCTTCTGCGCCGGACATTTGAACAATGTCGTATTCCATAATTAATGGCATCGATTGTACTTTCATTTGAAACAAAAATCATTTTGATCACTAACCCACAAGTCTTTTAATTGAAAACACAAAATGTGTCGCTCTTAATGAAAAACCCACTATATCCAAAAAATCTTTTTACAGAACATTTGGTCATTGTTTCGGCCGGATCGACGTTGGGGCCCAGTAGACGCAGTTCAGAATGAAATGAGACACATTTTCAATCCACGACAACAAACGCGATACACCATGAAAAAGTATTCTCTGCCGTGTAAACACAATTGTTTGCTGAAGAACAAGGTAAAACGTATGATTTCGCCAAACTAATTTAAAAAACAAAACTTTTCTTAAGTTTCTCAACAAAATAATTCTTGAAGAGGAAGCTGCTCAGAGGGCTTTACACTTTGGAGACATAAGGCAGTTGTCAATGATATAAAATGTTTGGAGAGTCGTAAACCATTTCGAGATATTTAAAAATAAAAAAGGATTAAAATCAGGATATTTGAAATAATGTTCATCTCTGGTTTACAATTAAATCTCTTATTATTAGCATTTTTATTAGCTCTTATTAGCGTTTTTATATTTAAAATACTAAAAAGGTAAGTAATATTTTATCTGTTTACTAGCTAGATATCTTCCGAACGGAAGCGGCTAGCAAAATGCAATTTATATATTTACAACCAGCAGTGAAAACACTTTCAGACGTAATTTGAAATTTTCCAATCGCCAGATAAATAACGATTTTACGGAAATACGTTTTGTCTTATATTACCCGAATTTCACGTGCGGTTAATTTCGCTCTAAAGTTACAAATAAACAATTTTTTAATATTTTTTCGCTGTACACCATCTCGCATTTCCGACTAATTTCACGCTGTCATAACTTTTGAACAGCTCACCACAGAGACTTCTAGTCTTCACCAATCGATTCACCGTCCCAAAATTAGTCGGAAAACGTATATAATATAAAGCATATATGCATTTTATTTGTCGTTTTTCTGTTGATGTTTTATTTTCTTTTGCAATGTTTATCGTTGTTTATATTTAATTGATTTGTTTTTAGTTTCAGTTTTCCTTTTGTAATGTTTATTATAAACGTTTTCGTTTTAGATATTTAAATATTTTAGAATAAAATTCATACATATCCTATAGAGTTGCATTTCTTACCCACATTTCTTTCACTAGTATTTCACTAGATTTCTTTCTTTTCTTTAGATTTCTTAACCCTGGTGAAAATAAAGGGTCAAAGTACAATGAAGTATCGCCGATCTGTAACGAAGTGGTGTTTCCTTGACAAACGAAGTGTCGTTGAAGTGTTTCCGAGATAAACTTTAAAAAATTTGACCAAAACCCATCCGAAACTTGGACAAATTTTCACAAGTTTTGGACGAGTTTGGACAAATTTTCACAAGTTTTCAGAAGAAAATTTGTCGAAACTCGTCCAAAACTTGTGAAAATTTGCCCAAACACGTTCAAGACTTGTGTAAATTTGTCGAAACTCGTCAAAAACTTGTAAAAATTTGTCGAAACTCGTCAAAAACTTGTACAAATTTGTCCAAACCCAACCAAAACTTGCGCAAAAATTCCTAACTCGTCATAAACTTGTGAAAATTTGTACAAACTCGTCCAAAACTAGTTTAAATTTTACCAAACTTGTCCAAAATATGTGAAAATTGGTCGAAACTTGTTCAAAACTTGTGAAAATTTGTCCAAAATTGTCCAGAACTTGTGAAAATTTATGAATAGGAGTAACCATCCTGTCGATTAAATTTAAAAAAAAAATCACAAGTTTTGGACGAGTTTGGACAAATTTTCACAAGTTTTGGACAAGTTTCGACAAATTTTCACATGTTTTGGACGAGTTTGTACAAATTTTCAGAAGTTTATGACGAATTTGAACAAATTTTCCCAAGTTTTGGATGCGTTTGGACAAATTTTCACAAGTTTTTGACGAGTTTGGACAAATTTTCACAAGTTTTCAGAAGAAAATTTGTCGAAACCCGTCCAAAACTTGTAAAAATTTGCCCTAACTCGTTCAAGACTTGTGTAAATTTGTCGAAACTCGTCAAAAACTTGAAAAAAATTGTCGAAACTCGTCAAAAACTTGTAAAAATTTGTCCAAACCCAACCAAAACTTGCGCAAAAATTCCTAACACGTCATAAACTTGTGAAAATTTGTACAAACTCGTCCAAAACTTGTTAAAATTTCACCAAACTTGTCCAAAACATGTGAAAATTGGTCGAAACTTGTTCAAAACTTGTGAAAATTTGTCCAAAATTGTCCAAAACTTGTGAAAATTTGTGAATAGGAGTAACCATCCTATTGATTAAATTTAAAAAAAAATCACAAGTTTTGGACGAGTTTGTACAAATTTTCACAAGTTTATGACGTGTTAGGAATTTTTGCGCAAGTTTTGGTTGGGTTTGGACAAATTTTTACAAGTTTTTGACGAGTTTCGACAATTTTTTACAAGTTTTGGACGAGTTTGGACAAATTTACACAAGTCTTGGAAGCTTTTAGTTAAGAAATACCATCAACACTGAGAGTCGATATCGCGGAAACGGCGAAATGCGAGAAAATTGATTTTGGCGAAATCGTTATTTTTTTAGTTACAGCAAAATTTAAAAACGTTTCTGAAAGCATTTTTGCTGCTGATTACAGATATGCAAATTATATTTCGCTAGCTCTTTCGGTTTACTTTCGCCTGCAAAAATTGACAAAATTTTTATGAAATTTCGGCGCTCTAGTGGAGATCTCGGAAAGTCGTGATTTTGCCGTGGTCAATCTTAGTGTATTAATAGGATGATAACCTTCGGTTTGTTTCCGAGATAAACTTTATAAAATTTGACCAAACACATCCGGAATTTGGACAAATTTTCACAAGTTTTTGACGAGTTTGGACAAATTTTCACAAGTTTTCAGAAGAAAATTTGTCAAACCTCGTCCAAAACTTGTGAAAATTTGCCCAAACTCGTTCAAGGCTTGTGTAAATTTGTCGAAACTCGTCAAAAACTTGAAAAAAATTGTCGAAACTCGTCAAAAACTTGTAAAAATTTGTCCAAACCCAACCAAAACTTGCGAAAAAATTCCTAACTCGTCACTTACTTGTAAAAATTTGTACAAACTCGTCCAAAACTTGTTCAAATTTCACCAAACTTGTCCAGAACATGTGAAAATTGGTCGAAAGTTGTTCAAAACTTGTGAAAATTTGTCCAAAATCGTCCAGAACTTGTGAAAATTTATGAATAGGAGTAACTATCCTATTGATTAAATTTAAAAAAAAATCACAAGTTTTGGACGAGTTTGGACAAATTTTCACAAGATTTGAACAAGTTTCGACCAACTTTCACATGTTTTGGACAAGTTTGGTGAAATTTCAACAAGTTTTGGACGAGTTTGAACAAATTTTCACAAGTTTATGACGAGTTAGGAATTTTTGCGCAAGTTTTGGTTGGGTTTGGACAAATTTTTACAAGTTTTTGACGAGTTTCGACAAATTTTCACAAGTTTTGGACGAGTTTGGACAAATTTACACAAGTCTTGGAAGCTTTTAGTTAAGAAATACCATCAACACCGAGAGTCGATATCGCGGAAACGGCGAAATGCAAGGAAATTGATTTTTGCTCAATCGTTAAGAATAAGAATAAGAATAAGAAATTTATTAATCTTTTTCATTGTGATTACAATATAAGACAAGTCGAAATAAATACAAATTAAAAATATGTTTAAACATAACTGGTAAAACAATACATTTATTAAAAGATATAACAATATACAAATTATACAAGGTTTAGCTTGATGCTTCAAAGTTTCTTACTTGGTTTGTGAATTCAGCAACACTATAAAAAGCATGTTGGTGTAGAAATGATTTTAATTTTGTTTTAAAGTTATTGATACTTACCGTTGTCATTGAGTGCGGCAGTCTGTTATATAAATCGATACCTGATTTGTAAGGTGCTATTTTAAAAAAAGTATGTTTAAAATTATATGTAACTAATTTTCCGTTATTTCGTGTCGCGTAGCCGTGAACCTCGCTATATTTTACAAATTTGGCTTTATTGCTGTGAATAAAACAAAGTATTTTTAGAATGTATATACATGGTAGTGTTAATATTTTATATTCAATAAATGTGTTTCTACAAGTTTCGACGTAATTCAAATTAAACATTAATCGAATGATGCGCTTTTGCGTTACAAATAATCTGCTGGAACCATTAGATAATCCCCACACTGTTATATTGTAACTTAGATGTGAGTATACTACAGCATAATATATAGTTAAAATAGAATCAAGGTTTAGTTCATTTTTGAGTCGTGATATTAAATAATATGATTTATTTACTTTAGCACAGGTGAAATCTATATGTTTCTTCCACTGTAAATACTGGTCAATTATTATCCCCAGGTATTTCATGGTTTCAGATGTCTCTATCAACTTATTATTAAAAGTAAAAGTAATGGATTCATTCTTTTTATAGATGTTTGACAAATGCATAATTTCTGTTTTTTCAACATTAATAATTAATTTATTTAGTTTACACCATTCATTAAATTGAGACATGACTGAAAATATTCTGCTTTTAGCCTCATCTAATGTCTCAGCAGTAACTACGATCGCAGTATCGTCTGCATACATAAAGACCTCTCCGTCAGTTATGTGATTCGGTAAATCATTTACAAAAAGTAAAAATATCAGTGGGCCTAGTATACTCCCTTGAGGAGTCCCCATATTCATTGTAAATATGTCTGAGAGTGATTCCTTATATTTTACTGTATATTCTCTTTCGCTGAGATATGATGTAATCCAGTCATTTATGAAGTTTCGAAAGCCTATATTAAATAATTTAGTACGTAATAAATCGATATCAATAGTGTCAAACGCCTTTTTTAAATCAAATAAAATGATAAATGTGTGTTTTTTGTTATCTAAATTGTTTAAACATGATTGTACTAAATTTATGCACGCTGTCTCTGTAGACCTACCGTGGCGGAATCCATATTGTTTATCATTCAATATATTATATTTTTCAAGAAAGCAAAATATTCTCTTACACATAATTTTTTCAATAATTTTGGACAAGATACTTAATAAACAAATCGGTCGATAGTTGGTTATATCTGTATCATCCCCTTTTTTAAATAGCGGTATTATTTGTCCGATCTTCAACGGCTTGGGGTAGTTGCCCTGTGAAACTGAGATATTAATTATATTACATAAGAAAGGTGCAATGATATCTGCATTCGCTTTAACTAATTTAACCGGAATTTCGTCAAGGCCCGAGGAATTAGTGTTTCGTAGGGATATTATAACAGAAATTATTTCAATCTCAGATACTGGGGTAAAGCAAAATGTGTTGTAGTGATACTGTGTGTTATCGAGAGAAGTATTATTAGTACTATTTGAGAAAATATTTAGGTCCTTGATCGATTGTTCAAAAAATGTCGCGAACTTATTGGAAACTTCATAATTACTTTTACAAATTTCATTATTGGTAATTAAATAATCAATCGATGTCATTGATACTTTATCTAAATTTGGAAATTTCTGAATTCGAGTGACATCCTTTAAAGAAAGAAATAAATTATGTGCCAATAACAAGTCATTTAGAGAATCTGTCATTTTATTTTTAATTAGATTGTCTATATTCAAGTCCCCGCAGATGATAACGGTTTCAAATTGTTGATTTACAATATCTAATAGACGATTAAGTTGATTAAAAAATAGATCGGTTATATCACTAGCATTATTAGGTGGCCTATAAATTGCAATAATACAAGTTTTCATGCCCACTGATATTCCACAGCACTCAATGACGTTTTCGATAGCTAGATTCTTTATAATTTTTAATAATTTGATTTGTTGTAAAATATTATGTTTTATAAATATTGCACTTCCACCGTGTTTATTCGTTTGTCTAGAGAAGTGAGCTATCAATTCGTAGCCGATAATCTTAAAAGCATCAAGCTGAGTTTCATCCAGCCAGGTTTCGGTGAAACATAAAATATTAAATTTAAAATTACTACATAGTACATCAATTAAATTTGATTTGTGAAAAATTGACCGTATATTAATATGAAATAGGTTTATCGTTAAACAGTGTTTAGTTTTAATATCTTGAAGTCCACTGCTGCATGTTACCACCTCGCTTTTCTCGGTACGACGAATTCCATTTGCGACGGTTGTTCGATCGAAATAACTGCACTTTTATTCCTTCGCACCAGAAATTTTCATTTAAAATAGTTTCCGCCACATTTTTGGGAACGGAGACTTTGAAGCTGGAGTGGTAGTTGTTGGCGCTTTTTAATTTATTGACGTAAAATGGTCGTGAAGGTAGTTTTTTTTTCAGATAATCAAGTACGTTATCCTCGTTTGTATTTGCGTGTAAGTTAGAAACGTAAATTATTGTCATTGGAGCTGCAGAGACGATTTCATTCTCTTCGGGTTTCTTAACTCCCGTTATAGTATTTGAGGTCTTTGAGTCTGCTACTGTTAATTTGCTATTACTGGATCGAATAACAGCTTCCTTAGCTTTGGCTACGTTTTGTGAAGATAACAATGCATTTTTGCTGGAGTCAATATTTGTGGTTTTTGTTTTTAATTTTTTATTTTCATTCGTAAGACCTTGTCTGGGATTAATCGAGGCTGAGGAGATAGTATGCGGTTGATTTGCAAATTTTAAAGGAGATGTATTTGTCAATTTTAAAGGAGATGTGTTGGTTGGAGAATTACACGCATCTTTTTCAAGTACCTGGATTTTGAAAAGTAGTAGAGCGTGCTTATCTTCCATTTCAGACACAAGTTTATATAAAAGTTTGTTTTCGCTTGTGAGGTGTTCATTTTGTTTAATTAGGTCTCTAATTAAGGAATTGCTTTTATTTACCTCCACTTCTATCACTGTCTCATTTGACGAATTTAATAAGTCGTCCATATTTAAAACGTTTTCTGCGGGTTCACAACATTTTATATGATTTTCATCAATCGTTATTATATCACTATAATATTTAACGCACCCAGGGTGCATCACAATACCACAGTTTATACATTTTAGTCCAGAAACTGGCATAGTCTTGCACTTTTTACATTTTTTTGCTGTAGCACTCGCATTCACGTCTGTATTGGCCGCCATCTTTTCAGAATATAATGTTCGTTATTTTTTTAGTTACAGCAAAATTTAAAAACGTTTCTGAAAGCATTTTTGCTGCTGATTACAGATATGCAATTTATATTTCGCTAGCTCTTTCGGTTTACTTTCGCCTGCAAAAATTAAAGAAATTTTTATGAAATTTCGGCGCTCTAGTGGAGATCTCGGAAAGTCGTGAATTTGCCGTGGTCAATCTTAGTGTATTAATAGGATGATGAACTTCGGTTTGTTTCCGAGATAAACTTTAAAAAATTTGACCAAACCCATCCGGAATTTGGACAAATTTTCACAAGTTTTGGTCGAGTTTGGACAAATTTTCACGAGTTTTCAGAAGAAAATTTGTCGAAACTCGTCCAAAACTTGTGAAAATTTGCCCAAACTCGTTCAAGACTTGTGTAAATTTGTCGAAACTCGTCAAAAACTTGTAAAAAATTGTCGAAACTCGTCAAAAACTTCTAAAAATTTCTCCAAACCCAACCAAAACTTGCGAAAAAATTCCTAACTCGTCATAAACTTGTGAAAATTTGTACAAACTCGTCCAAAACTTGTTAAAATTTCACCAAACTTGTCCAAAACATGTGAAAATTGGTCGATAGTTGTTCAAAACTTGTGAAAATTTGTCCAAAATCGTCCAGAACTTGTGAAAATTTATGAATAGGAGTAACCATCCTATTGATTAAATTTAAAAAAAAATCACAAGTTTTGGACGAGTTTGGACAAATTTTCACAAGTTTTGGACAAGTTTCGACAAATTTTCACATGTTTTGGACGAGTTTGTACAAATTTTCGGAAGTTTATGACGAATTTGGACAAATTTTCCCAAGTTTTAGATGCGTTTGGACAAATTTTCACAAGTTTTTGACGAGTTTCGACAAATTTTCACAAGTTTTGGACGAGTTTGGACAAATTTACACAAGTCTTGGAAGCTTTTAGTTAAGAAATACCATCAACACCGATAGTTGATATCGCGGAAACGACGAAATGCAAGGAAATTTATTTTGGCGAAATCGTTATTTTTTTAGTAACAGCAAAATTTAAAAACGTTTCTGAAAGCATTTTTGCTGCTGATTACAGATATGCAAATTATATTTTGCTAGCTCTTTCGGTTCACTTTCGCCTGCAAAAATTGAAGAAATTTTTATGAAATTTCGGCGCTCTAGTGGAGATCTCGGAAAGTCGTAAATGTGCCGTGGTCAATCTTAGTGTATTAATTGGATGATGACCTTCGGAAAACGATGCCGCAATCGGTTTTTAATTATCTGCAACCGTTACCGAGATATCTACTTAGCAAATCGAGAATCGGGAAAATTTCAGTTTGAAATTTATCGACGAATTAATGAATATTTCCGGACAATTTATACATCCACTTGTTCGTCTTGTCGTGTAGTTTCCGTGTGCCCGAAATGATTTCGCTGCTCTTTACCGTTTTCGAAAAAATCGAAAAAAACCGAAAAAGCATGAATTTTTCGAACGAAATGAAGAAAAATTTTTGTCCAAAATTTTTTTCGTGATTTTTTTTTTGGTTATACGAAGAATATCGAAGTGCTGAAAACGGTTTTCCAGTTTATTTCGCTCAAAAGATATAAATATAAAAATTTTATATTTTTTTTCGCTGTACACAATCACGCATTTCCTACTGATTTGACGCTGTCATAACTTTCGAACCGCTCACCACAGAGACTTCTAGTCTTCACCAATCGATTCAGCGTCCCAAAATTAGTCTGAAAACTTATATAATATTCCCTAGGAAGCTTTCAGTTAAGAAATACCATCGACACCGGGAGTCGAGACGTCGGAAACCACGAAATGCGAGAAAATCGATTTTTTCAAAATCGTTATTTTTTGAGTCACAGCAAAATTTAAAAACGTTTCTGAAAGCATTTTTGCTGCTGATTACAGATATGCATATTATATTTCGCTAGCTCTTTCCGTTCACTATCGCCTGCAAAAATTGAAGAAATTTTTAAGAAATTTCGGCGCTCAAGTAGAGATCTCGGAAAGTCGTGATTTTTTTGCGGACAATCTTAGTGTTTTAATAGGAAAATGACCTTCTGAAAACGTTGCCGCAATCTGTCTTTGATTATCTGCAACCGTTTCCGAGTCATCTACTTAGAAAATCGAGAATCGGGTAAATTTCAGTTTGAAATTACTCGACCAATTATTGAATCTTTCCGGACAATTTACACATCGACTTGTTCGTCTAGTCGAGTAGTTTTTGAGTGCCGAAAATGATTTCGCTGCTTTTTTCCTTTCCTGAGAAAATCGAAAAAAACCGAAAAATCTCAAATTTTTCGAACGAATTGATGAAAAATTTTTGTTGAAAATTTTGTTGTAAATTTTTGTCGTGATTTTTTTTCGGTTACCTGAAGGAAATCGAAGTGGTGAAAACAGTTTTCCAGTTTATTTCGCTCTAAGGTTACAAATAAACAAGTTTCATATATTTTTTCGCTAGACATTATCTTGCATTTTCGACTGATTTCACGCTGTCATAAGTTTTGAACGGCTCTCCACAAAAACTTCTAGTCTTCACCAATCGATTCAGCGTCCAAAAGTTAGTCGAAAAACATATAATGTTCCCTTGGAAGCTGTTAGCTGAGATACCATCGTCACTCTTACATTTCAATTCTCTGCTCGGTCAATTTTTAAGCGATTTGGACAAATTTGGTCTCGAAAGATGCGTGAGGAATTTGACTAAGCTTTATTCTGCAGGAAAAAGTTGCAATAAGTCAGAAGAAACGGCCAGAAATACCAAAATAAGTGTAAAATATGCCATATGTCGGACATTTTGAGCATTTAAACGAAATAAACCGGAAAATCGTGTTCAGCCCTTTCATTTCCTTAGGATGAACTGACAAAAGGTCCTAAAATTTTCCGAAAAAATCGCGAAAAAAATCCATCGTTTTGTTCAGGAAAAAAGTGCATTTTCAGTTTTTTGCCAATTTCTCTAAAACTACAAATCCCAACGATACTATTTTCGGCATACTGAAACTAGACGAACAAATCGATGTGTAAATTGTTTGGAAAGATTCAAGCTTTCATAGCGAAATTCTGAATTGAAATTTTCCAGAATTTCGAATTCACAAAGCTACATCACGAGAACGGTAGCAGATACTTAAAAACCGACTACGGTATCGTCTTCGGTAGGTCATTTCCCTAAGGGTACACATAGATTTCCTTGAAAATATCAATTAGTTTTTAAGATCTGTGCTAGCTGGACCGAGTTTCCCGATATTTCAATAAGTTCCAAACCACGGTGGTGCATGCATAAGTTTCTTTTAGTATGCATATCTTAGATCTTAGTAAAGGCGGTCACCCCAACATGTCCCGTCGGTCCACCGGTCGATTGCGATTAAATGCCCACCCCTGGTCTAGTTTATCTAGTTTAGTCTGTATTATCTGGCGTGCATTACACAGCCGAGTCAATCTATGAATTTGAATAAAACATTTAAATTTACATCATTATTATCAATTGGATCTTAATCTGGATTAAATTCGAAACTATGCGATCTAAATTTACTGAGCTTGTACTCACGCGCAACATCGATTAGGTAACGTAATAAATATAACGACATCGAATGTGTGTATTGCGTTACATAAATTTGGAATTCAAATGAGAAATTTACATTTATGGATTTGTATTATTTAGATGGGAAGAATTTCCGATTGCAATTTTATTTGCAGCACGTTTTTTTTTCGCTTCATCTTTCCCGCAGATTTGTTTACCTGAATATTTATACGCGAACTCCACTCGCGATTTTTACGTGGCGAAATAAAATTGCTTTATTTCCAAATAAAATTATATTTTTGAAAATCGAAATATTTGAATTCGATATAAATATTAATTTAAATTCTTCTCGATTAATATTTTAGTTTGTCTAATCTCATTCCTCAAAATTATAATCACTTCGGTTTTACGGTGCCTCCAAGAAAACTAAACTAATGGATGATAATTAAATCAAGAATTTTGTTTTCGCGAATAAGCCATCTTCAGCCACGCAAATATCATTTCATGCGTTGTTTTGTCTGTGTCTTCCTCGCCAATAGTTCTTCATTCTTTCGGACTGATCCCTTGTCTTTTCTGCAGTCCATTCCCCTCGCTTGGGTGCTTGCTTTACATCCACAGGACGTTTAAATTTATATATTATCTTTCTGCTCTTTTCTCGGTCCAAACAGTCTTCCATATAAATAATAATGTTTGAAGGTTTGATAGAGAGTATATTAACGTATGGAGCAGAAATCTTGAGCTGGAAAGAACTGGAAGAGAGTGCAAGAGAAATATCGGAAATGGGTGTTCGGTAAATGGGTGTTCAATGGGTAGACAGAGAAACTCCGGGATACATAGTGAGAGAGGAATGTAGAAGGGGCAAACTGAAAACTGGCAAGAAAGCAACTAAGTTTGAAGATGGAATGAAGAGAAGGGAAGACTGCAGGTTACTGACGGAATGTTAGAAGGAAAGGAAGGAAATGAATGGAAGAGAGGATTATTACCAAAGAAATATATACGCGAGTGGGTGAATGGAGGTGAGACAAGGACTGGCATACAGATACGAAGAGAAAGAATAAGGGAATCCATACGCTCCTCATATATACTCTCCTAATTTCCTCGCCATTATCTTCCACAAATGAAGATAATGGCGAGGGAATGAAAAGAGTGGATTCAGATGTGGAAATGAGGAGAGAGAAAATAGAATGAGTAGGATGTGCTATGTGGAGAGAGTGATAGTGGAGCATATGTGGAATGAATTTGTAGGGATACAAGAAAGAGAAGGAAGGAAAGGAGAAGAAATAGTGAATGAAGATGGAAGAGAGATACAGAGAATGAAAGAAGTATGGAAGAGGAGGGAAGGGTTGGATAACGAAAAGAGGGGGCAGGGCAAGAGAAGCTTATCGAGAAATTTGTGATACTATTTTTAAATGGCACATTATGTTAATTAAATGTAAAGACAGGGATCCAGAAACCCCATCTGATTTAGTAAAGTTAAGCAAGTATCAATCATTAAATAATTTCTGTGCAAATTTAACAGAAGAGTCAGAATTAGTAGGCAAGGGAAGAGGTCAAAATCCACATGGACTGTAGCACCACAGGAAGGAGGAAGAAGGATTGAGACAGACAGGGCCGTACTTGGGCTCCTCGCCGCCCCGGTGTAACAACAATATCTCCACCCTTATTAACCTTTTGCACTCCAAACGAGTTTTTTAATATAACACCTTGCGTTGTCGCGACAGCGGCGACAACGGAGAGCAAAGGATTAACATTTAGAGCGAGGCCACACAATGCGTTAACGGTGCGGTGCGGCTCCGCACCACAATTAATACGAGCTATAGGGTGCCACACGGAAGGTACGGCACCGCAGTCGAACCAGGAACGATCGCAGCGCATCACCCCTCTAAGCCTCGTCTCGCAGGTCACAAGCGCCTACGGTGCGACGCCGCACGGCGGCCCAACGCATCATGTGATATGGCATAATGATTTGTATGTAGGATGACGTTGCGGCACCGCTTCAGCATAAGTAAGAACGAGGCCCCACGATGCGTTAACGGTGTGGTACGGCACCGCACCGCAATTAATTCGAGCTATAAGGTGCCACGCCCTAGGGTGCGGCACCGCAGTCGAACGCTGTTTACCGAGGTGCGGGACGCCGCAACGTCAATGACTCAACTTATTTTTAAAATCATCGTGTATTTTATCCCACAATGCAGGTCTTTCTTGTACTAAAGATATAAGGAAATCAATATTGTCGGTACTCATTGTAAGAAAGATAAATATTAATATTTTTAAAATAAACACGTTCGATACAATACTGCGATGGCGGCACGATGCACTCCGGCGCCGTAGCGCATCACCCCTCCCCGCCTCG
Source organism: Phosphuga atrata (assembly GCA_944588485.1). Classification (NCBI taxonomy): domain Eukaryota; kingdom Metazoa; phylum Arthropoda; class Insecta; order Coleoptera; family Silphidae; genus Phosphuga; species Phosphuga atrata. The sequence goes on from OX155893.1 coordinate 103,125,938, forward strand.
TCTCGCAGGTCACAAGCGCGGAGCGCCTACGGTGTGACACCGCACGGCGGCCCAACGCATCGTGTGACATGGCATAGTGGCATAATGGCATGTATATGTAGGATGACGTTGCGGCACCGCTCCAGCATACGTAACGCATCGTGTGGCCTCACCCTTAGGCATCGTGTGGCCTCACCCTTGCGCATCGTGTGGCCTCACCCTTAATCCGAACAGACCCGATACACAAAATGCAGCTTACTAATATTATACTAGAGTCAAGAAGATTTACAATTCCAAGATCCAACATTACCATCAACAGAGCCATAAAGACAATTTTAAATGTTAAATTTAAAATAATATCCAAATAAATTATTGTTTTTTCTCATCAAAATCAACAAAATAAAGAAGATGTTCCGTGAAAACTTCAGGATTTGCGAAGCATTCCATTGCATGGAAAGTTTGTGAAAACCTGTTCTAGACTACACTTTCTTTTAGTAGTCGTTAATTAGAGTTGGCGTCGTTAATCAATTAAATTATTTTATCTACGACCACTATTGTACAGTTCGTGGACTATGTAAATACATCATACCACACACATATGTAACAATCCGCGATTAATGTTATGTAATAATTCAAAATCACCCTTGCTTGTTTGGTTTACGATTCGTTGATTGGTTGAGAGCTGCACGTTCATACTATTTTTAAATATAGTACTTCGTGATTTCCAAACAATCATTAAACGTCACATCATTCACATAGAAGCTGTCACTCATTTCGTATTTTCACGTTTAAATTTAACGGAAACTACAAATAAGTACTAAATAAAAAGGCATGTAACCATTCTGTGTTTCTTTTCATTTCTATCAAGTTAAATAAGCTTGAAGGTGTTACATCAAACATATTTTTCTTATTAAACAGAAACAAATTAGTGTGGTCGTAGATAAAGTATAGTACATAACTCGAGTTGTAAGACAATTACGTACTCGCGAAATTTTGCCCTGTCCGCTACGCGGGTCCGCTACTACGGTGGGTAACTGTTTTGTCGTACGTAATATGCTTCTTACAACTCTTGTCACGTAATATACTATTGCCTCAAATTATTTTTCGTAATCATGAATCCTATTATTGATCTTGGGCTAATGTACGTCCATATTTGTTAACGCTAGATATGTGTCGATTTATCGGCTCGAACAGTAACAAATACTATTTCACAGACTATCCATTTCGCTGTGCATGTATCAATATGCACAGATCATCTGGACCCTGCCGATATTGTATCTTATATCACAATATCGACAGGGCCGATAGCAATATCAAATACGCAGTAGCTTATATTACACAGTTGTATTAGATAGTAATACCAATATCAATTACATATTATTTCCACGTTTAATTTTAAAATGCATTAGACTAGTCTAGCTAACCTATTTGGTTAGACTGCATCCATTAAGTGGAAGTCTTGTGTATTCAATATTGGCTTAATTTATATTTATCTACAAAGTATTGACTAGCGGTAGAATAGGTGCTTGTCCGTTTACTCTTCAATATATTCTGCCAAAAATATTATGTGATTCAATACATTTACAGAAATTCAATTTTGCGCTTTTAATCGCCTGTTGAAAAAATATTACTAATTCACCTATCCGTAAGCGGGTTGGATGGGGGAAGTATCCTGTGGATCGGTGCCAAGAGATTGGAGTCCTGCGCCAAATGTGCAAACACTTGAACCGCTCCGACACTCGAAATCGATGGCAAAAACTAAACGGCGAGAGGCGAGATCAACATCCTTGCCGGAATAAAAAAAGGGACAACCGCGAAGGATAATAAAGAATGATTACGTTACACGATATAAAAATGCCCAGACAAAAAATAAATACAGGGAGGACTCGGGACAAGAAGGGAATTCGGTGAAATTGGACAAAACGGACATAAAAAGGTACCTAGCGAAATGTAGGATGAAAATATTTTCGTCTGGAAATGCGTTTATTATCTACTTTTCAAGATACCATCTAGAATTTAATCCATCGGATGCCGCAAAAAAGTGTTATCACACTTATTAACAGATAAATCTCGGAACTTTATTTCTCTTGTCGATTTTAGAGTTAAGAAATAAAGCACAATACAGATTATGTTTTGTGCAATGAAAGTTTGTATGAGAGTGCTATTGGATATGCGGTATTAGTAGCAAGGACGATATCAGAGAGAATTGAAGAGGTGTTGGTTTATACTTGATGGTCTATAATTGCCGGTGGAGTAATAAACTTGCGTGATCTTCACGTGATTTTCGGGGGATGATTCCCTATTGGTCAGTGCAAACGCTTTTGAAGCGTAGATCACGCAGGCGAAACTTTAAACCAGTACACCAGTCCGGTTGTATGCCACGTACTCTCGAGTTTTCAGTGACTCAGTGACGTTTTTATTGACTCTGCTATATCTGAAACGTCACGTTAGTATTTGTATTTGGTTATAGTATTGGGATTTATATTTTCCGCACAAAAGTAAAATTTGGCAAAGCAATGTAAATCAGGCTTTTTACAACGTCACTACGAACTATCACGTGAACGCCGCGTGATCACTCCACGGGGTCGCTGCGGCAACTTTAGTCTCTTGCTTAGTCTCTTAGTCTCTAGCTTAACTTGCAGTGAAGCTAGAAATATTTAATTAGAAACCCATAAATTCATATTTTGCCATTCGTATACAATTAGATAAATCGGGAAAAAGTAAGTAAACAAAATAATCAATTTTGCAATAATTATTTTCTCATCCATAGAACGTTGAGCTGTTATTTTCATCAGAAACGAGAGTATCGATTTTCGTTTAAAAATGATTCCGAAAATTAAAATCGGCCGGCACGTTCTCGATTAATTCCTTGTGCGGGCTTCTAAAACTTGTATTACACTTGAGTTTATGTAAACTCAGTTTATATTTTAAAGCGCACTTCATTTTCTTACAAAGTCACGGAATGTTTCATCGTTTAGCTCCTCCGTCGATCCATATCGTCAAGCAAATATTTCTTTGTAATATTATTTACCAGAGTTTTATTATATGCACATGAAATTTTATTTTTGTTTTGAAATGCACAATATTTCATTGCTATATTGATTCTGATTTTCACAATTCCTGACAAATTGAATTGATATTTACTAAACCCTCGCTCGACAATTCATTCTCCACTAAGGAGAAGGGGCTACGATACATGGGTCATCGATTCTATCCATTTTTTTGGTTCCGTAGCGAAAACGGAACCCTTATAGGATCACTTTGTTGTCCGTCTGTCTGTCTGTCCGTCTGTCTGTCAAGACCATTTTTCTCAGGAACGCGTAGAGGTAACAAGTTGAAACTTGTATCAAATACTCTGTGGTCTGCGGTCTCTTTCAGCTGTGAAAAAATCAAACTTGTAAGTCAATGCGATCAAAAGATATAACCGTATATGTCGCAAATTTTGCGATTTCACAAGGGAATCAAAACCTATAGGGTACTTCCCGTTGACCTAGAATTATGAAATTTGGCAAGAAGCGGTGTCTTACAGCACATGTAAAGGGAAAATACCTTACTTACAAGTTTTTACGGAACCCTCGGTGCGCGAGTAACAACTCGCACTTGGCCGGTTTTTTAGTACACGTGTAGGTCATGACCAGGAGTATAATAGATGCAAATGCCGTGAAAGTATCTCCGCTCATAAGTCAATGATACATCAAAATTGAACATGAAATTTCACATTTGTACATGGAGTTTCAAGTAATATAATGTACTACACTATATCTTCTATATACTCACTGCAATACGCTAATAGTATATTACCTAACGAGAGTTGTAAGAAGCATATTACGTACGAGCGCAACAGTTATTCGTTATGCGTAATTCCGCGAGTACGTAATTGCCTTACAACTCGAGTTATGTACTATACTTTATCTACGACCACACTAATTTGTTTCTGTTTAATAGATATTCTTAGGCGTTTAAACAGCTCAAAATTTTAAATATTTTTTTAAACTTAATTACAGCCCTTTTAAACATTATTTATATTTAAAATGAGATGTCATGGTTTGAACCAAATTAATAATAGAATTGAAATTATCGTAGTGATAATTTCTTACTTTCAATTCTAGTATTTATATTTTTTACTATGTTATAACGGTGTAAACAGTGAATTAAAAATATTAAAAACACATGCATATTCAGATGATAGTTTCAATATATTTAACTTAATAAAATAATTAATCCCTACAACTGGTGAGTTTACTGATGCCCACAATAATTCTTAAAGCTCTTTTTTCTAGTTTGTTCTCTTAATTCTGTTGTGATTGGTCCTTATTCCCATGCAACTATTCCATGTTCTTAACCAGGGGTGCGGAAAGGTATTTTTGGGGAAGCGGAAGATGTTTATACCCTTTGCTTAAATTAAAAAGATATTATGCTGCAAATAATAGAAGACATAAGAGTCAGTCCACTAAAAGTAAGTATACAACTGGATGAGTCAACTGATGTTGATAATTCCAGCCAGCTCTTGTTATTTGTGCGATATGTAAAAGAAAAAGAAATTATAGAAGAATTTCTATTTTGTGAGCCACTGGAGTTGACTTCGAGAGGAATTTATGTTTTCAATCACATCAAAGATTTTTTTTTAATATCATTTTCCAATGAATGTGATTGGCACTGATGAGGCCCCGGCAATGTTAGGCAAAAAATCCGGATTTTTTTCACACATGAAAAGAGAATTACCGCAAGTTACAATAACGCATTGCATGTTGCATCGCCATGCACTTACATCGAAAGCTTTGCAAGAAAGTTTAAAACAACACCTAACATGCATTTTTCGTGCCTTTTGTGAAGAAATCGGCGCTGATCATACCGTACTTCTATATCACACCGAAATACGATGGCTCTCTAAGGACTGCAAAATTATCTTCATTTATTGGAAAACTGGAAATTTGGATACGTCGACTCGAAAATGAGAATTTTGAAAACTTTCCCTTGCTTGATTCAATTCTTGTAGAAAATGAAAACAATACTATTATTGCAATACATTTAAAACGATTGAGCGATTTTCGGCACCGATCAACAGAAGGGGAAATGTGTATCGACCTGGGCCGAAATCGCGCGATTTACCTATTAATTTACTTCGCGAATTTACTTTTTCGAGTGTGAGAAGCGTAAAGACAAAAATCGAAGCGCGAACCAAGCTCGACCGACACGTGCACGCATTTAAGTTTATCGTTTCAAGTTAAGTTTAACCAGGGGAGTAATAACGAGCCGAAAGGGCTGCAGCAGCATTCAACGTCTGGAAGACAACAATTTTAAGGGATCCCTCCACCCATTATCCTCATTTCCTCTCTTAAAATAGGCGTCGGAAGGACGATCCACACGTGGCGGAGACGCGAGCGACCCTAACAGGTAAGTGATTAGACCAGCCATGTTTTAAAATTAGAGAATTTGATTTTCGTGAGACACGGTTCAAACACATTCAATGGATATTTTTCTACTGGAAATATTACCAAAACTCAGAGATGGATATTGGATCCATTTCTATATAACCTAATATTCGATGGACGATAGTGATTTCAAAAAATACGATCTTATTGAAATGCGAGACAGTGGACATATTCAAATGGAATTCGAACATTTAGAATTACAACAATTCTGGTGGACACAGTTAGAACGTCCTCCACATTTGGCGAAAGAAGCATTGCAATTACTTCTACCATTTGCCACCACCTACCTGCGTGAAATAGGATTTTCATCCCTTTTGCATATAAAAACTAAAGCGAGAAATCGCTTAAATGCTGACAAAAGTGATGACTTACGCGTTTCCCTTTCAAAAAAAGAGCCTGCCTTCAGAAATATTATAACGAATAAGCAACAACAGTCTAGCCATTAATAAAAGTAATATTGTTTTGTATTTTATATACAGGGTGGGGCACATAAAGTGTTACAGAACAATAACAGTCAAACTATTGATTATATTCAAAAAAGTTTCAGACAAATATTTTAGGGATCGAGAGTGCCGTTATACTGGACCACTCTATTTTTTTATCGGTGGAGGCGCTGAAGCTACGTCAAGGTCACCTCCACTTTTTTAAATGGAATCATGTATTTTTTTTTTCGATATTATTGCCGATTTTAAGGCGAATTCAACGACCTGCAACACAAGGTCATTCTAGTCATGCAAATTATGAAAATAGTCGAAAAATATCGGAATAATCACTTTCAAAGGATCGACTAACCTTGGTTTTCTGTTGACATATCAGTTAGTCACGGTTTACCTTCTAATGTGAAAACATTGAATCGCGAAAATGAACGAATTTCAAGAACCTTTTGATATGTTGATGGTGTTGGGCGAATGCCGTAAAAATTACAGAAACGCCCGAGATTTGTATGCGGCTCGTTAGCCGGATAGGCGACAAAAATCGGACATGGCTTTTAAGCATTTAGCTGACAATTTCTGTCGCTTCGGTACAGTGAAAGAAGCACGAGTGAAACGTCCACCGATTACTAATGAAAATAATGCGGCTGCTATGTTAGCTTTTGTTGCACTAAATCCACATTCGAGCAGCAGGCAAATGGAAAGAGAGAGTGGAATTAGTCGGCGATCTGTGTTAAGGATCTTGCATAAACACAAGTTCCATCCGTATCGTATGTCATTACACCAGGAATTGTACGGCAATGACTTCCTAAATCGCGTTAATTTCTGTAATTGGATTCGTAGAAAAATGCGCACAGATGTTTCATTTTTGAGTCACGTGTTTTTTTCTGACGAATCTAACTTCAGAAATACGGGAAATATGAATAGGCATAACATGCATTACTGGGCAAATGAGAATCCTCGATGGATGAGAGCTGTACCATTTCAACATCCGTGGTCCGTTAATTGTTGGTGCGGCATTGTCAGCGATCACGTCATTGGTCCATATTTTTTTGAAGGTTGCTTGACTGGGCAAGTTTACGCGAACTTTCTGCAAAATGTACTGCCTAAATTACTAGAAGACGTGCCCTTGTATGTTCGCATGAACATGTGGATGCAACACGACGGTGCACCACCCCATTATGCTCTGTGTTCAAGGCAAGTGATGAATGAGATTTTTGGCGAAAAGTGGATAGGACGAGGCGGTCCTGTAGCTTGGCCACCTCGTTCGCCAGATCTAACATCACCCGATTACTTTTTATGGGGGTTTATCAAAGATCGCGTAATGACGGTAGCACGTACCACGCCTGATGACATGAAGGAAAGAATCCTCCGAGCTTGTACCGAAATTACACCACAAATGTTGGCTGAAGTTAGACGGTCTGTTCACCAGCGGATTAACAAGTGTTTACAAGTCGAGGGTCACCACTTCGAGCATCTTCTGTAGGTAAACCGAAACCAAGGTTAGTCGATCCTTTGAAAGTGATTATTCCGATATTTTTCGATATTTTCGACTATTTTCATGCTTTGCATGAGTAGAATGACCTTGTGTTGCAGGTCGTTGAATTCGTCTTAAAAACAGCAATAATATTATCGAAAAAAAATACATGATTCCATTTAAAAAAGTGGAGGTGACCTTGACGTAGCTTAAGCGCCTCCACCGATAAAAAAATATTGTGGCCCAGTATGACGGCCTTCTCGAACACTTTATCGAACTTTAATTTGAAACATTTTTGGATATTATTAATAAATTGTGAGTTATTGCTCTGTAACACTTTATGTGCCTTTTTAATTCTTATGTGCCTTTTTCATTCGTTTCTTTGACCTTGTGTTGCAGGTCGTTGAATTCGTCTTTAAACCGGCAATAATATTATCGAAAAAAAAATACATGATTCCATTTAAAAAAGTGGAGGTGGCCTTGACGTAGCTTCAGCGCCTCCACCGATAAAAAAATAAAGTGGTCCAGTATGACGGCCCTCTCGATCCCTAAAACATTTGTCTGAAACTTTTTTGAATATAATCAATACTTTGACTCTTATAGCTCCGTAACACTTTATGTGCCCCACCCTGTATAAAATGTACTTTTGTTTTAATGAACAATAAATTTTGCAAAAAAATTATTTCTTAACAAAAAAATTAAACTCATTTTTCAATGGGGTGCCAAATTAATTATGAAAAACCAAGACATAATTTAGAAAATTCGCGTTTAAAAATCGTGTCTTAGTTCTGGTGTCTTGAGGAACCAATACAAAATTTTTAAAATTCGCGTTTTAAAATCGTATCTTAGATGTGGTGCCTTGAGGAAACAGGACAAAATTTTGAAAATACTCGTTTCAAAATGCTGTCCTAATTATGGAACCGTGAGGAACTAAGATATAATAATGAAAAATCGTGTCCTAATTATGGAGCTTTGAGAAACCAATAAAAAAATTTGAAAATTCGCGTTTTAAAATCGTTTCTTAGTTGTGGTGCCTTGAGGAAACAAGAAAAAAAAATTGAAAATCCGCGTTTCAAAATCCTGTCCTAATTATGGAACCTTGAGGAACATTATATAATTTTGAAAAATCGTGTCTTAATTATGGAGCCTAGAGGAACCAAGACATAATTTAGAAAATTCGCGTTTCAAAATCGTGTCTTAGTTGTGGTGTCTTGAGGAACCAATACAAAATTTTGAAAATTCGCGTTTTAAAATCGTATCTTAGTTGTGGTGCCTTGAGGAAACAAGACAACATTTTGAAAATACGCGTTACAAAATTCTGTCCCAATTGTGGAACCTTGAGGAACTACAATATAATTTTGAAAAATCATGTCCTAAATATGGAGTTTTGAGGAACCAAGACATAATTTAGAAAATTCGCGTTTAAAAATCGTGTCTTAGTTCTGGTGTCTTGAGGAACCAATACAAAATTTTGAAAATTCGCGTTTTAAAATCGTATCTTAGATGTGGTGCCTTGAGGAAACAGGACAAAATTTTGAAAATACTCATTTCAAAATGCTGTCCTAATTATGGAACCGTGAGGAACTAAGATATAATAATGAAAAATCGTGTCCTAATTATGGAGCTTTGAGAAACCAATAAAAAAATTTGAAAATTCGCGTTTTAAAATCGTTTCTTAGTTGTGGTGCCTTGAGGAAACAAGAAAAAAAATTGAAAATCCGCGTTTCAAAATCCTGTCCTAATTATGGAACCTTGAGGAACATTATATAATTTTGAAAAATCGAGTCTTAATTATGGAGCCTAGAGGAACCAAGACATAATTTAGAAAATTCGCGTTTCAAAATCGTGTCTTAGTTGTGGTGTCTTGAGGAACCAATACAAAGTTTTGAAAATTCGCGTTTTAAAATCCTGTCCTAATTATGGAACCTTGAAGAACTAAACCTATTTTCAGATTCAATGGGGTACCAAACCTATTTTCAGATTCAATGGGGTGCGTCTCACTTAAAAGGTTAAGAAACACTGATCTAGACTATGGAAATGAGCAAAGGAGTGCTTTAATAGCATTTCAGTATTAACCAAAATCAAAAGTAGACGGGAAGGGAAAACTATTTCATTGTTTATTTTCTTTTCCCCTCTACTTCTGAATGTCTATATATTCCTTATGTTTTGCAGGTTTTGTTTTATTAATTGAATAAGATAAATAATAATAAATGATAATATAAAATAAGATAATTAATTATTAAGAGAAATAATTATATAATATTTAAAATTTGTTTGCTCATGCGTGCGAAGTACTTCCTGGCGCACGTTTTTAAATACGAGAAATGCCACTTCGCATTGTATTTCCACATAACTTGGGTAACGCACGCAAATATTCAATATTAATTACATTACAGGTTACATTAAAAAAAAACAATAAATAAAATTAAAATGAACACAATCAAGACCTCGATATTAAAAAAGTGACGTGATGTGTCAGAATATTTGTTCATTACATAATAAAAATTAAGGAAAACAGAATTGAAAGTATGAGATTATCACTACGATATCTTCAAATTTGTAAGTAGCTGGAATTACACGGATATCTTCTGTTACTCTTTGGCACATCCCGCTGAAGATGCGTGGTGTGAGCCGTTCACGCATCTTCAGAGGGGTGTGTCAAAGAGTAACAGAAGATATCCGTGTAATTCCAGCTACTTACAGATTAGAAGATATCGTAGTGATAATCTCCTACTTTCAATTCTATTATTAATTTGGGACAAACCATGACATCTTATTTTAAATTAAGGAAAACGTTTTAAAATGAGTGTAAATTTTACGGTGATATCGGAGACTGAGGGGAGTTCTTATAACGAATCCACATCACCGGAGACAAGTCAAAAAGCTTCTTTATTTTAGATTCCATTTTTTTTTATGGCTCCTGCATCCCAAACTTGTAAGATACATCCCCTCGCATGAGTAATAAAAAATATTGTTTATAACAAGGGTGATATTGTCAATTGCCTTCTCGAACGAATGTGCGCACTCACTTCGTTCGTGCGCCCAATTTCGTTCTCGCGTCACATTGACAAATTTCCGCCATAGTTAAAATTATACTATTTTATACATAATGTAGATACAATTAATTAATTCCAAGCATCACATGGCATATCCTAACGAACTTCGATTTATTTTCCGCTTTTCTTCTCTCCGCTAACTCTTTCTTAACATTCCTCCATTCCTCGTAAAATTTTGGATCCTTTGGTCCCCATTTATCATGAGATATAGAACAATTAAGAGCCTGAAAGAAATAAAAATAAAAGAAATTGTTTCAAATAAAAATAAATAAAATTAAAAAAATAAAAACCACAAGATGAAAACAAAAAACCAGAGAAATACTTTTTAAATCCACGTTTTTTAATAAAATGCACTAAAAACGAGAAAATAATGTTTCGCTTGTTGACTGTTAACAAAAGCGTGGAGCGTTAAAAAATATTCAGGTTATCCTCATGAACGCTCGCGCTTTCATTTATAATCAATAAGCAAAACATTTTTTTCATTTTTAGTGCGTTTTAATAAAAAAAAATTATATATTTTATTTTGCTACCAATTTTAATCATTATTTCATTTGCCTGCCTCGATTTTGCTTACTATGCATTCTTCGTTTATAGATGTTTATAAATAATGCACCCACGTAAAGGGTCCCCGACATCTGTCATTACTATTAACTCTTCTTCTTCTTTTTCTCTGCCTTTTCCAATATCACGTAGGGTCGACGTTGCTTTGTTGGATTCTTCTTCTCCATAAATGTATACAATGCGTCCTCACTCTTCCAACCTTTTTCTCTCAAATCCCCTGCTACCTTGTATTTCCATCTCATTGTTGGTCTTCCTCTCTTCCTTGGCCCTCCTATTTCTAGCTTTTCAACTCTTTTTCCCACGTAGTCCTCTTCTCTTCTCTGCACATGTCCAAACTACCTTAACCTGCTTTCTTGAACCTTCTTTCCTATGGGTCCCGCTTTCACTGTTCCTCTGATGTGATCGTTCCTTATTCTATCCTTTCTTGTTACCCCGCTCATCCACCTTAACATTCTCATTTCTGCCACTTCCATCTTCCTCTTATGTGTTTTTGTAATCGGCTAAGTTTCCGCACTATAGAGCATAGCAGTCCTCACTACAGATTTGTAGAGCTTTCCTTCCCTCCTTTCTTCCACACAGTACTCCACTCAATTTCTTCCAGTTCGTCCATCCACTATTTACCATGTGTTGTATTTCACACACCAGCCCTCCATCACTTTGAATATATGACCCCAGATATTTTAACTTCTTGGTCGGTTGCAGTTCTTCTTTCTGCAGGTTAATACATAGATCTTGAGCTTCATTCATACACATATATTCAGTTTTCATCCTGCTGATCTTCATTCTCCTTTATTCTAGGACTTTGCTCCACTCCCTGGTATAGCCCTAGTCTCACTGGAAATTCCGTTGCTGCACCCACGCTGCTCTTAACTTGTATCATAACACCTTCGTACATTTATTTCACCAGTCTTACATACTTTTCTGATACACCTTTACTTCTCATCCATCTCCATATTTCTTTCCTGGGTACTATGTCATATGCCTTCTCCAGATCAATGAAAGCCATATGTAAATCAACCTGCACCTCCGTATGTCTTTCAATCAGTTGCCTTAGTGCAAATATTGCCTCAGTTGTTCCTCTTCCTGGAATAAATCCAAAATGTTCTTCCCCTACTTCAGTTTCCCGACGCAACCTTGTCTCAATGATCCTTTTCCATGTCTTCATTGTATGAGATATCAGCTTTATACCTCTATAATTGCCACAATTTTGCATATAACCTTTCCCTTTGTATATGGGGACAAGAATACTACTTCTCCACGCATGTCGCATTGTTTCTCCGTTCCAAATCTTCTTCATTAAATCCCAGCGGATATCAATAAGCCGTTCTCCCAGGCTTCTCCAGGCTTCTGTTGGGATTTGCTATGGACCTACTGCCTTTCCACTTTTCATTTTCTTTAGCGCATATTCTACTTCTTCCCTACTTAATGCTTGGGTCACTACTTCATTTACCTCTCCATCCTCGTAATATTCTGTGAGATTTTCTTTTTTCAAAAATCTTTCAAAGTTCTCCAGCAGTGTACACTATACTCTCATCCTTCTTGTGCTTCATTGATATGTCCTTGGACGTTTTATCTCTGGCTTTTGCAATTCTTATTATATATGTCATCCAGCTCTTCATATGCCTCCTCCAATGCCTCAGTCTTCGCTTTTGTCACAACTCGTTTTGCCTTCTTCTTTGTAATCTTATAGGCTTCCCTTTCTTCCTGTTAAATCCCATTATTTCTCAACATCTTTCTTCACTTCTACCTTTTTTTGGGTCTGCTCATTCCAACTACTATGCCTCCTTATCTTCTGGCGGTCTCTTTCCTGATGTTACACCTAGCACGTCTTCACCAGTTTTCTTTATAGCACTGCTATTGATACTCAACCAATCATGTACGTCCTCTGGTAATCACAGGTCCCTTAACACTTTTTCCTTGAATTCTTCTCGCAGCCCTTCTTCTTTCAGTTTCCACCACTTTATTCTTTGTATGATACATTTACGTCTTTTTCCCACAAACGTCTCATAATCAGCCACCACGAGTTTGTGTTGTGCTGCTACACTATCACTGTATATGACTTTAGTGTTCGTTATTTGCTTTAAGTATTTCCTTATATACAATAAGTAATCTAACTGACTTTTTTGATCTCCACTTTTATAAGTTATAAGTTGTTCATTTCTCCGGTTCAAGGTGGTATTGGTAATCGTTAAGTCGAAGGCTATATTCTACAATCTTATCTTCTTCTGTATTTCTTTCACCGTAACTCTATCCACCATATACTCTCCTCTCGCCACTTCTCCACTCACCAATATGTCCATCTAAATCTCCGCTAATTATCACCATTTCGTTGTCTGGTATTTCCATTGTGACTCCATCTAAGATTTCCCAAGGTTAGTTCTACATCCTGTCTGAGGTGCATATACACTCAAAACTGTGATGAGGTCCTCTAACTACTAGCTTGACTCTTATTATTCTGTCGTTAATTCTGTTGACTTCATAGACTTCCTCCTTAAGATCCCTATCCACGATAACCTCGACTCCATTTCTTGACTCTTTGTCCGCACTGCTGTAGAACAACTTGTATCCTCCTGCCAGTACTTTCGCTTTATTACCTAACCTAACCCAACCTTTCTTCTCTCCATCATGTCAATCATCAATCAACAATCTCTCTGCTCTTCCCTTCATTGTTTCTATATTTATAGTTCCAACTCTGATTTTGACTTTGCACTTCACTCCTACTTCCTCATCCTCTGGATTCCTCACAACTAGGCTGCCCCGGAGAACCGATTGGGAGACTATTACTCCGGAATATTTACTCTGAGAAGTATCCATCCTTCGTTTTGGCAGTAATTTTTACGTCCGGATACCCTTCCTGTCGAAAATGGAATTAGCCAGCGATCTGTTCCCTGACCGGATATATCTGGATATGACACGCGCCGCGGTTCGAAGAGTGTTCCAACGTTATGGGGAGACTAGATCCTTTTATAGACGACTTGATACAGGCAGAAGAAAATTTACAACGGCTCGGAATGACCGCATTATTGTGCCAACATCATTTAGAAATCGTCACCTTAATACTGTTCAACTACAACAATAGCTCCGTACAGTACGAAGAGTAGCTCCGTACAGTTCATCGTTAGCACTCCTGCGCTTCACAAGTGATCATTTAAAGTCTTCTTCTTATTTTAGGCAGCATCGCCTGTATTGTCCTGACGCTTCCCTGTGATATAGAAGTTCAAGTGTCTTTGTTGTTGTTCTTCGGCCAGTTGGTTTGCCGTCTCTGACAATTTTCGCAATATTGTGCTCATCAATTCTCGCGACATGTTCGTTCCACGTTCTTCTTCTCTTCCGAGCCCAGTGTACAACGTCTTCCACCCCACATTCCTATCTGATTTCGGTGTTTCGTTTTCGATCCCGAAGTGTGTGTCCACTGATGGCTCTTAGCGTTCGCATCTCTGTTGTTCTGAGAGCGGGTTTGGTAATTGACGTGTCCGCTCGGGTTTCTGTCGCATACGTTAAGATGCAATGTATTCAAGCCTTGTAAATCCGAGTTTTGCTGGGTGTTCAAAGCATGTTGTTCTTCCATATAGCGTTGCGCAAGCAGGATGCTATCAGAAGATAACTAAAGATATGCTATCAGAAGATATATAGAAGATATCAGGAGATATCTTTGCATCTTTGTTTGCTTGGTGTTTAATGTCTTGTTGGAGGCTTCCCCAACGCACGGTTTCATACATTGAGGTTAATTTTAGGTTAGGTTTCATACATTGAGGTTAGGAACGTGGAACACTCGCTCACTCAACAAAAAAGAATGCGAAATAATGATGGAACTAGAACAGCACAAAATAGACATCTGCACACTCACAGAAACTAAGAAAAAGGGCAAGGGATGACAGCAATGTGACAACTACCTCCTCATACACAGTGGCTTAGCAAAGAACAAAAGAGCCTCTTCTGGAGTGGCCATGTTAATTCACGATAAGTTCAAAAACAACATAACAAACATAGAATACGTGAACGACAGAATACTTCCATTTAATGCACATAAACACCCACATTATTTCAGTCTATGCACCAGACACCGATCAGATCAGATCAAGCCGATCAGACGAAGAAGCCTCTGAGTGGTACGAACACCTACAAGAAGAGCTTAATAGAATACCACTAACTGAGAGAATATTTATACTAGGCGACATGAACGCAAGAATAGGTAGCGCCCCTGTGGCCAGTACAAGGGGCTATAACCTTGCATCGAGAATCGAGGATTAAATCCCTCCTACAGATAACCTACGAATTTACTAAAAATGCAGGACTTAGATGAAATCAATCAAAACTCAAATCAGACACAAAATGACACTTTGGCCCAAGTAGCGGTAAAAATTCCTTCTTTTTGGAAAAGAAATGTTGGTTTATGGTTTAGGCAAATAGAAGCCCAATTTGCTACTTCAAATATAGTAACAGAACACACTAAATTTTAGGAAGTATAGATCCAGAAATTTTGGAGCTAGTTTCTGATTTGATAGAGGAACCAACAACAGCTGCTCAATACACAGATTTAAAAAATCGATTAATAAAGGAATTCGAAGAAAGCGATAGCAGAAAAGCGAAGAAACTACTCACATAATTACAACTAGGTGATAAAAAACCATCAGCTCTATTGAGAGAAATGAGAAGCTTGGCAGGAGTCCAAATCAAAGATGATTTCTTGCATAGTCTTTTCCTACAACGTCTTCCGGAGCAGGCCAGTTCTATTTTAGCTGCAAGTAGTGAAAAGTTACACGACCACCACAAATTTTTTCAACTACTGCTACTCCTGTTTTAACAACAGAGCCATGAGAGACCCCAATGTTAGCACTAGAAGCAAGTTGCACAGCTAACTAGAACATTCAGCAACAGACCGCAGGATCGCGGTGCACGAGCAAGATCTCATTCAAGAAGTCGGAGGCAAAATTTTGAAAAATGTTGGTATCATTATAAATTTGGAGCCAATGCAACCAAGTGTGTCGCTCCATGCAATTTTGTAAAAAACGAACAGGAAAACGACCAGGCCAGACGCTGACGACGGCCAGCGAGTTAGGCCAACGTTCACGCCGCCTATTTGTTACTGATTCTTCAACCAAACGGCAATATTTAGTTGATTCAGGAGCTGATATTTCTGTCATTCCTCCTAAATCATACAACTCAATTCGACAGTCAAGTAGAATGCTTTATGCAGCAAATGGTTCGGCTATACCCACTTACGGTGAACAACTACTCAAGCTTGATATTGGTCTAAGAAGAAATTTTGTTTGGCCATTTGTAATAGCCCCAGTGCAAACCCCTATCATCGGTGCAGATTTCTTGAGTAATTTTGGATTGTTTGTAGATTTGCAGCATCAATGTTTAATAGACACATCTACAAAACTTACCAGTACAGGCAGGTGTGTTATGCAAGATGTTCCAGTTTCATCTCTGCACTTAATCCAACCTGATCACCCATATGCAGATCTATTAATAAAATATCCTCGTTTACTGCATTCAAGTACATCCTTCAAAATACCTAATCATGAAATCACACACTCCATTATAACTACAGGATCACCGGTCACTGCTAAAGCTAAACGTCTATCTGCAGAAAAACTTCAGGCTTCTAAGACTGAGTTTCAGGAGATGATCAATTTGGGAATTTGCCGACCATCAAGTAGTCCATGGGCTAGTCCGCTTCATTTTGTACTGAAGAAGGATGGATCATGGAGACCATGTGGTGACTATAGAGCCCTAAATGCTATAACTAAACCAGACAGGTATCCAATTCCACACATACAAGATTTAAACTCTCAGCTCGCCAACAAAAGAATTTTTACAAAGCTTGATTTGGTAAGAGCATATCATAATATACCAGTAGCCACTGAGGATATACCAAAGACAGCAGTAATAACTCCATTTGGTCTTTTTGAGTTCATACGACTTAGTTTTGGCCTTAGAAATGGAGCTCAGTCATTTCAACGTTTTATGCACCAAATCCTTAAAGATTTTGCTTTTTCATATTTGGATGAAATTTTAATTGCTTCAGAGAACGAAAATCAACACCGACAACATTTAAACTTGATACTAGAAAGATTACAAGAATATCGGCTGAGAATAAACATTAATAAATCATTTTTTGGCGCCACTACTGTCAATTTTCTAGGTTTTGCTGTTAACTCACAGGGGATTCAACCACAACCAGAAAAAAATAGAGCAGTAAGGGACTATCCTCAGCCTACTACAGCAAAGCAGCTTCGAACTTTTCTCGGCATGATAAATTTTTATAGACAGTTCCTATCAAACTCCGCAGAGAAGCAACAACAACTCTTGTTTGCCATGATCAAAGGAAATAGTAAAAATGATAAACCGTATTAAATTGGTCAGATGATCATATCTCTATTTTTGATCAATTAAAAAACCACTTGGCTGAAGCAGCACTTCTAGCTCACCCACTTCTGAACGCACCACTAGCACTCATGGTGGACGCTTCTGACACTTGTGTGGGTGGTGCCTTACATCAAGCAGTCAACAACACATCACTACAACCATTGGCGTTTTTCTCAAAAAAACTCAATCCTACTGAACAAAGGTACAGTACATATGACAGAGAATTACTTGCTGCATATAAAGCAGCAAAATTCTTTCGATTTATGCTCGAAGCCAGAGAGTTCACTATATATACAGATCACAAACCACTCACTTTTGCATTCCAACAAAAGCCATAGAAAGCATCTCCAAGACAGTTGAGACATTTTGATTTTATAGGACAGTTCACAACATCAATAAAATATATTCCTGGGAAAGAAAATGTTGCGGCTGACGCTTGTTCACGGCTTTCATCAGTAGTAATACCTTCCACCATTACCCAAGAAGAACTTGCTGATGCACAAGATACTGATACCGAATTAAAAGAACTGTTTATAGATTCGCAATCACTAAAATTGCATAAAATATTGTTACAAAATAACAAAGAATTAGTTTATGACAACTCTACTGGCTATTTACGACCATTCGTGCCGCATTGTCTCAGAAAAAAAGTATTTCAATCTCTCCATGGCATGAGTCACCCAGGTATAAAAGCTACAGTCAAACTGGTTCGTAAACGGTATATATGGCCTAGTTTAAATAAGGACATAACACAATGGACCCGATCATGTATTGCCTGTCAACGTGTGAAAGTTAACAAACACACAAGCAGTCCACTGGCCTCATATTCAGAAGTCCAGCATAGATTCCAGCATCTAAATTTGGACATTGTTGGCCCTCTTACACCATCTGAAGGATATACTTATATTGTAACCATGATTGATCGTTTTTCTAGATCGCCTGAGGCGGTCCCAGTCAAAGATATTACCGCGGAAACAGTAGCACGAGCAGTCATGTCAGTATGGATAGCTCGGTTTGGAATCCCAAGCCGTATAACAACGGACAGGGGTACACAATTTGAGTGTTCGCTATTCCGGCATCTCACACAATTTCTGGGTATTCACCACATTAAAACCACGGCGTATCATCCATCTGGGAATGGAAAAATTGAACGTTGGCATAGGGATTTGAAGTCTGCACTGAAGTCTCAGTTAACAGACAATTAGGTGTCAAAGCTTCCACTAGTGCTCCTTGGACTTCGATCTCTACTTGTTCCTGAGTTCGAAACTTCCCCCGCTGAGGTACTTTATGTTACATACATTCGTTTACCTGCAGATATTATTGATCAACAACCCGAATTTTTGAAATCAGATGTTCCAGTTTTTCTGACTAAACTACGAGAAGCAATGGGACTAATTCGTTCCACGATTGCCAAACACCATGCAAAACCCAAAATATTTGTTCATAAAGATTTACATAACTCAAGTCACGTTTTTATTAGGCATGATGCGACTCGTAGAAGCCTTCAACCAACTTATGATGGCCCATTTAAAGTTCAAAGTAGGACACCTAAATATTTCACCATACAAACTGCTGCTGGTTCAAAAACAATAGCTATAGACAGACTTAAACCCGCCTATCTAATTCATCCTCCAGAACCCCAAGAACCTGGTCACATCAAATCACCTACACATACAGATAGATCAGCATTGCATTCAACTTCTGGTGAACATCAGCTAGAAGAACAACCTCCAGTGGAATGCAATAAGACTACTTCAGGTCGCACCGTCCTTTTTCCAAAGAAATACCTAGAAGTTGCTACTGGAAAGGGAGTACGGTGGATAGTCGGGACAACACTGTTAAATTGCGTTGATACCTCCTGATTGGTCGGTATCAACCAATCGGAGAAGATGCTGTAGAGTTCTTGAAAATAATCAATAATCGTGGTAGCGGTCGTTGAAGAAGTAAGAAAAGTGTTGTTGAATTTTTATATAAAGTTTTAGTAAAGTGTAATTGTTTTATTTTTATGTTTGTGATAATTGTAACTGTTTGTGTTGTATTTGGAAATATATCTAACATTTGTTCTTTGTGTAACATCTCCTAATTAACTTTTGATGAGACTTAACCTATACCCCAAAAAAAGGGCTGAAACAAAGATTTAACGAAGACGCTCAAAATGAAAGAGTATATCAGCTCTCTGGTGGAATTTTATGCTCACAACGAATTGAGAATTAATAACACTTTCTATAAACACAAGCCACAACATAAAATTACATTCACAAGCACCTAAGGAAACAGCTCAATGATCGATTTTGTCATAACGAATAGAGCGTTACCACCAGAAATCATTGAAGATGTAAGGAGGCTGAGCTCAGCAAACGTAAATCATTTAAAGTGGACGATATAATTCAATATCCTGCGTGGTATTAGCAAGGGAAGTAGATGTTTCTACACGAGATTTGTTTTGTAGTCTTAATAATAACTTAATAATATTATAGAGCTAAGAACAGGTTGAATATATTTATATATTCAGCCTATATTTCGCCCTTAATAAGGTTATTTATTCCTTTTTCATAAAAGGAATTATGATTGATAAAACTAACAGTACTAGACCTACAAAACAGTATAAAAATACTAAAACAGACAAAACAAGATGGAAAACAAGAGGGATGATAAAGTACTAGCAGGAGGATACAAGTTGTTCTATAGCAGGGCGGACAAAGAGTCAAGAAATGGAGTCGGGGTTATCGTGGATAGGGATCTTAAGGAGGAAGTCTATGAAGTCAACAGAATTAACGACAGAATAATAAGAATCAAGCTGGTAGTTAGAGGACCTCAACACAATCTTGAGACAAGTAAAGCTAGACGCACAATATTAGACCGATAAATCTAATAAGACAAGACAGACAAAACTAGACAAATAAGACTAGTTAGACGATACAAGTAACATAAGTCACAATAATAGATAGACAGACAAAACAATTCTTCAACTTACATTGTAAACTCCCATATTTCTTTTATGGAAAATATAATAACCCCACCATAAGATAACTTGGAACAAACCAATTCCTAATACTAACCAACCGAATGCTGAAAAATTTAAATAATTATATAAATCTTAGCAAAAAAAAGTGTTAATAATTTAGTTTCTACCTAAAACGTGGTCAGGATAATCTAAGCCTTCGTGTTTCAATCTCTCGGTTGTTGCGACGAAATAGAAAAATATGATGATGAGGACAACCGGTGTGATAAAGCCCCAAGAGACTCGCCAATATATACCGACTTTGCGTTTCAGCATGAACTCGATATCGTCACAGAAATTTTCCAGCCCTTATTTAAACAATTCAATTTGTTTGTCTATAATGTATATAGATACTACTGAGTTACTTACCGTACCACCAAAATACACAAACTACTTCCATTGTAGTTAAAATGAAAAATATGAACGTTCCTCCAAAATGATCCAACATCGTCACAATAAATTGACCACCCTAAAATATAAAACTTTTTAAAACATATTATTAAACAGATCATATTTTATCATGAAATTCACTTTACACTGGTTGTTCAAAGCTATGTTGTTGTAAGCAAAGTCTAACTCAACGTATCCATGAATTTGCATTGCCAAACTATGGCCCGCGGGCCGAATTCAGCCCTCTTCAAAGAATTTAATCTGAACTTTATTTCTTTTCGTAAATTTCAATATAAACAATATTTGCTTTCACGTATATGTATGTGTGTGTTTGTGTGTGTGTGCGTGTGTGTGAGTGTGTGTGTGGGTGTGGGTGTGTGTGTGTATTTGTGTGTGTGCGCGTATTTGTGTGTGTGTGTATGTGTGTGTATTTGTGTGTGTGTGTGTATTTGTGTGTGTGTATTTGTGTGTGTGTCTATTTGTGTGTGTGTGTATTTATGTGTGTGTGTGTGTATTTGTATGTGTGTGTATTTATGTGTGTGTGTGTGTATTTGTATGTGTGTGTATTTGTGTGTGTGTGTGTATTTGTGTGTGTGTGTGTATTTGTGTGTGTGTGTGTATTTGTGTGTGTGTGTGTATTTGTGTGTGTGTGTGTATTTGTGTGTGTGTGTGTATTTGTGTGCGTGTGTGTATTTGTGTGTGTGTGTGTGTATTTGTGTGTGTGTGTATTTGTGTTTTTTTTTTCTCTTTAGATTAATGAGGTGCAGGGGGAACCTTCAAAAGGTACTCGCCTGGATAAACCTTCTACCTGCCAGGCGAGTTATGTGGGACTCTTACCGTACTAAACCTTCCCTAACACCTCTAATCCTGCTCCTGGAACGGTGGTTCCCCGGCGGCACTCTTTGTAAATACTACTTCGCCGGGGTGTTCTTACTTGATGTTCCTCTATTCTTCGTACGTGGTGCGAAGGTCCTTGATGATGGACTCCGCGTACTCTGCTATCTTATTCCATGCCGATTGGCTCTTCAGCATACACTCCACTATGTTTTCTGGACTGATGGTGTGGTCCAGATTCCTCTCTAGTTCCGCCCGTGTCCCTTCGTAGAAGGGGCATTTGAAGAACACATGCTCCGCATCTTCGGTCACATCGCGGCAATGATGACAGTTTGGGGAGTCGCTTCTCTTGAATCTGTGCAGGTAGGCCCGAAAGCATCCATGCCCAGTCAAGAGTTGGGCGATGTAGTACTCGACTTCCCCGTGCTTGCGAGTGACCCATTTGGTGACATCTGGGATCAGCCGAAATGTCCACCGACGTTTCGTCGAGCTGTCCCATCTCTCTTGCCAGAGACGAAGACTCTCAGGTCTCTCCTCGTCACAGAGGACCTTCCGCTGCTCTTTCTTTTTCTTCCGATGTTGCCGTTGTTGTTCTCCTGCCAAGATGTCGATAGGCGGGCATGATGCAACGACATTGACCGCATCGTGTGATACCGTTCGGTAAGCTGACGCCACTCTGATCGCTGAGAGCCGCTGGACTGATGACATTATCTTGCGGTAGGTTGTTAATTCTAGCGATGTGGCCCACACTGGTGCTCCGTACAGCTGGATGGAGGTAACTACGGTTGCCAGTAGTCGTCTCCGGATTTGCCGGGGGCCTCCGATGTTAGGCATTATTCGTGACAGCGCGACCTGAACTGCTGCTGCCTTCCTACTCGCGGTGGTGATATGCTCCTTGTAGTTGAGCCTCCCATCCAAGACCACTCCTGGGTACCGGATGTAGGGTTGCGACTGCATGTCGTGGTCGCCTACCCTTATGGTGATGGTCTCCATTTTCTTCCGGCTACTCACTAGGAGTGCTTCGGTCTTATGCTCCGCCAAAGACAGGTCTGCCGATCGCATCCACTGTCTTATCCTCCTGATGGTGATGGAGAATGCGGCTTCCAGCTCTTCCAGATGTTTCGCCACAAGGACAACCGCCACGTCGTCCGCGAAAGCCACGAGTGTTGTGTTCGCCGGTAATTCAAGGTGGAGTAGACCGTCGTACATGACGTTCCACAAGAGTGGCCCCAGGACAGAGCCCTGAGGTACCCCTCCCGTGACCCCGTGCACCGCTGGTCCCTGCTCCGTCTCGTAGTGCAGAAGTCGATCGCTGAAGTACGATCTGACCATCCTTCGTAAGTAGTAGGGCACACCCATGTCCTCCAGGGCCTCCAAAACTCGATCCCACCGGGCCGAGTTGAACGCGTTTTTGATGTCTAGGGTGACGATGGGGCAATATTTCTTGGAACCACCTTTCCATTTCTTTCCTGAGATGGCTTCCTTTGCGATGTTCGTGACGAGTTCCAGCGCGTCGATGGTCGATCTCCCCTTCCTGAATCCGAATTGGAATGCAGAGAGTTGAGGATCAATGTATTGCTCCATTCTGTCGGCCACTATCCGCTCCAGGTTTTTTCCCTCCGAATCCAGCATGCAAAGTGGACGAAAAGATGCTGGGTCGTCCGGTGGTTTCTTCCCTTTTGGGAGAAGAATCAACCTTTGCTGCTTCCATCGAGTCGGAAATACTCCTTGTTGTAGGCAGGCGTCGTACATGCTTATGAACATGTCTGGTCTCGCAGCAATTGCACTTTTGAGTGCGATGTTGGGTATGCCGCTTGGTCCTGGTGCCTTGCCATTCTGCAATCTAGTGCAGGCCTTCGTGAGCTCTTCTATGGTGATTCCGGGAATGTCCACTACTTCCTCCTGGTGGTAATCGGGGAGTTCTGGTTTCTCCGAAAATAGGTGTGCAACTATTCTGAGCAGCATGTCGGGACAAGTTGGTGTTGTTGCGTTGTTGTTGGGTAGGCTTTTTATCCTATGCATGACCGTTTTATACGGCCTGCCCCACGGGTCCCGGTCCACTTCCGCGCAGAGTTCCTTCCAACTTTCTCGTTTACTCGAGTTGATAGCGTTTCTGAGAAGACGCCTTTTTTCTTCGTAGTTTCGTCTCAGTTCCTCTGTTGAGGCCCAGTCTCTCTTCCGAGCGCGCTGGTGTTGCTTCCTTGCCTTAAGGCACTCTCGCCGATGTTGTGCGATGGTAGAGTTCCACCAGTGGACTGGTGGTCGTCCGTTGTTGGGGCGACACCTTGGCATCGACGCGTCGCTGGCTACCTCCAGGGACGCTGCCACCTCTTCTGTGATGCCCTCAGCAGTTGTTGTCTGAGGCACTGATGATCCCCTCATCATCAGTCTGAAGGTCTCTGCATCGAAGCATTTGGTATTCCAGCCCACTGGCTGCCTCCTTGCGATTCTTTGACGCCACCCGCTTCTGGGGTTGGTGGTAAGTTCCCAGATTATAGCTTGATGGTCGCTGTTTGTGAACTCCTCATCAACCTTCCATTCACAACCCCCTTTTGCGAGGGAGCTGCTAATGAATGTCAGATCGATAATGGAGTTCGCGGCGCCTTTACGGTAGGTACTCGTGGTTCCCTCGTTCATGAGAATGAGGTTTAGTGTTGAGAAAGCCTCCTGTAGAGCTTCCCCTCTTCTGTTTGTCTCGCGGCTGCCCCATTCAATGGACCAGGCATTGAAATCTCCTGTGATTGCGACTGGATCATGTCTTCTCGCGTCCTCTGCTAGAGTGTCCAGGAAGTTCTCGAACTCTGCAATTGAAGCACTCGTTGGAGCATAGCAGCTATATAGGTGCACCCCTCCTATCTTGGCCCTAATGAACCATGTAGTTGGGGTAGTTGGTAGCTGTTCGAAGGGCAGTCTACCACATGCCCATATTGCTGCCTTTTTGGTGCTGTCTGACACCCATGGTTGGGTTTCCAGGTCGCCGTACTGCTCGCACAGCATAGCTACGTCGACGCCCAGTTCTCTTACTCGCTGAGTGAGCAAGTCCTGGGCTGCCCTGCAATGGTTGAGATTAAGTTGTAGTACTCTCATTTTGGATATTCAGGGCGGCTCTTCTGGCATTTTGGAAGATGGGGCATTTCCATCCCCCGGCTGTATGTCTACAGTCACTCTGTGGATCCTTCTCCCTGCAGAGAATGCAGTTTAGAGGCTCCTTGCACGTTGTAGCCTTGTGGCCTTCTTCGCCGCATTTAAAGCAGGTCTTGCTGCGGTCTACTCTTTTTCTGCATTCAAGAGCTTTGTGGCCAAAATGCCAGCACTTGAAGCATCTGCTTGGTGACACTTTCTCTCGGATACGGACTGTGCCCCAGCCTACTTAGATCTTGCCAAGCTCCGCCGCTTTCCTCGCATGAACCGCCGGCAGGCAGACCACCGCGATCTGCGTCGAGGTCCAGCTCTTCCTTAAGGATTTCACCGCATCTGTGGCGAGGTCCTTCAGGTCCGGGATGTGGTCTTTCAGAATTTTGACCACTTCTTCAATGTTCGCCCATTCGTCCAAGTCTCTGACTTCTATTTCCGACTCCGGGATCTTCATGTCCAATGTAGCTTCGTCCTTGAGGGTTTCCCTAATGGTTGCCCGGTAGGTCTCCATAGGTGTGTGTGTGTGTGTGTGTGTGTGTGTGTGTGTGTATTTGTGTGTGTGTGTGTATTTGTGTGTGTGTGTATTTGTGTGTGTGTGTATTTGTGTGTGTGTGTATTTGTGTGTGTGTGTATTTGTGTGTGTGTGTATTTGTGTGTGTGTGTGTATATATTCATGTATTTACGGGAGTAACGAAGACGAGTCCAATCAAGAATCCTCCAACAGCACAACCAAGTGAAACGTGCCATTTTTTAAAATGAGGAAAGTTATCCATTATCACTGTAAAAGCACTGCCTTGTAAGGCTATGAGACTTCCAACTCCCAAGACGAACAGCATTACAAAAAATAAAATTGCAAATAGCTAGAAATAAACAAAAACTTATATTAAAAACTATTTTACAAATATACAGGGTGTCCCAACAAAAGTGAAAAATTTTAATTTATTTCAATTTTTGCTGTTTTGCTCATTGACAGTCATTTAGACACAACGCATTCTTACAATAAAACATAATTTAAAAATAATAAAAGTTTGACTGCCACGATTCCCAAATTGCGCCCAACTTTTATGTGCAAACTGTGAAAGAGAATGATGGAGACTGGTTCGATTACTGATGTCAAACGTGTTTATCAAGGTCGTTCAGCCGAGTCCTTCTCGAAGGTGCAGACAACATACCCGCCTGGCAAGCGACCCGGGTTCGATTCCTGGTAGGGGAGACAACAACTATGGCAGTTTTCACCAACCTTCCGGGCTGCCCACCCTGAATGAATACGAAATATGCGATACCGGGGTGGCACATCCTAAAAGCCAAAATGGAATAGAGGGTTTAATGAGAGCTACGAAGCATTCATAAAATTGGTTTGGAAGGCCTCAAGAAAAAACATTCCCAGAGGCTGTCGCACCGAGTACATCCCTGTTCTATCTGGAGATGCGAAACCCCTTCTTTCACGCTACCAAGAATTGTACGACGCAGACTCCTTTGCCGAGGAAACATATGAGGCCGGAGAAATACTGATGGCAAAAATGGCCGAACGGCCAAGTGGTGTAACATGCTAGAAAACCTAGATATGAAGGTCAATAGCAGACGAGCATGGAATACCCTAAAAAACTTGAGTGGTGACGCCACAAAACCAGTTTGGAACTTTCACTTCAGATCAAGTAGACACCCAACTGCTACTGAATGGTAAAACAAAGCGCAAGAAGTCCAAAGAGCACATTAGCAGCGACCTGGAGTATGAGAACAGCTCCATCGGTGCCCCTTTTTCCCTGACTGAACTTGTGGCTGGGATGAAACTCAAACGAGCGGCGGGCGTGGACGATCTGAGGGCAGAACAGTTTCATGAAAGTTCCTTTCCATAACAGAACTTCAAGAATCATCATCAAGAACTTTGGACCACATACCCTGCAATGGCTCCTTAATATGTTCACGTATGTGTCACGCAACTGAAGATCCCCAAAGAATGGAGGAAGGCTCGTGTGATCGCGTTACTGAAATCTGGCAAGGAAATCAGCAAGGACTGCTCAAACTGCTGGAACGGCTGATTCTAAACTGAACGGCGGAGATTTTGGATGCCAAGATTATCAAACAAACAGCAGGCCGGCTTTCGTCCAGGGAAATCATGCTGTGGAAATCCTCAACCTAACTCAGCACATAGAGGATGGTTTTAAGAGAACGAAGATTACTGGAGTGACGATTAGACAGCCGCTTATGACACTGTCAACCACAGGAGACTGTTAAGAAAGCTAAACTACGGATTAAAGAAGAAGAACAAGTTTAATGATTATTACATACGGAGCATTAGTGACATAGTGGATTCTATAAACGGTAACGGGTGTGGGAGTCCGAAACGAAAAATGCTAGGTGGGGATAATACTGGAAGTATGGAAAATATAGAGATTATTAGTATGAAGGAACTAAAAGAAATAGTCATGAGAATGCCAAATAAGAAAGGTACAGTTGAAGGAATATCTTCAGTAATATCTTCAAAATAGCATTCTGTGCAATAAAAGACGAATTTCTTAATATAATAAATATATCAGTAAAAGAGGGACCTTGTCCTAATGAGTGAAAAACGTCTACGGTCATTCCAATAGCTAAGGTGATAAAAGCAAAAAGAGCAAGTGATTATAGGCCTATTAACATGCTACCAACATTAAAAAGTGAAATGAAAAAGTTCTTGTTTGGTGTGCGTCGTAGCTGTCCATTTGTCTCTCTCTCTCTCTCTTGGGTCCATCTGTCACAGTCGAACATCGTGCGAATGACACTGTCCACAAGGCCGCAGTATTCGCATAGGTCATCAGGGGCTCTGCCAATGATAGTCACTTAAGCATATGTGGCCGTGATAGAGCTTTGCACCTGCTTCCTTCTCTCTTTGTTTGTTTTGTCGACTTTTCTGCCGCGGGTTCAATAGAGTTCTGCCCTATCCTCAATCATGTACTCAATTGGAGCTATTCCTGCTACCACAAGAACAGCATCTCTAGACACTGTCCTGTAAGTGCTGCACATCCGTAAGGCCATCCTCCTCTGCACCGCTGCAAGCTTATGCAGGTACGTTTTTATATGTATTGCACTTGCCCAGACTAGTGCCCCATTCAGCATTGTTGAATGGGCAACGGTACACAGCAGTTTCCTTTTGCTGCTGCTTGGACCACCAATATTTGGCAGCAGCCTTTCAAGTGCCACAAGTGTTTTCATAGTTTTTTTTGGTTGCGTTTTCTTGCTTTGCGTCGCGTGCTCTTTAAAGGACAGCCGTCCTTACTTTATGGAGTCTTTTGGCACGATAGTGGTGCCCCCCACTATAATGCATATTCGGCCTATTTTGCGTAATCCTGCGAGCAGCACAGCTTCCGTTTTATGTGGGGCCAGGCTCAGCCGCTTTTTTCCCATCCACTCATTTACTTGAGCTATTGCCGTGTTCTCTCGCCGCATTACATCTTTTAAGGTTGTCTCCGCCACGACCAGAGCAAGATCATCAGCGAATCCAATGATTTCCGCACCGTGTGGCAGTTTAAATCTCAGGACTCCATCGTACAGGATGTTCCACAAGGTGGGACATTACTGAGCCCGTGTCCCACAGGGCGCTGTATACCTCGCGATCCGCAGTCTGTTTATACACACCCTTCGACATTGCAGATAACTGTGCACTAGCCTCAGTAGATATGGGGGGAAGCCTCTCATTGTTACTTCTTGCATGATATCCTCCCATGCTGCCGAGTTGAACGCATTTTTCACATCTAATGTGATTAAAATGCCAATCTTTCTAGTCCTACGTGTCCCTTCTGTAGCTTCCTTTGCCAGTTCCAACGCTCTCATACTGGCATCAACTGTCGACCTACCTTCCCTGGACTCAAACTGCTTTTCTGACAGTTTAAAGACTTTTTGGAGTTCCGCCTTTATCCTCGCTAACAGGAGATGTTCCAGCAGCTTGCCAGCGGTATCGAGGAGGCATAGGGGCCTGTAGGATGAGGGATCTTTCATTGACTTGTCCCCCTTCTTCAACAGTACTAGTTTTGCCCTCTTCCACACGTTTGGAAAGTTTCCGTCGATCATTATGTTATTCATTACTTTTAGTATATGCTGTGGGCATCTGGATACTGCTATTTTTATGGCCTCAGGTGGTAGTCCATCAGGTCCAGGGGCTCTGTCATTACGCAGTCGGTTACCGACTCTGGTGAGTTCTTCTGCCACGAATTCTTCAAACTCAGTTACTGGTGGTTGTTGCCATTTCATTTCCTCATGCTTGGTGAATAGTACGTCCACCACCTCCAGTGCCTTCTCCATTGGGATGTGTTCATTTGGGAATCTTTGCTTGAGGTGCCGAGTGGCAATAGCGTAAGCATCCCCCCCAGACATTATCATTTAGCTTCTGGCTAACTCACGAGCTCACTCCAGTGTGCTTTCTTCGCGTCATTAATTTTCCTTCTTAGTTCCTTTTTTTCGTTTGTATGTACCATTTTTAGGGTGGCTTCAATGTCTTTGTTTACATGTTTCTTACACATCCTCTGGTAGATGCGTCTTAAAGAAAGGCAGGACGCCCGCAGCCTCGCGATTTCGTCATTCCACCAGTAGTGTCGTTTTTGTCTGCTAATTATTTTCTTGTTAGGTTGGATTTCGTTACATGTCTGGGTGAGCGCAGCAACCAAGTCCTCAGCTGTATTGGGATTTTTGTTGTTAAACATTTTCTCCAGGGCATTTCCGATGTTTTCCTGGTTTATCCTTCTCGTAGACAACCGCGTGTTGCATTTGCTGTAACGGGGGGGATTAGGTGGGGTTTGTCCTATCGATAAAACAAGTAATTATGGTCACTCAGTGACTCCCTCTCCAGGACTTGCCACTCTTTCATCATTCCCGCGAGTTTTTCAGAGGCTAACGTTACGTCTAGTATAGAACAGGCCTTTCCACGTTCAAAAGTTGGTTTATTACCCACATTGCATACCCGCAGGTCGAGTTCGGCTAACCAGTCCATAACCATATTGCCATGGTTGTCCATTTTTGGGCATCCCCAATATGGGGATTTCACGTTAAAATCCCCTCCGACTAGGACTTTCTTTTTTGTGAGCTTATATGACAGCTAAGGTCAGCCAGTGTTTTGTCCAGTTTCTCAATGTTTTTGTTTGGAGACAAGTAGCAGCTGTAGATGACAATCTGTTGCATCTCGATCCATACAAAGCTCACACCATAGCCACTGTCTAGAACTATGGGGTTCTGGCTTAGGACTTTGATAGCGGCGTCTTTGTTCTTGTCAGCAAACCAGTCTACCTCTATTAGTCTTTTGTTTGGTTCACTCACCAGCACGATGTCTATTTGGAGATCTGCAGTTGTCACATTTAAGAGGTCATGCGCATCACGGCACCTCATCGCATTTAGCTGTATTATTCTAAGCTCTTTCTCGATTTATGATTGCGCCTAGTCTCCGCAAGCGCCTTCCGGAATGCTGGACACGCTCCAGTATCTGCCCTATGTCCATGCTGTTGACAGATGGGGCAGTAGGGTTCCTGGTTGCAGTCTTTCGCTACATGTCCTTCTTGTCCACATCTTCTTCTTCTTCTTAATGGCACTACAACCGATTGCCGGTCTGGGCCTCCTTCAGCATGTTTCTCCAAGCGGACCTATCACTCACCAACGTTCTCCAGTCCCGTACTTGAAGTTTTTGTAGGTCAGTTGTTACCGCATCCTTCCATCTCCCTCTTGGCCACATCTCAGACACAGTTTTTGCCTATCTACCCCATTGCACTCTTTTACTGAATGTCCCATTCCCCAAGACCTAGGGCATTTTTAAAGGTCAATTCTTTCCCGGACTCGGCATTGCACCAATCCTATTCTTATTTTTCTTTTGCGGTCAGTATAGAAGCTTGTTCTTTCGGCAGCGTAACAGTGGCTACTTGGTTTCCTCCGTAGGCAGGTCTTAGGTTCGTCACTTTGATGAACGCTGTCTTGTCGTTAAGCTGTTCTTTGACAGTTTCCATCACCTCTTCCGCTGTGGTTACCGCATCTAGGTCTCTAATGTGTAGGACAACATCTGAGGACTTAACCCTAACTTCAGCCGTTGGCAGTTTTTTCCTAAGTTCTTCTCTCAGGGCGTTTACTTTCCTGCGTTAACCTCAAGCAGAAGTTCCCCTGTTTTGTGTGATTTTTGTCCCGGTCTCTTCGAGGTTCACATTGCTTCTCACCCTCTCCAGTAGATCAGCATATGCACAATCTTCAGCCTTTACAAATAGGACTTCTGTATTTCTATCCCTCCCTACTTTAGCATACGGCATTTACCCGGTCTTTTTGACACGTTTCCTGCTGACCTCTGTCCATGCTTTTTCATTTGGTTTGCTTACCAGTGGTTCTGTTACTCTGGTTGCTTTAGGGGGATAGTCTCTTGTAGAATATATTGGCTTAGTCTATGTTTAAAAACTCACCTAGCTGTATGCTAAAGGGAGTCTCGTCCGAGCTCTCAACCCGTGCGGACGTGTTGAACCGAGCGCTCCGGACAGTTAATCCGTTCAGGTAGAAAAAGGGTTTTTTACCTGAAACACCCAAACTTATAAGTTACGTGTTGTAATAAGTTATTTATTCAACGAATAAATTAACAGCGTGAATTGTGAGTAAAATGGAGAAGGCGAAAGAAGAAAGCTCCATCACAAAGTGGACAAAAAGAAGAAAAAACAACGGGTGATAAGTGACTCTGAATCCTCAGATTCAGACACCAGTAGTGCCAGCGACACAGAAAGGTGCGTAAATGTTGAAGTAGTTGTGGAAGCCGTGCCCAAAAGCATCCCTAAGACGGCAGCAGACGAGGAGAACAAACTGGAGGACAAAATAACGAACTTGGCCAGGAAGATTGGCAAAATCTCCCACGCCAAGACAATTCGTCAAGAGATCAATGAGGAGCTACAGGACTCATCGCTGGAGTTGATCGGCCACATCGGCGAACTTTGCGGGATTCTCCGAGAGGTACGAGCCAGGGAAACCAAGAAGGACGCCGAGAACCGGAACCTTAAGGACGAAATCAGGAAACTGAAGGAAGGAAGAGCAGTCCACGCCGTCACCACCCAGCCGACCCCCAGAGCAACTTACAGTCAAAAGGTAAGTCAAACGAATCTAGTTTTTATTAAAAACAATATAGAGAGCGAGAACTCTGACAAAACTAGAGATGACCTGATAAAGGCTGTCGACATCGTCGAGGCTGGAATTAGTGTAAAATCAATTAGAACAGCGAGAGACGGGTCCGTAGTCGTCAACTGCCCGTCCAAGTCAGACGCTGAAAAACTAAGGGCTAAAGTCAAAAGCAGCATGAAAAACTGCACGGTCAGAGCAGAAGATAAAAGACAACCCAAAGTTGTCTTTTATGCTGTAGATAGAGCATTAACCATAGAAATACTAGCAAGTAGCCTGCGCGTGCAAAATCATCTGATGGCACAAAATTTCCCAGATATAGAGTCGCTACAGAGAGAGATGAAATTCTCTCACAAATTTAACTGTAGAAATAGTAAGGAAAAGGCAAACTTTGTTTTCGCAGTTTCGCCTAAGGTTAGGAATATAATCGTGGACAGAGAGGTGTCGGTAGGCTGGAGCCAGCATCGTGTCCCCGATTATTTAGAAGTTACACACTGCTACAAGTGTTTGAAAACTGGGCACATTGCAAAAATGTGCCGCGAAAACCAAGTTTGCGCGAGATGTAGCGGAGACCATGACCTTAAGTCATGCAAAGCAAAAAATGCTAAATGCATTCTTTGCATTAGAAACAAACGGGAAGGCCCAAAAGACCACCCAGCGTTTAGTTTAGCTTGCCCCGCGGCAATTAAAATGAGAGAATCGTTAATAGCCAGAACCGACTATGGCTGTTAAACCATTTAAAATTAAAAAAACAATTAAGTGTCTCCAGATTAATTTAGGAAAGTCCAAAGCGGCTACAGGCGCGCTTATAGAAAAAATAGCTAGGGATAAAATCCAGGTAGTTTTTGTTCAAGAGCCACATGCCCCATGTTATTCGAGGAAAAGTCGCCGGTTTTCCCGCGCGTTTTAGGATCGTAGAGGATAATAAAACAGCTAATGCTCTTAACCCGAACACAAGAGCGGCCGTAATAATTACAGACCCCGCGGTCAACGTAATATTTATGGCAGGTTTTTCCAACAAGATGTGCTCTGTCGCACAAATCCTTTCTGGGAAAAGCACGTTTTTCGCAATCTCTGTATACCTGCCACCCGTCGCGAGACAGGTAACGGAGGATAGATTCGAGGAAAATCTAGGGTTTTTGAGGTCCGCGGTGGTACAGTTGAGGCCTAAAGGCGAAATTTTATTGGCAGGAGACGTCAACAGTAAATCGCCCACATGGGGCAGCAAAATCGAAAACAGTCGCGGGAGATTGTTTGAAGATTTTATATCTGTAAACAATCTACACGTACTCAATCGCGGAGATGAACCTACATTCACAGGTCCAAACGGTAACAGCGTCATAGACATTACGCTCGCAAGTGACAGGCTGTGCGCAAACATAGCCGATTGGCACTTGCCAAGCGAGGACAGCCTATCCGATCATAAATACATTGGCTGGTCGATTGGTATTAAAAACAACGCTCCAGAATCCATCCGCGGATTCTGTACTAAAAGAGCAGATTGGTCTCTCTTTGCCGAGAAATTTCAATCTTACGCTGATGATGTATTCCCAAAATTAGAAAATTGTCAAACGCCTGATCAAGTGTCTGAATTCGTAGCTAGAATAAATAAGTCATTAATCGACGCAGCGCACGACGCGATTCCGGTTCGGAAAAAGTTCACCAACTCGGTCCCCTGGTGGACTACACTAAAATACGTAAAGAAAACAACAAACTACGTAGGAAATATCAACAAAGCACGGGCGAAAATCGTATACAAAGACGCGCAGATTATGACATTAAATGTCGCGAATATAAAGACAAAATCCTCAAGACCAAGGAAAAGAAACTGATGCACTAGATCGGCTAATAAAGATCCCTGGGGCACAGTTTACAAGGTGCTTAGAGGGAAATATTCTTCAGTAGGCTATCTAACTAGCATCCAAATTAATAATAATCACCTCGATCTACGTGAGACCACCCGCGAACTCCTCAATACGTTCTTCCCAGAGGACGACATCAACGAAGACACAGAGTCTCACCGCGAAATTAGAATTACATCGAGAACCGGTATCAGGGGACCTGACGACAGGCCCTTCACGGTTCCGGAAATCAACCGAGTCATTAAATTCATGAACAGTAGGAAAGCGCCAGGTATAGACGGCTTGACAGCGGATATAGTTCGCATCGCTTTTGAGAAAAACTCGTCCCTCTTCAGAAATATCTATAATAAATGTCTCGAAATAGGTGTCTTTCCAGCTTGCTGGAAAGAACAATTAGTCAAGACCGTCCCCAAACCAAACAAGAACGGAACAAGTGCAAAAGACTTCAGACCTATCTGCCTACTCCCTGTAGCCGGTAAAATCCTAGATTCGCTCCTAATCACTAGATTGGAGCACCACTTGTCCCAAAATAAGCTACTCAACAACAATCAATTTGGCTTTCGTAAGGGAGTAGGAACCAAACGCCATCAAAAAAGTAGTTACATTCGTCACAGAATGTAAATCGACGGGTCACTATTGCGCGGCGGTCGCAACCGCCGACAACGCATGGTGGCCACTCATTATTGACAGACTTATTTCTAAGAAATGTCCAGACAACCTTATCAGACTAGCCAGAGACTACTTCAACAACAGGACAGCAATTATATCAGAGCCCAATACACACGTGGAAAAAGCTGTAGAAAAAGGTTGTCCGCAAGGATCCAAATCTGGTCCAGGCTTCTGGAAGATCCTGTACGATTCCATCTTCGATACAGATCTCCCGGAGGGTTGCGAGATAGTTGCTTATGCTGATGACACAATGCTATTAGCGAAATCCACCACGTATAAAGGGCTCAGAAACTCAGTAAATCGCGCGCTGGAGACACTTAGCGAATGGTCCGCCGAGACCAAACTTAAATTTAATGCCGCAAAAACAGAGGCCATTTTCTTCGGTAAAAAGCCTAACCAACAGAATCCAGTCTTCAAAATAGGTGGCAAATCAATTTACTGCTCTCCCTACATTAAATATCTGGGCATATATATCGATAGGTCTTTGAAATTCAAAGAACACGTCACTCAGGCGTGCGGGAAAGCAAAGCAGATCGGTTTCAGATATAGCGCCGCGTCAATGAAAGAGTGGGGTCTTGGTAGGTCGGCCATGTCCACTATATATAAGGGAGCTGTCGAACCCTGTCTGCTGTACGGGGCACCGGTATGGTACAGCGCATGCGGAGTTCTAGAACGGAAAAAGCTCCTTGGTGTGCAACGCGTTTGCACACTAAGGGCCGCGAAAGCGTACAAAACCGTCTCGGGCGACACTGCCTGCGTCATATCGGGGCTCTTGCCGGCAGACTTGCGAGCGGCAGATCTAACAAAGAAACATCTGCTGCGCGAACTAAATGAGGTTGAGCTTAGAGAGGCCACGGGCCTCACAATCTCTCCGGACGAAATCGAATCTAGAGTCTGCATTCAAGGGGTGGTGCACCCCGCGGAGATCGGGTTGATAAGATATACACAGGGTGAGGAAAATGCACAAGCTATTACGTTATTCACAGACGGCTCAAAGTGGGAAAAGGGAGTCGGTGCGGCTTTCGCGGTGTACTCAGACGAAACTGAAATACACTGAGGGCTTGCGGCTCGCAGATCACTGCTCTATATTCCAGGCCGAATTAATCGCGGTAAACCGAGCGCTTGTGTATGTTAGAACCAACATTAACGACTTCGTCGGATGCTCCATCCTGTCTGATAGCAGATCCGTTCTAGAAGCTCTACAACACCTGTCGGCTCCCACGGAGCTGCTTTTGGAAACGTGGGAGATCGCGCGCGAGATAACGCAGCAAATAGAACTGCGCTGGCACTGGGTGCGAGCTCATAAAGGCTCAATCGGCAACGAGAGAGCAGATGCGTTGGCTAGACTGGCCTCGGGTATAGATCCTCCTCAGGAGCCAGGAACTCAGCTTCCTGTTATGTTTAATAAAGTATCCCACAGAGATGTGAGGAGCCAGGAAGGAGTCAGGAAATGGCAGATACACTGAGAGAACACCCAAAACGGAAGCTGGACCAGGAATTTCATCCAATCGACCAAAGAGTGGATGGAAATGGACCTGGCCCTTTCACACCAAGCGGTCCAACTCATCACGGGACACGGGAACTTCAACTCCTATCTCCATCGCATTGGAAGGAGGGAGTCGCCGGCCTGCGGCTGTGGTGAGGTGGACTCCGTTGCCCATGTATTATTCAGCTGCCCGATGACCATAGAATGGAGAGACCAGACAGAGATCGCCATGTTCAACGCCGGATGCACTTGGCCCAGAAGAGAAGAAGAAATCAAGGAGACAGAGCTACACAAGACCTGGTGGTTCGACAGCTGCGCCCGACGCCTCACACGACTGGACCACGACCTGCCCTGATACCCCCGCCCCACAGAAGAAGCAAACCATCACGGACCCCACCAGCCCCCCCAAGCCCTCCCCAGATTGCATGTTAAATAAATATACTGGCGTCAATTTATTTTACCTACCCGATTTCTTCTAGGTTCTCTCTAGGCCACACCAAACGGCGATATAAATGTATATAATCTGTCACCATTCTGCACACATTCCCCACCTACCTCCCTATCATACCCATCCTACCCCATCCCATCCTCCCCCTCACCATTCCCCGTAGCATAGTATAGGTTAGTTTAGGCTTAATTTAGTTTAGGCCCCTTAGGTTAGTGATAGATAAACTTATGTTAGTAGCATGTTAGCCATTAGTAAAATTAGATTAAGATAACCGGCTCAGTGCGAAAGCGGAGAGCCGGCATTGTATTTACAAAATAAATAAAATAAGATGTATGCTAAAAGGTTCACTGCATATAACACAAGAAAAACGGCAATGAGCGTGCACGGGTTTTAATTAAAAGCCATTTCATAATCAATCTCAAAATAAAGGAAAGAATAATAAAAAATAAAAAAGTTAATTCCAAACCAAAAAACAAAACTAAAGATAATTCAAAACCAATAATGAAAACTAAAAAAAGACAATTCCAAAAACTCTAATATGTAACACAATATAAGATACAAAACCGAAAAAAAAACTACACTCAAAACAGATACTCAAAACTTGTACTGAGCACTTGAGAACACGTCCGCTCGCCACCTCTTCTCGGTAGAGACTCCAAGTCTTAACTGTCTAGTCTATCTATTCTGTCTAGTATTGTCTGTCTAGTCTGTCTAGTCTTGTCTATCTAGTTTGTCTAGTCTTGTCTGTCTAGTCTTCTGTCTAGTGTTGTCTGTCTAGTTTTGTCTCTAATCCAGTTTTTTTCAGTTTTAATTTCTTAACTTTTTTTCTTTTTTTCTTAACGTTTTCCCACCAAATTTAGGGGGTAAATAAGTGGGATGTTATTTTTTTGAGGGGTTTTATATTTTTAGGGGTATTTTTAGGGATTTTTTTACATTTAGTAATTTTTTATAGAAAAATAAAAGTGTAAAAATATATGTCCTGGGATAACTCTAGCTAGGCAATCTTAATTATATAATTGTTGACCTGGCGACTTAGCCAACGTACTTAGGAGACATCTAGTACAGTTTCTCGTTACTAAGATTTCGCAGTTAAATGAAAAACATAATGATTGTGACGGAGCTGGCTGTAAACGTTTTGAAAATGTCTCAAAATTCGAACTAGCACTTGTCACGGTGCCAATTTCAAACGCATTTTCGAACGAGCTTTCCATCTACAAAATTGTGAAAAACAAGTTGCGGAATAGACTATCTATTGAAATGTTATGTATACATAGTATGATGGTACGAAATACGAAATGGTGGATCTTGAACAACATTTAATCCATCCCCTAACATTTTTTTTTTAAAGTTTGGTCCGATGTGGATGCCGGGTATTAACCCTTCAAACACTGCGGCCTACTTGTGGCCTATTGTATTTTGCATTCACATATACTTATAGGCCCAGAAACCTAGTTGTTATTGTAAATTGCGCTAATTAATATTTTTCACATTTGTCTTCTGGTACAAATGCGGCCGGCACTGGGAATAGAATGATCCCTCTATACTTGTTAGTTTTCACCTCTACACCACTTGCGCCGGCTCAATCCCCTAATACAGGGGTCACCAAACTACGGCCCGAGGGCCACATCCGGCCCGCGGACAGATTTTGTCCGGCCCGCGGAGAGCTAGCATACTTGAAAACTCCTTTTAGAGAACATATTTCTTATAGCAAATTAAATTTAGTTTACTGAAGTATTCTAATTTTATGTTGAATAATTATTAATATGACATCTACATTGATATGGTCATGGGCTAACTACTCATAACATTGTTGTAGGCTTATTGTTATTGTTTTTGTGATAAGTTGGATAAAGAAACACAGAATTGTAATGAGTAAAGACATGTATAATATGCAGAAAATTTAACTTCAGTATATAATAACTAACAAATTATTGAAATGAATCCAACTAACATTTTATAGATTTTAAATAAAAACATAACTTATAACAAGCATAATGACATATGAAATACTAATGAGATTTATGTAATTGAGATTTTCCACAGACAATAGTTTTTACAATTAAGGACTAATTTTACTTGTACCAAATTATAAAAAGAGATTTAAGATGCTCATCAGTTAATTTAGATCTGTAAACATTTTGTGTGTACTTCATTTTGGAGAAGGTCTTCTCACACAAATAAGTAGTACCAAAAACAGAAAACAGCCCACGAGCAAATTTATGCAAATTATCAAATTGTGTGAGTGGAAGACTCTTATAAAATTCCAACAAAGATGAGTTTTGATATTTGTTCTTAATTATATCACTGCACTGTAGATCAATCATTTCCATTTGAAGTTCCGGGGCTAGGGTTTCAATGTCAGTATCAAAAGGATTCTGAAAAATCTTAATTTGATTCGGAATGGCATCAAAGTCCGAGAAACGAGTATCCAAATTTATTTTCAAAGCACTCAAAGTTTCGATTGCAAAATCGATAGGAAACTCAGTCTCAGTGGTGTGGCTGAATATTTCACATGTTTTAAAATGTGAAAAACATTTACTTCGTAGTTGTGATTGAAACAGTGTCAATTTCTTCCGGAATGATTTGATATTAGTGTACAAATCAGGAAGATGCTGGTTTTCTCCTTGCAATCTCAAATTCAGTTCGTTCACATGTTTTGTCAAATCAACATAGAAGAACTTCCACAGCCATGCGTTATTTTGTAATTCAGTAAGAGGGCGATGCTATTCATTCAAAAAAAATTCGATCAAAAGAAGTTCAAAAAAGCGCTGAAGGACTTTCCCACAACTAAGCCAACGTACGACAGTATGATAAGGTAAGTCATTTTCTCCAATCTCTTCAATAAATTGTCGGAATTGTCGGTGATTCAGCCCAAAAGATCTGATAAAATTAACAGTTGATATGACTGGTTTCAGAACTTCAGACATATCCAAACATTTTCCGCACAAAGACTGTTGATGAATGATACAATGTAAGACTAATGGTTTTGAACCACCGTCATTTTGTACAGCCTTTGACACAAAAGCGACCACTCCTTTATCTTTCCCACTCAGGTTTTTGCCTCCATCAGTTGTAATACATTTCAAGTTTTTCCATCGAAGGTTCTTTTGATTAATGGCCATTTCAACTCCTTTAAAAATATTTGTACCAGTAGTTGTGCCATGAATACTATACATATCAAGAAGTTCTTCATGCACTTATAGCTTTTATCTACTCCTCGAATATAAATCAACACCTGAGCAGTATCTGACACATCCGTTGACTCATCCAAGGCCAAAGAAAACCACTCAACATGTCCATTTTTGTCGAACAGTTGAGAGGATATATTTTCAGCGATGTTTTCTACCCTTCGAGCCACAGTGTTTGCTGACATACTGACAGTTTTTAATAAATTTACTATTTCAGGGCACATTTCTTCGGCTACTGCAATTATGCATTCTTTGATCATTTCTCCATCGGTGAATGGTTTTCCACGTTTTGCAAATTTCAAGAGCCACACGAAAGCTGGCACGAGTTGCAGCCTCTTGTTCAGTTTTGAGTTTTGTAAATGAAGATTGCTGCGATTTCAATCCGCGCTTCGTAGCTTCCAATTTTTCTGTCCGCAAACTTCCTGTATATTTTGAGTAATTTTGAAAATGTTTTGTTTCATAATGACGTTTAATGTTATATTTCTTGAGAACGGCTATGCTTTCATTGCAAATCAAACATAGCGCCTTGTTACTGGACTCAATTACGAAATACTGAATGTTCCACTGATATTTGAATTTTCTGCATTCACTATCAATTTTTCGCTTCTTTTCCATACTACTAAATCACACACAAAAGCAACAATTCAAATCAAAATACTGTTACAAAGATGTCTTAAACTTAAACACGCACAAACACGTTTTAAGGAGGTACGCACTATTTTATTTCACAACAGTGTCATAGGAACTGACTTGTGGTTGCGCCACTAGCCTTCTTATTTATTCCAATTACTGCCATCTAGAAGTGAGTGGAAGACACCAGAACTTTCTCGAACCAACGAGATTATTCTGTACGTGCTATTAGCGCCATCTGTTAGCGATAGAAGGTACTACCTAATTCCATTTGTGTCCACCAGATGTCGTGTCACGTTACTCCTCATGGCTCGTACTCTACGACTAATCTAGAAATTACAGATAATGACAGGAAAATTAATAATATGCAGTGTTGCCGTTTTGCGGACTTTAGTCCGATTTGCAGCCTTTTTTAAACGTTGCGTACTTTTTCGGACTTTTTTTTTCATCAGTGGACTATTTCACTTTTTACCACCGGCAACAATGATAATATGGTTTTGGCTCTCGGAACTTACTGGAGTAATCAGTATGGCCCTAAGGCTGGAAAGTTTGGAGACCCCTGCCCTAATATGTTAAGTTTATTTAATGTCAACATGTATGATTCAAAAAGTCAGAACCAGATGAAAACGAAATTATATTTGAAGTATTAAGTAATTTATAAATAAAGAATATTAAAAAATATTACAGAATATTAATTATTATTAATTTATTGGTTTTTAGAGAATATTATTTTTTGGGGGGATTTTCAAGTAATTGTGTCAATTTTAGGGGTTTTTGACTGGTTTTAGGGGTAAATATTTTTGGGA
This sequence comes from Phosphuga atrata, assembly GCA_944588485.1. Lineage (NCBI taxonomy): Eukaryota > Metazoa > Arthropoda > Insecta > Coleoptera > Silphidae > Phosphuga > Phosphuga atrata. The sequence goes on from OX155893.1 coordinate 103,166,799, forward strand.
GTTGGTGACACTGTTCTGAAAGTGACAGACAGTTTTGGCGGTAATTGACTGGGAAATATCGTCGGTTCTCCTAAATTTCTCTGAGTACGTATCTGTGGATTAAGGTTAGCTCGCGTGAAATATTTGTTCCTCGTGTAAACAAAACGTTCTAATCGCGAAGCAACGATTCCGATGACTTCTGAAATATGGAAGACGATGATGATCTAAATGAACCACCGTCTTCCACATCCTCGTCTTCACTCTCCGTGCACACCATTCCAGACACAGATAACGTATGTCATAACCAAACAAACATCAAAGTTTAACTATTAACAAACTCTCATTTAATTGGCAATCCATATCTGACAACGTCAATACTAAATAACATTGTGAATGTCAATACCAAACAACAAAGTGAATACCAAATAACAATGCCAATGTCATTTGATAACATCAATGCCAACAACAATTTTGAATTTGTAAAACCATACAACATTATAGATAATAAAGCCGGAATAAACGGATAAACTTAATAAAGCCGGAACAAATCTTGAATATATAAATGTACTCCACCTTTCCGGAGTTCTATAATACTAATGAGTCTTTTTATGACCATCAAAAACTAATTTCGTGTGAAATTTGTCTGTTATTCTATAGCTTCCAGTCCACCTTCGTGGCACTCAACAAAAACCATAAAAATAACATTGTTTTTAAGAACATTTCTTTCCGATACCTTAAGTGGAAAGCCATCTGTGGAAGCATTTCGAGATTTATCTCTCATCAGCACATCTTTGCTTCCATGAACAATAATTTGTAAACCACTTAATTGAAAACCCATGTGGTGTTTAGGATTAGATGTTTATAATTTTGACATTTTGTGCGAGAAACATGACCTTAGCAGGTTATTGTTTGAACTGATAAGACAGAATTGGTGAAACCATCCTACATTATAGAAAATCTTACAAACGGAACACAGCCTGAATATATTGACAAATTTCGTGTGAGATTTGTTTTGGTAGTCTTAAAAAGACTCAATAATTGTTACAGAGCTCCGGAAAGGCTGAATATATTTATATATTCAGGCTGTGTTCCGTTTGTTTTAAGTTTGTATGATTTTCTATAACGTAGGATGGTTTCACCAATTCTATCTTATCAGTTCAATGAATAACCTGCTAAGTTCATGTCTCTGACAAACTGTCAAAATTATAAACATCTAACCCTAAACACCACTTGGGTTTTAAAGTGAGTGGTTTACAAATAGTTGTTCATGGAAGCAAAGCTGTGCTGATGAGAGATAAATCTCGAAACACGCGTCCACAGATGGCAATCCACTCAAGGTATCGGAAAGACATGATTTTAAAAACAATGTTATTTTCATGTTTTTGTTGAGTGCCACGAAGGTGGACTGAAAGCTATAAAATAACTTACAAATTTCATGTGAGATTTGTTTTGGTAGTCCTAAAAAGACTCAATAATTGTTACAGAGCTCCGGAAAGGCTGAATATATTTATATATTCAGGCTGTGTTCCGTTTGTTTTAAGTTTGTATGATTTTCTATAACGTAGCATGGTTTCACCAATTCTATCTTATCAGTTCAATCAATAACCTGCTAAGCTCATGTCTCTGACAAACTGTCAAAATTATAAACATCTAACCCTAAACACCACTGGGGTTTTAAAGTGAGTGGTTTACAAATAGTTGTTCATGGAATCAAAGCTGTGCTGATGAGAGATAAATCTCGAAACGCGTCCACAGATGGCTATCCACTTAAGGTATCGGAAAGACATGATCTGTTATTTTTATGGTTTTTGTTGATTGCGACGAAAGTGAACTGAAAGCTATAAAATAACTTACAAATTTCATGTGAGATTTGTTTTGGTAGTCCTAAAAAGACTCAATAATTGAGTTGTTATAGAGCTCCAGAAAGGTTAAATATATTTATATATTCCGGCTGTGTTCCGTTTGTTTCATTTAATTGGCAATACATATCTGACAATGTCAATACTAAATAACATTGGCAATGTCAATACCAAACAAATTGAATACTAAATAACAATGCCATGAAAACGTCAATGATAAAAGACAATGTTAATTATTACTAAATTACAATTTGAATGCTAAATGACAATACCAATGCTAAATGACTGTTAATTCTAAATGTCAATGTCATATAATAATTATTGTATTATTTTTGCAGAATTATGGATTATTGTTTTCTTGTAGATTTCTTGGACTTGTGATCGTTATTCGCCAAAGGGACTGTGTCGTCTGGACAGAGCGGCTTTACTGAACGACATAGACGAAGTCAAACGGCTTCTGGCACAAAACTGGAACGTCAACAGTAATGATACTCGTGGCAACACTTGCGTACATTACGCCGCCTCCGAAAATAGGTAATTTTGACATTTTGGCAATCAAGTCACAAATGACATTAACTAGGACAACGTGACAATATACGGCTTGTGTGTCTAGTGTTGTATTTGTTTTGTAAGGTTTTAACTTACAAATACCATAATGATATAGTGTTTGTTGCAGCGTGGAAGCGTTGGAGGTGATAGTCCGTTCGGAGGATTTACGCGTGGACTTGCAGAACTTCTTCGGCGAGACGCCGTTTCACTCTTGTCTGTCGCGGCATCCGGAGCTCAAAACCTTGGACGTCCTCTTCAACGCCGGGTTTTCTTTGTCCGTTACGAACCGTATGGGCTACACAGCGCTCGAACTCTACTTCGACACGGAACGCCCAACATGGAAAACGGTCGAAGTGATAGAATGGATGGCCGCACGCGACGTCGATCTGATCACAAGATTGTGCCTAAACAAAATAATCACAATGTACGACGATAATTGCCTGGAGGTTTTAAATGTTCTTTATTTTTACGGGTGCGATTGGAATCAGGTCCAGTATTCGCCCTTTGGCTACCTCTATGAACACCCTTTCTACGATGTCTGGCGCTACTGCGGTGAAGAAGTTTGCAGTTTCTTGTTTGATTTCGTCGATTTCAACGCGGAATCTCCCACTGGCACGGTGTTTAGTCAAGTCATGGCGCTGCCGACATTCCTCTACAAAGAGGGGGGAAGGAACTGGTACATGGAAATGATCAGACAAGGAGCCGATATCAATTGGTCAAGATGTCTGAGTACGAGCTGCTTTGTCAATGTTGAAACTTTCGAATATATTTGGAGGAACTGCGATCGGGATAGAGTTGTGCGGTCCGATCCGGAATTCTTCATCGGATTGCTTAGAAACCGCGAGTTTCCACTCCAAGACTACCTGAGGCTTGTCTACGACGTTTTGGACAGCGACCAAATGGAAATCATCGCTTCCTACACCGAAAACTTGACGAACCACGTTATCGAGGCCTTACTCGATATTCAAGACGAACTGGACCAAACAGAACGCGCCAAAATTCTCTTCGCTGTCTTGACGTATGACGACGCCGTTCATTTTGAGCTGCTGGATAGCTACTTTATACTTTTTGGTTTTGATGAAGGTTTCGAAGCTTTTCTTAAAATAACGATTAGTATCTTCAATACAGACGTCTATTCTCAGCAGATGCCGTTAAAATCTATTTGTTTTCCGCATTTGGAGAGGGTTGTTGGGCACACCGAGGTTCGGTCTTTGAAGGTGCTGTCCAGGAACGCTGTGAGGAAACGCTTGAGGCGACCCGAAGGAAACGTTTTCTTTGAGTATTACAACGAAGTGCAGCGGCTGAATGTGCCGCAAGTTGTTAAAGACATGATATGTTTGAAAGTTGGTCTTTGTTGAAATGTTTTTGTATAAATTTTGGAGAAATAAAATTTCTTTTATGTAAGTAGAGTACGCACTAGCTATCAATGTACGCTAGATGTACGGTTTATAAGGCAATTATAGCACTGCACCTTGAATATTGTTCTACAGTGACGATAAATATGGAGAGATATGCAGATAGCGCAAAATCGGGCAATAAGAGTGAGATATTACGGTGCAGTAGATATACCAAAGCAGAGGATATCCTGCATGCGTTGCAGTTCATGTCTGTGAGACAAAAGCTGCATCTTCCAATGTATACATTTTTCAACGGCAAGGCTGCAATAGGTTTTGGCAAAGGACCACTCATATATATATATATATATATATATATATATATATGTATATATATATATATATATATATATATATATGTATGATTCTGTGGCAAATGTGAATAAATTATTAATATTATTATTATTTTTTCGCATGCATATACGTGGTCTGTTAGAAAAGTATCCGACCTTTAGCCGGTAAAAAAAAACTGGCATACCTGGAGCGTTGGAAACCTAATCACCCTCAAAGTAGTCTCCTTGGGACTCCACACACTTCTCCCAGCGGTGCCGCCATTGTTGTGAAGCATTTCGAAAAAGCCTCTTTCGGAATCGACTTTAGCTCGACTGCCGTTGCATCCCTAATGTACTCTCTTGTCTGAAATCGCGTTCCTTTCAATGGCCTCTTGACTTTGGGGATTAGCCAGAAGTCGCAGGGAGCCATATCAGGAGAGTAAGGTGCCTGTCGAACCAGAGGAGTCTTGTTTTTCGCCAAAAAAATTTGAACCAAATGCGAAGAATGTGCTGGAGCATTGTCGCGATGGAGTCGCCAATTTCAGTCGCTTGCGTAGGATATCCCTCATTTCACTTGTCGTCATTTTACTTGCATTGAAAAACCGACGAGAGCACTACACACTACGTCACTCGAACACTGATCGACAGCAACTGACGCTATCTACAGGCGGGAAAAATTCACGCATGCGCACGAAGGTTCAAGGTCGACTCATGCAAGCGCGCTTGATTCAAATCCATCAGGTTTTCAAAATAAAAAATAGGTCGGATACTTTTCTAACAGTCCACGTATTTATTTAACTTAAGACATACGAATATGAAACTTTGCACACACATTAACGAACCTCTCAAGTTTAGATTACAGATGTTCAATATGTCCTATATCAGGGCTGTGCAACCTTTTAGTAGTCGCGATCTACTTTTTTATATATTGTTGCCAAGATCGACCAAAACGCGTAGCAGGCCATCGGCGGGTATGGGGTTATTTAGTGGTGGTTAGAAGCTGTTGCACTGGCCGACTTGAGGTCCGTGAAGCAACATTTGAACGTAGGCTAAAGTGATTTAATTTTTACTTTATATTTATCGAAATGTATTTTTAAGTAAGTACATAGAAGCGCGAGAAAACTAGAGATCGACTCAAAATCACGCCGCGATCGACCGGTAGATCGCGATCGACTGGTTGGACAGCCCTGTCCTATATCAACGACACGAACAATTTCACACCGATACTTAAATTCCTCCCATACTCGGGCAAGCATGTGCTTTGTCACTGATGTTATGGCAATCCGGTTCTTCAACTCTTCCAGGTTCTGTGGGAGTAGTGGTACGTACATAAACGTTGTCTTTAACGAAACCCCACAGGAAGAAGTCACAAGGCATAAAATCCTGGGACTGTGGAGCCCAGCTGAGACATGCTAAGTCGTCAGCTCCTTGACGACCAATCCAACGGTTTCATTCAGATATTCACGCACTTGGCGACTCCAGTGAGGGAGTGCTCTATCTTGTTGAAAAATGAAGTTGTCTTCGTGCAGCCTCGGAAACAACGAGTTTTGTAACATAGCGAGATACTGCTGACCTTTAATAGTGTTTCCATCAAAGAAGAATGGGTCGTAAACATATGATCGGGTTATCGCACAAAACACATTGCCTTTGGGCGAATCTCGTACATGTTCAATGACTGCATGCGGATTCTGTAGGCCCCAAATTCGAACATTGTGTTTGTTGACCACTAACATGCAAAGTCGCTTCACACGATGCGTTTTGCGAAAGTGTTATCATTGTATCAAATAGTATCATAAATCTCGTTAGAAAATGCCACACGTTTGCGTTTGTAATCAGGACGCAGAGCTTGTAACAGGACGCGGAGCTTCTAGCGGCTATTAATATAAACTAGACTATGTATTCGTTTCTCCGATAGCCGAGCCGAGGCGCATCGACCGATAGTTTGGACAAAATCATGATATAAATACAAGGGTATGCTCATCCCGTGAACGAAAATGAGACTTGTACACTTGACTCTTACCGGGACGCCGGATTACCGAATCTCAAAATTATCAAGGACCTAAATGTATTTTTCTCTCCTAAAAAAATCACCATTTTTTAACAAAGAAAACACAGTCTGGCCTTCATACTATTAAACAATTCATATTCGCCGCGTAATGATGCAGTTATGACGTCAGCGAGCTGCCGCAACCTAATTAGCTGCCTAGATTAGCATGCGCAAGAGCATACCCTTGTATTTATATCATGGACAAAATAATACTTTGTAATACATTTATTCTTTTTGGAACACCCTGTATTTTAATCTGCATATTACTAGAATATTATTAAATTTACTTACCCATGGTACAGTGTCAAATTTGGCAATTGCTTCCGGATAAGATATAAAAGCTAAACCAGTCCCTCCTGCATTAACTACTTCTTTTACATCCATGTTTTGTCGATGTGCTAAGTTTCCCAAAATTCCAAAAATCGTTGTGCCGGCGAGAATGGAAGTAAATGTGTCCATAAAGGAAACCACGATTGCATCCCTTAATAACATAAATATTTAATATATAATTGCACGACATAATTGTCATATATCACGACAAACAGTGCACGGCTAAGTGTATTGCACGACAGAATTGGTATATTGCAAGATATAATTGGTATATATCGTGACGGACAATGCACGACAGAAATAGTATCGAACATTTTTAAGTACAAAGACAGGAGAGTATATATGAGGCGTTGCGTATACGAAGGGCGAACAACTCAACAAATGGTGGTTTCGAGAAAAACGCATTTGATTTTTTTTTATCGATTGCGGATGAAGGGTGAACTCAGCAAAAGCTGATATCGATTTTCTCAATATACTACTCAATATGAAACCTATACCTGCGGATTCTCAAGAGTTTTAAAAATGACCCAATGTTGAGTTCGCCCTTCGTATTCGCAACCCCTCATATGTATCAGATTACTTTCTGGGTCTGTACCAAGCATATTTAATGATTTTTAGGGTTCCGTACCGAAAACGGAACCCTTATAGGATCACTTTGTTGTCCGTCTGTCTGTCTGTCAAGACCATTTTTCTCAGGAACGCGTAGAGGTAACAAATTGAAATTTGTATCAAATACTCGGGTCTGCGGTCTCTTTCCGCTATGAAAAAATCAAACTTGTAAGTCAACGCGATCAAAAGATATGACCGTTTATGTCGCAAATTTTGCGATTTCACAAGGGAATCAAAACCTATAGGGTACTTCCCGTTGACCTAGAATTATGAAATTTGGCAAGAAGCGGTGTCTTACAGCACATGTAAAGGGAAAAATCTGAAAACCGAAAATATGTAGTTTAATTACAAGAAAAATGCGAATTTACTATTAGAAACTTATGAAAATACACTAATGTGTTGCGTGGTATTGTCAGGCACCAGAAGCATATGGGTTGCATACAGTTAGGTCCTCCTAAAGATACCTTACTTACGAGTTTGTAAGGAACCCTCGGTGCGAGAGTCACAACTCGCACTTGGTTTTTAGTAAGAACGCTGGACAAAATATTCCTTGTTTGGGGAAAAACAAATTGTATGCAGAGCAGTTTGCAGGACTGTCTCCTCTTTCAATTAAAGATGTGTTTTTGCTTGCGTTTTCAATTTCCAACATTGCATACGCTTTTCAATAGAGCAAAGTGTCCACATTGATTCGTCACTTTTCATTCAATTGCTTATAGAAAAATGATATCAATGCGGAGTTTTTATTGGCAATAGGGAATATGCAGCAATTTTTTTATTTGCTTAATTCACTTTTTACTTCGTCTTAAATACACTTTAACGTGTTTCAATTAATTTTTGAAATAATATATAAAATACCGATTAAATTTGACCTGTTTGAACTCTCCCATTTATCGCGCGCTTTGGATGACGTCGCATAACACTTGACATTCAGTGTTGCATAGTCTATTTGCATAGACAGTTAAGGATTTTCAGTTTGAATTTGATATTTCGATAATGGAAAAAGTTAACAAAAACATTTTATAGATATTGTATAATAACGGAATGCAAAAACATTATTATGGGTACATCAGATAAAGTGTTTGACAAAGTTCCAATCGAGGTGTATAGTCCACCCTACCTACATCTGTGAATATCGAGGCCGATAAATTAATGTCAACGTGGACGTCACATACCATATCGACCAATGGTGATGCGTTTCGCAAATTTGAATTTCGCTCGTATATTTTGGACTTTTTGATTTAAGTTTTATGGCATTAAATACAAACTAAATGAGAAAATAATAGTGTACGTGTAATGTCAAGATCACAAAGTATCGGGGGTAAAAAATTCTAAATCACTTGCATATTCCCTATTGCTGCAGCGTTTGGCGTGATTTATAAATGCAAAACTCAGAGTAAGAAAACAACGAGGTTTAATTTAATAAATGAACTTGAATACAACGATGAGGGAGTGTTCTTTAGATGGAGTGACTTCTACAGACAGTTACTTCTGGTTGAGCGCAAAATTGCATTTGTAATAATATAGGAGTAATATTTATCAACAATATTAGGGCATGAACTTAGTTTCAGTTGTTGATTTAAATGATAATTTAATCATCATCAATCAAGTCCACTGCTGGACGTAAGCCTCCCTCAGTAGTTTCCACTGTCCTCGGTCTTGTGCTGTCTGCATCCAGTTGGCACTAATGCATTTTAAGTCGTCGGTCCATCTGGTGGGGGGACGCCCTCTATTTCTTTAGACTTCCGATCTAGGCCTCCATTTAAGGATTCGTCTTGTCCATCTGTCATCAGCAGATCTCGCAATGTTTCCCGCCCAGTTTCATTTTAGTACAGTTATTCTCTCTACGGCGTCTGCAACTTCGGATCGTATGCGGATTTCAGAATTTGGTATGTGATCCCTGAGAGAGATTCCCAGCATTGATCGTTCCATCGCTAGTTGCGTAACTCGTATTTTCTTTATTGTCCGTTAAGTCAGTGCTCGGGTTTCGGCTCCGTTGGTAAGGACTGGAAGGATACACTGCTTGAAAACCTTTCTCTTTAGGCAGTTAGGCAAACTCTCCCTTGAACAAATATTTGAGATTCCCATGCGAGCCCTATTCTTCGAAGAATTTCTAGGGTATGATTATCTCTTCCAATGGAAATCTCGTGTCCGAGGTATTTAAAGGATGTAGTTTCTTCCACACTGATACCGTCAATGTATATGCTAGAGATGAGCATGGGACGAGTTTCTCGTTCCAGATCCCATCCCGTCACTGTGCCATCCCATCACATTTTCGTCTCATTCTCCCATCCCACAAACCTAAAATTTTCGTCCCATCCCATCACATCCCGGTCGCGCAGCCCGTCCCGTTTTTCCCATACAGCAGACTCTCTTTTCGGTTCACACTTTCTTGATGATAATTCGTTCGAATTTAATTTTTCCGTAATTTCTTCATCTGACAGTGAGTAATCCTTTTTCGTCGCAAACGGATCGTAAAACTTTTCAGGAACTACGTCGTTATCACAGAAATCTCCTGGGTTCGACATTATGGAAAATGTGCTTATTGGCACGATATGCAATTAATTATGCACGAACTAGATTAGCAAAACTCGTCCCACTCCGTCCCATACAAAATTGTCGTCCCATCCCATACCACGCGACGTTCAAACCACTCATCCCATCCCATGGGACGATGGGATGGGATGGTACGATGGGATCCCATACTCATCTCTAGTATATGCACTCACCGAGCACAAGGTTTGTCATGATCTTGGTCCTACTTTCTTTGACTCTTCATTAAGATTTCTTAACATAGAGATGGCGTCATCCAATCGTTCGGCTATGAGGACTATATCGTCGGCAAATCTTGGGTGATAATTGAATATTGGTGATTTCAATTAACAACCGAAACTAAGTTCATGTTTTTCTCCACAAATGTCAAATCAAAACCTAACCTCGCCAGTCATGCACGAGGTGTTCAAGTTCATGCAAGTGTTATATGTCGTTCAGCAACAATTATAGTCGTGAGAATATTTTATTTGTCGTTGACAAACAATTACAGTCGTTAATTATATTTGTAGTGGATTACAATTTCTGTCGTGTAACAACATACCTGTAAATATTATGATTGAAATCATTATATGAAGCATACATGACGACTGTTCCAAATCCAATATTTAATGAGAAAAAACATTGTGTAACCGCAGAATACCAAACCTGAAAGAATCAAACAGATTACTCAAAACAATTACTTCTACAAATTAAAAAAAAAAAGTAAAGTTGGGCTTTTACGGAATTATTAAGGTGAAGATACACATGAATTTACACCATTATAGTACTCTTCTCGGTTTCTGTCAACCAAGTGGTACGAACCTTCTTGTTTTGCCAGAAGGTGAACAGACGATTGGTTAGTCGGTTTGGAGATTGAAGGTATACCTTGTGAAGGTATATCTTGTGAAGGTATACCTTCAATCTCCAAACCGACTAACCAATCGTCTGTTCACCTTCTGGCAAAACAAGAAGGTTCGTACCACTTGGTTGACAGAAACCGAGAAGAGTACTATAATGGTGTAAATTCATGTGTATCTTCACCTTAACCGACTAACCAATCGTCTGTTCACCTTCTGGCAAAACAAGAAGGTTCGTACCACTTGGCTGACAGAAACCGAGAAGGATATTAAAGAACTGGGAATAACAGATCTCCAAAACAGACAGTCTGTGAGATGCACCTTGAAGGAAGTCAGTGGATTTCAGGAAAAAAAACCGTAGGAAAGGTACCCCCTGGACAGAAGAGAGAAAGGAGTTACACCGGCAGAAGATGCGACAATACTGGGCAAAGATCAAAACCCAACAGTTGGACAAGCGTGGTCCAAAGTAGGCCTATTCGAAAGAAGAAGAAGAAGAAGTATACCATCAATCACGTGTGGGGAAGCAGAACCAAACTAACATCTATGAGGAATAGCTTGAGAGTTTCAATGAGAATGTTTCACAACAGCTATAAGGCTGCCCGGCCCCCGGGTAGCGAGTAGACACTCTATGCGGCTCCAGCAGGAATAGGTCTACTTCCGGGATGCGCCCCTGCCCACGTGAGTTTCGATTCTCCCCCCACCTCTGTCTTGGGAAGAAATCGGATCCTGCTCCTTAGATCCTACCAATGAACCAAACTACCGTCTACCCCATCCCAAACCATCACAGTAGGAAGAGGGATCCCACTGTGATTACATAGTCCCACGTGCAAAATGAGATATGATAGTTAAGAATGAGAGATCGCCATGCGACCCGACTAGCAATCGGCACCAGTGGGTGCCCGGGTCCGCTGGTGAGAAATGGACTACCGGCCATGCGACTGTTCCCAGCCAGGCAACGCATGGAAAGTATGCTACTTGCCCCCACAATCTTAGAAGACTTATGGGGATTGGAACATGGAATGTTCAAGGACTCCTAAAAGCTGTGAAACTACAGATAGTAGAAAGAGAAGTAATACCTTACAAAATAGTGGGAATATCTGAAACTCAGTATAAAGGACATGGCCACTACAGAACAGAAAATGGCAATATACTACTACTACTCAGGACATGAAACAGAGAGCAAACACGGTGTAGCATTTCTGGTTAGCCCAAAATACATATCATCAGTATTAGGGTATAACTGCGTAAGCAGCAGAATAATGTCTATAAAACTTAACACAACACCTACAAAGCTCAACATCCTCCAAATATATGTCCCTACTTCAGACGCATCCGATGAAGAAATTGAGGAATTCTATTCGGACATCCTAAAGGAAACAGCTAGAATACCAGAGAGAGAGATCACAATAATAATCGGTTACTTCAACGCGAAAGTTGATCCCATTCAAACAACGGAAGACCACTTTGAAAACATACTAGGAAAATGGGACCTTCGAGATAGAAATGAAAGAGGGGAGCGCCTATTGTCATTCTGCGCTGACAAGAATATGACCATCATGAACACAATGTTCACACATCACCCACGTCGACTATATACGTGGAGGTCACCCGGTGATAGGTATAGAAATCAAATAAATTTCCTGCTGATACCACAAAGATGGCGAACAAGTATAAAAGATACCAAAACTCATCCAGGCGCTGACTGCGGATCCGATCATCAGCTACTTATAGGAGAAATAAAATCATAACAGAAAACTCTAAAACGCCCCTCTATGTCTAAAAATAGGTGGGACTTACACAATAACACCGAATATAGAACCAGACTTCCCAAAAAACTCCAAACACTAAACAGCGGAAACACCAAACAAATGGACGAGAACCAGCTTTGGAAGAGGATGAAATCGGAAATGTTAAAAATGGCCAATGAATTCAACCACAAACCCGAAAGAAGAAAAACGTGGATAACAGGCAGAACATGGGAGGCCTATACAGGAAAAAAAAAGAAATATAACAAAAAGGCTTGAACAACGAAGAACGACGTGAAGACTACAGTAAACTATCCAAAGATATAAGGAAAATGTGCAAAGAAGACAAAAGCGGCAATATATCGACAATATGCAGAGAAATCGAAGACCATCATCAAAAAAATGCATCCCGAGACCTTTTTGCCAAAATCAGAGAGATATCCAGAGACTACAAATCGCGAACGATAATTGTAGAAAACGAGCAAAGAGAAGTAATAACGGAGAAAACAGAGGTTGCAAAGAGATGGAGAGAATACTGTCAAAACTTGTTCGAAGATCAACCAGGAGACAACCCACCTAAAATTCCAAACTCAGAAGATCAAGAACCCGAAATCCTTAAATCCGAGGTGGATTGGGCTCGCAAAAACCTAAAACCTAGAAAATCTGTCGGAATAGTGGCAGAAATGATTGACGTGAGCAAAATATCAAATTTAAGAGACGCAGATGATACAACATTGCTGGGAAGTACGGAAGAAGAGATCAAGAACCTGCTCCAGAAGGTAAAAGAAATCAGCGGAGAAGTGGACCTTGAAATGAATAAAACAAAAACCAAAATAATGATAATAGACCGATCCCAAGAAAGACTGCAAAGCCCAACGCATATTGATGGAATCGGGGTAGTAAAAGAGTTCGTGTATTTAGGCTCACAAATTTCAAGAACTGGCAGCTGTGAAAAGGAAATAAGGAGAAAAATAGCTATGGGCAAAACCGCCATTGCCAAACTTTCATGTATTTGGAAAGATCACAGCATTTCTAAAGGAACCAAGATGGCAGTCATAAAGACACTTATATTTCCTATAGTCACATACGCTGCGGAATCCTGGACACTAAAAACGGCTGACAGAAGACAAATTGATGCGTTTGAAATGTACACCTGGAGACGCATGCTCAGGATATCATGGACTACGCATGGAATCTAACGAGAACTTAACATCGTCGATCGACTGAGCAAAACTATCCAAAAGTCCATCCTAAGATATTTCGGTCACATGATGCGAAGAAAGGACGACTCACTTGAGAAATTGATAGTCCAAGGAAAGATAGAGGGTAAGAGACCACGAGGAAGATTACCATCGCGCTATGTGGATCAAATATCCATAGTTGCAACTGTACACGATTGCACAAAAGCTGCTGAAAACAGGGCAGAATGGAGACAACAAGTACAACAAATATGATCCCTAGATTATACCATTGTCACGATGCTCGGAGACTAGCGATACGATTGAGAAGAAGATAAGAACGAATAAGATAATGATGAAGAAGATAAGATAAGACTGCTACTAGTTCGGGGCATTTGTAGTAGAAACTATAGTGGCGATAGTAATATTCAATAAGATACGAGTTAGCAACAATATATACCCAACGGTTGCTAACTCGTGTCTTAACAACCGAAATGAACCAACTGAAACAACCCAATGATAAAAATGGAAATCTCATGGCTGAAAATACTAAGAGAATCGGTCTTCTTCAAAAAAAGCCAATAAAACTACAGAGAGACGTTAAAATTCTTACCTTGGCTTCGGTTAATTTAGACCAAACGGGATTAACAAAGTAAAACATTCCAGTGGTAGCTCCTTCCAGCGTAGCAGCGCGTCCAAATAACGCCAACATAACGACGTAGGGAAAAATGGCTAAAAAATAAGAAGCTTTTCCACTGCTTTGTACTCCATTTCGGGAGACAATAAATGTCGGTATCCAAGAGGCAAGGAGGCACAAGGTTAAACGCCATTCCGGCCAACCAATACCGGAAGAAATATCGGTCCATTCCTTTAAAACTTCTTTCCTAAAAATTTATTTACCAAACAAAATTATTACGAATGGGATGGTTTGCCACTGTTACTACGTGGTAATTCATAATTACAGTGAATAGACCTTTTTAAAGTTGAAATTTTTTTGTGTGCATGCGTCAATTTACGTCATATTATACGTCAAAATTGCCCGAACTTTTTGACGTATAACTATATATGAGCCCGAAACTTTCATATTCCCGCCTTTCAAACTTGGCAGATGCACATGCGCTTAATTAACCGTAAAAAGGTCTCTTGAAAAATTCACTATGTTTTTCCCACACATATATAAGTGCGGTAAAAACATAGTGAATTTTTCAATTCAATGTAAAAATTATTACGTGTGTCCTAAAAGGCAGGTCATTTCTTAATTCACACATATAAAATTAAACTATTTATCAAATGTTATTTTTAAGTTGCTGCCAGTCTTATTTAACACAAATTTCTATTCGTCTTACTTAATTTATTTGATTTGAAGAATGTTTACACAAGACATTTATTGTGAACAAAAAAATTTTATTGGGCATAGTTATTTTATCTGCTCGCACACCAAAATGAACACATTAATAATGTTTGGACCGTGTCTCACGAAAATCAAATTTTCCAGTTTGAAACAGGGCTAGTCTAATCACTTACCTGTTAGGGTCGCTCGCGTCACCGCCACGTGTGGATCGTCCTTCCGGCGCCTTTCTTAAGGGAGGAAATGAGGATAATGGGGGGAGGGATCCCCTAAAATTGGTGTCTTCCAGACGTTGAATGGCTCTGCAGCCCTTCGGGCTCCTGGTTAACTTGCGCTATTAATTGCGTGCACGTGTCGGTCTACCTTGTCTTCGCGCTTCGCTTTTGTTCCGCTCGCTTCTCGCACTCGAAGCACCGAAGAAATATCGGTCGGGAAGTACCGAATGATATAAATTCGCGAAGTAAATTGATTAATCGCGCGAATTCGACTCAGGTCGATACACCTTTCCCCTTCTGTTGATCGGTGCCGAAATCGATTCTAATGTTAAATTAAAAATACAGATTTACAAAGATTAGCGCGAACAAATAAGTAAATTATTTTATGTAAAGGATGCCATTATTATAATCGTTTGTAAAAGTATCCAAATCGTGCGTAAAAGTTTAATGTAAACCAAATGAAGTTTCTTTATTAAACGATTTCTGTTTGATGTTGATATGGCAACAACTCGCGTTGCTAAACAAAAATCATAGACGTAGTGAAAATAAATTTTCTGACGTATATTAAAATTAAATTATTTTTTCTTAATTTAAATCAAGAAGTATAGGCCTCACAGTATGGCCTAAACATAACCTAATAACCTAATTTAGGTTAAATCTGGGTTAACCTAAACAACTTACATCGTCTACGACCAAACAGTGTTCCCGTCACAGTGCCTTTTTACTAGTGAGCAATTTTCGCCACGGAGGCTGTTTGAACCGTGTCTCACGAGAATCAAAATTTTCCACTTTTAAAACAGGGCTAGTCTAATCACTTACCTGTTAGGGCTGCTCGCGTCTCCGCCAAGTGTGATCGTCCTTCCGATCGTCCTGTAAATTGGGCTCATTCGATCGAGAGGGCAATTGACAATATCGCACAACTTGCAGATAATATTTTTTATTACTCATGCGAGGTGACGTATCTTACAAGTTTGGGATCCAAATAGAATCAAAAATGAAGAATTTGCTTTTTCAATTATTTCCGATGGTGTGAATTCGTCAAAAGAACTCTTAGGCTTGTCGCACACTGGGTCCGCTCGTCTCCGTTCAGCTCAGCCTTTTAGCCCAGAAAAATATAGAACCCGTGTATTTATATAGAAACGCACATACTGCGTCCAGTCAGCTCAGTTTGCCTCCGTTCCGCTCCTCTCCACTGCTTATCCTCTGTTTGTGAAGAATACTAGGCCGGTGGTCGGATGCTGGCGGATGGTTCACGCAGGCGCAACACTAACGTTTTCAAATATGCGCTAAGGCATTTATGCAACCAGGATAGCAGCGCATATTTAACTCTCCCGTAGGAGAGGTGGGAGGGGATTGAGTGAGTGGAAAAGTGACGTAGCTGAGCGGATGCAATATGTGGAAAAATGACGGAGCTGAGAGGAGCGGACCCGATCGGATCTGATGTGAGCTGAGTGGAGCGGATGCAGTGTGCGACAAGCCTTATTAGTCTCCGGTATCACCATTTACACACATTTTAAAACGTTTTCTTTAATTTACATTTTGTAATGAAAAAAAATGTCTATCACTTCCACGTCACTTTTTAAATATCGAAGTTTCCATTGTGTCCATTTAATTTATTCAATTACTTTTCTTAATGTAACTTAGCGATTTTTATTGAATATTTGCGTGCGTTACCCAAGTTATGTGATAATAATTGAATTGACAAAAACGGCCATTTGCCGCACTAAAAAACCGGCGCCAAGATAGTACTTATCCCGCATGAGCAACAAAAATGTTTATTAGCCACTACTTGCAGACAGCTACTTTATGCAATACAGCAATTTTATCTATGTGAGTTAAGAAATGATATGCCTCTCCAAATTCATGGCAAGAGTTCATTCCAAGACTTTTGGAACAAATGTTATATTACAAAGAAAAAATAAATCTAAATTATCTACTATACTTGAAATACAAATTGCGTACTTGAAATATAATTCGGAAGAGCTGATTGCGTTGATAAGTTCGGAGCCGTTATGAGTTTCTTTTGATGATAAACAGGTAATGTTCTTCGAATCGTTTTCAATCTCCCACTCTTCTCTACACTCAGACCAGGGAAGATCTGCGGTAAACGAATTTACCAAGTAGAAAAGCGTAATGGCCATCAGGGAACAATAGTACGTCGCCACGCAGATGGATCCGATTGTCTGTCCATACCCAATTCCTAAATAACATTTTTGTATTGGATATTTGTTCTGCTCCGACTAAAAATGGTGAAAATGATTTTTCGAATGAAGTGTGTCGAATTGCAAGGAAGTGTTTTCGAGATAAAGGAAGAGTCGTCAAAGTGCAACGAAATGTAGGGGAGCACAACTGTCAACACTTCCCCGACACTTCATAAAAAAACGATTCAACGAAGCTTCACTGTTCAAATTTCAGAGTTCTAACATTAGCGATACTTTAGATACTTCGACAACATTTCATTTTCGCCAGGGTTTAAAGAGAATAGAACTGAAATTAGTAGAGAGTATATTATCAAGTCAATCAAAACAATAAAAAAAGGTTGTATACCGCTTGTGAAAATATATATTTTTTTTGTTTTGTTACATAAATATTCCAGTTCCAATCTTCTGAAGTGCTTTTAATTAATAGCTAGAATCGGACGGAAAAGAAAAAAAAAAGATAACACAAAAGATACCAGCGCCTCCGTGGCAAAAATTGCTACCTAGAAGAATGACATGTAGACCGAAACAACAAGCATTGATTAATCCAAAATTTTGTTAGTTACTTATTTTGAGTATGGAAAAACCTAAAGAAACAGTTTTTAGCTCAATATTTTCTTAATATTTACAATGGCGGAAATATATGACGTTGTAATTGAGCATGCGAGTGCGGGTGTCCGGATAAAAGATAATCCTATCATTAGATGTGATAAATGGGGCAAGATACTTTCTGAATTGTCGTACCTCTCATACACCTTCCTCTCTGTAAAAGAACATCCCCTAGATCAGTGATTTTCAACCGCGGCACTTTTATGTGCCGCCAAATTCTTGATGTGTGTCGTCAAATTTTAGAAGTGCAAAGAATAAAAATTATTTGGTATGTATTTTGATACTGTATAGTTGGCCATGAAATTCTGGCATGTGCCAGAGTTTAATTTTGGCTCCTCCCAAAAAAAAGGGCAAAAGGAGATAATAATAACGTCAACCACAGCAAAATACTCCGCCTGTTATGGGGATGAGTGAACTGAGTAGCTCTGAGACAGCACTGCCGGTCCCAAGCCCGGAAATAGGAGGAGGGTTGAGCATAGGGCTAACAACCCGATCTTGTAAAAAGAGATACTGTTATGAAAACCAACGATTCGCCTCGGAACAGGACGGACACAAGAGGACGGACATGGCTATGTAAGAAGGATATGAATATTGCAACCCTGAATGTACTAAGTTGGCACAGGCTAGGAGCAGCGCAGAGGACGATAGAACAGTTAGAGAAAATCGGGATGGATATCACGTCAATACAGGAGATCCGATGGACGGACTCAGGGCACCAGAGGATTGGAAAATCTGTTGTTCGGAATTTTATATCGGAAGTCGAAACCAACGACAACTGGTTTTGTCGTGCGAGAGGAACTGATAGGATCTGTTATAGAGTTTAGACCTGTGAATGAATGGATCTCTCAAATCAGATTTGCAGGCAAGTGGTATAACTATTCGATGTTATCCGTACACGCCCCAACTGAAGAAAAAGACAACCTAAGTAAGGAATCCTTCTATGATGATCTAGAAAGAGCTATAAACGGAATACCCAAACAAGATATGGTAATAATGTTGGGAGACTTCAACGCTAAAGTAGGAAGAGAGGAGGCCTTTAGGCCAGTAATTGGCAAACATAGCTTGCATGAATACTATAACGATAACGGAACCCGACTAGTGGACATGGCAGCATCCAACAACCTATTGATAAAATCAATAATGTTCGAACACAAGAATATCCATAAGCAGTCTTAGATATCCAATGATGGAGTAACAAGGAACCAAATCGACCATATGTTGGTTAATGCAAGATATAGCAGTCATGTAACCGACGTAAGAAGCCTTGGAGGCGTGGATGCTGATAGTGATAATTTTTTGGTTAGAGCTAAGGTGCGAGCAAGAATATCTAGCCAAAATTACCAAAACACAGTAAAGCCCCCTACATGGAAAACTGACAAGAAACATTTAAAGACGACAACAAAAAAACAAAAATACCAGAGGAGTCTAATAGCACAACTGGAAGCAACACCCAGACAAGAGGATGTTGCGAAAATATGGACGAACATAGAGAAGTCAATAATAGCAAGTACAAAAACGATAGTGGGGAAAAGAAAGGCTAAAGGAAGGAACTCGTGGTACGACAAGGAGTGTGAAGAGAAGATAAGCGCAAGAAACATAGCCAGAATGGACGCGCTGCAAGACCCAAATGAACACATTAGGGACAAATACAGACAAACAAGAACAGCAGCACGGAGAACATTTAGAGCCAAAAAAGAGGACACGAACAAAAAATGCTAGAAGAACTGTAAACAAGTCGAACAAATAACCAAACTAGGAAATTTTTCAGATTCAGGGGAGGCTTCAGACCAAGAATTGACATGTTTCTTAAAACATAACGGAGGACTAGTTACAGATAAAAACGAGGTGTTGGAGACGTGGAGAAGCTACTTCGACCAATTACTGAACGCGCAGCAGGACCAAGGAAGAGGTACGGTCACATACTACACCGCAGATTCACTGATCGAAGAGCCAACCTTTGAAGAGGTAACGAAGGCGATCATAAGAATAAAGAATAAGAAAGCGCCGGGTAAGAAACAATACCGGCAGAGTATCTCAAATAAGAAGGAGAAACTTTTATCAAATACTTCCACACCCTTATAGTCCAGATTTGGAAGGAAGAGAAAATACCAAGTAGTTGGAAAGAGAGTGGCATCGTGCCATTACACAAAAAGGGCGACAAAGTACAATGCTCTAACTATCGGGAAATATCATTGATAAATACGGGATACAAGGTCTGGTCCCTGGTACTACTCGAAAGACTAACTCCCTATGGTCAACACCAGCTAGGCGACTACCAATGTGGGTTCAGGAAAAGAAGATCAACAGTAGACCAGATCTTCGCAATGACTTGGACAACTATTGGAGAAGTGCTGGGAGTACGATAAAGTCATACATCAACTCTTCATCGACTTCAAACAAGCGTACAACAACGTCTTGAGGGTGGAGCTGTGGAATGCTATGATGGAACTGGGAATTCCGAGTAAACTTGTCAGCTTAACAAAGATCAGCATGGAAGGCTCCAACAATGCAGTACGGATCGGGGGAAAGTTGTCAACCCTTTTTACGATAAATAATGGCCTGAAACAGGGAGACGCCATCTCCCCGCTCCTCTTTAATATAGCTCTGGAGAAGGTAGTGAGGGAGGCAAAAACTGATACAGTGTTATTTACAAATCGGGGCCCGCGTCATATATTGGCCTTTGCCGATGACATAGACGTCATTGGAAACACAACCAGGAACGTTAAAGAAGAGTTTCAAAAAATAGAATCTGCAGCGGAAAATATGGGCCTAAAAATAAACGAGAGTAAAACCAAGTACATGACCACATCAAGGAGTAAACGTAGGGATAGGATAGGACAAAATGTGACGATGGACCAATACAACTTCGAAAGAGTCCAGGAATTTAAATATCTGGGTGCCACTATCACGGCGGACAATGATATGATCAAAGAAATTAACAACAGAATACAAAGTGCCAATCGATGTTGTTTTGCATTGCAGAGAATAATTAAATCAAAAAATGTATCTCGGACGACAAAAATAAGAATATTCCACTCCATTATAAGACCGATTATGACTTAAGCCTGCGAAACCTGGACAATGAGAGACAATGAGAGCTGCAGAGAGAAAAATACTACGGTGTATATACGGACTTATAAGGGATGAAACTACACAACAGTATCGCAGTAGGAAAAACAGGGAAATAGAAGTACTATATGACCAACCGGACATTGTAAGAACGATAAAAGCGGAAAGACTGAGATGGGCCCGCCATGTAAAGAGACAGGAGGATGGACGATTTGTTAGATTGGTAAGGCAACAGGCCCCGACCGGTAGAAGACCACTAGGAGGACCGCGACTACCGTGGAGAGACAACATAGCATCAAATCTTAGATCTCTGAATATTATGGAAACGGAAGAGCTAATGATGGACAGAGTCCAATGAACGTGAGTTGTTGAGTCAGCCAAATCCCACCATGGGTTGTAAGAGCTACAGCGAGAGAGAGAGAGAGAGAGAGGGAGTATAGTTTACTACAAATCTGGGGCTTGGTAAAGAATATGGATTTTTTTGAAACTTAGTGTTGCGAACTTTTTACCTGATGTAACTGTCGTTAATCGTCTTTGGCAAAACTCTTTTTCTTTAAAAAAAATAATAAACGTGGCAACGTCAGCCTAGTTCCGCGCGCCTTCACCATTTGTTACTTTGAAAATGTCAATTTTTAACAACAAAAACACGAATATTTATTGAACCAGGCAACGTAGAAGCTTAATTTTACTCTCCGATCTTACTTAAAGAGTGCAAAAGACGATTAACAACTGTTACACCAGGTAAAAAGTCCGCTAGTAGTACGGTAAAAAAGTCCAGTAAAAGTCCGCTTAGTAAAAACACTAAGTTTCAAAAAAACCCGAATTATTTACCATGCCCCAAACCTGGATTAAATCCTGTCAATACTATGAAATGGTCCCAAAGATTACATGGTGATTATGAAATCTTTGGGACCATGTTTGAATGTTTGTGTTGTCTGTCTAACTTCGTCTCTCTGTACAGTTAGTACGTTAGTAGTCACGTTTGTTTTATTCGAACAAATGCGGTCGGACATCGCTCGAATTAAATTTTATAGAACATTATGTAACTAGGAACACAAGACTTCACATACAAAATTAAACAACAAGTCTTAATGGACAGGAATAAATAATATAGTAAAACCATTTTTGTTATATTTTGAATCATGTAATAAGAATACTATAAAGTAATAAATATTATCCTACAGATTATGATTGCGTTATCTTAAAAATATGCGCAGTTGATTTATTACGCCATTATTGCAATAAATATTTACTCTTTAGCAGAAAAACAATTTTCATTTTTAATTTTTAAATCCGTTTTTAGTGTCTTTTTAAGTGCTGGTTTTCGTCGTTATTTATTACTAATTGCTAACATGCTAACACATTTTGAAATTTGTTATTAATTTGTTATTATTTGTCTAGAAATCTAGAACAATGTTTCTTAACCTTCTGGTCCGCATGAAAATTTTTACCTTTAAAAAATTTTCTTATTCAATTTTCTAGCAGAGTTTTCGGCTAAAACGTAGCTCGATGCATATAAGCCGTGCCAGCAATTAGAACTAGAGATGCCATGTGATGTGATGCCATGTGATAGTGATTTTGCCGAATACCGAATATCCGGCCACGGACTTCGGTATTCGGCCGAATAGTTATAGCACTATTCGGCGGAATACCGAATATTAAAAAAGTGGCCGAATAGGCCGAAAACCGAATAGATACCGAATATTCGTGGCATCTCTAATTAGAACTAACGTAAAAAGACAATATTTTACCAATTTCACGTTTTTAACCTTCAAAGGTTAGATTGGGTAATATTAGAACAGATAGATCCAGAGAATGTATCGCGCGTGGCACGACCTCTGGATCCAAAATAAGAAAAAATAATACAAGTAATTTACCTTGCGAATTGCACGCCCTCCTAACATGCGCTATAATCCGAGTTTTCTATTTATTCAATTTTGCCTTAACCCTTTAACAACGGTTACATTTGACGGCTGAGGCTCGCCATGCTTTTGATTCACTTGTCTTGTCGAAATATACTAATCGAGTAAGGTACCGTCACTGAACCCGAAAGGGGTCAAAAGTCAAGATTTCTTGATCGAAATATACTAATCGAGTAAGGTACCGTCACTGAACCCGAAAGGGATCAAAAGTCAAGATTTCTTGAAAATTAAGAAAAATTGTCAAAAATTGCGGTTTACGTCTTAAATTTTTTCAAGAACACAACAAGAAATTAGGTTTTTTTTACGAGCCTTACCAAGTTCCGCCCCCGCAGGGGGCGGCTGTAGGTGCGTTTTAAATTTTTCACTTTTTCCGTTAAAACTCCGTTCCTCTTGGGCGTCGAAACGGGAAATGGTCATTTTCTGTTGTAAAACTGAACAGGCCTTCGACCCGAGTCCGTCTGCCGCTCGCAAGTCCCACATGGCATCCTCTAGGTGCCAAAAACGGGAGATCGTTTCTAGCACTTTTGAGCAGCAATTTTGGTCCGCGGCTCGATTTTTTTACTGCGTTCTCATGCCGCGTCGATTTCACGTTTTTTGACGTCATGCGGAAAAGTACGCGACCGTCGGTTTACCCGGTGCGGCGGAAAATGTAAGCGAAAAAAAACCGTTTTTTCGATCACTGTTGTGGACGCCGTTCTCTTGATTGAAGAGCGCCGTGTCTCCAAACCGGTTCGTTCGATGCGAGATATTTACCCGCAACCGGCGGTGGAAGAATCTGGTACCTTCGGCATCCTGTTCCCACTCTGGGTCAATTTTAACACAAAAATCGAAAAAACGCGATGTGTTTTTCACCTAATTTGCGGGGATCCCTCTCCCGGGATACCCAACAGTCGGATCGGGACCGGACCGGCACCAATCGATTCGGCATAGTGTCTTTAAGTTTGTTTTGGAGTTTAATTGCGATTGCGTGCCGGATGGCGCCGGGAGGCCCGAAAAACCATGTTTTGCAGAAGTACGCGATAATCCTCTGGGATTCGCTAAATTAAATAGCAGGGCCTCGCGGTGGTGGTTTCTGAATATAGAACGAAAGGGTCTATAAGGCGATAGGAACGATGCATCGCTCGATCGCATTTGGGGGTCTCGACGCCCGTCCAAACTCGAAACGAATTTTTCAAAATTGAGCAAATTGAAACCTTCAATATTCGGTGAAATGTTTTAGAATTGTATCGCTCTTTTCAGGAATTATAGCCCCACGTGTCTACTTTCGAACGACACCAGTCTCGGCGCATTACACCTCCGGGGACATTCCGCAGGCCCCAATTCGCGAAGTCACTTTTTTTTCACCTCTTCAAACGGAAACGCTTAAAAGAAAATTTACATTTCCAGTCCAACAAGTGCATGCCCGGTGAAAAGGCCAACAGTATGGCGTTTGAATTTCTCAAATCCATCAACGGCTTTGCACTCCAGGTCAAAAATACTACGACCATTGCTTGCCGCTGAAACGCCAATTGACACTAACAGCTGATCATTCTGACACTATTTTCGCTCAGGTTATGTGGAAATGTCATTGTTGAAGTTTATCCGTTTATGATTATTCGTGTGCTTGTGAAAAGATAAAATTAAAGAAAAGAATTTAAATCAAAATTCTGATTTTTCGCTCAATGTTAGGTTGAAATTCAAATAAAATTCAAAGAGATATCTTGAAATCTCTAAATTGCAGATTTCGGCGATTCTGGCTCTTGATTAGCAACACATAGCAACGTCAAAATTCGCATTTTTTCACAAATTTCTACAAGAAAACGAAGTTTTTTCACTTTTCTTTTAGCAGATTCTTAAAATTCAGACCATTTTACATCAGAAACAGTTGCTTCCCTTCACATTTGAATTCCAAAATTTATTTCATAATCCGCGATATTTACGAGTTTTTTTTAAGAATAATTGGAGCTTTTGAATTGAATTTAGATTCCAACGGTACAACACGCGTCTTCCTCGAATGTATATGAACAGAGTTATTGGCGAAAAGCCGTCAGTTTTATCATTTCACTGAGGAAGGAACAGCCATTTCAATATTTATTGACATTTTCGATTCAAATTCGAATACAACTCATCAAGTTCTATTAAAATATGTTGCATGAATTTTCTGCGGCTGATTCGTGATTCGGATAATTTTACATGGGGGACGATGTAAGTTTTTCGGTCATCTGTTGATTTAAAATCCATTTTTCAAACGGTGGGAATTAAGAGTATTCTACAAGAATAGTTAAAAATTACACATTTAATTTGGAATCTAAAGGTGTATTCCTCGACTTCCTAGCGGGTATAACAAGAGAGTTTTTGTTGAAAAACGGTCAGTTCTACCACTTGACGGCTGAAGGAAAAGCCATCTCGAAATTTATCCGGATTTTCTTTTTAAAATCGAATAGTGCTCATTGAGACCCATTGAAATGTGCTGCATGCAAACTTTTTGCGGCTGATAGCCACGACATGACGAACGTTTAGAAATGTGTGTTAAATAATTTTAACACAGATAAATACAGCGCACTTTCGTTAACAAACGCATTAAGTTTTATATAGTTTACAAGAGTTATATATGAATTGTACATGTTTCAATTGAAATTTACATATTTGTGGTCGATTACCTTGACACAGGATTTTTTTAATAAAGAAATACTTGCAAATATATTTTTTTGTTCAATTTTCCGAAGTCTAAGAAACATGCATTTAGCGCTATTTTATAGAGCACATTTTCATCTAAAAGTTGTATCATTTTCATTTTTCCAGTGCGAACCGTTTTGGCGGAAGAGCCCATTTAAAACCCGTGTAAATTGAGTGACGAAATTCAGAGAAGGGGTACCCCTCCTAAAATTTTTTTAATTTTATATTTTTTACTTTTGCGACCAAACCGAAGGTTTTTACAAAATTTTCAAAAAATACTTTTTTGTAGACACCGACGTCTTACATACGGATATACCGGTTATAATTTTCCACCTTGAGGCGTTGACGAGTTATTTGCAAATAATCTGTGATGCAAAAATAATTCCTCACGCCGTCCCCATTGGAGTGGGAGCGTTCAAAATTTATCAGCAGTTACTTCTGGTGGACACCCACATTCAGTACAAGTTTCATTGAAATCCTTCAAGGATTAATATATGTTTTTTCGCAATTTTTGAATATTTTGAAATTTTTGCATTCGGTTTTGATCGGAATTCGTGATTGACATGTCTGGATATGTTGAAAAAAATATTTTACTAAGTTTCACAAAACGTGGAACAATAAAATTTCACACATTTGTAGAGAATTAGTCAGTCTATGATATCCCTCAGTTAGTTTTGCAAAATATTTCATCGGGCGGCGGCCGCCGCCACTCAAACTCGAAAATAACAGAAATTAATAAATTCAAATAGCTATAAAATGAAAACTGCAAGAGATATATTCAAATTTTTTTCAAATCTATATTGATTATACATTTATCTATTGAAATTGACGTTTTTGCATCTTCGTGGCCGATAGCCTGGACACAAAATTGTTTTAATAAAGAAATATTCAGTGAAAACTTGCAAACATATTTTTTTGTCGAATTTTCCGGAGTCTAAGAAACATGCATTTAGCGCTATTTTATAGAGCACATTTTCATCTAAATGTTGTGTCAATTTCATCTTTCCAAAGCGAACCGTTTGGCCGATTTTTTTTTTATAAACGAAAAAATTGAAAAACGAAATTCAGAAAAGGGGTACAATTTTATATTTTTTACTTTTGCGACCAAACCGAAGGATTTTGCAAAATTTGCAAAGAATACTTTTTTTGTAGACACCGACGTCTTACATACGGATATCCCGGTTATAATTTTCCACCTTGCGGCATTGACGAGATATTTCCATAAAATTGTTGACGAGAAAATCATTATTCACGACGTCCCCATTGGAGTCGCAGCTTTCAAATTTTGTGAACTCATACCTCTGGTGGATACCCACATTCAGTATAAGTTTCATTGAAATCCTTCAATTATTAATATATTTTTCGAATTTGATCAGAATTCAAGATTGACATGTCTGGATTTGTTTAAAAAATGATTTTAGTATGTTTCACACAACGTGGAACAATAAAATTTCACACATTTGTAGAGAATTAGCCAATCTATGATATCTTTCAGTTACTTTTGCAAAATATTTTATCTGGCGGCGGCCGTCGCCCCTCAAACTCGATCATAACAGAAATTAATAAATTCAAATAGCTATAAAATGAAAACTGCAAGAGATTAATTGAAATTTCTTTCAGATCTGTATAGATAATACATTTTTCTATTGAAATTGACGTTTTGGTATCTTCGTGGCCGATAGCCTGGACACGTCATTTTTTCTAATAAAGAAATACTTATTGAAAATTTACAAATATATATTTTTTTCAAATGCTCCGAAGTTGCATGCATTTAGCACTATTTTATATTTTGTCTTTCTTTGAATTTTATATTTTAAGATACCATTTGGTTTTACCATTGGTTTTAACTTGG
This sequence comes from Phosphuga atrata, assembly GCA_944588485.1. Classification (NCBI taxonomy): domain Eukaryota; kingdom Metazoa; phylum Arthropoda; class Insecta; order Coleoptera; family Silphidae; genus Phosphuga; species Phosphuga atrata. Next base: position 103,194,015 of record OX155893.1, read on the forward strand.
TTAGATTAGTTTGTCCGCCGCGAAGCGGGAAGATAAATCAAGACAACATACGCGCGGCAGCGCGAACTCTCGGTCCAATGTAGGACAAAGTGACAAGGACCGTTGGTTTTACCTTGGTTAGATTAGGTTGTCCGCCGCGAAGCGGGAAGATAAATCAAGACAACATACGCGCGGCAGCGCGAACTCTCGGTCCAATGTAGGACAAAGTGACAAGGACCGTTGGTTTTACCTTGGTTAGATTAGGTTGTCCGCCGCGAAGCGGGAAGATAAATCAAGAAAACATACGCGCGGCAGCGCGAACTCGGTCCAATGTAGGACAAAGTGACAAGGACCGTTGGTTTTACCTTGGTTAGAATAGGTTGCCCGCCGCGAAGCGGGCAGATAAATCAAGAAAACATACGCGCAGCAGCGCGAACTCTCGATCTAATATAGGACAGTGTTGCAAGGACCGTTGGTTTAACCCCGGTTAGATTAGGTTGCCGCCGCGAAGCGGACAGATAAATCAAGACAACATACGCGCGGCAGCGCGAAATCTCGATTCAATATAGGTCAATGTGAAAAAAGACCACACCAGTCGGTTTAACCCCGGTTAGATTTGTTTAACCCCGGTTAGGTTGCCCGCCGCGAAGCGGAGAGATAAATCAAGACTGTGAGAAGACAAACCAAGTTCCGCCCCCGCAGGGGGCGGCTGTAGGTGCATTTTAAATTTTTTACTTTTTCTTCAAAAACTCCGTTCCTCATGCGCGTCGAAACGGGAAATTGTCATTTTCTGTTGTAAAACTGAACGGGCCTTCGACAAGAGAAATCGCGTATGTTGCGCGGCAGCGCGAACTCTCGATCCCATATAGGACAATTTGGCAAGGACCTTTGGTTTAACCCCGGTTAGATTAGGTTGCCCGCCGCAGAGCGGGCAGTTAAATCAAGACAACATACGTGCGGAAGCGCGAACTCTCGATCCAATACAGGACAGTGTTGCAAGGAATGTTGGTTTACACCGGGTAAAATAACAGGACAGATGAATCAAGACAACATACGCGCGGTAGCGCAAGCTTTCGATACAATATAGGACGGTGTTGCAAGGACCGTTGGTTTAACCCCGGTTAGATTAGGTTGCACACCGCTAAGCGGCAGATAAATCAAGACCTTCAAACTCGGACATAACAAAAATTAATAAATTCAAATAACTATAAATTGAAAACTGCAACAGATATTTTGAATTTTTTTTCAGATATATATATATAGATTATACATTTTTCAATTTAAGTTGACGTTTTGGTACCTTTGTGGTCGATAGCCTTGACACAGGATTGTTTTTAACAAAGAAATAGTTATTGAAAACTTGCAAATATATTTTTTTGTCCAACTCTTCAAAGTCTACCAGACATGCATTTACAGCTTGATCTACAATACGCTAAAGTGGCAAAGTCTGTTAGCCTGAAAGAAAAGCGAACGAAAAATTAAGACAAACTACAAGCGGTAGCGCGACCCAAGAGATCAAAAATAAGATAAAGATGTAAAGCTAAATGTTGGTTTAACCTAGATTAGGCTATTAGGTTAGCAAAGCGCCATAGAAATCCAGACCACATACGCATCCCTCGAAGTCAAACCGGAACTGATACTAATGGATTCAAATAGCAACAACTTGAAAACTGCAATAGATATAATAAAAACTCTTTCAGATCTATTAAGATCATAGATATTTCTATTGAAACAATTTGACCATTTTGGAATTTTCATGGCCGATAACCTTGACACTGGATTTTTTAAATAAAGAAATACATGAAAATTAAATCAAAGTTGACATTAACGTCAGTTGAGTAATTTATTGGTTATTATTTTTTTTGGTGAAACTTTTAGTAACATAATTTTGCTAAGTGTTGCTAATTGTCTAAAAGCAAACTTACTATAATTTGAGGAGTGATATTGGAAATCAAGAGTTGCCAACCTTCATAAAAGGAGGTTACTATATATGATGAAGTGAAGTTAATAAGTAAGGCTTGCAATTTTGACGAAAAAAAAGACAACAATGTAACTTTAAAAAATAGTTGGTGAGATTATGTTTGAGTATGTTGGTAACTCAAAAACACAAGATACCAACTTGATTAAAACAATATGTTGGTTATGTTGAACGTCAAAGTTGACAACATCAATGTTACTTAATCAATTTAAAGGTTATAAAAGTTTTAGTGAGATTTTCAGTAACTTTTTACTCCACAGCTGATTTTCTATCGTCCATGTTGTACACCTTAGGAACTAATATCATATCGTTAAATATAGTAACCTTTTTATGAACGTTGGGAACTTTTCATTTCTAATATCACTCCTTAAATTAAAGTCACTTTGATTTCAGACAATTGGTAACATTATATGATTAAGTACACCTCAAAAGTGTTTGATTATATTATTTTACAAACCTGACAGCATTAAAATCATTTGAGACGGATGAATTATTAGTTAATATTCTGTGCAGTAGGAATTGTACATCTTGCAACTCTTAGCTGATGCGCTTTCTACAAGAATCGCGCAGCTCGCAATTCTGATTACTCTTTCATATACAAATGTCAAAATTCATTATACAATTTCACCCTCATCAATTATTCCACCTTTAGCAACTATTCCATTCTTTTCAACTCTTCTATCCACAAAAACTATTCCATTCCGAAAAATACGATCCACATGTACTAGTATTCTCTAAATAAATACGTAAATGGTTTATGTAGACTTCCGAACAAAGCGGCTCTTGTGTCACTAACGCTGCGTTACTGACGCGGCGACATAGTGATAGTATTAATCGCTATGGAAACGTATGAGGCACAATTCGAGCGCAGCGACACTGACGCATTGATGCTGAGCGCATCAGTGTCGCAGCGCTGGAATGGCGCCTCATCCGTTTCCATTATGCCCGCCATACATACAACATTCCACCGGAGAGGTCTACCTGTGCAGGTTTGCCTGTGCAAGGTAGACCGAAGCGTGTGTGGGAATAGACCTGTGCAGTTTCTTGCGTACGGTAGCGCTACCTAGTAGACTGTAGCGTGGATGGCCCCACAGTGCCTACGCAAACAACGTAACTTTAGAAAACCTAACTTTGGGTTAAGTGAGTCATTTTCAATCACTTGAAAATGACCGTCAAACGTCGAAACTTAAGTCGTGGTATGTGTATTACTGTGAATAACAAGTTGTATAACATTTTTACATAATATAAGTGTGGTAAAAAACAAAGTGAATTTTTCAATTCAATGTAAGTATGAATTACCACGTAGTAACTGTCGCAACCATCCTATTCATTAATCCTAAATGTTGGCTGATGTTCTTTTTTCATCGCCAATCACAAACTTATTATACCTACATTTTTTTTATAATTCTCATGATTTCTGCCGGAGTAATCTTTCCGCGTCACCATCTAACAATAATTCTTCGGATGTATCCAGTTATGGTTAATGAAACACAAATTAATTAAACACAATAAATACACTAAACACAATTCTGACGCGCGAATCTACAATTTTATCATTACCATGACAACACCACAATCATGGCCAAGTTTTCTTTGAATTATTTCTTGTTTAAACAAAAGCAAAATTGAAAAAAGTTGGAATTTCACTCGCGGATAAAATTAAAGTTTAACTCGAAAATTTAAATTGAATTTATCAATCCGCTCGCTTAACCTTAATTTTATACCCTTAACTATTATACTCATTTTATTGTTGGTGTGCCGCCAAATTTCGATGTTGTTGAAAGTGTACCGCAGCCAAATTTTGATGTTGTTGAAAGTGTACCACAGGAAAAAAAAAGGTTGAGAATCACTGCCACAGATAAACATCGTAAATGTGGAAAAAAGACTACGCCACATAGTCGCAGTACTTGAAGAGCTGAAATGACCATCCACAAAAGAACTAAATTCCCAAACATTATACCAAATATTAATTTTTGAATAAGAAAATTTTTTAAAGGTAAAAATTTTCCGTGGACCGGTCAAATTTCTATGCGGACCGGAAGGTTAAGAAACACTGTTCCAGATTTCTAGAAGATAACAGATTCCAAAATGTTTTAGCAATTACTAAAAAATAACGACGAAAACCAGCACTTTAAAAGGAATTAAAAATGGATTTAAAAATAAAAAATAAAAATTGTTTTTCTGCTAAAGAGTAAATATTTATTGCAATAATGGCGTAATAAATCAACTACGCATATTTTTAAGATAACGCAATCATAATCCGTAAGATAATCTTTATTACATTATAGTATTCTTATTATATGATTCAACAAATATATATTACACATCAAAAATAACTTTATAACAAAATATGGTTTTAGGATATTATTTATTCCTGTCCATTAAGTCTTGTGTTTTTAGCTTCTTAATGTTCTATTAAATTGAACGATTGGGCAACGTTCGATAGTGATTATATGAAACGTCTCGTTCTCGATGATAATTTGTAGTAATGCTCGTCATTGCTAACATTTCACACTTTTTAGTTTGAAATTTTGGCGCCAAGGCTGGTGTTGCCGGCAGTGCGCCGTCCGCAGTCATATTATTAGCTATTTTTGTAGTTGAGTTTTCCCTGCAAAATGATCTTGGGTATGTTTATTAACGGATGCATGTAGGGAGGGAGATTGATCATCTTTGAACGAGACGTTTCGTATAATCACGATCGAACGTCGCCCGCTTTTGGCGGGCTCGTTTGATGGTTCAATTATACTACACGTCTCGTTCTCGATTATAATTTGTAGACTTTTAGCGTTTAAGAAAACTCATTCATTTCTCATGTAACATGACTGAAAAACATAAAGAAAAAGTTACCGTGCGTTAGATAATACAGATTTTGCGAACGTTATTATCTTGGATCGGGCGATTGTAAAATTTTGCAAAGTCTGTGACCGCCGAGGCCAACCAGCAATACGTCTGGTTGTTCCTATATCGCCACCATTTCTAATACCAGCTACTGATACTGCAGCATATTTTGTACTATGTGCTGTGAAGTGATTTGTATCAATGCCTGCTTTAGACAGCAAGGATTTTTCCCAGTGACCAAACGTTTGAGAAGTTACGTTTTTGTATTGTTTGATATGAGTAATTTGTTCTTTTGCACATTTCTTTGGTCTTTTGCCTTATTTATATACTGAATTACAGCTGTAGCGACACATAGCCCAGGTTTTTCTTTATAAAAAGGTAGTATAAGCTCTGGCTGATTTCTTCCTGGCTTGGACGTTTTTTTTCGTGATCGTGAACATGATTTTCTGTTCTTCTTATCTGCTGACATTACAAACCTTTTACGTGGTCTGTTAGAAAAGTATCCGACCTTTAGCCGGTAAAAAACTGGCATACCAAATGTTGGCGTTGGAAATCTAATCACCCTTAAAGGGTGATTAGGACTCCGCACACTTGGGACTCCGCACACTTCTCCCAGCGGTGCTGCCATTGCTGGAAGCATTCCGAAAAAGCCTCTTTCGGAATCGACTTTAGATCGGCTGTCGTTGCAGCCATAATGTACTCTCTTGTCTGAAATCGCGTTCCTTTCAATGGCCTCTTGACTTTGGGGAATAGCCAGAAGTCGCAGGGGGCATATCAGGAGAGTAAGGAGCCTGACGAACCAGAGGACTAGAGTCTGGTTTTTCGCCAAAAAATTGTGAACCAAGTGCGAAGAATGTGCTGGAGAATTGTCGTGATGAAGTCGCCAATTTCCTGATGACCACAACTCCAGTCGCTTGCGCCGCACTGCATCACGTAGGACATCCCTCAATTCACTTGTCGTCATTTTACTTGCATTGAAAAACCGACGAGAACACTACACATTACGTCACTCGAACACTGCTCGACAGCAACTGATGCTATCTACAGGCGGAAAAAAATTCACGCATGCGCACGAAGGTTCAAGGTCTGCTGATGCAAGCGCGCTTGATTAAAATCCATCAGGTTTTCAAAACAAAATTATGGTCGGATACTTTTCTAACAGACCACGTATTCTTATTAAGATTTGGTAATTTTTTGCACTTAGAGTACTCAGTACGTGTAAAGCGTCAAACATAACGATCAAATATGACTGTGGACGGCGCACTGCCGGCAACACCAGTCTAGGCGCCAAATTTTAAGCTCTAAAAAGTGTGAAATGTTAGCAATGACGAGCAATACTACAAATTATCATCGAGAACGAGACGTGTAGTATAATTTAATTCGAGCGATGTCTGACCGCATTTATTCGAATAAAACAAACGTGACTACCAACGTACCAAACTGTATAGAGAGACAAAGTTAGACAGACGACACAAACATTTCAAACCTGACAATGATATGGGGATTATGCAATCCTTGGGACCATTTCATAGACAATGAAAAAGGAGGTATCAACTTTCCAACAACCTTGTACTGGTACCATATCATTGATAAGGGGCAGAAATGGTACCATATCATTGATAAGGGACAGTAATGGTAGCATATCATTGATAAGGGGCAGAAATGGTACCATATCATTGATAAGGGACAGTAATGGTAGCATATCATTGATAAGGGGCAGTAATAGTACCATATCATTGATAAGGGGAAGTAATGGTACCATATCATTGATAAGGGGCAGTAATGGTATCATATCATTGATAAGGGGCATTAATGGTACCATATCAAAAAGATGAGCGGCGGTGACTAGGGGGGAAAATAATCTTCCAAACCTATCATTTGAAATGATAAATGGAGCAAGATTACTTTGAACCATAATTGCAAAGGGAGAAAGCAATTGTCGCACTTCTCATGCATTCTTACCGTATAAGAACAACCAACCAATGGATGAATTATCAAAAATGTGAAAAAAATACTGAAATTGGGCTGAAAAATAGCCCCGACATCCACATTGGGGGAGAAAATAAAAATTTGTAATTTACCTTTTAATGCTGGCGCAATTGCTTCGAACATTTTCACGTTTCCTCTGCTGGAAAATTGCCCCAAACACATTTCCAAATAATAGACGGGTCTTCCTATTAGCAACAGAACAATAATGTATGGAATTAAAAAAGCTCCGCCTCCATTCTCATAAGCCGTAAACGGAAACCGCCATATATTTCCCAAACCGACGGACATGGCAATACAAGACATTAAGAATTCTATTCCGTTGCCCCATTGGTCTCTCTTAGGTCCCTTGTCCTTAAAACAAAATAATTAAATATACTACGTTGTCTGTCTAATCTTGTCTGTCTAGTCTTGTCTGTCTAGTCTTGTCTGTGTAGTCTTGTCTGTGTAGTCTTGTCTGTCTAGTCTTGTCTGTCTAGTCTTGTCTGTCTAGTCTTGTCTGTCTAGTCTTGTCTGTCTAGTCTTGTCTGTCTAGTCTTGTCTGTCTAGTCTTGTCTGTCTAGTCTTGTCTGTCTAGTCTTGTCTGTCTAGTCTTGTCTGTCTAGTCTTGTCTGTCTAGTCTTGTCTGTCTAGTCTTGTCTGTCTAGTCTTGTCTGTCTAGTCTTGTCTGTCTAGTCTTGTCTGTGTAGTCTTGTCTGTCTAGTCTTGTCTGTCTAGTCTTGTCTGTCTAGTCTTGTCTGTCTAGTCTTGTCTGTCTAGTCTTGTCTGTCTAGTCTTGTCTGTCTAGTCTTGTCTGTCTAGTCTTGTCTGTCTAGTCTTGTCTGTCTAGTCTTGTCTGTCTAGTCTTGTCTGTCTAGTCTTGTCTGTGTAGTCTTGTCTGTCTAGTCTTGTCTGTCTAGTCTTGTCTATCTAGTCTTGTCTGTCTAGTCTTGTCTGTCTAGTCTTGTCTGTCTAGTCTTGTCTGTCTAGTCTTGTCTGTCTAGTCTTGTCTGTCTAGTCTTGTCTGTCTAGTCTTGTCTGTCTAGTCTTGTCTGTCTAGTCTTGTCTGTCTAGTCTTGTCTGTCTAGTCTTGTCTGTCTAGTCTTGTCTGTCTAGTCTTGTCTGTCTAGTCTTGTCTGTCTAGTCTTGTTTGCCTAGTCTTGTCTGTCTAGTCTTGTCTGTCTAGTCTTGTCTGTCTAGTCTTGTCTGTCTAGTCTTGTCTGTCTAATCTTGTCTGTCTAGTCTTGTTTGCCTAGTCTTGTCTGTCTAGTCTTGTCTGTCTAGTCTTGTCTGTCTAGTCTTGTCTGTCTAGTCTTGTCTGTCTAATCTTGTCTGTCTAGTCTTGTCTGTCTAGTCTTGTCTGTCTAGTCTTGTCTGTCTAGTCTTGTCTGTCTAGTCTTGTCTGTCTAGTCTTGTCTGTCTAGTCTTGTCTGTCTAGTCTTGTTTGCCTAGTCTTGTCTGTCTAGTCTTGTCTGTCTAGTCTTGTCTGTCTAGTCTTGTCTGTCTAGTCTTGTCTGTCTAGTCTTGTCTGTCTAGTCTTGTCTGTCTGTCGTCCTCGATAGTGTAGTTAACATATCTGCCTAGCAAGCGGGAGGCCCGGACGGCAACAACTAGAGCGGATTTCACTAACAGTCCGGGCTGTCCACCCTGAATTTATGCTAAATATGCGATACCGGGGTGGCGCATACTAAAAGCGGAATTGGAGGTTTAGTGAGAGCTTTCCCACAAAAAAAAAGTCTTGTCTATCTAGACTTGTCTGTCTAGTCTTGTCTCTCCAGTCATGGTTCTCCAGTCTTGTCGCTCTAGGCTTGCCTGGTTAGTGATATAAGGATAGTAATATTTCTTACATTATTTGTATCAATTGTTTCTGTTCCTACATCTTCACTAGATAGTTGAAAACCTTGATTATCGATTCCTCCTTTCTCCTATAACAATTATTGTATTTTAGCATAATGTTCAATGATCTGAAGTAGTATGTGACTATTGAATAATTGTGTATAATTGAGAAATTGATTATAAATCCTAATATTTAAATTTGGCTTACAAGTTCCATTGTTTTTACTTTTCAGAGTCCAATAAAACCAACAGAACAGAATTCACATAACAACTGAAATATATTTCGCTACAACTTGATAATTAAGTTTGGAATAGATTATGATAAGTTACATAGAAAATAACATTAATTGCCCGCTTTATCCTTTTATTAGCTGCTTTTATTTGTGTCTTTCATCACACGCATTATCTTTATTATATCTTTGAAAACAATCGTCAATTAGTGCATAATCTTTAAAAAACTGATATTTTACGACAGATAATTGCAAAAATATCATATAAATATTTATTTTATACATATATTTTATTACACTACATTAAGTATATTTTGTTGTATTGATGTGTCGCCGTTGTGTTGTTTTGATCCAATGTATTGATATAATGTCTTATAGGTATAATACTATACTCTTTTGTTAATATCATGTAACCGAGTTGATCACTTGTCTTTTTATTTTTCCTAATGTAGAAGAAATAAATAGTTAGAAATTATGAATGGAAGTATACCATGAATACAGGGTGCGGCAGCCAAAACTGCTTTTTGAAATAACAGTAACAAATAAACGGTTGCGCTTTGCGTTCCTTCCTTCAAAGCGTTTTACTAGCCATGGAGCAGTGGTCCAAGCAAGAACGGTCGTTCGCGAAACGGTATTTTATCGAAACGGTATTTATACAGCTGCAAAACAGCGCCAGATGCTGTGGACTGCTACAGCAGTCTACCGACTTCATGAATTCGTTGTGGCTTTTTTAAACAAAACAAAGAGATTAATAAATATATACACTCTCATTGGAGCGTTGCGTTACCCTGGGTAAAAGATTCGGGACTCGCCCCTGCACCTAGGGTCGTTGAATATTTCAAAAAATTCCAAAAAATAATTGTAAACTATGCGGATAGTTGGATATATATTTTTTATGTCCAGTCTTGTCTAGCTTTGTCTAGTCTGTTCTAGTCTTAAGTATATATATATATATATATATATATATATATATATATATATATATATATATATATATATATATATATATATATGTATATATATATATATATATATATATATATATATATAAAGGTAAGTATGTAACAGCTGTGTCTGTAGATTTCTATAGCCGTGAGAGATTCTGCATCTAAGTTCGGCCGCCGTGTGTGTAGACTTTCTGCCGTTCTGACGATGCAGGGCGTTGCTGCACCATCTTGGGGGTTGTCTACACGTCGCACTGACAGGTTGCCTTAAGGGGTGAACAAAGCTACGAAGCAAGGGTAGCTATTTGTCATCCTCGGCTTATGTTGGAGATAGAGTGGCTGGTCCTACGCTCCTACGCCGCCTATTATTTAGCCAGGTTTAACTCCAGCTCCTCATTTTCAAAGGCTGAGTGAATCTTGGCCGAAAAATTGCCTGATAAATTTGGCTTGGTGTGGGGATCGAACCCACGACCGCAGGATTTGTAGTCTTCTTCAATAAGTTTTATTTTACAGTCAACATAATTAACAAACATTAAAATTTGTAACAATAACAAATTGGAGTACCTACCCTAAGGTACTTACCTCCACAGATTAATTTTGATGAACACTATGTTAATAAGTGTATGCGCGAACAAACACTTATTAACTGCGTGTCGTGAGCAACTTTGGTACGGAAAATTTTGTACAAGTTCGATAAATTTGGATGTTAAATTTCAAAGGGTTGTACCAAAAAAAATAAAAGGTAACAAGCAGTTTGCAATAATTTGTGTTAAAATACATAAAATACTCTGAACAGAATTTGCTAAAATTAGATTGTAAAATTGAAATTTAGATGTTAAATTTTGAATAAAATTATTTGCATTCACACTCTCATTCATCCAAGTTTTCTGTAAAAATGGATAAGTTTTGATAGGGGAGCCTGTGTTTTAGAGTAATTGTGGTGTTGTGTAGTCTTGTGTCCGTTATATCTCGTACTAATTTATTGGGATGTCTTGTGTTTGTCTGTATTGTGTAAATTTTTCAGAGTGTTCTCGTATGTAGTCTGCCAGTAACTGTATCTGTCCTTGTTCGTGTAATGTGTCTATTTTAGTGTATCTGTCCATGTCTAATGCCAGTCTCAGGCATTTATTTTGGAAGCGCTGTAGTAACAATAAATTTGTGGGGGCGACATTACACCAGGTTGGTGGGCCATATATTAAAACTGGTCTTATTAAAACTTTGTACAATAACAATTTATTCGATTTTTGACAAATTACTCCTTTTACTCATTAAGGAGTAGATGCTTTTGAGGACTGCGAATCCTCGTGCAATTGTGTTTTTAATATGTGATTTGAATGTAAGTTTACTGTCCCTGTGAATTCCAAGATATTTAACCGTCTTTGTAGGTGTGATTGTGTGTTTATCAATTTTGGAGGGGAAGAATAGTTTCGTGTTTGTGTATTTGCGTGCGAATGTAATTGTCTCTGTTTTTTGCCCATTTAATTTTATTTTCCAAAGGTTAAAAAATTTAATAATCAGTCCTATGTGTATTTCCACCTTTTTGTGTGCAGCTATCGAACTGAAAGAATGGCTGTACACAGCGGTGTCGTCTGCGTAAAGTGCTAATTTTGTTTGAGGCATTGTCGGTATATCGTTTATGTAAATGATGAAAAGGATGGGTGCCAGGATCGACCCCTGTGGAACCCCTGCTTTTATTGGTCTTAGCGTCGAATGTTTGTCATTAATTGTCACAGTAAATGTCCTGTTCCGTAAGTAGTTGTTTATTAATTTGATTATAGTCGGTGAAAATTTTAGTTTTATTAATTTAAGAATTAGTCCGTCCATCCAAACTCTGTCAAATGCCTTTTCTATGTCTAGTAACGCAAGAGCTGTTACGTTGTTCTTGTTAAAATTTAAGGCTATGTCTTTTACTATTCTCGAAGTCTGTTGTATGTGTTTATTATGTGCTGTATTATGTTTTGGTCTAAATCCAAATTGGTAGTCTTTAAGAATTTTGTGTCGTCGTAAATGTTTATTCAGTCTTTTAAAAATCACTTTCTCCGTCACTTTGCTCAGTGTACTCAGAAGGCTGATTGGCCGGTAACTGCTCGGATCTGAGTCTTGCCACGTTTCAAAATTGGCACAACAGTAGCAGTTTTCAAAGACTCTGGAAAGTGACGGAGTTTAAGTATGCCATTTATGATGTTCATCAATTGCACAATGACTTTTCTAGATAATTTTTTTAAAATTTTGTTCTGTATTCCGTCCGGCCCTGGAGCTTTTAGGGGCTTTAGGTATTTTAAAATTTCAGTTATTTCTTTCAGGCTAGTCATTAGTTCGTGAGTCTCTGTTTCGATGTCCTCGTTACGGTCCAGGTATAATTTTACTGTCTCTGTGATAAGTCTATGTGATTCGGTGGTGTCCTCGTCAATTTCGTGTACTTTTTCTAAAACGTCTGCAATTAATTCAACTTTGTCCTCGTCTGTCATGGCAGTTTGTGAGTCGTGTGTCAGTGTCGGTATCGGTTTATGTGGATTTTTCAGTCTCTTTGTCATTCTCCAAAGTGAGTTGTCGCAAGTGTTTTATGAGTTTAATTTATTTGTCCATCTGTCATTTCGAAATTTATTAATTTCTGTTTTGATCTGTCTCGTTAATAGATTCATAGATTGTTTGTCCGTCAAGTGTCTGCGTTTTTGCCAATCATGTCTCTATCTGTTCCTTGTTTGAATTAATTGCTTTATATAAAATGGTAGTCGTTCGTTTGTCTCGTTTACTGTCTTTGTCTTGATCAATTTTCGTTTCAGTGTCGTCAGAGTTTTTGTAAGTGCGTTTGTCTATGTTTCCAGGTCTTCGATACTGTCTATGCGTTTTATTGTAATTCGTCTGTCCAGTTGTCGTCTAAATTCGGTCCAGTCAACGTCTTTATAGTCGGGTACTGTTCGTCTATGTCTTCTGTCCAAGGGATTCCCAAAAGTGATCCTGACGGGGTTGTGGTCTGAATTTAGTGTGGTGATATCTGTGATGTTCGAAATGTTTTTGGCCAAAGCAATGTCAATTGTTGTCGGTGTTGTGTTGTTGGAGGGAAAGTGTGTGTATTCATCTGTGAAAAGGATGGCGCATCCGCTCCCCAATGAGTAATTATAAAGGGTTGTACCGTTTTTATTGTTTCTATGGCATTTCCATGCCGTGTGCGTCGCGTTGAAATCTCCGAAAATAAGCGTCTTGTCTCCGATGTTTGTCAGTAAGTCCAAGTCTTTGTTCGTGATTTTATTTGTCGGTGAATTGTAGATAGAAATTATGTGTACGTTGTCCGTCAATCGAAAAGCGATGTTTTGAATTTTGATTCTCTTGTCCGTTTAAATTTTGTGAAATGGTATGTCGTTTCGTATGAGAGCCGCCACACCCCCTACTCCACTCTTACAATCCTCTCGTAAGACGGTGTAACCCCTTACTCGAAGATTAAAGGAACTGTCTAATTTTGTTTCGTTTATAAGTAATATGTGTGTGTTTGTGTCATCTAAAAACGTCACAATCTCCCCCATCTTATTCCTCACACCATTAGAATTCCAACTCACCATTCTTTGTCCGTTCATACTAGATTCATACATGAAAACATAATTACTTGGAGCTGTTCTCCCAAGTTATTGCATTCTGCAAGTCTTAAATTTATATCCCTCCAGGCCTGTATTAATCTCGGCATGTCAAAAATGAGTTCCCTGGTACGGGACATTTCATAAAATAATTCACTCTGTGGAGGTAAATGCAGGTAAATGATGTGATGGTCTACCATCGGTTCAGATCTAGATTTTTCTTTTAATTTTAAATGAATGGCTGGCCATTCTTCCGATCCAGTTTGCGTTTCATTTCTGTTTTGCTGTTGCCAAATATTAATTTTCGGTGCCGGAGCGTCCACATATTTCACAGAATGTCTCTCTGTTGAAGTAGAATTTGTTTTTCTTATTTATCCATTCCAATCTTTTCCCATATACAGGGCATACTGTGGAATTGGATGTGTGCGCTCCTTTGCAGTTGGCACATTTTGCAGGTTCATCGCGGGGTTTTTGGCAAGCATGTGAGAAATGCCCCTCAGCGCATTTCATGCAAACTGGATCGGAAAAACAATAAGCTGTCGCATGACCCCATTGCTGGCAGCGATGGCACTGTGTCATTAATTTCTTGTTTACGTATTGCCTAAAAGTTATTCGTGTATTTTGCACATATTGAACTAAATTTTCTAAAATTTTGATTGTAATATTTTTTGGAACAATTATTAAAAATAGCGGATAACTAGTATTTCTCAATTTAGAACATTTTACAATTTTGATTTGGAATTTAGTATTAAATTCCTCTACAATTTCTTCAATTTCGGCATCCTCTGGTAGACCGTGTAAAACAAAGGCGTTCGTTTTTTCTGATTTTATGGTATATGTGTGGAAATCCTCCACAATTCCTGTCTTCACCTTGTTAAAACTGTCCATGTTATTGAGATAAATGTTCGTTGTTTCAGTTCCAAATTTAATATTAAAATTTTCATCACCCGTTAATGTAGAAATTCTTTTCCTCAGCGCTCGCCCCTCCGTAATCCTCTTGTGGATGACGATTGGCGGTGGTCTTATTGGTTTTGGGTTTCTTTTCGCCTTCCCTGCTGTTCTCTGCCTTTGTCCGTCGTCAGATTCGCCATCTGTCCCAACATCGTCGTCATCTAAGTCCGAGAGAACTTGGTAAGAGTTCCCTACCGTTCTTTTTGATGCACCTGGAAGATCAATGTCTATCCTCGATTTTTTCTTTTTGTTCATTTTACTTTTACTAACAACTTATAAATTTATTACAACTTAACACTTATAAATTTATTCCTTTTTTGACAATCAAATTAATCAAACGTCAATCAAACGTCAAATTAATTATTAATTTCAAACACTCAATTTTATAATTTTCTCTTCGTTTTACACAATTTTTTTTTGCTACTTAACCAGAGTAAAATTTTATGTTTACCACTATTTTCTTTAATATTTATTCACTTTGCACTACTAGAATGAACACAATTTGTACGAGCGAAATTCAGCACATCTACTTCGATTTGTTTGGCCGTTGCCATCGGATTTGTAGTCTAGAGCCTTACCTCTAGACCACGCCGGCCATATTGAATTATATTAATATTCTATTGAAGTACGTAGGATATTTTACTGGCGATTTTTCTGCGAATTTTGAAAGTTTGACTTGGGAAGTGCGCCATTCGGCCAAAAATCAATATATCAAAAATATCCTACGTACATTAATATTCTATTGAAGTACGTAGGATATTTTTGATATATTGATTTTTGGCCGAATGGCGCACTTCCCAAGTGAAACTTTCAAAATTTGCAGAAAAATCGCCAGAAAATTATTAATAACAAATGAACTATGCCATATAAAAAAGAAATCCTACATAGTTATTTAGACAATATATTTTTAAAGTGAATTGGTTGAAAATGGTACGATTTATGGGTATGGCCAACATGAAAAATGCAGTTTTGAGATAAACGCGTTGCTAATAGTTACAAAAGCATCAACCGCATACTTACTTTCGTACAGTAGAAACAAGTATTTAGAGATATTTCCTGGCTATAATCTTTTGAGATATCATTTCAGAGGTCCTAAGGGGCCATTAAAACAATAAAAAAAATCGATTTTTTTTAAATCCTAGAGAGGCCTAACCTCTTAAGTTATGTCACTTTATTTAGGTAAAGCCACAGATGTTGTGCGTTGTAAAAACGATTGCAAAATAATAGAAATAATCCTTTACTTACATTACCAGTGATCACAAGGCGTTCAACTATTCGCCCACAGAGTTGAGCAAAATTCCGATATTCGGGATAGGTTTCAACCAATTGTTCATAAGCTGAGTGCTGTGAATAAGCCAATGCCAAATTTCATTTCGCAATCCAATGCGAAAATGGGCCATTACAATTAATGTATTGTGGTGCTCGGTTGTAAAAAACATTTTTATTCAATTTGAAACTGTCAATTTTTTGTTTTCAATTTTGAAAATTGAGTGTGCCATGCCAACGAGTTGCCAACTAAAGATTCAAATACATTACCAACGTAACAAAATAATTCTCAATCATTTATTCTTGATATCTTGGTCACTTGGTATATATCTCATATTGGTAGGCCTGCATTAACTATTTAAAATTGCTTAACCAAATCGACCTTAAACCTCTGATGCATATTAAAGCAATCGCTATGAAATCCTTAGATAACAAGGTCTCAATTCCACAAAGATCAATTAAATGTCCCTCCCCATTATTCATAACCTCCAAAAACTTTGCATCAATAATGTGATTAGGTCCAACATACAAGTTTTTCAGAAAAAAGTGTTAGTGATGAACATCTCTCACACAATCACAGTAATTTGTATAATTTATCAATTTTAGTTTGTCTAGTATTGCAATGATTTTCCAAACTACCGCTGATCGGTTTGATGGAGTTACAGTCGTATCAGAGAAAGAAAATAACGTAGAAAATTTCAATGATAAATTGGAAGGTACGTAACTAAAACTAGTTAAAGTTGGTGCTTAACATACTTGGTTTAAGAGTCTTTGAAGGTTTGGTCACAGCAAAATAAAAGAGCCGTTTGGTTTAAAGTCAATTTAAAACAAGCCGATTGGATACCCATCTTAGCCAAGGTATTTAAAACTTAACGTATATTCAATATGTAGAAATTAATAAAATGTCAAACCCACAGGCGTAGCCAGGGTTTAGTTTCGGGTGAGGGTTTGAAGAAAATACAATAACGGAAATGTGCCAATTTACTTTTTAAAACTGACACAAGGGTTCCTAAACTACACATCTACCATGCTCTCTTGAAGAGAATCATCTCTCCTCATTTCTCCTTATTTCAATATAATATTTATGTTATATATTGCATATTTCAGCGGGGGGTTAGAACCTCCAAAACCCCTTGGCTATGCCCGTGGTCTCTCTCCAATGGCGCTACAGCCCGAAGCGAGCCCTGGCCTCCACCAAACGTTGTCTCCAGCGTTCCCTTTCCTCTGCCGCCGCCCGCCAGTTCCGCACCCCCAGCATCTCTCTCGCATCCCTTTTCACACTTTCCTCCCATCTCGCCCTTGGCCTGCCCACTTTCCTTCTAACTTCTGGCACTCTGAGTATTTGTCTCGGCACTGCTGTTGGAGCCATCCAGCACACATGTCCCGCCCATCTTAGCCTGCTTAGTTTTATGTGGGATACCACATCTCGGCTTTTGTATAACTGATATAGCTCGAAGTTCATCCTAATTCTCCAGCCCTCTTCGCTGTTAATTGCCCCATAAATTTTCCTCAGGATCTTTCGCTCAAAAATCTCCAGTATCTTTTCCGATTTCTGGGTCAGCGTCCATGCTGCGCTTCCATATGTGAGGATGGGTCGTATGATTGCTTTATATATATTACACTTCGTTTGTCTGCTAGCTAGCTTCGAGTTAAGGATGGATTTAAGAGTGAAGTATGCCCTGTTGGCTTGCATGATTCTATGTTGTACTTCCACCCCTTCGTCGTTCTGATCCGTGACGGTTGATCCCAGATATTTAAAGTTGTTGACGACTTCTACAGTATACTCTCCCATATCCAGATTATTTACTGCGTGTGCTGGCGCTCCCGGTCTTACCATCATTACTTTTGTTTTATCCTTGTTTATTAACAGACCTATCTCTTTGGCTCTCTTCTCCATTTTACCGTAAGCATCTTTCATTGCCGTTAGCGATCTACCGATGATGTTTAGGTCGTCAGCATAGCCCAAAAGTTGCGTGGATTTATTGTAGATGGTACCGTTGCATTCTATCTGAGCTTTCCTTATAGCTTTTTCGAGCGCGATGTTAAATAGAGCAATATGGGTGATAGACTGTCTCCTTGTCTCAGACCTGTAATGGTTTCAAACTTGTGCGATGTCGTTTTTTGGATACCGACTTGGTTCCAAGTCTTTTTTAACGTACAATTTACCAATTTAATGATCTTTTGTGGTATCTCGAATTCTTCCATTGTCTTCATGAGAGTTCTTCTATCGATAGTATCATACGCTTGTTTAAAGTCTACGAAGACCTGATATGTGCTGATGTTCATTTCCCATGTCTTTTCTAGTATTTGTCTGAGTGTAAACATTTGGTCAGTCGTCGACTTTCCTTTCCGGAAACCTGTCTGATACTGTCCTATAATGCTCTCTGCGTACGGTTGGAGTCTTCGTCCGATTATCCATCACAGCACCTTGTAGGCCGTGTTAAGAAGAGTTATACCACGATAGTTCTTGCACTCCAGTTTGTTTCCTTTCTTATAGATAGGGCATATCTTCCCCTCCCGCCATTCCTCGGGTATCTCTTCTGTCCTCCAGATTCTTCCTATCAGCTGGTGTAAAGCACAGTTCAGAGCGTCTCCTCCCATTTTGATCATTGCCCGTGGTCAAACCCACTATATAATAGAGGGTTTTCATTTTTTCGTGGGTTCTACAAACTTATATAGTGGCTTCTACCATGGGCGTTCTACCATGGGCAAAAGCCAGGGGGGAGTTTTGGGGGTTGAAACCCCCCCCCAAATATGCAAAATATATACATAAATGTTATATTAAAATAGAGACGAGTAAAGACGACTCTCTTCAAGAGAGCATGGTATATGTGAAGTTTAGGAACCCTTGTGTGTCAGTTTAAAAAGTAAATTGGTGCTTTTCTGTTACTGTATTTTCTTAAACCCATACCCCCCCCAAAACTAAATCCTGGTCTTAAAACCACCCACGAAACTAAATCCTGGCTATGCCCATGCTTTCTACATTTTATTAAATTCTACATATTGAACTAAAAACCCCACTTTTAGCTTAAATTATCTAAACATAGCTTATATTTCATCTGTTAAAGCATGGATTTAAGTATCATCATGCTCAAACCGAGTTCGTAATGATGTATAAATGGTTACCAAAACATCAGGAAAGTAACCTCCCCGCATACGCACACACTATGCTAGGAGTTGGAGCTGTTGTCGTTAATGACAAAAAAGAACTTTTAGTCGTTAAAGAAAGGTACAATCAAATCACTCCTTGGAAATTACCGGGAGGGTATGTCGAACCTGGTAAATAAAGTTTTAACATTGTTTAAATCATTCATTTTGATAATATTTATTATTAGGAGAAAATTTGGCAGACGCAGCAATTAGAGAAGTTTTCGAAGAAACCAATATACAAACCGAATTCAGTAGTATTTTATGCTCTCGACATGCACATGGTGGTCAATTCGGATGTTCAGACCTTTACACGGTAGTCTGTCTTGAACCATTAACCGCTAACATCCAAAAGGACGACAGAGAGATTCTCGAATGCATATGGATGCCGATAAATGATTATCTTTCACATCCAGGAATTCACGATTTGAATAAATTCTTTGTTAAAAAATACCTGGATAACAAAAACGATCAAATTAAAATTGACTGTAATCATGGAATACATCAATTGCTTAAAAAACCTTACACTGTATACCACAGTGTAGTTTTCAAAGAAACGAATAATAAGTTATGAGCGAAATTGTTGTAATCTTTTGTTTATTTCTGGATTAGTTCATATTAAAATTGATATTCTTTTATGATTTAATTAATTATGGTTGGTGGTTAATTAATTATTAGTGGTAATTTTAACAGGTGAGAATGTGGATTATATTGTATATACTTTATGTGCAAATTCTGTATTTAGTACAATATTAAGTTTAATGCTACAGTATAATTTCGATAATCAGGCACGTTCAGTAATCCGGCGCTCTGGGGAACACGTGTCTTTTCTTTACGCTGCCCCGCGCCGGATATAAACCTTGTGCACAGAAGAAATAAAGACATAAACATCACAATCCAGTGTTCTTGGTAAAAGGTCTGGCCAACACACCCTGATTTTAACTCAGAAAACTTGATTGACGATACTGACTGAGCTAACTCCACTCTACAATTGTCTTACTATCTGTTCTAAGTTTGTACATATTTATTTCTATGTACACATTTATAACTAACACAACCTATATAGATACACATTTTGTTCTATCTGAAATAGAATTGTACATAAAATATGTAAAATGTTTTATCTACGACCACTATTGTAAATGCCCATTATTGAACAGTTCGTGGGCTATGTAAATACATCATAACACACACCTATGTAACAGTCCGTGATTAATGATAAATTATGATTGATAACACACTAGTGCGTTTGGTTTATGATTTGTTGATTGGTTGAGAGCTGCATTTTTTGATGTTTTATGATTGATTTTCAAACAATCATAAAACATCACATCATTGGCATCCAAGCTGTCATTCATTTCAAATATATTTTTCTCTTTTAAACAGCAACAAATTAGTGTGGTCGTAGATAAAGTATAGTACATGACTCGAGTTATAAGGCAATTACGTACTCGCGGAATTACGCACTTCCCGATACGTGGGTCGTGCCTAACTGTTCCGTTCGTACGTAATATGCTTATTACAACTCTTGGTACATAATATACTCTCGTTTCAATCCCAATATTCCGATTTTTTTTAATAATCCGGCGGTTGTCTGGTCCCATATGTGTGGCATTATCAAGATTATACTGTATTTTAAAAATTAACACCTAACCACCTGACATACGTCTCTCAGACCCAAAGTAGCAGTAATTTTCGCACCTGAGACGTATGGCAGGTGGTTAAGGATTAATAGTGTAAATATCAAGATTTATTTCAATGTGTTTTAAGTGAATTAAACTACAACTTCAACGTCAACGTCAATGTGATAAAACAAATCACCTCTATCTGTTTTACTTATTTTTAAAGTTTTAAATGGTTTTCAGACAAGGGCAAATGATTATTATATACGTGTTTAAATTGAAGTTTGGAAATGGACTAGATCCTCCTGCATGCCATCTAGTCTAACCTGTGCCGGATTTCTGCCTAGGCCTACATGGCCCCGGCCTGGGGGCCCAGGTGGCGGAATCTTTACATAAGCTCTAATGCCCTGGCTTGTTTTATCAAAAAGCTTTATCGAAAATAATATTATAATGTTTTTACTACATTTTGCTAAGGCAGGGCGCTCAATCTGTTTAACATTTACACAGAATACATTATGCGAAAGGTACTAGAAGATTGGAACGGAGGGATCCCTGTTGGAGGCAAATGGATAACGAATTTGAGATATGCAGATGATACTGTAATTTTGGCTTCGAAGGAACCCGAAATGGAGGCTAAAATGGCCAGACTCACAGAAGAGAGTAGCTCATATGAACTGGAGATTAATAGAGCCAAAACAAAGATCATGATAACAGACAGACAAAATGAAAACCTGCCACAAGGCGACACCGTGGCTGGAGTTGCAGTGGTGGAAAGATTTGATTATCTAGGATCAGTAGTTACCAACAAAGGTG
This sequence comes from Phosphuga atrata, assembly GCA_944588485.1. Lineage (NCBI taxonomy): Eukaryota > Metazoa > Arthropoda > Insecta > Coleoptera > Silphidae > Phosphuga > Phosphuga atrata. The sequence goes on from OX155893.1 coordinate 103,215,153, forward strand.
GATAGGAGGAAGAAATCCGCAAACGAATAGCGATTGCCAGAACGTCTATGGCAAAATTGGTGAAAATTTGGAAAGATCGAGCCATTACCAAAAACACAAAACTTCGACTGATACATAGCCTGGTCTTCTCCATTGCAACTTACGCCCGCGAAACGTGGACTATTCGGACCTCAGACCAACGAAGAATAGAAGCGTTTGAAATGTGGTGCTATAGAAAAAAGACTGCAAATACCATGAACAGCCCACCGCACCAACGGTATTTGGTATACCTGGGTCATGCGGCAAGGAGGTTCGACAATATTGAACGACTCATAGTAGAAGGCAAAGTCCAAGGCCGCCGCCCAAGAGGAAGATCGGCGACACGATGGATAGACCGGACTAAAACCCTGACGGGACAAGGGATGCAGGAAGTAATGAGATCTTCCCAAGATAGAGAGAAGTCATTACGAGCGTAGCAAATTGATGTCACCACACCCTGCAGAAGGGTTATGGACTGAAGAGAGAGAGGGCGCTCATAATATAACTTAGAACCCTGCGCGCATTTGTGGGGGGGGGGGTGGTAGCTTACAGCTGTTACTTCTCCCGCAACAACCCAGATGAGGTTTTTGCGGACTGCCTGGACGGCGTGGCGCGTTCCATCCAGGCGCATAGCGGGAAGGCGCTCCTTATTGGGGGCGATTTTAATGCTTGGGGAATTTGGAAATTAGTTCATCCTTATTTTATTGGTGGTCCTATAGGACCATATATAAAAAATATATTTTTTATATTGCATTTTTACGCTGTAATAAAAATGTACAAACAGTCAAATACGCAGAAAAGGGAAGCGAAGTAGAGTCAATCACATCTATTTGAAAGTTTTGCGTGGACGCATTGTAGCGAAAGGACATATAGGCGTTGAGAAAAATATTTTTAATACATTTGGGGAAGGGTATGTCTTGTAGGTGTAAAATGTAATTTTTCTTATATTGACGTCGTGTTGCCCCGCGATATGTGTTGTGACTCTAATATTACCTTATTTAACCAGCTTATTTTGGAAACTATGTAGTTAAAATGTAATAGTAATTTTTCTTATGTTGAATTGAGAGATACCGCTGCGGCGCGATGTTGAACCCCCAAAACCCCACCCTTGGCTACGCCCATGGGTACAATAGTCGTAATGGGTCGGTCAAACACGCAAGCATGCCAGCATAGTGTCTTAACGACGGAATGGTCACATTTGCCTACTCATATGTGAATCATTAATTTAGGCTGTACTTCTGATCCCAAAATTTAATTTTATTCAAATATTTTGAGTGGTAAGATGCACAATTTAGCTAACAAATTAACTCATGGTCATATCAGCGTTGGCAACGTTACGATGATTATCGTACATGTACGATAATTTCATGCTACCATACGATATGTACGATAATGTACGATAGCGATTTATTATCATATGTAAATGAACGAATATTCAAATATTGTACGATAAGTACAATATTTAAAAACTCTTTTTTTATTAAACAATAGTATATTGTGCAACAAGGGCGGTAAGTTGTCATTCGCTAGAGAGGGCAATTGACAACACCGCACGAGTTGCAGTTAATATTTTTTATTTTTCATGCGAGGGGACGTATCTTACAAGTTTGAGGTCCAGGGGCCATCCAAAAAAAAACAATTTTTTTTTAATTGTCTCCCGTGGTGCGGATTTGTCATAAGAACTCTCATCCGTCTCTGGTACACCATTTACACTCATTTTAAAACGTTTTCTTTAATTTTTATTTTGTAATGAAAAAAATGTCTGTCACTTTTTCAATATTGTGGTTTTGAAGAAAAACAATTGAATAAATAAAATACAAATTAATTATGAAATACAAAACAATTGAAAATACAAAACAATTGAACAAATAAACACAATTTTATTTATTCAATTGTTTTTCTTAATGCATCTTAACGATTTTTATTGAATATTTGCGTGCGTTACCCTAGTTATGTGGTAACAATTGAATTGGAAAAAACGGCCATTTGTCGCACTAAAAAAACGGGCGCCAAGATAGTACTTATCCCTCATGAGTAATAAAAAATGAAGTTTTACTAATAGGATGTATATTTATTTACCAGTTCTATGAAGAAAATATAAAATAACCAGCTGCGTTTATACTATGCTTTTTCTAAATGTGCGCATTTTTGCGCAGTGTATACTACATACCATGGGCGTAGCCAGAATTTAGTTTCGGGGGGGGTTTAAGACCTGGATTTTGTTTCGTGGGGGGTTTTAAGAAAATACAATAACAGAAATGCACCCATTTACTTTCTAAATCTGACACACAAGGGTTCCTAAACTTCACATCTACTATGCTCTCTTGAAGAGAGTCGTCTCTACTCATCTATTTATTTCAATATAACATTTATGTATATATTTTACATATTTCCGGGGGGGGGGGGGGGGTTGAAACCCCCAACCCCCCCCTGGCTACGCCCATGCTACATACATCAGTAAATACTAAATGATGAAATTCAGTTAACTTTAGTGTTGAGTGCATATATTTGTTTACAATATCATGAATTTAATATTTTTTTATTAATTTTTTTTTATTTTTATTTATTAATTAATTTATTTAAATTATTTGGAAATGTAGTAAGTTTTACATGAATACGATAATTTGACACCCCTGGTACGATCAGCGCGCCACCTTTCAAGTTGCCAACACTTGGTCATATTCAATGTTGACAGATGAATGACATCTGATATAGTAAACATAAACAATTGCCATAATGCAAGTTGAAACAAAATGTACAGAATATATAGCTAAAGATGCTTTGATAAGATGCATTTTCTTCTGCGAGTTTCACCCAACTGCGGGGCCAATAATATCATGCCAGGTACATAATATCTTAGAACAAATTATTTTTTTATTAAATACCTTCTTTATTTCCTTAGTACCCAGAAAATTACATTTCAAAGGAACTTTTCGACAGCATAAGTGTATATATAATCACCAAAGCCGAGTTGCAGAAAAGCACAATAACAGTGTAAGAAAATAAAAATTCAATATAAACTAACTCTCTTAATCATTATCATTTTAGTACGTTAATGGATTATAAAATATTAGGTTTCCCAGTGCGGATTGACGATAACAAATATGCCAGAAATGCATTTCATTTCAATTTGTGTGTCGTCTGTGATAGCTCTTCACGTACTGTACATTTCGAACCAGTTGTCATGAAATTCTCCGAGTATTTGATGGCCATGGAAATGGAAAGCAGTTTTCTATCCGATGGACAGTGCTCCACAAAACTTGCTCCGATTTTAAAACAAGTTTTAAATGATCTTAACACAAAAGGTAATAATGTCGAAAACATGTTATACTTATTAAAGCAAAATATAGCTTGAATATATAAATATATTCAACTTGTTAGTAGCTCTATAAGAGCAAAGCTACACTGCTGCTGATGAAACACATTTGCAGATGGCTTTTCACTTAATTTAAATAAAAAGAAATGATCTTAAAAACAATATTATTTTTCTAGCTCTGTTAGTGCCATGAAAATGGACTGGGACTAGTAATAAGATGCAAATGTCTGTTGTATAATTCAATATACTGGGTGATATTAGCCAGGAAGTAGTTGATCTTAAAAAACAATGTTATTTCTCTAGCTCTGTTAGTGCCATGAAATTGGACTGGGGCTAGTAATAACATGCAAATGTCTGTTGTATATTTCAATATACTTGGTGATATTAATCAGGAAGTAGTTGATCTTAAAAAACAATGTTATTTCTCTAGCTCTGTTAGTGCCATGAAATTGGACTGGGGCTAGTAATAACATGCAAATGTCTGTTGTATATTTCAATATACTTGGTGATATTAATCAGGAAGTAGTTGATCTTAAAAAACAATGTTATTTCTCTAGCTCTGTTAGTGCCATGAAATTGGACTGGGGCTAGTAATAACATGCAAATGTCTGTTGTATATTTCAATATACTTGGTGATATTAATCAGGAAGTAGTTGATCTTAAAAAACAATGTTATTTCTCTAGCTCTGTTAGTGCCATGAAATTGGACTGGGGCTAGTAATAACATGCAAATGTCTGTTGTATATTTCAATATACTTGGTGATATTAATCAGGAAGTAGTTGATCTTAAAAAACAATGTTATTTCTCTAGCTCTGTTAGTGCCATGAAATTGGACTGGGGCTAGTAATAACATGCAAATGTCTGTTGTATATTTCAATATACTTGGTGATATTACTCAGGAAGTAGTTGATCTTAAAAAACAATGTTATTTCTCTAGCTCTGTTAGTGCCATGAAAATGGACTGGGACTAGTAATAACATGCAAATGTCTGTTGTATAATTCAATATACTGGGTGATATTAGCCAGGAAGTAGTTGATCTTAAAAAACAATGTTATTTCTCTAGCTCTGTTAGTGCCATGAAATTGGACTGGGGCTAGTAATAACATGCAAATGTCTGTTGTATATTTCAATATACTTGGTGATATTACTCAGGAAGTAGTTGATCTTAAAAAACAATGTTATTTCTCTAGGTCTGTTAGTGCCATGAAAATGGACTGGGACTAGTAATAACATGCAAATGTCTGTTGTATAATTCAATATACTGGGTGATATTAGCCAGGAAGTAGTTGATCTTAAAAAACAATGTTATTTCTCTAGCTCTGTTAGTGCCATGAAATTGGACTGGGGCTAGTAATAACATGCAAATATCTGTTGTATATTTCAATATACTTGGTGATATTACTCAGGAAGTAGTTGATCTTAAAAAACAATGTTATTTCTCTAGCTCTGTTAGTGCCTTGAAAATGGACTGGGACTAGTAATAACATGCAAATGTCTGTTGTATAATTCAATATACTGGGTGATATTAGCCAGGAAGTAGTTGATCTTAAAAAACAATGTTATTTCTCTAGCTCTGTTAGTGCCATGAAATTGGACTGGGGCTAGTAATAACATGCAAATGTCTGTTGTATATTTCAATATACTTGGTGATATTACTCAGGAAGTAGTTGATCTTAAAAAACAATGTTATTTCTCTAGCTCTGTTAGTGCCATGAAAATGGACTGGGACTAGTAATAACATGCAAATGTCTGTTGTATAATTCAATATACTGGGTGATATTAGCCAGGAAGTAGTTGATCTTAAAAGCAATGTTACTTCTCTAGCTCTGTTAGTGCCATGAAATTGGACTGGGGCTAGTAATAACATGCAAATGTCTGTTGTATAATTCAATATACTGGGTGATATTAGCCAGGAAGTAGTTGATCTTAAAAAACAATGTTATTTCTCTAGCTCTGTTAGTGCCATGAAATTGGACTGGGGCTAGTAATAACATGCAAATGTCTGTTGTATATTTCAATATACTTGGTGATATTACTCAGGAAGTAGTTGATCTTAAAAAACAATGTTATTTCTCTAGCTCTGTTAGTGCCATGAAAATGGACTGGGACTAGTAATAACATGCAAATGTCTGTTGTATAATTCAATATACTGGGTGATATTAGCCAGGAAGTAGTTGATCTTAAAAGCAATGTTACTTCTCTAGCTCTGTTAGTGCCATGAAATTGGACTGGGGCTAGTAATAACATGCAAATGTCTGTTGTATAATTCAATATACTGGGTGATATTAGCCAGGAAGTAGTTGATCTTAAAAAACAATGTTATTTCTCTAGCTCTGTTAGTGCCATGAAATTGGACTGGGGCTAGTAATAACATGCAAATGTCTGTTGTATATTTCAATATACTTGGTGATATTAATCAGGAAGTAGTTGATCTTAAAAAACAATGTTATTTCTCTAGCTCTGTTAGTGCCATGAAAATGGACTGGGACTAGTAATAACATGCAAATGTCTGTTGTATAAGTCAATATCCTGAGTGATATTAGCCAAGAAGCAGTTGTTTCAATATTCAAGATTTATTCATAGTCTTAATAAGATTTAATATTATAGAGCTAAGAACAGGTTGAATATATTTATATATTCAAGCTAAATTTCACTTTAATAAGTTTATATGATTATTTCTAATGTAGTATGGTTTCACCAATATATAAAAATTACCTTACATTTCATAAAACCTGGTCCCAATATGTCAATTCTTTTGCTGCATGAATCATAAAGGTCGATTCCCATATGCGCGACACTCAGCTACGCGACGTCGTGCGACATCGTCTGTAAAATAATGATTACATTGTTTTAAATGGGCACGTCGCGTAGCCATAGTGAGAACGTGCCCATTAAAAGCAATGTAATCATTATTTGACAGGCGATGTCGCGTAGCTGAGTGTCGCGTATATGAGAATCGGCCTTAATGCCATGTTTGTTTTTTAAAATATTTTTTTAATTATATGCAGGTGAATGTGCCTTAACAGAGGGACCAACAGCAACTCACTTAAAAGTAGTAAAGATCCACAGAGATCCAACTCCAGTGGCTGACCATCAAGTTCCTGTCATCATAAAGCCTTTGCCTGAGCAACAGTGGGACCTTACGACGCATGCAGTGGCTCCGTACATAGATGGTTTCAACCATGTAGCTAGAATAGCAACACTCTCAGGAGTTGAAAACAATTTAGTTAAAGCTTGCGTTCAAAATCTGTTATATTATGGAGTTATAGCTATCGTCCCGCTTTTCCAGTACGGCAATGTTTATTGTACTACACCGAAATTAAAATTTTTAGCTCAAGATGTTGATTTGCAAACTAGGTGTTTGCAGTATGTAGCTAAATCTCAAAGGCAATTCCCTAATTTAAGAGATGTCTTTCGTATGTATGCAGCTATGACACGTGGTACAACTATAAAGGATTTGTGTCTGCGATTGAATCCTTCAAGTTGGTGGATTAATGAGAGGAAGTTAGTGCAGTTTGGTGTGCTGGAAGGGTTGATTAGGAGGGTAAATAAGTTTCCTATATTATTAGGTGAAAGTTCTATTTTGCAAAAGTCTTTGAATGGAAGTGCAAGTTTAGATGAAATTTGCTGTCTGACAGGAATTAGTGGACAGCAATTAGAGGATCAAATGGATCGAGATCACAATGTAGTTTTACTGTGGAAATAACTTTTTATTTATTTATTTATTTTGTCTTCTTAATTCATTTTATAGAAATCTAATTAGCATTTCGTGAATTGATATAGAAGAAAATATATAGTGCAAATAATAAAATATTTTGTTAAAAAAATAATAAGTTTAAAAAATAATAAGTATTTTATATTTTGTACATCTATTGCCCAATTAGTTATTATTTAATAATTCATTTGAGATCACCAGTTGCAGGATTCCCGAAATTTCCCGGGGCCCTTCCTTGGCACAAATTGAACTAACATAAAACACAGTGACGGGAACACAGTTCGGTATTGAATGAATTACTCTTTCCAAAATAACCGCGAAACCGCTCGAGAAACACACAGTACGTTATGGGAAAAATCAGTCGCAGGAAAAAAACGCAAGTGAGGCCGCTTGTATTAGCTTACTTGAGTCATAAAATCAGGCGATCAAAAACCGCGGCGGTTTAGCCGTAGTGCGGTCTAGGCCTTAGACCGAGGCCTCACTACGGTTTTTTTCCGCGAAGAAACATACAGCACGTTATGGGAAAAATTAGTCGCCGGAAAAAACCGCAAGTGAGGCCGCTTGTATTAATTTACTTGAGTCATATAATCAGGCGGTTGAAAACCGCGGCGATTTAGCCGTAGTGCGGCCTAGGCCTTACTTGTGTCATAAAATTACGCGATTAAAAACCGCGGCGGTTTAGCCGCAGTGCGGCCTAAGCCTTACCCATAAATTAGACTTTTACCAGCCCATCGAACAGTTTCAGGCTTCAGGAGTAGATTCAGCACTAATGACCATATTCAAACGGTGCGCAGATTTATCGAGAGATGCACGGAATACAACATTCCTCTCCATGTGGCATTTGTGGACTCTCAGAAAGCCTGTGACTCAATTGAAACCTTGGGCAGTGATTTGGGCGATGGAATAGTAGATACTCAAGCTATCTTGCACAAGAACATGCTACCTTGCATGTCAAGCTGGAAGAGGATTGTGTTACGGGAGAAAAACCGGCCAGGAGGGGCGTCCGACAAGGCGATACAATCTCACCCAAACTTTTTACTCTAGTGTTGGAGAACGTATTTTTGTTTCAAAGAAAATTATGATTTCCTCCAGTAATTTGAAGAATCGTTTATGACTCGAAAGCAATCGAACTTCCATATAACATGGTAGATCGGTATTTTCACATTCTATATCTTCCAAAAATAAAGCAAATTGACGATGTTTAAATCCACATGCTCGATTTAGAGATGAGCATGGGATCCCATCCCATACCATCGTCCCATGGTATGGGATGAGTGGTACGAACGTCGCGTGGGATGGGATGATACGACAATTTTGTATGGGACGGAGTGGGACGGATTTTGAAAATCTATTAAATTTAATTAATATTTTCATATAAGAATCTTTTTATTTTCATTTGTTTGTAGACACAAGTAGGCTACCGAATACAAATCACTATATTTTTGTTAGCTATCTATCTTTTTGGTGTAGGCTTTCACGACTCGGCGCGGCAGTTTGTCGGTTACCGAATCTCGGTTGCGCAGTTCGGCTGCTATTTTTCTTTTGTGAAAAGTCCTATTTTATCCTTGAAACTGGAGCAGCTTTGTTTTTAACGATTAGATTGAAAATAGACTAGACAATCATCCAAAATTAACGTTTATCGTGCCAATATTCAAAATTTTAAAACATGTCCATCTTAGGAGATTTCTGGGATAACGATGTAGTTCTTCCGATCCGTTTGCGACGAAAAATAATTACAAATTACAAATTGTCGAAAAACCGAAAAGAAAGTCTGCTGTATGGGATAAATGGGATCAATGTGAAGGGCCGCGCGACCGAGATGGGATGGGACGAAAATTTTACGTTTGTGGGATGGGACAGTGGGACGAAAATTTGATGGGATGAGACAGTGACAGGGATACGTCCCAAGGGATGGGATCTGGAACAAGAAAGTCGTCCCATGCTCATCTCCAGCTCGAATATAATTTACAGTTTTGATGACTATTTTTAAAACATATCCGATTTTTAAAACTTTGACACAGTACAGCACAGTACTTGCTGGTGAATAATACAATGAAAATGTTCAAAACTATTATTACCATGCTGTTTACATTTACTTCTACTCTCGCAAAAACACCGTTAACACCATTCATGGTAGGTGCACCAACTTTTTCAATGGTAACTTATACTGCTTCAAAACTTCCATAATCGGAATTATGGTTCTGTTTAGTGCCACGAAGGTGGGCTGAAAGCTATAAAGTAACAAATTTCACATGAGATTTGTTTTGGTAGTCCTAAAAAGACTCGGTAATTGTTATAGAGCTCCGGAAAGGCTGAATATATTTATATGTTTAGGCTGTGTTTCATTTGTTTTAAGGTTGTACTATATTGGTATTTACATTTTTTTCGTGAAATTCTGCATTATTCAGCTTTATGCCTGCTCCACACTCTCGCGGAGTAACTTCGGCGAGGATCCTTGTTCGAGGCGAGGAACTACACGGAGGAGGCATCTACACTCTCATCTTACTTCGCGAGGACCTCAGTGCCATGACCGACACCAGGTTTGTCAATTTCCAATTTCAGCTTGAATTCTACTCCAGGCGTCGTGAATCTTTTTTCTATCTCTGTGGCTAACATGTTTGGGAAACCCAAAATAACTGGTTCCAAAAAGTTCCCTTTGAAAAGCCTCAAGAAATTGTAACTGGAGTTCTTGGGACCAATAGCTCATGATTTTTATTTAAATTAATATTAGATAAAATTTAATAATATTAAATAAAAATATTTTTAGTTTTTAATCGTTCAAGAAACGGTTGTGAACTGACCCACCTGTATACAGTGAACTAAATTAAAGGACGACTAAACACGAGAGTGTAGACGTGATACTCTCCCTTCCTCGTACTGGCGCCTCGTGTCCCTTTGACTCGGGTATGAAAAACGAGGAAGCACAAGGCGGACCGAGTAACCTGACTACACTCTCGTTCCTCGCTAAACTCCGTGCTACTTCGCGAGAGTGTAGAACGGGCATGAGGTATTGTCTATGGACCGAAGTCTCGTCTGCGACCACCTGACTCAAGTCATATCACTAAAAACACAGAACATTCTGGAGGACAAATGAACAATCAGTACAGTTTCGATACACAAAGTATACCCCTCACAAAATGTATTCAAATTATTTCTTGCTAGACGTATGTCCTTTTATTATAATGTGCATTAAAGAAAAAAGTAAAAAAGCAGCTCAAACCATTGGATCCCTCAAGACCATAAAAGCCCTTAGTGTAGCAACAGCAGCAAAATTATATAACATGAAACTCTGGCAGGCAATAACTTATTGCTTCAAAACTATAAGCCCATTTCTAACATATAACCTGCTGCTAGAGCTAGATGAAATTAAAACAAGATACGTCAAATATGCAATAGGCCTTCCTAACAACACATCAAGTACCTTCAAATTCAAATAAATAGAGTACAAGAATACATAAGCACATAAAGTTAAAAATTAAAAAAAAATAAATATTAGACATCATTAAAAAAATCACTGACAGTATAATAGCATTTATCTAGGAGGTAAGTTTTAAGGCGTATATAACTGGCTAACTCCTTAATAGCCAATGGTAACTGGTTATAGATTTGAATACCTATTCGATTAGGAGCACCTTTGCAAATGGTGAGATTACTTTTCACCGGTCTTAGGTTCAAATAATTTCTGGTATCATATCCATGGGGGTCATCTCTTACTCCAATTACATTCCTATTTTTAAAAATATGACATGCTAACTCCCATATATAAATACATGGAACGGTGAGGATTTTAAGATTTTTAAAGTATGATCTGCAAGAGGTGGTTCTTGTGATGCCTGCTATTGTTCGTATTACCCTTTTTTGTGCAAGAAATACTCCTTGACTAAGTGAAGCAGCTCCCCAGACTAAAATGCCATAAGCCAGAACCGAATGAATTTCAGCATGGTATACGCTGAGAAGAACATCTTCACCCACCGTTTGTCTTACTTTTCTTAACAGATACGATTTACTGTGCAGCTTATGAATTATTGCATCAGTGGTTGCAGTCCATGTCTGGTGTTCCTCTTGGTATATACCTAGAAATTTTACTTTTTCCTGGCGAGTTAGCTTGCAGTTGCCAATTTTGAGAGGAATGTCATCAGTGGGATTTCTTCGACTGCATTGAAAAATAACATAGCTTGTTTTTCCAATATTAAGGTGTAAGTTATTGGCACAGAACCATGTGTATAGTTTTAACAGGATAATGTTCAGTTGTGTTGCTGTTGCTTCAAGTGAACGTTCCGAAATTAGGATACTCGAATCATCCGCATACAGGGTGCAGTGATAAGGGCCGATAAAATGTATCATGTCAGCTGTATAGAGAGAAAACAGAATCGGCGCTAAGATACTACCTTGCGGCAACCCTATTCTGAGAACTTTAGTATTAGAGTATCCTGTCCTCCCTCTTGAATTTATTCTGACGTATTGTCTTCTATTATTTAAGTAGGACTCGAACCAACGACCAGCCTTTCCTCTAATTCCATAGGAATATAGTTTGTCCAGGAGAATTTCATGTGCGACGCAGTCAAAGGCTTTTGACAGGTCGCAAAAAATTCCCACTGGACATTTACCTTTGTCTACCTCATTAACGATTTTGTTGTAGAATTCACTGATTGCTGTGGAGGTGGATTTTTGTTTGCAGAATCCATGTTGCTGGCGAGGAATTAGATGATGTCGCGTAATGAAAGGCATTAATCGCCTTTCCATAGAATATTCAAGGATCTTTGCCAGAACCGATGCGAGCGAGATCGGTCTGTAATTGTTCCTATCAATTCTGTCTCCTTTCTTGAATATAGGTGAAACTACTGCGATTTTTAGAGCATCAGGTACCTTTTCAGAAGTGAACGAGCAATTGATAATATCGGTAATAGGCTCTATCAGTTCTCTTTCGAATTCCTTAATGATACTAGCAGGCAAGGAGTCTGGGCCCTGGGTTGGTTTATTTTTAATTTTTTGAAGACTAAGGACATTTCGCTAGGAGAGAAATCGAGATAAATAGATTTTTCGTTTCGGAGAATGTGGCTATTGTATAAGTAGGTTGACGGAATGTTTTCTATAATCCTTTCAGGTGCTGAGGTAAAGAAGTCATTAAAAAGTGAAGCTACGGCTTCAGGGGTTTCTACAAGTCTTTCATTCTCTAATAGGTAAATGTCTTGTTTACTCCGTACTTTGTTGGACAGTTCATCTACTGTCTTCCAAAGAGTACGTTGTTTATTAGATGATTTTCCAATTTTGTTTCTAAAGTAATTTCTTTTAGTAGAGATAAGGAGATTCAGGTGCGTTTTCTTGTGTGCCAAGTAAATTTCTTTCAAGTCAGGGTGCTGCTTTTGTAAAATATACAGGTCCTTTAACTTTCTGCTTGAGATTTTAATTTCTTTGGTTATCCAAGAAGTGGGAGTAAATGTTATTTTCTTTAATGGAGAATATTTAAAAATATAAAATTGCATCAGTTGGATAAACGAGTTGACCTTTCGCTCGCAGTCCTTAGTTGAGAAAATATCTGCCCAGGATTCTTTTTGTAGAGCTTCTTGAAGGCGAAGTTTATTGGCTGCACAGAAGTTTCGAGCAAAACAAAAATCTTGTTTAGATTTATTAGGAAATACTACATTGCCAACCAGTATGAATCTGTGATCAGAGAGAGTGTTGTCCCCAACAGTGATTGGAGCTGGGCGATTTAGTCTGACAAAAAGATTGTCAATTGTGCTTTGTGAGGTGTTAGTTACCCTAGTGGGAACCTTTACTCTGTGATCTAGACCATATGATAGCAGCATGTTGATTAGATTGGTTTTATCTTTGGAATGTTTATCAAAGTGTATATTAAAGTCACCTACAATAAAAATATCATATTTAAGAAACACACAGTCAAGTACCTCTTTGAGAATTATCATGAAAGTGCTGACACACCCCGTAGGCGGTCGATATACAGTTATAATAACCACAGAATTAGTACCCGACTTCCATACAACCCCACACAACTCAACTTGTTTTTCAATGGATTTACTGGAGATTTCTAGAGTGTGGCAGTTATCGAAATATGTTTGTTTAACCCAAATTGCAACTCCTCCGCCAATAGACTGCGTTCGTGAATAGGAGGCAATCGATTTATAATTAGGTATATTTATGTAAGACATTAGCTCATCCGTCAGCCACGTTTCTGCCAGACATAAAAAGTGTGGCGAGTGCTCAGATGTTAAAAGCTCCAGTGGAAGGAGTTTCTGTTTAATACTTTGAGCATTAATGAATAATATCAGATTGTTAATAGGTTTGGTACTATTTTTGCAGTTATTTTTCGATGGAGAGTGAAGTAAAATTGGCCCTGAATTCGGAAGATTTAGTTGGTTACTCTCAGTTTGTGAGGGTTTGGGAAGAAAAAACGATTAACTCTTGTGTATTGCGGCCAGGTTTTCGGTTTTTGCACATCTTCTAGTTTATCCATTGGGACAGAGACCTTAAAAGATGAGTATTCTTTGGGAAACTTAGAAGGAAGTTTAGTACACTGTATGTGGTCGAACTGTTTACTGTTAAGATATTTGATTACATCATCCTCGTTGAGTTCTGGATCCAGACGGTAGACATGAAGGTGAGCATAATTCTTCACCGCCCTAATTGCGGAATTCTCGGAGTTTGTGCCAATTATTATATTTGATCTTCTATTATTCCTTTTTGAAATTGCCACTTATCGTTGTTTATATTTTTATCAAGTTTTGTTTTTTTAACACCGCTCTCACGAGTATCGGTTTTATCGTGCACGATTGGTTTTTCCTTTCTCGAAGGTCCTTGCTGCTTCGTATCTTGCGAATTGGCCTTATCGGAACAAGATAAGACTTCACCTGTTTTTATCTGCTTCGCATTCCACATTCCACCTTCACATTCCACCTAGCAGGCTCTGCGACAATGGGGGAGCATATTCAAGAAAAACTTAAAAGAAACGGAACACAGCCTGATTTATAAATATATTCAGCCTTTCCAGAGCCCTATAACAATTATTGAGTCTTTTTAGGACTACCAAAACAAATCTCACATGAAATTTGTAAATTATATTACAGCTCTCAGTCCACCTTTGGGACATTCAACAAAAACCATAAAAATAACATTGTTTTTAAGCTCATGTCTTTGCGATACCTTAAGTGGACAGCCATCTGTGTCAATCATGTTTCGAGATTTATCTCTCATCAGCACAGCTTTGCTTCCATGAACAATAATTTGTAAAGCTGTATTTGCAAACCAATAATTTGGAAATTTGTTCATGGAAGCAAAGCTGTGCTGATGAGAGATAAATCTCGAAACCCGTCCACAGATAACTGTCCACTTAAGGTATTGGAAAGACATGATCTTAAAAAAAAAATTATTTTTATGATTTTTGTTGAGTTCCACGAAGGTGGACTCAAAGCTGTAAAATAACTTACAAATTTCTTGTGAGATTTGTTTTGGTAGTCCTAAAATGACTCAATAATTGTTATAGAGCTCCGGAAAGGCTGAATATATCTATATATTCAGGCTGTGTTCCATTTGTTTTAAGTTTGTATGATTATCTATTGTTGTGATCTCGCGATTTTGGTTTCAAAGAATTTCAGTTTCTCACGAGTCGGCAAAGAAAACTAAGTGGACACCCAATTAGTTTTTGTTTATTTAGGACCATTAGTCTGCTTTATCTAAATCATGCGGGCAGACGCTCGAACTTAGGGATCGTGCCGAGACGCCGAGAGGATTTTGTTTTATGAGTTCTGGAAATTTCCCATAAAGATTAGGGGAGGACTCACACCAAGACCGAGGTGATGAGGTAGAGGGGAAGTTAAAAAGGGGCAGTCAGAATTGAGCTAGCAAGAGAGTAATTTGAGTTTTGAAAACGAACCTCCGTATTTTCGTCGAAGTAAATTCCGGGTTTCGACCACAAGTATCGTAGAATTAAGTGTATTGTTGTTAGTTAGTAATTATTGTAATAAGTTAGCGATTAGTTGTACCTATTGTAAGATATTAGCAGATAAGTAGTATTTAATTACATATAAAGGACATATTTGCGTGTAATTAATTCATCCATTGTCCTGATCCTGGAGCAGCACCATACCAAATTACCAGTTCGCAACACTATAACATAAGACGGTTTCACCAATTCTATATTCAAGTTTCGAAGGTGTCCCAAGTCTCGACTAAGGATGCTTACAGAAAGGAAATAGAAGAGTAAAATATGGTGTTCATGATTTGCCAATGGCCCAGAGCCCAAAAACACCAATAAGCCAAACCAATAACACAAAACCTAAGGTAACCCAACCCACTCTCAACTAAGGATGCTTACAGAAAGGAAATAGAAGAGAAAAACACCAATACATATTAACTTACACTACCTGGCACAGTTTTCACCACCTCCTCTGCATCAACCAACAATATCATCAAGCAAAAGAAGTCTGCATAAGCCGCTTCTGCAACTGACCCGCTGGAAAATATCACATTCTCTCCTGCAGGGAAAGGAGGATCCGGACATTGTGTTAATTCATCGGGGACCTTTCCTATTGATGAGTGTTCCAACATCCCCAATTCGTAACAAGGATCTATCTGTTGAATAAAAACATATTACAAGCCAATACTTTTATTAATAACTCATTTGAACTCTAAATAATCAAAATAATTTACACATAATCCATAAATTTTATAAAACAATTGAAATAAACATACTTGAAACCCATGGCAACCATATTAACAAAATAAAAAAACCATTGCCTTCTTGGGAATTACAACCTGCATATGTCATATAATTATTAACCGGGAAAACTCTTTAATTAAAACACTTTCACACCCAATATCTAGCCATTCTAAACATTGACAATGTATAGTGTAATATGTTTGATATGATAGCGGTATTATCTGCTTTTGTAAAAACAAATGAAGATTACAATGTGTTTGCGCAAAATTTTGAAATACCTAAGTGAAGTTGCATCCGGGGCTGTTTATCACATATGTAGTATTATATACATATGCTTTTTATACTGTTTTCCAAAGATTTATAGTAAAATTAAACAAATTTGTAGTGTCTATTGTTTTACGATCGTTTTATCAACACAGTAAATAATGTGAATAATGAAATTTCTAAATCGTGAGTATGCAGTGAATAATGAAATCTACACTGTGACCAAAATTAGAAAAACATAAAACCCTAAACACCTTTTGTTGTCATATTTTTCACTGCTCACAAATGTTAATATAATCCCTCAATTAATAACAGATTGTTGTTTAAATATCATGCTAAAAGCACAAAACACTGCCTTAAGGGAGGTCGATCAAGACGGAAATGGTAAAGGCCTGCAACCCAACTTTTAGGTTATAAACTGAAGTTTAAATGAAATTTGTATTAAAGGGGATTCAGTGATTCCTGCTTCACAAAGACCAGACGGCACTTGGAGAAAAGCTCGGAGAGTGAAGGAGGGATACGTGCCCCAAGAGGAAGTCCCGTTGTACGAGAGTAAAGGGAAAAAGCTTTCAAACCGACAATTGACTCCAGTCGAACCAAAAAAGATCGATGGCATGACCGGACATCGAACCATTCCCGGATTATTCATAGATACTGAAAAGGAGAAAGTTCCTAAAACCAAAAAGAAAACGAAAAGTATGTTATATATTATTTTAATCTAGGGGTAAATTAATTTTCTTTTTTAATTCAACAAAATTCCCATTTATTGACATTACCCTTTTTTGCCTACGTGCCCTTGATATACACATTTGTTAACACATTCACTGCTGCTGTGACACTGGTGACCTGGTGGTGTTTTGTGCTGGATCTTAGGTATCACGGTCCCCAACGAAAGTTCCATTACCTCTGCGCTGAATTCTATGATTGATTTATCGAACTACCGTGTCTGCAATTTTAGTATAATAACTTTGACTGCCACCAAGTGCTCGGGTTTGCATACTTTTTTTTGCATATTACAGACCAGCACGCCACTGGGTCACGGGTGACCCATTTTGTGAAAATCACCTAAAATAGTTCTATGGGGCCCCTAGAGAAAGAAAATTAATACCAAATTAATATAACTATCGATTTTGTAAAATGTTTTAAATCGGCGATACAGGAAACTCATAAAATCAGGCGCAGCAGTGAATGTGTTAAATTAAGAATTGGTAAAACCATAATACATTATAGATAATGATATAAACTTAATAAAGTCGGAACACAGCCTGAATATATAAATATATTCAACCTTTTCGGAGCTCTATAATACTATTTTAAATCAATATCTTGCTAAGTTCATGTCTCTCTCATGAAACTTCAAATTAAAAATATTTAACCCTAATCGTCCACATGGGTTTCAAGTAAGCGGTTTACAAATTGTTGTTAATAAAAGCAAAGCTACATAGTCCTCCTCGGTGGTGTAGTTGACAACATACCCACCTTTCAATGCGGGAGACCCGGGTTCGAATCCTGGTCGGGGAGACAACAACTAGGGCGGTTTTCACTAACCGTCCGGGCTACCCACCCTGAACGAATGCAAAATATGCGATACCGGGGTGGCGCAAACTAAAAGCCAAGGTGGAATAGGGGGTTTGGTGAGAGCTTCCCCCGAACCACTTAAATTAAAAAAAAACACCCCAAAAAAAAATATATAATAAAAGCAAAGCTGTACTGATGATAAATAAATCTCAAATGGCTATCCACTTAAGGTATCGGATAGACATGATCTTAAAAAACAATGTTATTTTTCTGGTTTTTGTTAAGTACCACTGAAAGCTATAAAATAACGAACAAATTTCTCTTGAGATTTATTTTTGGTAGTCCTAAAAAGACCCATTAGTATTATAGAGCTCCGGGAAGGTTGAATATATTTATATATTCAGGCTGTCTTCTGTCTTTATTAAGTTTATTAAGACGGTGGTGGCCGGTGACGGTGGTAGTGATGGCCATGAGATGGTGGTGGCCTAGTAGTCAAGGTGTCAGACTTTGGAGTCGCAAGTCCCGGGTTAAAATCCTGGACATTGTGAAAAATAAACCACCGTTCTCCTGTAGATGGCTCTGGCAAAGTCATCGCAGTAAAAAATCTGCCTTGAAACCCCCCAATTAGTGGCTCGCCATCCACGTTAAAAACTGTAAGAGCTCCCCTACACTACCTACACCTACACAAGATACCAAGCACAAGTGTAGGCTGTGCGAGGAGGCCAAGGCCCGTCCTGGGCTGTAGTGCCATGGGTCTGTTTTGTAAAGTAATTTATAAAATGCTTTTAATACTTTAGCAGACCACTGTTTGCCCATTTCTATTTTAGATGTAACTGACTGTCTTTTGTTATTATATTTTTAGAAATTGAAGAAATAACGAAAAAAGTTGAAAAAATGAAAATAATAGAACCTCAAACAAAGGATGAAAAGGCTGAAACTCCAACAAGTGCTGGTGATCCTGCAAAGAAACTAAAGAATCTAAAGAAACGACTTCGCGAAGTTGAGGCTCTCGAGGAGAAAATTAAGAAGGGGGATATTCCAAAACCCGATAAAGATCAACTGGTTAAAATCCAACGGAAGAATGATTTAATTTATCAGATACACGAGTTGGAGAAGAGTTTATAGAGTAAACATTTTGATTTTGTCCATTAAGTACAAAGCAGAAACATGTTAGTTGTACATACTTTTTTTTTAATTTGATATTGACATAAAAAAAATCTTTTAATGCATATATGTCATTTTTTATTCAATTCCCTTTAGTGGAACACTATATATATATATATATATATATATATATATATATATATATATATATATATATATGTTGTATTTGAGGTTTTCGCGGATAGATACCTGTGTTGTATTGTTTTCTCGGGGATTCCGCGTTGATGCTGAGGGTTGGCTCTGAAAAGAACCGGATTCTCGACGTTTCGGCGAACTAACATTCGCCATTCTCAAGAGATATATGCGTCCGTACGGGTCAACCGTTCGACGCATACTGTATGCGTCGAACGGTTGACCCGTACGGACGCATATATCTCTTGAGAATGGCGAATGTTAGTTCGCCGAAACGTCGAGAATCCGGTTCTTTTCAGAGCCAACCCTCAGCATCAACGCGGAATCCCCGAGAAAACAATACAACACACATATATATATATATATATATATATATATATATATATGGGATCCTTTGTTTTTGGCGGTCGAGGGCGTGAGCCCATTGTTCCGCTGTCTTTTGTATTGATTTTAGGTTGTTTTTTTTTTCTTTTTTTTTTGTCTCTTGTTGTCTATGGTTGTTTTCTCCTTGGTTTTCTTCGGTGGTTTTACTTGTCTGGCTCCTGTCGTCCTGTTGTCTTGGTGGGGTTGTCGGCTTCCTTGGTTGATTCTTCTGCGTTTGTTGTTCTGTGGTTGTTCTCCAGTGGCCTGCGGTCCTGATGTGCTTGGTCTTCTCCAGTTTGGCTTTCTTCTTTTTTCGTGACTTGGTGGTTTTCTCTTCCTCCTGGTCGGGTTAGCGCTTGGGGACGTCTTCGGTGGGGCTGTACGTGTCCATCGGTGTGACTCTTCTCCTTGGGGCGGCTTCAGTTGCTCTCTTGGGGGTGGCTTCAGTTGCTCTCTTGGGGGTGGCTTCAGTTGCTCTTTTTGGGGCGGCTTCATATGTTTTCTCGGGAGCTTCAGTTGTTCTCTTGGGGGGCGACTTCAGTTGTTCTCTTGTGGGCGGCTTCAGTTGTTCTTTTGGAGGCGGCGTCGGTTGTTTTCCTAGGGGCGGCTTCGGTTGTCTTCTCGGTGGCGGTTTCCTGCGGTTTCTCGTTGTCAGCTTGGTTCTTCTTTCTCCGGTTCATTATATAATTTAGCATTTGGTCGATGAGGCTGTCGTCCAGGGTATCCAGGTAGGCGGGGTCGAAATTCATAGCTGCCGCAGCTAAGCCGCCGCGGCTTCGTTGAGGGTTAACGTAATGAACGTGTTCATGTTTCGGCTGCGAAGGTCGGTGAGACTATATGAGTGGAACACTAATTAAATGGCACATAGTAAGAAACCTTTACTGAAACGTTTCGAACAACCATGAAGGTATTAAGCAAAATAACGCCATAGACCAACCACAGCAGGGACACAATCGTCCCCATAAAAGTCAAAGGGAAAGAATACTTGAAGCGTCTTAATCTTCAATGATATTTTTCACTTTACTAGAGGACTTCTCATCAACAATAGCATAAGTAGGGTGACGATGAGTCTGTATCTTTATTCCATGTTGGAGGGATCTTCGTAGGCTACGTAGGGCAGTAAGGCGAGTCTAGTCTTGTCTGTCTAGTCTTGTCTATCTAGTCTTGTCTGTCTAGTCTTGTCTGTCTAGTCTTGTCTGTCTAGTCTTGTCTGTCTAGTCTTGTCTGTCTAGTCTTGTCTGTCTAGTCTTGTCTGTCTAGTCTTGTCTGTCTAGTCTTGTCTGTCTAGTCTTGTCTGTCTAGTCTTGTCTGTCTAGTCTTGTCTGTCTAGTCTTGTCTGTCTAGTCTTGTCTGTCTAGTCTTGTCTGTCTAGTCTTGTCTGTCTAGTCTTGTCTGTCTAGTCTTGTCTGTCTAGTCTTGTCTGTCTAGTCTTGTCTGTCTAGTCTTGTCTGTCTAGTCTTATCTGACTAGTCTTGTCTGTCTAGTCTTGTATGTCTAGTCTTGTCTGTCTAGTCTTATCTGACTAGTCTTGTCTGTCTAGTCTTATCTGACTAGTCTTGTCTGTCTAGTCTTGTCTGTCTAGTCTTATCTGACTAGTCTTGTCTGTCTAGTCATGTATGTCTAGTCTTGTCTGACTAGTCTTGTCTGTCTAGTCTTGTCTGTCTAGTCTTGTCTGTCTAGTCTTGTCTGTCTAGTCTTGTCTGTCTAGTCTTGTCTGTCTAGTCTTGTCTGTCTAGTCTTATCTGACTAGTCTTGTCTGTCTAGTCTTGTCTATCTAGTCTTGTCTGTCTAGTCTTGTCTGTCTAGTCTTGTCTGTCTAGTCTTGTCTGTCTAGTCTTATCTGACTAGTCTTGTCTGTCTAGTCTTGTATGTCTAGTCTTGTCTGACTAGTCTTGTCTGTCTAGTCTTGTCTGTCTAGTCTTGTCTGTCTAGTCTTATCTGACTAGTCTTGTCTGTCTAGTCTTGTATGTCTAGTCTTGTCTGTCTAGTCTTGTCTGTCTAGTCTTATCTGACTAGTCTTGTCTGACTAGTCTTGTCTGTCTAGTCTTATCTGACTAGTCTTGTCTGTCTAGTCTTGTCTGTCTAGTCTTATCTGACTAGTCTTGTCTGTCTAGTCTTGTATGTCTAGTCTTGTCTGACTAGTCTTGTCTGTCTAGTCCTGTCTGTCTAGTCTTGTCTGTCTAGTCTTGTCTGTCTAGTCTTATCTGACTAGTCTTGTCTGTCTAGTCTTGTATGTCTAGTCTTGTCTGTCTAGTCTTGTCTGTCTAGTCTTGTCTGACTAGTCTTGTCTGTCTAGTCTTGTATGTCTAGTCTTGTCTGTCTAGTCTTGTCTGTCTAGTCTTGTCTGTCTAGTCTTATCTGACTAGTCTTGTCTGTCTAGTCTTGTCTGTCTAGTCTTGTCTGTCTAGTCTTGTCTGTCTAGTCTTGTCTGTCTAGTCTTGTCTGTCTAGTCTTGTCTGTCTAGTCTTATCTGATTAGTCTTGTCTGTCTAGTCTTATCTGACTAGTCTTGTCTGTCTAGTCTTATCTGACTAGTCTTGTCTGTCTAGTCTTGTCTGTCTAGTCTTGTATGTCTAGTCTTGTCTGACTAGTCTTGTCTGTCTAGTCTTGTCTGTCTAGTCTTGTCTGTCTAGTCTTATCTGACTAGTCTTGTCTGTCTAGTCTTGTATGTCTAGTCTTGTCTGTCTAGTCTTGTCTGTCTAGTCTTATCTGACTAGTCTTGTCTGTCTAGTCTTGTATGTCTAGTCTTGTCTGTCTAGTCTTGTCTGTCTAGTCTTGTCTGTCTAGTCTTGTCTGTCTAGTCTTATCTGACTAGTCTTGTCTGTCTAGTCTTATCTGACTAGTCTTGTCTGTCTAGTCTTGTCTGTCTAGTCTTGTCTGTCTAGTCTTGTCTGTCTAGTCTTATCTGACTAGTCTTGTCTGTCTAGTCTTGTCTGTCTAGTCTTATCTGACTAGTCTTGTCTGTTTAGTCTTGTATGTCTAGTCTTGTCTGTCTAGTCTTGTCTGTCTAGTCTTGTCTGTCTAGTCTTATCTGACTAGTCTTGTCTGTCTAGTCTTGTCTGTCTAGTCTTATCTGACTAGTCTTGTCTGTCTAGTCTTGTATGTCTAGTCTTGTCTGTCTAGTCTTGTCTGTCTAGTCTTATCTGACTAGTCTTGTCTGTCTAGTCTTGTATGTCTAGTCTTGTCTGTCTAGACTTGTCTGTCTAGTCTTGTCTGTCTAGTCTTATCTGACTAGTCTTGTCTGTCTAGTCTTGTATGTCTAGTCTTGTCTGTCTAGTCTTGTCTGTCTAGTCTTGTCTGTCTAGTCTTATCTGACTAGTCTTGTCTGTCTAGTCTTGTCTGTCTAGTTTTATCTGACTAGTCTTGTCTGTCTAGTCTTGTATGTCTAGTCTTGTCTGTCTAGTCTTGTCTGTCTAGTCTTATCTGACTAGTCTTGTCTGTCTAGTCTTGTATGTCTAGTCTTGTCTGTCTAGTCTTGTCTGTCTAGTCTTATCTGACTAGTCTTGTCTGTCTAGTCTTGTATGTCTAGTCTTGTCTGTCTAGTCTTGTCTGTCTAGTCTTATCTGACTAGTCTTGTCTGTCTAGTCTTGTATGTCTAGTCTTGTCTGTCTAGTCTTGTCTGTCTAGTCTTGTCTGTCTAGTCTTATCTGACTAGTTTTGTCTGTCTAGTCTTGTCTGTCTAGTCTTATCTGACTAGTCTTGTATGTCTAGTCTTGTCTGTCTAGTCTTGTCTGTCTAGTCTTGTCTGTCTAGTCTAACTGACTAGTCTTGTCTGTCTAGTCTTGTCTGTCTAGTCTTATCTGACTAGTCTTGTCTGTCTAGTCTTGTATATCTAGTCTTGTCTGTCTAGTCTTGTCTGTCTAGTCTTATCTGACTAGTCTTGTCTGTCTAGTCTTGTATGTCTAGTCTTGTCTGTCTAGTCTTGTCTGTCTAGTCTTATCTGACTAGTCTTGTCTGTCTAGTCTTGTATGTCTAGTCTTGTCTGTCTAGTCTTGTCCGTCTAGTCTTATCTGACTAGTCTTGTCTGTCTAGTCTTGTCTGTCTAGTCTTGTCTGTCTAGTCTTGTCTGTCTAGTCTTATCTGACTAGTCTTGTCTGTCTAGTCTTGTATGTCTAGTCTTGTCTGTCTAGTCTTGTCTGTCTAGTCTTATCTGACTAGTCTTGTCTGTCTAGTCTTGTATGTCTAGTCTTGTCTGTCTAGTCTTGTCTGTCTAGTCTTGTCTGTCTAGTCTTATCTGACTAGTCTTGCCTGTCTAGTATTGTCTGTCTAGTCTTATCTGACTAGTCTTGTCCGTCGAGTCTTGTATGTCTAGTCTTGTCTGTCTAGTCTTGTCTGTCTAGTCTTATCTGACTAGTCTTGTCTGTCTAGTCTTGTCTGTCTAGTCTTATCTGACTAGTCTTGTCTGTCTAGACTTGTATGTCTAGTCTTGTCTGTCTAGTCTTGTCTGTCTAGTCTTATCTGACTAGTCTTGTCTGTCTAGTCTTGTATGTCTAGTCTTGTCTGTCTAGTCTTGTCCGTCTAGTCTTATCTGACTAGTCTTGTCTGTCTAGTCTTGTATGTCTAGTCTTGTCTGTCTAGTCTTGTCTGTCTAGTCTTGTCTGTCTAGTCTTATCTGACTAGTCTTGTCTGTCTAGTCTTGTCTGTCTAGTCTTATCTGACTAGTCTTGTCCGTCTAGTCTTGTATGTCTAGTCTTGTCTGTCTAGTCTTGTCTGTCTAGTCTTATCTGACTAGTCTTGTCTGTCTAGTCTTGTCTGTCTAGTCTTGTCTGTCTAGTCTTCTCTGTTAAACCTTTATCTAATCCTACTCGGTATACCTTGTCTGTCTAGTCTTGTCTATTTAATCTTATTCATCTATCTTGTCTGTCTAGTATTTTATGTCCAGTTTTGTGGCGGATCTGTAAAATATTTACAAAATGTTGTTATAGTATTTCTTAATTTTCTCCTATAAAAACTATAAATAACTTAAATATCAGATTCACAAATTTGCAAAAACAAATAATATTTTTCACGTCTACAAGACAAAAAACAATCTTCAAGACAAAAGACATTTTAAATATTTTAAATTCATGAATAGGATGATTGCGACAGTTACTACGTGGTAATCCATACTTACATTGAATTGAAAAATTCATTTTGTTTTTTAAATTCAAATTGAACCAATCGCAGCACGCGTGACTTGTCAGCAACGTCATGCGCAGTTGCTTGTTGTAGTGTTTTGTTTTTCGAAACGTCGGCTTCGAATGTTTGGCGAAACGCAAGCTACTCCGCAAACGGTAAGTTTTTTCTCACAAATTTTGTAATTTTAAAACAAAATATTCGCAAAATACGATTCCCGATAACTTTCCGTACGGTTGAAACATCGATTTATCGCCGGAAAAACAGTTTATTATATATATTTTTTCTCAGTCACTTCAAGAAGTTGTTAGCCATTAATTTTCCAACCTCAAAATTTTATCAGAATGTGAAAATTCTGATAAAATTTTGAATTGGTTTAATTTTCATAAGATCTTTAATTCTTTTCTAATTACAACACGAAATTGATTCAATTCAGTTAAATTAAGATTAAATACAATTTATGAGATTTATAATTTATCGTGTTAAAATTTATAATTTGTAGATTTATAATTTGTCAAGTGTATAATTTGTCTAAAGGTACGTTTACACTGGTACACATGTATGAGAATTTGTGTATTTTATACAAATTTCGAAACATCACCTCATACTATAGCTCATACATTTTGTATGAACTCATACATTTCCCCATACATTTTGAGTGAGCAAAAAAAAAGCTCACACATGACTTGTGTGAGGTGAATTAAATTATTGTTTTGATCAGTTGTTTATAAAAAAAGAGGGATTCCTGTTAAATTGTTCCTGTTAAAATATTTAAATTGTTCTAAAAAATGTAATAATTATTTGTTTAGTTAATAATAAAAATATATTTATTTAATATAGTAAATTGTTGTAATATAAACCAGGATTAACCCTTTGAAGGGTTTTCAGAAAGTATGTTTTTATCAGCACTTTATATTTTATTATCCCATGTGATTACAAAAACGACTTAAATATAAATATGTTGGGTTTTCCAAAACCCAAAATTAGGTATGTATATATTATGGTTTATTGTAACTGATTATTTATGGTTTATTGTAAACTACGTTTTCGTTTTAATCAACGAAAATAGTTTTACTTGCTTATGAATATGTTGAAGAAGTGTAAACGCAATCACGTTTGTCAACATGTTTCATGACTTGTACGCGCACACTTGTTGGTGCAATATCACACTTGTTTCTCATACAACTTCTCATACATGTTTGCCAGTGTAAACGTACCTTTACTTCTTCTCTCAGCATGTGTAGCTCAGTTCGGGTTTATGTTTGTTATAATTTTCAAAAGCTTGGAGAAAAAGTAAGTTTTTGCACAGAAATTCTAAATAGTTTTGGAAAATTTCGCATGAGTTAGTTGATTGTCAAGTTGTTGTAAAAGCAAACAACATTCATTTGGGTTAATTGCGAATATTTTGTTTGTATCAAGTTAAAGTTGGCGTATATTTCACAAGTGTTTCTAGGTTACTAGATTTTTGAAGTTTTTGCACGGATCCGAAATTTTTTGCAAAAGTGATATGAGGTTGTAGAATACAGAATATTGTGGAACTTTGGAGAATTTCTTGTTTTTTATTATTATTTTTGCAAAAACTCCAAATTTTTAAAATATTAAACCAAATATTTGGCTAGCCTGTAAGATTATTGCAAACGAACAGAAACTTATTAAACTTGCGCAGTTTATTAATTTTGTTATTATTCATATTTTTGATAAGTTTAGTCTTGTCTGTCCAGTCTTGTCTGTCTAGTCTTGTCTGTCTAGTCTTGTCTGTCTAGTCTTGTCTGTCTAGTCTTGTCTGTCTAGTCTTGTCTGTCTAGTCTTGTCTGTCTAGTCTTGTCTGTCTAGTCTTGTCTGTCTAGTCTTGTCTGTCTAGTCTTGTCTGTCTAGTCTTGTCTGTCTAGTCTTGTCTGTCTAGTCTTGTCTGTCTAGTCTTGTCTGTCTAGTCTTGTCTGTCTAGTCTTGTCTGTCTAGTCTTGTCTGTCTAGTCTTGTCTGTCTAGTCTTGTCTGTCTAGTCTTGTCTGTCTAGTCTTGTCTGTCTAGTCTTGTCTGTCTAGTCTTGTCTGTCTAGTCTTGTCTGTCTAGTCTTGTCTGTCTAGTCTTGTCTGTCTAGTCTTGTCTGTCTAGTCTTGTCTGTCTAGTCTTGTCTGTCTAGTCTTGTCTGTCTAGTCTTGTCTGTCTAGTCTTGTCTGTCTAGTCTTGTCTGTCTAGTCTTGTCTGTCTAGTCTTGTCTGTCTAGTCTTGTCTGTCTAGTCTTGTCTGTCTAGTCTTGTCTGTCTAGTCTTGTCTGTCTAGTCTTGTCTGTCTAGTCTTGTCTGTCTAGTCTTGTCTGTCTAGTCTTGTCTGTCTAGTCTTGTCTGTCTAGTCTTGTCTGTCTAGTCTTGTCTGTCTAGTCTTGTCTGTCTAGTCTTGTCTGTCTAGTCTTGTCTGTCTAGTCTTGTCTGTCTAGTCTTGTCTGTCTAGTCTTGTCTGTCTAGTCTTGTCTGTCTAGTCTTGTCTGTCTAGTCTTGTCTGTCTAGTCTTGTCTGTCTAGTCTTGTCTGTCTAGTCTTGTCTGTCTAGTCTTGTCTGTCTAGTCTTGTCTGTCTAGTCTTGTCTGTCTAGTCTTGTCTGTCTAGTCTTGTCTGTCTAGTCTTGTCTGTCTAGTCTTGTCTGTCTAGTCTTGTCTGTCTAGTCTTGTCTGTCTAGTCTTGTCTGTCTAGTCTTGTCTGTCTAGTCTTGTCTGTCTAGTCTTGTCTGTCTAGTCTTGTCTGTCTAGTCTTGTCTGTCTAGTCTTGTCTGTCTAGTCTTGTCTGTCTAGTCTTGTCTGTCTAGTCTTGTCTGTCTAGTCTTGTCTGTCTAGTCTTGTCTGTCTAGTCTTGTCTGTCTAGTCTTGTCTGTCTAGTCTTGTCTGTCTAGTCTTGTCTGTCTAGTCTTGTCTGTCTAGTCTTGTCTGTCTAGTCTTGTCTGTCTAGTCTTGTCTGTCTAGTCTTGTCTGTCTAGTCTTGTCTGTCTAGTCTTGTCTGTCTAGTCTTGTCTGTCTAGTCTTGTCTGTCTAGTCTTGTCTGTCTAGTCTTGTCTGTCTAGTCTTGTCTGTCTAGTCTTGTCTGTCTAGTCTTGTCTGTCTAGTCTTGTCTGTCTAGTCTTGTCTGTCTAGTCTTGTCTGTCTAGTCTTGTCTGTCTAGTCTTGTCTGTCTAGTCTTGTCTGTCTAGTCTTGTCTGTCTAGTCTTGTCTGTCTAGTCTTGTCTGTCTAGTCTTGTCTGTCTAGTCTTGTCTGTCTAGTCTTGTCTGTCTAGTCTTGTCTGTCTAGTCTTGTCTGTCTAGTCTTGTCTGTCTAGTCTTGTCTGTCTAGTCTTGTCTGTCTAGTCTTGTCTGTCTAGTCTTGTCTGTCTAGTCTTGTCTGTCTAGTCTTGTCTGTCTAGTCTTGTCTGTCTAGTCTTGTCTGTCTAGTCTTGTCTGTCTAGTCTTGTCTGTCTAGTCTTGTCTGTCTAGTCTTGTCTGTCTAGTCTTGTCTGTCTAGTCTTGTCTGTCTAGTCTTGTCTGTCTAGTCTTGTCTGTCTAGTCTTGTCTGTCTAGTCTTGTCTGTCTAGTCTTGTCTGTCTAGTCTTGTCTGTCTAGTCTTGTCTGTCTAGTCTTGTCTGTCTAGTCTTGTCTGTCTAGTCTTGTCTGTCTAGTCTTGTCTGTCTAGTCTTGTCTGTCTAGTCTTGTCTGTCTAGTCTTGTCTGTCTAGTCTTGTCTGTCTAGTCTTGTCTGTCTAGTCTTGTCTGTCTAGTCTTGTCTGTCTAGTCTTGTCTGTCTAGTCTTGTCTGTCTAGTCTTGTCTGTCTAGTCTTGTCTGTCTAGTCTTGTCTGTCTAGTCTTGTCTGTCTAGTCTTGTCTGTCTAGTCTTGTCTGTCTAGTCTTGTCTGTCTAGTCTTGTCTGTCTAGTCTTGTCTGTCTAGTCTTGTCTGTCTAGTCTTGTCTGTCTAGTCTTGTCTGTCTAGTCTTGTCTGTCTAGTCTTGTCTGTCTAGTCTTGTCTGTCTAGTCTTGTCTGTCTAGTCTTGTCTGTCTAGTCTTGTCTGTCTAGTCTTGTCTGTCTAGTCTTGTCTGTCTAGTCTTGTCTGTCTAGTCTTGTCTGTCTAGTCTTGTCTGTCTAGTCTTGTCTGTCTAGTCTTGTCTGTCTAGTCTTGTCTGTCTAGTCTTGTCTGTCTAGTCTTGTCTGTCTAGTCTTGTCTGTCTAGTCTTGTCTGTCTAGTCTTGTCTGTCTAGTCTTGTCTGTCTAGTCTTGTCTGTCTAGTCTTGTCTGTCTAGTCTTGTCTGTCTAGTCTTGTCTGTCTAGTCTTGTCTGTCTAGTCTTGTCTGTCTAGTCTTGTCTGTCTAGTCTTGTCTGTCTAGTCTTGTCTGTCTAGTCTTGTCTGTCTAGTCTTGTCTGTCTAGTCTTGTCTGTCTAGTCTTGTCTGTCTAGTCTTGTCTGTCTAGTCTTGTCTGTCTAGTCTTGTCTGTCTAGTCTTGTCTGTCTAGTCTTGTCTGTCTAGTCTTGTCTGTCTAGTCTTGTCTGTCTAGTCTTGTCTGTCTAGTCTTGTCTGTCTAGTCTTGTCTGTCTAGTCTTGTCTGTCTAGTCTTGTCTGTCTAGTCTTGTCTGTCTAGTCTTGTCTGTCTAGTCTTGTCTGTCTAGTCTTGTCTGTCTAGTCTTGTCTGTCTAGTCTTGTCTGTCTAGTCTTGTCTGTCTAGTCTTGTCTGTCTAGTCTTGTCTGTCTAGTCTTGTCTGTCTAGTCTTGTCTGTCTAGTCTTGTCTGTCTAGTCTTGTCTGTCTAGTCTTGTCTGTCTAGTCTTGTCTGTCTAGTCTTGTCTGTCTAGTCTTGTCTGTCTAGTCTTGTCTGTCTAGTCTTGTCTGTCTAGTCTTGTCTGTCTAGTCTTGTCTGTCTAGTCTTGTCTGTCTAGTCTTGTCTGTCTAGTCTTGTCTGTCTAGTCTTGTCTGTCTAGTCTTGTCTGTCTAGTCTTGTCTGTCTAGTCTTGTCTGTCTAGTCTTGTCTGTCTAGTCTTGTCTGTCTAGTCTTGTCTGTCTAGTCTTGTCTGTCTAGTCTTGTCTGTCTAGTCTTGTCTGTCTAGTCTTGTCTGTCTAGTCTTGTCTGTCTAGTCTTGTCTGTCTAGTCTTGTCTGTCTAGTCTTGTCTGTCTAGTCTTGTCTGTCTAGTCTTGTCTGTCTAGTCTTGTCTGTCTAGTCTTGTCTGTCTAGTCTTGTCTGTCTAGTCTTGTCTGTCTAGTCTTGTCTGTCTAGTCTTGTCTGTCTAGTCTTGTCTGTCTAGTCTTGTCTGTCTAGTCTTGTCTGTCTAGTCTTGTCTGTCTAGTCTTGTCTGTCTAGTCTTGTCTGTCTAGTCTTGTCTGTCTAGTCTTGTCTGTCTAGTCTTGTCTGTCTAGTCTTGTCTGTCTAGTCTTGTCTGTCTAGTCTTGTCTGTCTAGTCTTGTCTGTCTAGTCTTGTCTGTCTAGTCTTGTCTGTCTAGTCTTGTCTGTCTAGTCTTGTCTGTCTAGTCTTGTCTGTCTAGTCTTGTCTGTCTAGTCTTGTCTGTCTAGTCTTGTCTGTCTAGTCTTGTCTGTCTAGTCTTGTCTGTCTAGTCTTGTCTGTCTAGTCTTGTCTGTCTAGTCTTGTCTGTCTAGTCTTGTCTGTCTAGTCTTGTCTGTCTAGTCTTGTCTGTCTAGTCTTGTCTGTCTAGTCTTGTCTGTCTAGTCTTGTCTGTCTAGTCTTGTCTGTCTAGTCTTGTCTGTCTAGTCTTGTCTGTCTAGTCTTGTCTGTCTAGTCTTGTCTGTCTAGTCTTGTCTGTCTAGTCTTGTCTGTCTAGTCTTGTCTGTCTAGTCTTGTCTGTCTAGTCTTGTCTGTCTAGTCTTGTCTGTCTAGTCTTGTCTGTCTAGTCTTGTCTGTCTAGTCTTGTCTGTCTAGTCTTGTCTGTCTAGTCTTGTCTGTCTAGTCTTGTCTGTCTAGTCTTGTCTGTCTAGTCTTGTCTGTCTAGTCTTGTCTGTCTAGTCTTGTCTGTCTAGTCTTGTCTGTCTAGTCTTGTCTGTCTAGTCTTGTCTGTCTAGTCTTGTCTGTCTAGTCTTGTCTGTCTAGTCTTGTCTGTCTAGTCTTGTCTGTCTAGTCTTGTCTGTCTAGTCTTGTCTGTCTAGTCTTGTCTGTCTAGTCTTGTCTGTCTAGTCTTGTCTGTCTAGTCTTGTCTGTCTAGTCTTGTCTGTCTAGTCTTGTCTGTCTAGTCTTGTCTGTCTAGTCTTGTCTGTCTAGTCTTGTCTGTCTAGTCTTGTCTGTCTAGTCTTGTCTGTCTAGTCTTGTCTGTCTAGTCTTGTCTGTCTAGTCTTGTCTGTCTAGTCTTGTCTGTCTAGTCTTGTCTGTCTAGTCTTGTCTGTCTAGTCTTGTCTGTCTAGTCTTGTCTGTCTAGTCTTGTCTGTCTAGTCTTGTCTGTCTAGTCTTGTCTGTCTAGTCTTGTCTGTCTAGTCTTGTCTGTCTAGTCTTGTCTGTCTAGTCTTGTCTGTCTAGTCTTGTCTGTCTAGTCTTGTCTGTCTAGTCTTGTCTGTCTAGTCTTGTCTGTCTAGTCTTGTCTGTCTAGTCTTGTCTGTCTAGTCTTGTCTGTCTAGTCTTGTCTGTCTAGTCTTGTCTGTCTAGTCTTGTCTGTCTAGTCTTGTCTGTCTAGTCTTGTCTGTCTAGTCTTGTCTGTCTAGTCTTGTCTGTCTAGTCTTGTCTGTCTAGTCTTGTCTGTCTAGTCTTGTCTGTCTAGTCTTGTCTGTCTAGTCTTGTCTGTCTAGTCTTGTCTGTCTAGTCTTGTCTGTCTAGTCTTGTCTGTCTAGTCTTGTCTGTCTAGTCTTGTCTGTCTAGTCTTGTCTGTCTAGTCTTGTCTGTCTAGTCTTGTCTGTCTAGTCTTGTCTGTCTAGTCTTGTCTGTCTAGTCTTGTCTGTCTAGTCTTGTCTGTCTAGTCTTGTCTGTCTAGTCTTGTCTGTCTAGTCTTGTCTGTCTAGTCTTGTCTGTCTAGTCTTGTCTGTCTAGTCTTGTCTGTCTAGTCTTGTCTGTCTAGTCTTGTCTGTCTAGTCTTGTCTGTCTAGTCTTGTCTGTCTAGTCTTGTCTGTCTAGTCTTGTCTGTCTAGTCTTGTCTGTCTAGTCTTGTCTGTCTAGTCTTGTCTGTCTAGTCTTGTCTGTCTAGTCTTGTCTGTCTAGTCTTGTCTGTCTAGTCTTGTCTGTCTAGTCTTGTCTGTCTAGTCTTGTCTGTCTAGTCTTGTCTGTCTAGTCTTGTCTGTCTAGTCTTGTCTGTCTAGTCTTGTCTGTCTAGTCTTGTCTGTCTAGTCTTGTCTGTCTAGTCTTGTCTGTCTAGTCTTGTCTGTCTAGTCTTGTCTGTCTAGTCTTGTCTGTCTAGTCTTGTCTGTCTAGTCTTGTCTGTCTAGTCTTGTCTGTCTAGTCTTGTCTGTCTAGTCTTGTCTGTCTAGTCTTGTCTGTCTAGTCTTGTCTGTCTAGTCTTGTCTGTCTAGTCTTGTCTGTCTAGTCTTGTCTGTCTAGTCTTGTCTGTCTAGTCTTGTCTGTCTAGTCTTGTCTGTCTAGTCTTGTCTGTCTAGTCTTGTCTGTCTAGTCTTGTCTGTCTAGTCTTGTCTGTCTAGTCTTGTCTGTCTAGTCTTGTCTGTCCAGTCTTGTCTATCTAGTCTTCTCTGTCCAGTCTTGTCTGTCTAGTCTTGTCCGTCTAGTCTTGTCTCTCGAGTCTTGTCTGTTTAGTGTTATGTGTTTAATCTTGTCTCTGTAGTCATTTCTGTCTAGTCTTGTCCCTTTAGTCTTGTCTGTTTAGCTAAAATGACCACACGTCCCGATTTTGGCGCGACAGTCCCGCTTTTTGGAGGACAGCCCCGCGTCCCGTCGATTTTTAAAAATGTCCCGATTTTTAGGAAATATCTGTTTTTCTCATTTTAAATGTACTATAAAAATATATATCCTATTATTTAATTATTATAGTGAATATAATAGTTTATTACTTAAAAAGAGTTGTAAGAAGCATATTAAGCTTCGAGCTCTTCGAGGGAAACAGTTACGCGCGACCCGCGTAGAGGGGAGTGCGTAATTCCGCGAGTACATATTTGCCTTACAACTCGAGTTATGTACTATACTTTATCTACGACCATTCTAATTTGTTTCTATTTTATAAGAAAAATATGTTTGATGTAACACCTTCGACCTTATTTAAGTTGATAGAAATGAAAAGAAATACATTGTTACATGCCTTTTTATTTAGTACTTATTTGTAGTTTTCGTTAGATTTAAACGTGAAAAAACGAAATGAATGATCGCTTTTATGTGATCGATGTGACGTTTAATGATTGTTTGGAAATGGGCCATCCCCCCAAAAACAGGGGCCATCAAAAAAAAAAAATGTAATCAAAAATGAAGAATTTGCTTTATCTTTGGATTTGGATTCGTCATAAGAACTCTCCTTAGTCTCCGGTATCATCATAGAATTTACACTTATTTTAAAACGTTTTCTTTAATTTTTATTATTATTTTGTAATGAAAAAAAAATGACGTCACTTTTTTTAATATCGCGTCCTTTCTCGATTGTATTCATTTTATTTTTATTTATTTGTTTATTTTAATGGTAACCTAGCGATATTGAATATTTGCCTGCGTTACCCAGGTTATGTGCAAATACAACGAGATGTGACATTTTTCGTATTAAATAATCTACGTCAAGAAGTACTTTTCGCGCATGAGTAATAAAAAAATATTTGCCACACTTTGAGGTGGTTCGTGTTCTGTGAGGAAACTTGTTTGGTCTTTTTTATCGTTTTTTGTTTTAATTTACTAATCCACTTACAACACTCCACGTTGATTTTGATACGCTTTTCGAGGCTTTTATTTAATTTTCTAAATCAATATTTTCACCCTTTTCAGTAGATCGTCGTAATGCCTTCGCGCATTGTTAAACTTCTTTTTATATTTATATTCGTTTATATTCGTAAAATAATCCAATACTTATAATTTCCATATTTCTTCTCACCCTACCTATCTCTGGGTTTGTGTATATATTGTTCTTATTTTGGGCATTCATGTTCGTGGGAACTTTAGGATAACAGTTGTTAAAGAGTGTAATAATAAAGTAATGTAGAGTAAAAGAGAGTA
Source organism: Phosphuga atrata (assembly GCA_944588485.1). Lineage (NCBI taxonomy): Eukaryota > Metazoa > Arthropoda > Insecta > Coleoptera > Silphidae > Phosphuga > Phosphuga atrata. The sequence goes on from OX155893.1 coordinate 103,248,513, forward strand.
ATTTATAAAAGTGCTCCACTGATTATTTACTTAATTTATATTTATTGTGAAGATTAGTCTTGTCTGTCTAGTCTGATCTATCTAGTCTTGTCTGTGTAGTCTTGTCTGTTTATTCTTGTCTGTCTAGTCTTGTCTGTCTAATCTTGGTTGTCTAGTATTGTCTGTCTAGTCTTGTCTGTCTAGTCCTGTCAGTCTACTCTTGTCCGTCTAGCTCTGTCTATCTAGTCTTGTCTGTCTAATCTTGCCTGTCTAGTCTGGTTTGTCTTGCCTTGTCTGTTTAGTCTTGTCTGTCTAGTCTTCTCTGTCTAGTCTTGTTTGTCTAGTCTTGTCTGTGTAGTCTTGTCTGTTTAGTCTTGTCTGTGTAGTCTTGTCTGTCTAATCTTGGCTGTCTAGTATTGTCTGTCCAGTCTTGTCTGTCTAGTCCTGTCAGTCTACTCTTGTCCGTCTAGCTCTGTCTATCTAGTCTTGTCTCTCTAATCTTGCCTGTCTAGTCGGGTTTGTCTTGCCTTGTCTGTTTAGTCTTGTCTGTCTAGTCTTGTCTGTCTAGTCTTGTTTGTCTAGTCTTGTCTGTGTAGTCTTTTCTGTCTAGTCTTGTCTGTCTAGTCTTGTCTGTCTTATCTTGTCTGTCTAGTCTTGTCTGTCTAGTCTTGTCTGTCTAGTCTTGTCTGTCTAGTCTTGTCTGTCTAATCTTGGCTGTCTAGTCGGGTTTGTCTTGCCTTGTCTGTTTAGTCTTGTCTGTCTAGTCTTGTCTGTCTAGTCTTGTTTGTCTAGTCCTGTCAGTCTACTCTTGTCCGTCTAGCTCTGTCTATCTAGTCTTGTCTGTCTAATCTTGCCTGTCTAGTCTGGTTTGTCTTGCCTTGTCTGTTTAGTCTTGTCTGTCGAGTCTTGTCTGTCTAGTCTTGTCTGTCTAGTCTTGTCTGTCTAGTCTTTTCTGTCTAGTCTTGTCTGTCTAGTCTTGTCTGTCTAGTCTTGTTTGTCTAGTCTTGTCTGTCTAGTCTTGTCTGTCTAGTCTTGTCTGTCTAGTCTTGTCTGTCTAGTCTTGTCTGTCTAGTCTTGTCTGTCTAGTCTTTTCTGTCTAGTCTTTTCTGTCTAGTCTTTTCTGTCTAGTCTTGTCTGTCTAGTCTTGTCTATCTAGTCTTGTCTGTCTAGTCTTGTCTGTTTAGTCTTGTCTATCTAGTCTTGTCTGTCTACTCTTGTCTGTCTAGTCTTGTCTGTCTAGTCTTGTCTGCCTTGTCTTGTCTGTCTAGTCTTGTCTGTCTAGTCTTGTCTGTCTAGTCTTGTCTGTCTAGTCTTGTCTGTCTAGTCTTGTCTGTCTAGTCTTGTCTGTCTAGTCTTGTCTGTCTAGTCTTGTCTGTCTAGTCTTGTCTGTCTAGTCTTGTCTGTCTAGTCTTGTCTGTCTAGTCTTGTCTGTCTAGTCTTGTCTGTCTAGTCTTGTCTGTCTAGTCTTGTCTGTTTAGTCTTGTCTGTCTAGTCTTGTCTGTTTAGTCTTGTCTGTCGAGTCTTGTCTGTCTAGTCTTGTCTGTCTAGTCTTGTCTGTCTAGTCTTGTCTGTCTAGTCTTTTCTGTCTAGTCTTGTCTGTCTAGTCTTGTCTATCTAGTCTTGTCTGTCTAGTCTTGTCTGTTTAGTCTTGTCTATCTAGTCTTGTCTATCTAGTCTTGTCTATCTAGTCTTGTCTGTCTACTCTTGTCTGTCTAGTCTTGTCTGTCTAGTCTTGTCTGTCTAGTCTTGTCTGTCTAGTCTTGTCTGTCTAGTCTTGTCTGTCTAGTCTTGTCTGTCTAGTCTTGTCTGTCTAGTCTTGTCTGTCTAGTCTTGTCTGTCTAGTCTTGTCTGTCTAGTCTTGTCTGTCTAGTCTTGTCTGTCTAGTCTTGTCTGTCTAGTCTTGTCTGTCTAGTCTTGTCTGTCTAGTCTTGTCTGTCTAGTCTTGTCTGTCTAGTCTTGTCTGTCTAGTCTTGTCTGTCTAGTCTTGTCTGTCTAGTCTTGTCTGTCTAGTCTTGTCTGTCTAGTCTTGTCTGTCTAGTCTTGTCTGTCTAGTCTTGTCTGTCTAGTCTTGTCTGTCTAGTCTTGTCTGTCTAGTCTTGTCTGTCTAGTCTTGTCTGTCTAGTCTTGTCTGTCTAGTCTTGTCTGTCTAGTCTTGTCTGTCTAGTCTTGTCTGTTTAGTCTTGTCTGTCTAGTCTTGTCTGTTTTTGTCTGTTTAGTCTTGTCTGTCGAGTCTTGTCTGTCTAGTCTTGTCTGTCTAGTCTTGTCTGTCTAGTCTTGTCTGTCTAGTCTTTTCTGTCTAGTCTTGTCTGTCTAGTCTTGTCTGTCTAGTCTTGTCTGTCTAGTCTTGTCTGTCTAGTCTTGTCTGTCTAGTCTTGTCTGTCTAGTCTTGTCTGTCTAGTCTTGTCTGTCTAGTCTTGTCTGTCTAGTCTTGTCTGTCTAGTCTTGTCTGTCTAGTCTTGTCTGTCTAGTCTTGTCTAGTCTTGTCTGTCTAGTCTTGTCTGTCTAGTCTTGTCTGTCTAGTCTTGTCTGTCTAGTCTTGTCTGTCTAGTCTTGTCTGTCTAGTCTTGTCTGTCTAGTCTTGTCTGTCTAGTCTTGTCTGTCTAGTCTTGTCTGTCTAGTCTTGTCTGTCTAGTCTTGTCTGTCTAGTCTTGTCTGTCTAGTCTTGTCTGTCTAGTCTTGTCTGTCTAGTCTTGTCTGTCTAGTCTTGTCTGTCTAGTCTTGTCTGTCTAGTCTTGTCTGTCTAGTCTTGTCTGTCTAGTCTTGTCTGTCTAGTCTTGTCTGTCTAGTCTTGTCTGTCTAGTCTTGTCTGTCTAGTCTTGTCTGTCTAGTCTTGTCTGTCTAGTCTTGTCTGTCTAGTCTTGTCTGTCTAGTCTTGTCTGTCTAGTCTTGTCTGTCTAGTCTTGTCTGTCTAGTCTTGTCTGTCTAGTCTTGTCTGTCTAGTCTTGTCTGTCTAGTCTTGTCTGTCTAGTCTTGTCTGTCTAGTCTTGTCTGTCTAGTCTTGTCTGTCTAGTCTTGTCTGTCTAGTCTTGTCTGTCTAGTCTTGTCTGTCTAGTCTTGTCTGTCTAGTCTTGTCTGTCTAGTCTTGTCTGTCTAGTCTTGTCTGTCTAGTCTTGTCTGTCTAGTCTTGTCTGTCTAGTCTTGTCTGTCTAGTCTGTCTAGTCTTGTCTGTCTAGTCTTGTCTGTCTAGTCTTGTCTGTCTAGTCTTGTCTGTCTAGTCTTGTCTGTCTAGTCTTGTCTGTCTAGTCTTGTCTGTCTAGTCTTGTCTGTCTAGTCTTGTCTGTCTAGTCTTGTCTGTCTAGTCTTGTCTGTCTAGTCTTGTCTGTCTAGTCTTGTCTGTCTAGTCTTGTCTGTCTAGTCTTGTCTGTCTAGTCTTGTCTGTCTAGTCTTGTCTGTCTAGTCTTGTCTGTCTAGTCTTGTCTGTCTAGTCTTGTCTGTCTAGTCTTGTCTGTCTAGTCTTGTCTGTCTAGTCTTGTCTGTCTAGTCTTGTCTGTCTAGTCTTGTCTGTCTAGTCTTGTCTGTCTAGTCTTGTCTGTCTAGTCTTGTCTGTCTAGTCTTGTCTGTCTAGTCTTGTCTGTCTAGTCTTGTCTGTCTAGTCTTGTCTGTCTAGTCTTGTCTGTCTAGTCTTGTCTGTCTAGTCTTGTCTGTCTAGTCTTGTCTGTCTAGTCTTGTCTGTCTAGTCTTGTCTGTCTAGTCTTGTCTGTCTAGTCTTGTCTGTCTAGTCTTGTCTGTCTAGTCTTGTCTGTCTAGTCTTGTCTGTCTAGTCTTGTCTGTCTAGTCTTGTCTGTCTAGTCTTGTCTGTCTAGTCTTGTCTGTCTAGTCTTGTCTGTCTAGTCTTGTCTGTCTAGTCTTGTCTGTCTAGTCTTGTCTGTCTAGTCTTGTCTGTCTAGTCTTGTCTGTCTAGTCTTGTCTGTCTAGTCTTGTCTGTCTAGTCTTGTCTGTCTAGTCTTGTCTGTCTAGTCTTGTCTGTCTAGTCTTGTCTGTCTAGTCTTGTCTGTCTAGTCTTGTCTGTCTAGTCTTGTCTGTCTAGTCTTGTCTGTCTAGTCTTGTCTGTCTAGTCTTGTCTGTCTAGTCTTGTCTGTCTAGTCTTGTCTGTCTAGTCTTGTCTGTCTAGTCTTGTCTGTCTAGTCTTGTCTGTCTAGTCTTGTCTGTCTAGTCTTGTCTGTCTAGTCTTGTCTGTCTAGTCTTGTCTGTCTAGTCTTGTCTGTCTAGTCTTGTCTGTCTAGTCTTGTCTGTCTAGTCTTGTCTGTCTAGTCTTGTCTGTCTAGTCTTGTCTGTCTAGTCTTGTCTGTCTAGTCTTGTCTGTCTAGTCTTGTCTGTCTAGTCTTGTCTGTCTAGTCTTGTCTGTCTAGTCTTGTCTGTCTAGTCTTGTCTGTCTAGTCTTGTCTGTCTAGTCTTGTCTGTCTAGTCTTGTCTGTCTAGTCTTGTCTGTCTAGTCTTGTCTGTCTAGTCTTGTCTGTCTAGTCTTGTCTGTCTAGTCTGTCTGTCTAGTCTTGTCTGTCTAGTCTTGTCTGTCTAGTCTTGTCTGTCTAGTCTTGTCTGTCTAGTCTTGTCTGTCTAGTCTTGTCTGTCTAGTCTTGTCTGTCTAGTCTTGTCTGTCTAGTCTTGTCTGTCTAGTCTTGTCTGTCTAGTCTTGTCTGTCTAGTCTTGTCTGTCTAGTCTTGTCTGTCTAGTCTTGTCTGTCTAGTCTTGTCTGTCTAGTCTTGTCTGTCTAGTCTTGTCTGTCTAGTCTTGTCTGTCTAGTCTTGTCTGTCTAGTCTTGTCTGTCTAGTCTTGTCTGTCTAGTCTTGTCTGTCTAGTCTTGTCTGTCTAGTCTTGTCTGTCTAGTCTTGTCTGTCTAGTCTTGTCTGTCTAGTCTTGTCTGTCTAGTCTTGTCTGTCTAGTCTTGTCTGTCTAGTCTTGTCTGTCTAGTCTTGTCTGTCTAGTCTTGTCTGTCTAGTCTTGTCTGTCTAGTCTTGTCTGTCTAGTCTTGTCTGTCTAGTCTTTTCTATCTAGTCTTGTCTGTCCAATCTTGTCTGTCTAGTGTTGTATGTCTAGTCTTGTTTGTCTAGACTTGTCTAAACTTAAATTATAAATCTTGTCTTATTTTAATTTATAAGTTGAAGTTGGCGTTTGTTGTACAAGTCTTTGTACGTTGCAAAATGCTGATTTCTTAAAAATTAAAATGTTATTTTATTTCAGGGCGGTCTTCGTACCCGTTACTGTTACTTATCATACCAGGAACACTAACTGCGAATATAAAGCCTCTGAGTGTTGCAAGGACCGCATGCCAGTGGTCTTAGACAAGCCATTCCCTAGGTGCACCAGTATCAACTAAAGCTAACGGATCTAGAAGAATAAACCTCAAAGAAAAAATCCCGCTCATACTTTGCCCTCATCGGACAAGCTGGATGAGCACCCGCGCGCGTCGGTTTAGACTAAATCTATCTAGGTGCCGTTTCTAGATACTGCTTAGGGTAGTATTTTATCTTCATCCGAAAGCCAACCGCAAACAAGGGTCAAATCGGGAGTGATAGATTCGCGAAATTAAATCCGAAACTTTGCTAATAGTGCGCGTTTTTTTTCTGCGTGTGTTAGATTCGCGAAACTTTAAAACCGTAAAACTTAGGTAGTGATGGAACGCTTCCCTTTGGCTGGTGGATATGGTTGGGGGAGCGGCGCAGACTGCAGGAAGTGCCTGTTGGACAGGGAAGCACTTTCTCTCCACTGCACAAAGGTTAGTTTAGATTCAAGTAGTAAGTGACTTTCTGATTACGCGATCGGGAAGTTCGCGAAAGTGTTGAAATCCTGGTTTCTCGAATGCTGCCCATGAAACTAGGATACATACTAAGAAACAACATCACACCTATAAATATCAAGAGAAAGGTTTTTGTAACCACCTGTAACCACCTACGTGCCAAAGACAACCGCCAGATAAATAAGCTACTTATTAACTCATTGACAAAAATTGCCGACAAAAGGCCGACCACTCTATCAATTGCGTTTGAAAATCGTGTTAACACTTCTTTTGGGTAAACTGATAAAAAAAGTAAAACGAAAAATAATGTTATTAAAGGTCGATTCCCATATGCGCCACATTTCACATACACTCAACTACGCGATGTCGTGCGACATCGCCTGTCAAATAATGATGACATTGTTTCAAATGGGCACGTCGTGTTGCTGTCGCGTAGCCATAGCGACGTCGCAAATTTAAAACAATGTAATCATTATTCGACAGGCGATGTCGCGTAACGTCGCGTAGCTGAGTGTCGTGTATATGAGAATCGGCCTGAGAATAAATAATGTAAAATTATTTTCATTTCATTTTTTTCTTCACATATATTATATAAAACATTTATTCACAACCATATCGACTATTAATGTTAAAAAATACTTGTTAAATTCCACATAGAAAAATCACCTTCACAATCGCTTGTCACGTTACCTACTCGAGCCAACAAACACTTTAAACTAAATATACTGTATGGCTAAACACAATTTTGCTTTTAAAGTTTTGCGTCGACTAAATTTCCCGTTGCGAACACATTATTAGGATCCAATTCTTTTTTGGCGGCTTTGTAAAGTCCAACACCAACTTCACTAACTGTAGCTGGATACCATCTCTTCCGCAGCTTACCTACACCGTGATGGTGAGATATGCTGCCACCTGAAGCTAAAATTTCATCGCGAGCAATGTCTTCTATTTCTTCATAGATTTGTACTGGATTCGTATTATTCTCGTACTTAAATGCAAAGTAAAAGTAAACTACACAACCGGCATCATATGTTTGAGTCACTCGGCAACACACGTAATGGTGTTGAATGTTTCTTTTTTTACATTCTTGAGTTACACAATGTTTCACATTGTTACATAATACTAAGGCCCGGTCCCAAGGAACTGAAGTTTCAAAAGATTCTGCTACTATGTTGTGGTCTGCTGCCAAATCCTGCAATAGAAAATGCATTACAAATCTTTCCTAGTATGAGAAAATAATTACTTACTCTAATATAAGCTATTACAAAAGTAAGCAAATATCCTCTTAATCCGTTAGTTTCCCCCGCAGATAATCCTCCGTACTTTTTAGCGATTGCGTTAATCGTCCTTTCGTGTTCCTCAACTTGCTTCTTATCGCCCTCGAACAATAACGTCATCACGCACATTTCATGTACATTGAATCCTTTCAGTTTCGTCACGTAAAACCGTTTGAATTCGTCGACGAGGAAACCAAAGAAACCCGGCACGGGCTTCAAACTCTGCCCGAATTTAAATTGCTCGTTGTCCATGAGACGCACCGAAGCCGGTTGGCACCGTTTCCCAGCTATTTCCCTCATACATTTCACCCCGCTTTCGAAGTTTGGAAAAACCACTGAACCGTATTTTTTACATTCCGGCAACGGCCGAATTTTTATTACCACTTCCGTTATTACGCCCAAAGAACCTTCAGATCCTATCAAAATGAGAATAACTTAAAAAGTCTTTAGAGAAATAAAAAGAGTTAATACCTAAAATAATGTGGTTAAAATCTGGTCCGCAGGATAATCTGGGTACTTGGCAATTTTTTTCGAGGACGCCTTTTGTTGTCACCATTTTCACGTGAACAACTAAATCTTCAATGTTGCCGTAAACATTTTTCTTCATTCCCGATGCACGTGTTGCAACCCATCCTCCCAAACTGGAGAACTCAAAACTATCTGGTTCATGGCCCGTCATATAACCTAAATAATAAGTCTAATTTTAGTATCAAATATATCAATTGAATCGTTCATTTCAAAAACACATTTTCACATAAGTCAAGTTTTGCAAATTTCAGTGTTTACTATAGACCTTTTCATAGTTTTTTGTGCACATGTGTCAATTTCCGTTATGTTTAGCCCGAACTTTTTGACGTATAACTTTATTATTTCCCCGAAACTTTCATATTCCCGACTTTCAAACTTGGCGGATGCGCATGCGCTTAACTAACCGTAAAAAGGTCTATTCGCTACGTGCATAACCGCGCTTAGCGCCACCCGTGGCCAAAAAGACAACTTCGTCTCCAATAATAGTGTATAAAAACAACAGGCAAAAACAAAAAATAATTAATTTAATGAAATATAGAATATATACGCTAAAATACACTATCTCGTATTTACGGCAGATATCACGCTGTTATAACTTTTGAACGGCTCACCACAGAGACTTCTAGTCTTCACCAATCGATTAAGCCTCCCAAAATTAGTCGCAAACCGTATATAATATTCTCTGGGAAGCTTTCAGTTAAGAAATACCATCGACTCGGGAAGTCTAGACCGCGGAAACGACGAAATGCAAGAAAATCGATTTTTTCAAAATCGTTATTTTTTGAGTCACAGCAAAATTTAAAAACGTTTCTGAAAGCATTTTTGCTGCTGATTACAGATATGCAAATTTTATTTCGCTAGCTCTTCCGGTTCGCTTTCGCCTGCAAAAATTGAAGAAATTTTTATGAAATTTCGGCGCTCGAGTGGAGATCTCGGAAAGTCGTGTACGCGGGATGTACAATCTTAATGTATCCATAGGAAAATGACCTTCTGAAAACGATGCCGCAATCCGTTTTTAATTATCTGCAACCATTTCCGAGATATCTACTTAGTAAATCGAGAATGGGGTAAATTTCAGTTTGAAATTTATCGACGAATTATTGAATATTTCCGGACAATTTACACATCGACTTGTTCGTCTTGTCGTGTAGTTTCTGTATACCCAAAATAATTTCGCTGCTCTTTACCGTTTTCGAAAAAATTTGAAAAAAAAACGAAAAAGCATGTATTTTTCGAACGAAATGATTTTTTTCATGATTTTTTTCTTACACGAAAGAAATCGAAGTGCTGAAAACGGTTTTCCAGTTTATTTCGCTCTAAAGTTACAAATAAACAAATTTTATAATTTTTTTTCGCTGTACACAATCACACATTTCCTACTGATTTGACGCTGTCGAAACTTTTGAACCGCTTACCACAGAAACCTCTAGTCTTCACCAATCGATTCAGCGTCCCAAAATTAGTCGGAGAACGTATATAATATTCTCTGGGAAGCTTTCCGTTAAGAAATACCATCGACTCGGGAAGTTTAGACCGCAGAAACGACGAAATGCGAGTGAATCGATTTTTTCAAAATCGTTATTTTTTGAGTCTCTATGAGCAAAATTTAAAAGCGTTTCTGAAATCATTTTTGCTGCTGATTACAGATATGCAAATTATATGTCGCTAGCTCTCTGGGTTCACTTTCGCCTACAAAAATTGAAGAAATTTTTATGAAATTTCGGCGCTCTACTGGAGATCTCGGAAAGTCGTGAATTTTCCGCGGACAATCTTAGTGTATTAATTTTATATAATTTGAAACGAAATTATATTAAAGTATTTTAAAATAAACATGACCACGTGCTTCTTGAAAACAATCTATTCAACATGAACATAACTGTATATCCTTACTTATACATATTGGCTTGCAACAGTGTTGCCAAACAAAAAGAAAATTATAACTATTATCTACTACCTAAGTGTAATACTTTCCCTTTTTTCTTTTATTTTTAGCTAACTTTAATACTTTTTAATACAGTCCTAACTTCTCACTTAAATTCACTAGTCGTGGTCTGAGTGGCTTCGTCATGATGTCAGCAGCCTGGTCTTCTGTCGGGATGTGCTCAACTTTGAGAGCTCCTTCTAAAACTTTTTCTCTGATGAAGAAGTATTTTATTCGAATATGCTTAGTGCGATGATGGTTCTCAGGATTATGACAAAGATGAATCGTTGCCTGGTTGTCTATCTGAAGAGTAGGTACTTGTTTTGGAGAACCCATTTCTTCAAACAATCTAGACAGCCATATAATTTCTTTTACTGCCTCATTTGCAGCCACTAGTTCTGCCTCATTTGTCGAAGTAGCAGTCAATTGTTGTCTCTGGCTAAGCCATGACACGGCTCCTCCTGCATATGTCACTACAACTCCAGAAGTGGAACGTCCAGTCTTGATGCAACCACCAAAGTCTGCATCACTGTAACAGTTCATCTTGCAGCTACCTCTTGCTTTAAACCATATTCCTAAAGTACAAGTCCCAGCAATGTATTGAAATTCCCGCTTTAGTCTTGCTACATCTTGTGTACTTGAACAGTCTAAATTTCTTGATAAAACACTAACACTGTTGGCCAGGTCAGGTCTAGTATCTACCATTAGATACATTAGTGCACCTACAGCTTCCCTGTATGGAAAATTATGTTGCTTGTCTCTTTCCTGATCGGCCTCATTAGAATCCCCTAATCTAATCATAGGAGTTGTCACAGGTTTGCATTCGCTGAAATTGAAACGTTCTACCAATTTTCTTGCATAAGCTTGTTGACAAATTTTTATTGAACCATCTTCACAACGTTCAAATTCAAAGCCAAGAAAGTACGATGCTGGTTTAATTGTAATTTTAAATTCCTCCTTCAGTTCCTCCATAAAGGATTCAGCCTCTTTGGGATCATTTGCCATTACTAGCCCATCGTCTACAAACAATGCTATCATAACTTTTTTATTGTGACTACCTCTTATATGAAGACAAGGATCAGCTTCGCTTGTTCTAAACCCTGCTTGTTTGAGAAAAGTGCTGAATCTTTAATTCCAGCATCTTGGAGCTTGTTTGAGTCCGTATAGACTTCGTAATAATTTACAAACTTTTTTAGTTCCATCGATATAACCCTCCGTCTGCTCCATGTATATGTCTTCATCTAGATATCCATATAAAAATGCTGTTGAAACGTCAAACTGAATCAAATGCATTTTTTCTGTAGCTGCAATATTCAGCATAGCTCGTATCGTGCTAAGTTTTGCTACTGGACTGAATGTTTCAATAAAATCATGACCTCACCATGTTTTTGAGTGAAACCCTTTATTACAAACTCGCCTTGTACTTATCTACTGAACCATCAGGATTCATTTTTATTCTAAAAACCCATTTACATGTTATCACTCTAGATCCTTTAGGCAAATTTGTAAGTTCCCATGTATGGTTTTCCTTTAAAGATTTTATCTCATTGTCCATTGCCATTTTCCAATGTTTTCTATTATTTTCACTCATAGCATCTTCATATGTTTCAGGTGTGATGACTTGAAAAATTGCTTGTTCCTCAAGCATTATGTAGTCCTTTAAATGGTTTGACCGGTTTTGACATCTTTCAACGGTCCCTTAAATTTCTGGATGAGAGTGGGTTTTCACTTTGTGAATCTGTTGACTCAGATTCTTCACTTTCAGACGATTGTGATCCTTCTTCCTCAGAACCTTCTGTTTCTTCAGATACCTCTTGGTCCTCTTAATTTCCCTCACTTTGATACTCAATGTCCTCCATTGGCAATTTTACGTACTCACACTGACTTAATTTTTCTTCAAATATGACATCTCTGCTTAGAATAACTTTATTTTCTTCTTTTACCCAGATACGATAACGCTCATCTCCGTCATATCCTATCAGGTATCCTTTTATAGCTTTCTTATCCATTTTTTTACGCTTTTGATCAGGAATGTGGGCATAGCAGACTGAACCAATTATTCTTAAATGTTTTATTCTTGTTTTTTTACCTATCCAAAATTTATAGGGACTTATACCATCTACAGATGATATCCCAGTTCTGTTTAGGATGTACAATGATGTTGCTACAAGCTCTGCCCACATGGCTTCTGGAAAAATTAAATTTTCGTTGGAATATTTAAAAGTTCTTGCAATTTCAATTGTTGTCCGAAAATCTCGTTCACAAATTGCATTATGCTGAGGCGTATATGGGGCTGTCAACCTCTGCGTTACCCCCGCTAAACTTTGAATCTCTCTGATCTCCTTGTTGTCCATCTCACCTCCATTGTCATTAATTATTTCTCGGGCAGAATGACCCAACATCTTTGCATGTTGAAGCACCTTCTTTAACATTTCTTTGACCTCGGATTTCTCTGCCATCAGATAGCCATATCGAAACTTTGTATAATTGTTCTTGAATACAACTACATACCTTTTATTTTTGAAAGAATCTTAAAATGGTCCACATACATCGGCCGATATCAATTCAACTGGTTTTGATGATTTTTCTCTATAACCAAATGGCAGCCTATAAGCCTTTCCATAGATGCAAGGCTCACATAATTACTTTTCTTTATTAAAAAATTTTATGTTCAACTCTCTATGCATCTTATCTTGCACATGTCTTTTATCTTGATGGCCCCATCTTTCACGGTACAACTACAATTTATTATCAACAAAATTGACTTCAGGGTTTCTTTTCGGTAGTACTGGTTTAATTTTTGCCTCAAATAACGTGCCGCCGACATCTCTTGTACCATTCAGCAACAGCTTTCCCTGATTTGTGAGCCAGCACTCTGTCGCAGTTGACTCAAAAACACTTTTTGGATTCCTGTCATGTGCTGCTAGAACAGAAAATAAGTTTCTGCACAAGTTTGGCACATACCAGACATCTTTTAGCAAAAATTCTTCCCCAGTGTCCATCCGTTTTTAATTATCTACCACCGTTTCCGAGACATCTACTTAGCAAATCGAGAATCCGGTAGATTTCAGTTTGAAATTTATCGACGAATTATTGAATATTTCCGGACAATTTACACATCGACTTGTTCGTCTTGTTGTGTAGTTTCTGTGTGCCCAAAATGATTTCGCTGCTCTTTACCGTTTTCGAAAAAATCGAAAAAATGCATGTAATTTTCGAACGAAATGATGGAAAATTTTTGTCGAAACTTTTTTTGCAGATTTTTTTTTTGTTATACGAAGGAAATCGAAGTGCTAAAAACGGTTTTTCAGTTTATTTCGCTCTAGAGGTACAAATAAACAAATTTTATATTTTTTTTCGCTGTACACAATCACACATTTCCTACTGATTTGACGCTGTCATAACTTTTGAACCACTCACCACAGAGACTTCTAGTCTTCACCAATCGATTCAGCGCTCCAAAATTAGTCCAAAAGCGTATGTAATATTCCCTGGCAAGCTTTCAATTAGGAAATACCATCGACTCGGGACGTCTAGACCGCGGAAACGACGAAATGTGAGAAAATCGATTTTTTTCAAAATCGTTATTTTTTGAGTCACAGCAAAATTGAAAAACGTTTCTGAAAGCATTTTTGCTGCTGATTACAGATATGCAAATTATATTTCGCTAGCTCTGGTTCACTTTCGCCTGTAAAAATTGAAGAAATTTTTATGAAATTTCGGCGCTCTAGTGGAGATCTCGTAAAGTCGTGAATTTCTCACGGACAATCTTAATGTATCCACAGGAAAATGACATTCTGAAAACGATGCCGCAATCCGTTTTTAATTATCTGCAACCGTTTCCGAGATATCTACTTAGCAAATCGAGAATCGGGTAAATTTCAGTTTGAAATTTATCGACGAATTATTGAATATTTCCGGACAATTTACACATCGACTTGTTCGTCTTGTCGTGTAGTTTCTGTGTGCCAAAAATGATTGCGCTGCTCTATACCGTTTTCGAAAAAATCGAAAAAGCATATGTTTTTCGAACGAAATGATGGAAAAATTTGTCGAAATTTTTTTTCAAATTTTTTTCGAGATTTTTTTTTTGTTACACTAAGGAAATCTAAGTGATGAAAACGGGTTTCCAGTTTATTTCGCTCTAAAGTTACAAATAAACAAATTTAATATTTTTTTTAGCTGTACACAATCACACATTTCCTACTGATTTGAGCCTGTCATAACTTGTGAACCGCTCAACACAGAGATTTCTAGTCTTCACCAATCGATTCAGCGTCCCAAAACTAGTCGGAATCCGTATACAATATTCCCTGGGAAGCTTTCAGTTAAGAAATACCATCGACTCGGGAAGTTTAGACCGCGGAAACGACGAAATGCGAGTAAATCGTTTTTTTCAAAATCGTTATTTTTTTAGTCTCAGCAAAATTTAAAAACGTTTCTGAAAGCATTTTTGCTGCTGATTACAGACTTGCAAATTATATTTTGCTAGCTCTTTCGGTTCACTTTCGCCTGCAAAAATTGAAGAAATTTTTATGAAATTTCGGCGCTCTAGTGGAGATCTCGGAAAGTCGTGAATTACCCGCGGACAATCTTACTGTATCCACAGGAAAATGACATTCTTAAAACGATGCAGCAATCGGTTTTCAATTGTCTGCAACCGTTACCGAGATATCTACTTAGCAAATCGAGAATCGGGTAAATTTCAGTTTGAAATTTATCGACGAATTATTGAATATTTCCGGACAATTTACACATCGACTTGTTCGTCTTGTCGTCTAGTTTCTGTGTGCCCAAAATGATTTCGCTGCTCTTTACCGTTTCGAAAAAATCGAAAAAAAAACGGAAAACCATGCATTTTTCGAACGAAATGATGGAAAATTTTTCTGCATTTTTTTTCGTGATTTTTTTTTTGTTACACGAAGGAAATCTGCTGAAAACTTTTTTTTAGTTTATTTCGCTCTAAAATAACAAATAAACAAGTTTTATATATTTTTTTGACGCTGTCATAAGTTTTGAATGGCTCACCACAGAGACTTACAGAGCATCCTGCACATTTATGACGATATTTGCCGCCCCCGATCAGCCTTACTGAAGTGCGGATCCATTTTTTAGATTCCCGCATCTATCCTGCGCGATGCGAACGCAAATTCTCGCCGATGACCGTTGAACTCGCAAATTGCCGGCCAAGGAGGCGGTTTTGAATTTTTTTTCTGCATTTCGGACACACCGGGCGAAGGGAGCGACGCAAGAAGCCGAGAGTGGTACCAAAATACGCGTAGTGGCAAATAAACATATCATAATATCAGACACTAGTCTGATTATTTACATCTTTTGTGTAAAAACCAGACAAGTTCCATAACACATTAGTTGCATAGTTGGGTCTCAATTGCAGCATTCACTGCAAGAACCATTGCAAGTCGTGGTTAGAGAACAACTATGTCGATCATTTGCATATTATTTGTTTGTCGCCGGCATTCTAGCATGTGCATTGTATTGTTCTATACTCTGTCCGGCGAGAGAATGCATCCCATCTCCACGAGTTTAGCACTGTTCTGCGCATACCCCCAATTTATTTCGAGTGCGCGGTGTTTAGTAGTCCATATTTGAAAAACTCACGTATATTTCTTAACTCAAACTAATCTGCGCGTACGTCGGCGCGTCCCTTGTTCTTCATACCTTGGCGCGTCTCTTGTTTCTCATACCTCTGCGCGTCCCTTGTCCCTCATACCTCGGCGCGTCCCTTGTTCCTCATAACTTGGCGTGTCCTTTGTCCTTCATACCTTGGCGCGTCTCTTGTTCCTCATACCTCTGCGCGTCCCTTGTCCCTCATACCTCGGCGCGTCCCTTGTCCATCATACCTTGGCAAGTCCCTTGTCCATCATACCTTGGCGCGTCCCTTGTCCTTCATACCTTGGCACGTCTCTTGTTCCTCATACCTCTGCGCGTCCCTTGTCCCTCATACCTCGGCGCGTCCCTTGTCCATCATACCTTGGCGCGTCCTTTGTCCTTCATACCTTGGCGCGTCCCTCGTCCCTCATACCTCGGCGCAGTACAGCTGCATTCTCTCGTCCGACAGAGTTTTGTTGTATTTAGAAAATATGTCTGATTCTGATCAAGTAAAACTAGCGAACCACAACCATAAAAAAAGGCAAAGACGTTCCGAATCTTATAAAATGAAGGCAAACTGGTGAGGAAGTTTTTACCAGCTCGTGTTAAGTAGGGAAAGATCCTTCGTTCTAAATCACTCCGCGTTATGGGGATTTATATGTACTCCCCCGCCTTATGGGAAATTACATGTAAAATCTAAGCTCCCCTGCCTTATGGGGAATTACATGTAAAATCTAAGCTCCCCTGCCTTATGGGGAATTACATATAAAATTTAGCCTACCCCTGCGTATGAGAAATCCTATACAAAATAGTTCTGAACGTGGCCGAGCGAGTATGTGTAGATGGCGCCAGCGCTAGGGAGGGGGGCACCGGTGGGAAAGAGGGATTTAGACCGAACAATACCGGACAAGAGCGGACAATACCGAACAGGAATAGACTAGCGGTATAATTCCAAATGGGTTGCGGGATGGATTTTAATTTGTGAAGCTGGTTACCCCATAAGAGTAAATGGCTGGGACAAGGGTAAAACATGAAGAGAGATGTATTGATAAGAACCGCCGAGTCAACATATTTTCGGTTTATCTTATCAGCTGAACGTGACCGTAGAAATAAACACTGTTTCTTGGAATTAATGTGTTTATCCTATTAGGGAGCGTACCCATATTACGTGACCCGTTCAGGGGGGGGAGGGGGGTTTTCAAAATACCACGCTTGGTCACTGGGCCGGTGGGGGTGGGGGGCGTCTTAGGTTTTGGTCACGTAGTAAATCTCCTCTAAGCCGTCCAGGGAAATGTCGTGCTTTTTCGAGCTATATTCATGTAACACTCGTTATTCCTATTCAGTCTTTATTTCTATTTTAGTTCTTTTACAACAGTGATTTATTTCTATTGCATCGGCTACGCGCCGCTGATAATACATTCTTCCAGGTATTAATAAAGAAGATTCCAATTTCCTAATTTCGGTTGTTTTTAGACTTGCAACGAATAGTGTATTCGGCCACACGCCGAATACCGAATATTCTGCAGGCTTTCTAGCCGAATAGCCGAATATTGATTTTTTCAATTCAGTGTAAGTATAGATTACACGTAGTAACGGTCGCAACCATGCTATTCACCTAGCGTTTAAGGCCCGTTCAAAGACGCAGCGGCGTCGGTATGCTAGGGCCTTTCAAAGTCGTATCGGCGGCGCCAAGTTATTGCCTTTCAAAGATACAAGCGGCATGGTAGGGCACTTTGAAAAATACCGGCGAACTGTTATGGCGTTTTTTTAAATGTAACCCTCTTATTGGCCGCCTTGCTTCCTCTTATGGTGGGGTGAGAGTGTGGAGATGAGAATAGAGATCAGAAGGAATTTAGAAATATAGCGTTTCTAAACATTTGTAAAAATCTAATAATAAATATTATTATAGTGTTGTTCGTGTCGATACAATAATGTCGTTGTATGATCGGTTATACAATGCATTTATTAAATGTCACAAGGATTCCTTGTCAATGCAGACAATACAAAAAAGACAAATGAATTTTGGGTGCCTTTAAGGAATGAGCACAAAAAGAATCGAAAAAAGCTGGAACGTCTCACACTGTTAAAAATCGAAGAACTTTGTCAGCTTGGGACTAAGAAAAGCGCTCCTTAATTTCTTATTAATTCTCTCCTTAGTTTCTTCGTGAAGGTGAGTATTCTGAGCGTATTTTGTTGAATGCTTAAAACGGTTTTATATTATTTGCATATTTTTTAAGTATGGTCTCAACTATTTTTGTATTTGGTGAATGTAGCTACCTGCACGACAACCTCCAGCCACACATGCAGCTGATCTCAAAGTGCTTCCCAACACCGAAGGTATCAGTGATAATAATAATAAATCTTCTGTATCTACAACAGCTCCGACACCAAAACAGGACGCTTTGAAATCTGAAATTTCAGTACTTGAAGCCGAATTAAATGCTACCGTAAAAAAGCGAGATGCTGGACTTGGAAAAGACGGAATTGAGAAGAAAATAAAAAAATTAAGGCATGATACTGATGTGAAGAATAAGGAGCTAAAGAACAAAATAGTCCGTGCAAAGAACATGCGAAAATTTATAGCAAAACAAAAAGCTGAAATTTTGAGACTGAAATCCGTTCATCCCAACGTGCAATCCTCGTTTATAAGGACACAGCCAGGATGCCCTTCACTTGAAGAAAATCAGTCAGGCCTTGTTCAAGTAATTTGCGATATAGCAACACATGGAAGTTCAGCTGCTGATCGACGCAGATCAGAAGTATTGAGAACTTGTAAGACTCTTGATGAATTACATGCACGGCTTGTTGAAGATGGATATTTGATCTCACGAACCTCTACATACCGTAGGCTGGTGTCAAAGTATTCTGAATCCTTAGAGGGCAAGCGCCATGTCACAACTGTACCTGTGAGACTGTGTCGATCCCAAACAGATAGACACCGAGATCACGTCGATCAACATTTCTGTAAGGCTACTGTTAACGGCCTTGAGGAACTTTCATCTTTACTTGGAACTAAACAGGTAGTGTTTATTTCTCAAGATGATAAAGCAAAAGTACCAATTGGAAAAACGGCTGCAAAAGTACAGGCTCCTGTTTTAATGCATCTGAATTATAAAGTGCGCCTCGATGACCACGCTTTTGCTGTTGGAGAACGCCATCAACTGATTCCTTCGGTATATGCTGGTATCATAATCAAAGAGAACTGCATGAGTAGGAAAGAAGCTGTTACATACTCTGGTCCAACCTATATCGCAATCCGCAGTGGAAAACGTAGAAGTTCGACGGCAACAACTCACGCCAAAAACCTCATCAAACTGCTAACATTAGATGATTTTAAAAATCTGACCTTAGGAAAAGATGGAAAAGTCAAGCCTGTGATGATTTTATCCGTGGATGGAGGACCGGATGAAAATCCACGTTACAAAAAGGTGATATCTAACTGTATATCCCACTTAAAAAAGTTTGATTTGGGTGGGCTGTTCGTGTTAACGAATGCACCCGGTCGATCGGCTTACAACCGAGTTGAGCGAAGAATGGCACCCTTGAGCCGTGAGCTAGCCACGGTAGTTCTTCCATATGAACACTACGGATCCCATCTCGATTCTCAAGGAAAAACCATCGATAACCAGCTAGAATTGAAAAACTTTCAGCATGCAGGTAAAATTGATACCATTTATATATATATATATATATATATATATATATATATATATATATGTATATGTTGTATTTGAGGTTTTCGCCGATAGATACCTGTGCTGTATTGTTTTCTCGGGGATTCCGCGTTGATGCTGAGGGTTGGCTCTGAAAAGAACCGGATTCTCGACGTTTCGGCGGACTAACATTCGCCATTCTCAAGAGATATATGCGTCCGTACGGGTCAACCGTTCGACGCATACTGAGAGCTCGTTCGTGCGATGCGACTACTTATAGCTGTCTGGCTTCGGGTCATGCGCGTTGTGTGCGATGCTTCGGTTCGGTTGTTTGTTTGTTTTGTTGGTCGTACATGAGTCTGGGGTGTCTGGGATTGCATTTTGAGGGTGGATATGATCGGTCGCCATGCTGGGGGCAGTCTCAAGGAATCGTCTCTCGTGTTCATGCAGTAGTCTCGTTTTTCTAGCTCTATGGCTTCTCTGTATACTCGTGACATTTCGTGGCTAATCTGTGCAACAGTCCTTGAATTTCTAAAGTCCATCCAGTGACCAGTGTTTGTGTGTTGGACAAGTGCCGATGAAACTTTGTCTCTGTGTCTGATTGAAACTACATGTTCTTGAATCCTAGCAGATATTTTTCTATTGGTACGTCCAATGTAGGTCCGTTCACATGTTCCGCAAGGTATTTCGTAAATTCCATGGGATTCTAACGGGATGGTGTCTTTAACGCTGCGTAGCATGGAGGATATTTTCTGGTTAGGTTTGAAAATGGTGTCGATGTTGTGTCTTTTAAGTATTCTGGCGATTTTGTCAGTTGATCCATGAACATATGGTAGGTATGCTGTGCTAACGGGTTTCTGGCGTTCTTCAGTTCTTTGGCTACTGTTCTCTGTACGACGGAAAGCTCTGGATATTAAGCTGTTTGGATATCCATTTGAAGAAAGAGCTTCTCGTAAGTTCCTCAATTCTTTCGGTAAGTTAAGCTGGTCGGCTAGTCGACAGATGCTAGTTGTTTGGGATGATGGTGCGAAGAAGCGTTCAGATATCTGTCTGTGTGTGTTGGTTTCCGGTACACAGTGTGGCTCAAAGTGCCGTCAGGTTTCTTCTGTACCAAGACATCCAAGAAAGGAAGTTGTTGATGCTTTTCTATGCCTTTCAGAGGCAACCCTCAGCATCAACGCGGAATCCCCGAGAAAACAATACAACACATATATGTATATATATATATATATATATATATATATATATATATATATATATATATATATATATATACATATATATATATATATATATATATATATATATATATATATATACATATATATATATATATATACATATATATATATATATATATATATATATATATATATATATAAAAGTCTTTCCGGAAACCGCAGAAGTTTGTGACACCTGGTATGCAAATCACGTTCGTGAAAGTCAATATGTTCTTCAAATAACGAAGTGCGCCGATGATTCCTGTTGCGCTCCACGCCGCAGTGCACTTAGAAATATTCTATACCAAGGATTTTTGCCGGCACCTTTTCCAGTGTCACAAAACCCTTTCCGTATACCAAACCCAGATGAAGTCGGAAAGGAAAAATTTCCATCATTGTTTGTGCGACAGTGTATAACACTACGTCCGGATCTCTCACGGGGTAGAGAAATACCCTACGATTCATATTGTCCATCTATTAAAAATGACATCACCGGAAGGACGTGCTCAATTTGTGGAATTTATTTTGCCTCAAAAACTTCCATGAACAACCATCGCAAAAACGCGCATGGTCGTGCAGTGGACGTGTCTCGCGTGAGACCTCTACGGATTCTCTCCAGGAGATCACAGGAGGTCTTGTGTGTCGTGGAGGAAAGCGTGGAGTGAATAGACGTCGAGGCCGTTGATGAGGAGAATGTAATCACGTCTGAGGAAACTCGTGATGCTACCGCCCCTGTGATCTATGATGTGTCCGAATGGATTGATGCTGGGAACGTGTTCGTTGAAGATGAAAAATAAATGTGAATAAAAGAAAAAAAGACTTGTTTTTGTATAATTCTGTTGTTCTGTTGTTTTTGTATAATTCCTGTTGCAATATGTTTCTACATGGGATATGCGCGCACTCTTGTTGTCACGCTGCAAGCGCCGCAGTAATAAAGACAAAAATAAATCTATTTTTTTAGCTTTTGTTTGTAAAAATATATTTAAAACCATATTTATGAATTACTACGTGAAAAATAGGGGGAGGGGTGAGGGTGCTGGCATATACTACGGGTGGTCACCGACGGGGGGAGGCGGGTAAAAAAATGTAAAAAATGGGTCACGTAGTATGGGTACGGTCCCTTAAGAGGTTGACCTAGTTTTTGACACGTGCAAGTGAATCGTGGGAAAGTTAAAACCGTCGAGTCAGCATTTTCCTGTTCCAACTTGTCTGGGTGACTCTGAGAAATGTGTAAGTTATTTAAACTAGTCTGTGACCTAATTCGCATTAATTATTTCATAAAAGTATTTCTGTTATTAGGGTTTAATTTTGAGCGTGAAATGAAATATATTATTTCTTTTAAGTTTACGTAATCAGTTTAGTATTTGAACTTGAAGATTTTAAATGTATATCAAGCAAAGAACATACGATTATTTTAACAAGTACGACAGTGAATGTTTATATAACCGCACGCTTAGGACCGAGCGATTAATAAAATATATAAACAATCGTGTTAAAAATTACAACCGCTGCAATAATTTAAATACGATACCGCAATAGGAAACGCAGTCTAATCAGTTTAGTGTTTTATACTTAAACTTGTTAAGGCGCGTCAGAATAACATATCTAAATCGTGAGATAGGAAACGCTTTAAAGAAACAGTTTAAAGTTAGGGAAAGTTAAAACCACCAGCACACTGACTTGGTGGTTAAAACCACCAAGTCAGCATTTTCCTGTTTCAACCTGTCTGGATGAATCATTGAACACGTGATACATCCAGCGCAATTTGATTGGCTTATTGAGTCTACATACTGAATATTCGCCCTACACCCCAAGTTGAAAATATGCAATCAACTATCCCCAACAAGGCCAAAGTTTGCAGGAGATCTACGATCACGGCAACAGTGAAGCCGGTCCGACAGAACTTCATCCAAGCTTGTGTCAGTTTAAGAACAGAGTGGTCAGCTATAGAATTGATGGTTCACGGGATTAATGTAGATAGCTTTGTTAGTAAATTGAACAGTCGTTGCACGAGAATCCGCACAACCCTTCCATGAAATCTTATGATTCCTGATGTTGTATATGAAATCTACGCTCACGCACGATTTCATACTTGTACGGGTTCAATGACTCATCAAAACGATGTCTAACTTTTAAATCTGTCCACTTTCCATCCACTTTCTATCCTCGCACGTGGGGCTACATAGACCTCACACTCACATGTGTGAAAAACCGGAAGTGGGGAACCGGAAACGGAAGTTGAAACCGGAAACAGAAGTTGAAACCGGAAACGGAAGTTGAAACCGGAAACGGAAGTCGAAACCGGAAACGAAAGTCGAAACCGGAAACGGAAGTTGAAACCGGAAACGGAAGTTGAAACCGGAAACGGAAGTCGAAACCGGAAACGGAAGTCGGAACCGGAGGTCGGAACTGGAAATGCCAAGGTTAATATAGATGGAGGGCCTAGAAGGAACCATCTTTCCCTACTTTGATGTAATCTAAGTTAACCTAGATTTAATCTAGATTAGATTATGTTTAGGTTGCCATAGTAACAACAAACATAAATCGTTTAATCCTTTCGAGACTAACGGGATAATACGTCCCAGAGTAAATTTCAACTCTCAAGTGTATTGGGGTATATAATCCCATCATATAAGACTATTGGTACTATATATCCCATAATAAAAAGCATGATTACTTTATTTTGAAAAATTATCGACATAATTATCACCTTCTTAAATATACCTATATTTACGCATTAAAGACGAAAACTATAAAATTCACCATTTAAAAAAAAAATCCTCTCGAAAGGGTTAATAATGAAACTCCATTTGATTTACGTTAGACTTTTACGCGCGATTATAATAATGGTATCCTTCACATACAATAATGTATTTATGAATGTGTTCATTTTAGTGTGTGAGTAGATAAAGATACTTTTTACACATAATCAGCTACAATATTTTTCCCTACAATGGAAAATGAACCTATTATTTTGGCCTTGATGGTGTTTTCAATGAACGATTCAATTACAAAATGTGTTTGTCTTTATTATAGTGCTTTTTAATATTTATGTGTATAATTCATTAAATTTGACACTGAATTGATAAATCCACTGTTTTAACCACAATTATAATATGTATGTTAATTTAATTTGAGTTAAAATTGCGTTCAAATTCTTGTAATATTCTACTACTTACGTTTTTTCTACTACTGATAAGTTTATTTACCTAATTTGGAAAGTTCCCTTTCTAAATCCTGTCCTATAATTCCACTCTCGCAACACGCCACCAAATTTTCCTTGTCCACCCAAAGTATGCTATTCATCTGGGATGTGTCCAAAGAAATTATCGTCCTGGGCTCGAGCTTGGGGCATTCCACTGCTCCCGATACAGCAGTCCCACCCCCGAACGGAATAATAACTAAATTCAGCTTATCCGCCAGATCGACAATCTTAATAACATCGTCGTGGCTCTTGGGCCAAAGAATAACGTCGGGAATTCTTTCGAAGGAGCTTTCGCGAAGAGTTTGAATGTCGTGAAGGGTGTGCCCGTGTGCTCTCACCACTCTGTCTACTACGTCTAGGGAAAGGCTGACGCCTAATTGTGAAATTCTAGCCAGAGTTTCTTGGGTTATCTTTGGCGGGGGGTAACTATCAGGGCTGGGTATCGGTTTTGTCGGTCTTGGCGTTTTGATTGCGAAACTGAGACCGAGAACGTCCATCGCCCATTGAGTAAAATAAGGAAGAGCCATATTCCCAATTGGATACCTGTCAGAAACAAAAAATATTTCCATATTTTCAAAAAATTAATTTTAAGAAAAGTCATAAAATTGTAATTAGTTCAATTTACCTGTCTCCTGTAAAATGCACGATTTCATCTTTAACGATGAACTTTGAATCCTTATAACCCCAGCCGTTCCACTTTAGTAAATCTTGCCTGAAATCAGATAAATAGTAAAAAAAAAATTAATTATATAAACATGACAATACAAATATTTTATTATTATGTTTAATTATGTTTATTATTATGTGTATTATTATGTGTGTCCAGGGATGGGGGTACCCAATGGGGAAAAAATCTTTATTTTTCATTTACAAAATCAATAAATATTCGTGTTTTTGAATTGGTAAAACCATACAACATTATGGATAACCAGATAAACTTAATAAAGACGGAACAAAGCTTGTTCCAAAAAATGTTTACAACCATACGCCGAAGATTGTGGTTCCTATGTTCGCAATGCTGAACACTTCATAGACATACTGAAAAATCACCAACTCCAGCCCGGCCACCTCCTTGTGAGCTTTGACATTGTATCTTTATTCACAAAAGTACCGGTCCCTGAGGCCTTAAACATCATAAGATCAAAATTAAAACCAGAAAAGTATGTATCAGATCTGGCAGAACATTGTTTAAAGAATACATACTTTAGGTACGATGGTCAAATATACAAACAAGTCTTAGGAGCACCAATGGGTTCACCTCTATCCCCAGTAATAGCCAACATATTTCTTAGAGATTTTGAGGAAAAGGCAATCTCATCAGCCACACTTAAACCTACACTCTGGTTAAGATATGTTGACAACACATTTGTAATCTGGCCCCACGGCACACCAGAGCTGGACAAATTCCTTAACCATCTTAACTCCCAACACGACCAAATTAAATTCACAATGGAGATAGAAAAGCATCAATGACTTCCTTTCTTGGATGTTTTGGTACAGAAGAAACCTGACGGCACTTTGAGTCACACTGTGTACCGGAAACCAACCCACACAGACAGATATCTGAACGCTTCTTCGCACCATCATCCCAAACAACTAGCATCTGTAGTCAACTCTCTCACCTCCCAATCCAAAAGACTAGCCGACCAGTTTAACTTACCGAAATAATTGAGGAACTTACGAACAGCTTAATATCCAGAGCTTTCCGTCGTACAGAGAACAGTAGCCAAAGAACTGAAGAACGACAGAAACCCGTTAGCACAGCATACCTACCATATGTTCATAGATCAACTGACAAAATCGCCAGAATCCTTAAAAGACACAACATCGACACCATTTTCAAACCTAACCAGAAAATATCCTCCATGCTACGCAGCGTTAAAGACACCATCCCGTTAGAATTCCATGGAATTTACGAAATACCTTGCGGAACATGTGAACGAACCTACATAGGACGTACCAATAGAAAAATATCTGCTAGGATTCAAGAACATGTAGTTTCAGTCAGACACAGAGACAAAGTTTCATCGGCACTTGTCCAACACACAAACGCCGGTCACTGGATGGACTTTAGAAATTCAAGGTCTGTTGCACAGATTAGCCACGAAATGTCACGAGTATACAGAGAAGCCATAGAGATAGAAAAACAAGACTACTGCATGAACACGAGAGACGATTCCTTGAGACTGCCTCCAGCATGGCGACCGATCATATCCACCCTCAAAATGCAATCCCAGACACCGCAGACTCATGTACGACCAATAAGACAGACAAACAACCGAACCGAAGCACCGCACACAACGCGCATGACTCGAAGCCAGACAGCTATAAGTAGTCGCATCGCACGAACGAGC
Organism: Phosphuga atrata; assembly: GCA_944588485.1. Taxonomy (NCBI): domain Eukaryota; kingdom Metazoa; phylum Arthropoda; class Insecta; order Coleoptera; family Silphidae; genus Phosphuga; species Phosphuga atrata. The sequence goes on from OX155893.1 coordinate 103,273,994, forward strand.
TCTCAGTATGCGTCTAACGGTTGACCCGCACGGACGCATATATCTCTTGAGAATGGCGAATGTTAGTTCGCCGAAACATCGAGAATCCGGTTCTTTTCAGAGCCAACCCTCAGCATCAACGCGGAATCCCCGAGAGAACAATACAACACACACACATATATATATATATATATATATATATATATATATATATATATATATATATATATATATATATATATATATATTGCCAAAAAATTATAGTTTATTTCGTATAAACGGGCATACAAACAAAAATAAACGTGGCAACGTCGAGTTGCGTTCGCATCTACTATCTGTTATCTTGAAAATGTCAACAATTATTTTCAACAAAAACACGAAAATTTATTGAACCAACGTAGAAAACGTAGAAGCTTAATGTTTGCTTTCGGATCTTACAATTAGTTAAGGAGTACCAAAGGTAAAAAGTCCGTAACACTAAGTTTCAAAACAATCCCGTATTCTTTACCTAACCCTAAAATTTTAGATCAAATATACAGGGTGTTAATAAATTAGGAAAGTATGAAAATGCTTCGAGGTATAAGTACCATTATTTATCATTTTTTACAAAAAATTTATAAAACAAACTTATTTATAAACTAACGTAAAGTCCAGATACAAATTTTGAAATAAAAATTCGAATTTTTAATAATAAATTAATAACGGAGATTTTTATTTATTTGCATTTTACAAAAATAAAACAAGATAGACTATTTTTATTTTTAAATTTCATAGTTTTATTTTTACCGATGAATATACATTTTGCACAAACGGATACGTATCTTTACAAAATAATCGTCATTGGACTTACGAGAATCACATGAAAACAAAGTAAACGTTCATCATCATTTGTGTTCTGCTATGTGCAGGTTCCATTATGCCTCCTCCACTCAACTCTATTCATAGCCTTTCTCTTCATATCCACGTATCCTTTGCCTTCTTTCAGATTGTCAACCATTTTCACTCTTCTTCTACCTCTATTCTCTACACCGTCCACAGTTCCCTCGATTAATTGTCTCAACAAACAACTCCCTCTCAACACATGCCCAAGCCACAATTTCTTTCTCTTTAAAATAGTCTCGTATAAAGATCTTTCTTCCCCTACTCTTTCCAAAACCTGCTCATTTCTGTCAAGGATACAAAGTAGTTAATGTATAGTGTGATCGGATCATTGGCCTATGTTTAATAGAGGAAAATTTAAACCAGCACGTGCATTTGAACATTTTGTCTTACCATTTTTTAATACATTAGAGCCAGAAGCACGTAATAATTTGTTGTGGCAACAAGACGGCTGCCCTGCACATTGCACAGCATTGGTCAGACAATGGTTACATGATCATTTTGGCGAAAGGTGGATAAGGAGGTTTGGCCTAAACTATTATCCAGCTTTTCATTATTTGGTTTTTTTTGTGGGGTGCCTTAAAACAAATGGTTTATTCAGATGATCTTCCACATGATAGGGAAATATTAAAACAACGCATAGTAGAAGCAATCCATGAACTGAAGTGCCGCGAACCATTCGTAAACTGTACGGTAGATTTATTAAGTTAGCGGAAAAGTGTGTCGAGTTGGGAGGTAGCTATGTAGGATGATGATTAAAATTTCGAATTTTTATTTAAAAATTTGTATTCAGACTTTACGTTAGTTTATAAACAACTTTGTTTTATAAAATTTTTGTAAAAATTATAAACATATGTAAGTACCATTAACCTTATACCTCGAAATATTTTCATACTTTCCTACTCTCTCTATATAGCTACTCTCTGCTAATAGTGCAAAAATAGTAAAATTTTTATTTTACCACCAAGTCATTCTTAATAAAAAGCTCTGCTTGTTGAGCTTAGTAAAAGCTCTTAGCTAGTAAAAGAAAATAAATTGACGATGGCAAAATTCAGATCAAATGTACAGGGTGTTACATTTGATCTGAATTTTGCCATCGTCAATTCATTTTCTTTTACTAGCTAAGAGCTTTTACTAAGCTCAACAAGCAGAGCTTTTTATTAAGAATGACTTGGTGGTAAAATAAAAATTTTACTATTTTTGCACTATTAGCAGAGAGTAGGTATATATTATACCTTCTCTCTGCTATTAGGTACCCCCATCCGCGGACACACTGTATATAGTAAATAGGCCGATCGTGAGGCGATTTTTGGCCGATCACAGCAGACAGGAGACAAAATTAGAAAAGACTAATTAGAAAAAAATTGTAAATTATTTGAATAATTTCTTTTTCGATTTGGCAGATTTTTTTATAAGATATTAAAAAAAATCTTATTTAAAAAAATATTTTTTCTTAAATTATTTGAATAAAACTAATTATGCGATTTGTTTCATGTGATCATTTATTTATAACTATAGTTTCACCAACACAGTGGCATCTTCAGATCGACAAAATGAGTTTTATTCAAATAATTTAAAATGTCGTTTCATATAGTTAAGGCTAAAACTCTTAACTCTTTATTATTTCCTAGATAAATAGAACTATAAACACTTAAATATTTTAGTATGATGCACTTGACTTAGGTATCATAATTTTCATTTCAGAATACATATTTACATTATAAATTTTCAAATTCAATAACAAGTTTCAATAACAACAGCTGAAGCAGGAGCAATAATACGCCGCATAAATAGATTTATAACTCTATGCCAAAATTATGAAGTTTTTTGAGCTATCACTGCATAATTCACTAACAAGTGTTAACTAGTAAAAGCTTAACTACAATATTGTATTTTATTACTCATGCGTTAAAAGTACTATCTTGGCGCATTTTTTAGTGCGACAAATGACATTTTTGATTGTACTACCACACAACTTACACAAATATTTAATATCGCTAAGTTACATTAAAAAAAACAATTAAATAAATAAAATAAACACAATCAAGACCTAAATATTAAAAAAGTGACGTGAAAGTGACAGAATTTTTTTTTCATTACAAAATATAAATTAAAGAAAACGTTTTAAAATGAGTGTAAATTCTATGGTGATGCTGGAAAAAAATCATTTAAAAATGTATTATTTCTTAAATTATTTGGATAAATTATTATCTGGATCATTTGGATGGAGACTGATGAGAGTTCTTATGACGAATCCACTCCACCGGAGACAATTCAAAAAGCAAATTCCTCATTTTTGATTCTATTTTGTTTGGATGACCCCTGGATCCCAAGCTTGTAAGAAACATCCCCTCGCATGATTAATAAAAAATATTGTGCACATTCGCTCGAGAGGGCAATTGTCAATACCGCCCGTGTTGCAAATAATATTTTTTATTACTCATGCGTGTGGACGTATCTTACAAGTTTGGGATCCAGGGGCCATCCAAACAAAACAGAACCAAAAATGAAGAATTTGCTTTTTAAATTGTCTCCGGTGGTGTGGATTCGTCATAAGAACTCTCATCAGTCTCCGGTGTCACCATAGAATTTACAGTGCGCGAAGATAGTACTTTTAACGCATGAGTAATAAAAAGAAAATAATGGACATAGCGTTCAAAATTGTTAATTCCATTCGAGGAAGTGCCCTCAAACGGCATCTCTTGTTTTGCAACTTAATGAAGGAAATCCAGAATTATTATTAAATATGGATGTAAGGTGGCTAATTAGAAGTAAATTTCTGCAACGATTTCGTGATTTATTAACTGAGATAAAATATTTTTTTGAGGACCAAGATCAAGAATGTTCAAATTTAAATAATGAAACTTGGGTGAGTTATTTAGCGTTTTTTACAGGTTTTACATCCAAATTAAGTTATTTAAATTTAGAATTTGCAATGAAAAAACAACCAATAATTAAAATTTATTTAACAAAACAAATTTTATAATGCTAATAGAAGATCTACAACAAAAACAATATGAATCACTTTCAAGTACAAATAGGTACGATCACCTACAAAAACATCAAATTTGTAATTATAGCAATGAAAAATACTTTGCAGAAATTAAAAATAGGTGATTAAAGACTCTGAGGCCAGATTTCAAGATTTTGAAAAAGTTAACCCTTTCACTGCCATGTCAATTATAAGGAATACACAGCGCCAATATTTATAAAAATGCTGGTAGTTATTCAACCCCTTTCACATAGATAAGTCACCTATTGATAATTCACCTATTGATGTCATAGATATGACCTATTGAAGTCAATGAACAAATAAGGGGGCAAACAACATGATTTTTTTAAAATGTTTATAAACTGTTTAACCACTCGAAATCTAAGATAACTGATTTGCAAAAGATTCAAGTATTTTCTAAAAATAATTTGATCCATCTGCCGTCTCCGGGAGCGGCTGGACGAATTTTTAAAGCTTTTTCACCCACAACTCGGACAGTTTTCGCACGGAAGTGGTTCCGGTGTGTCCGGAACGCCTCCACAAGTCCGACTGTCCTCACTTTTCGATAATTTTGCTTAAAATTTTTGGGAAGTGCGAAAAACTCACTTTTTCTTGCAAAAAAATCGTCATTTTTGGTCGCCTAAATTACGCGATCCGGAAGTCTCATCGAAAATCGCCGTACGTCGGTTCGTTCGTCTATTCTTTGGCTTCAAGAATCTGATGTACCGACTTTTTCAGAGCGAAGGGGCCGGAGGGGGGCCGGTTTTAGTCGAAGGACCCGGATTCGCATAAAAATGTGAATAACGTCGCAGACAAAAGTCGCGCAGCGACGAGAGTGATGTCGGAGGGTGCGCCTAGAAAGGGTGCGCCTTTTCTACCGGAATCATTGCGTGAATTTCAGTTTTCCTAGCCATGGACCTCCGTAAAAGTGGTAATTTTTGTAAATCAAACTTTTGGGGTCCGTTTGGGGAAGCGTTCGGCCAGAATCGCCAGATCACGACGGAATCGCATCGACGAAATCGATGAATCCTGAGACGACTGACGTGTGGCCTTTCCCGAATTTCACCTGAGGGTCTGCAACACGTGGGTTTTTAAAAAGGTCAAGTTCGGCTTTTTTATGCCGCCGGAAGCGGTAGATCTTCGGTGTTTTAACCGCGCTTCTTCTATGCTTTAACTGCGAATGTCCGTCCGCACGCTGTGCATCCCCGTTGGCGCAAATGGGATTGTACATTTTTCTGGCGTACAACCGAGAGCCCTGTTGATCGCTGCCATTTTCGCGACTCCACTCCACCAGGTTCGGACGCACCAGACCGAAACCTAAAATCACAATTTTTTTATCTTCGAGGCGTATTTTTCGTCGGATCTCAAAAATTCTTTCGCGTTTTTTGAGCTCTTGCTCGTCGTCCCGTTCACCTGGTGCAAGAAAATGCAACTTTTTTTTTTTCGATTTTGCAATTCCTTCCGAGGAGGCCCTACACTTATGTAAAGGGCTCCAGGTCGCCGATTGGGTTCGTTCTCCTCCGAACATTTACGCGAAACTATTCAGGCAGGAGTTTTTAAACTGCAACGATTTTTTGCGATTCTGCGGCAGTTTAAAGAGAAAAATGGGCAAAAAGTGAAAAAAAAAACCAGTAGCTAGAACGTCCGAACCAATTGACGGATCGGAACAGGACCGTTCGGTCGGGCATAGAACTTATTAGTTTGTTTGGGAGTTTAATCCTTATTCCATTAAAGATGGCGTCGCGACGCCACAAAACGACATTTTTTGGAAGTCCAGGAAAACTCGCGCAGAATAACTAACTTAAGCTCGCGGTAACAGTTTTGCGTAATCCCCGCAGAGAATTAAACGCTTTATCTTTTAGTGTAAGCGGCATCGCACTGCGTCGTTTGCAACCGTCGCGACGCCCGCCCAAACTCGCCCTATAGCAAGAAACTAATGACGAAAGTAAAACGTCCATATTTAAATATAGTAAATGTTCTGGATTTTTCAGTGGATTGTAGAATAGTCTTTTGGATTTTCGCACCCATAATTCACAGAATCGCGTCGCGACGACCACTTATAACTGTTAATCGGCACAGAGTAAAACTTGAATGTCGTTTTGGGGCACCAGGATGTCGCGTTTTATACATTCCTAGTTGAGCGACTCGTAGGCCCCGCCGAGAAGCGCATTTTGGTACCGGCAACGCGTCGCTGCGACCACTGAGTCGCCCGCCACAATTCGAAACGTATCGGCTCCCGTTTGCCGGAAAGTGCGGTCAGTCTAACCGCTGCAATTTTGCCGTTTCTGGGCGCAGCGACTCAAAACTGCACACCGAATCGGAACGGATTCCCGCGCCACTTTTGTATTTAAGGGTTCGCGATCCGAGCCTTCTCCGTCGAGCTGCCGACGTTGGAAAACATCAACCTTTTTTGCACGGTTTTTTTACATTTGCTCCCCCTCACCGCGTCCCGGAATTCAACTTTTGCGGCAAAGAGCGAGGCCGCCCGCCACTACGCGTATTTTGGTACCACACTCGGCTTCTTGCGTCGCTCCCTTCGCCCGGTGTGTCCGAAATGCAGAAAAAAAAATTCAAAACCGCCTCCTTGGGCGGCAATTTGCGAGTTCAACGGTCATCGGCGAGAATTTGCGTTCGCATCGCGCAGGATAGATGCGGGAATCTAAAAAATGGATCCGCACTTCAGTAAGGCTGATCGGGGGCGGCAAATATCGTCACAGGATGCACTGTAAAAGTGCACCTTCAAGTTTGCCGCCGTGTTCAACATGCCGCGGCGGACTCTCGATTTTTCGGCGTAGCTCTTTAGACTGAACCTTTGGCTTTGCGGCAGTGTAACCGGCGCCGCTGCTGGGAGTCATGGCGCCGAGTTATGGAGGAATAAAGACGTGAAGATTTCTCGCCTTTTTCTTCAACACGCTCGCAAACCACCAAGACGTGGTCTATCCAAAACACTGACACCTTCACCGTGTAGCCTGGTCTTTTTTCTATCCAGACTGGGAGTTTCGCCGTTCCGCGGGGGAGTTTGCGCGGGGACTTTTTTTCAAAAAGTCTCTAAAAAATCAAAAGTCGGGACTATGAAATTTTTCAACGAATTTTCTCACTAAATGGCGCTGGTAAAAAAAACCCCGGGCTACATCGCCCGGGACGGCGCTGTATAAATTCAGGGCCCCGGGTCACACCACCCGGAATGGCGGTGAAAGGGTTAAAGATATTGTGCAGTATATTAAATATAAAATATACAGCCGCAAAAAAATTCTGAAAAATTTCAATTTGAAAGAAACGAAATTATAACTCTACAAACTGTAGATCAGTTTGTAGAGTTATAATTTGGTTTCTTTCAAAATGAAATTCAAAATGAAAATCTAACAAGCCAGATGATTTGAGGAATATTTTTGGAAATACGCCAATCAAGAAACGTATTCCAATATTACCAAATGTAGCGAATACATCTACATCTACTCTTGTTTTGCATCCACATACTTAAGTGAATCGCCTTTCTCATATTTAATGTTCACAAAGACTAAATATCATCCCTTACTTACTGATTTCCATACTGCAGACCCGTTAGCATTATCTTTGTCTGTATACACACCGAAAAGACTTATTAATAGTAAGATTAGAAAATAAAATTTAATTTTCTTGCACGGTTCTGTAATGCTCATACCCGATTTTTGTACGTATTGGTAAAACCATATTATATTATAAATAATCATATAAACTTAATAAAATCGGAACACAGCCTGAATATATAAATATATTCAACCATTCTGGAGCTTCACAACAATTAATGAGTCTTTTTAGGACTACAAAAACAAATCTCATGTGAAATTTGGAAGTTACTTACTAGCTCTCATTGTCAGTCCACTTTCGTGGCACTCAACAAATCTGGAAAAATAACATAAGGCAAATTAAGCGTGTGCGTGAGAATCATAGGTCAGCGTTTTATATGATCTTAAGTTTTTGAAGGAAACCTGAGAGCTGCTAGATATCTAGATTTTTTGAGAATAGGATGGTTGCGACTGGTACTATGTTGTAATTCATACTTACATTGAATTGAAAAATTCACAATAGTTTAACCACGTGTGGTTAAAACTTTTCAATTCAATGTAGTGTTGTGATCTCGCGATTTTGGTTTCAAAGAATTTGAGTTTCTCACGAGTCGGCAAAGAAAACTAAGTGGACACCCGATTAGTTTTTGTTTATTTAGGACCATTAGTCTGGCTTATCTAAATCATGCGGGCAGACGCTCGAACTTAGGGATCGTGCCGAGACGCCGAGAGGATTTTGTTTTATGAGTTCTGGAAATTTTCCATAAAGATTAGGGGAGGACTCACACCAAGACCGAGGTGATGAGGTAGAGGGGAAGTTAAAAAGGGGCAGTCAGAATTGAGCTAGCAAGAGAGTAATTTGAGTTTTGAAAATAAACCTCCGTATTTTCGTCGAAGTAAATTCCGGGTTTCGACCACAAGTTTCGTAGAATTAAGTGTATTGTTGTTAATTAGTAATTATTGTAATAAGTTAGCGATTAGTTGTACATATTGTAAGATATTAGTAGATAAGTAGTATTTAATTACATATAAAGGAAGAATTAATTCATCTATTGTCCTGATCCTGGAGCAGCACCATACCAAATTACCAGTTCGCAACAGTAGATTTTTTGGAGATTTGATTTGGTGCCAGTTCTAGAGAATTCGTCGTCCAAACAATTAAGATGATGTTTCACCCCATCCGAATATTTGGTTTCTGCAAGATGGGGCGCCTCCTCACTTTGGTTTAAAAGTTCGTCAATATCTTGACGCCACGTTTCCTGGAAGATGGATAGGACGTCGGGGATCAATGGAGGGGTCTCCGCGATCTCCCGACTTAACCCCATCCGATTTTTTCTATGGGGTTATCTAAAGTCGCGAATTTATTTCAATAGACCTAATAATTTAGAGGATTTAAAACTCCGAATTCGCGCTGAAAAAAAATCATTCTACAGATAATAATATTCCACAGATGATTGAGCTCAGTGTACATAGTGTAGGTCAGTGTCAAATTGGTGGCGGACCTTTGAACATTTACGTTGAATTTGTTTTGTTTTTAATTGGAGTTAAAACAATTCTATTAAATGTACAATTTAATTTATATTACACCATTAAAGGTCTATCCAAATCGAGAATAAAAAAAGGGAGTTGGCATTAAAAAAAAATGTCTATGGCGCCATAGCGCAAACACCAATGATGTCACGAAATTTTTTAGGACATATGTTGACATATGTTAAATAATAACAAACTTCCCCAATCAATAACACGTTTCTTTATGCAATTACAATAATCAATAATACAATAACAGTCTATAACACAGTAACAGACAGATTGTCGAAATATACTAATCGAGTAAAGTACCGTCACTGAACTCGAAAGGGGTCAAAAAACAAAATTTTTTAAAAATTAAGAAAAATTAAGAAAAATTGTCAAAAAATGCAGTTTACGTCTTGAATTTTTTCCAGTGAATTGAACAAAAAATTAGGTTTTTTTTGACGAGCCTTACAAAGTTCCGCCCCCGCAGGGGGCGGCTGTAGCTGCATTTTAAATTTTTTACTTTTTCTTCAAAAACTCCGTTCCTCTTGCGCGTCGAAACGGGAAATTGTCATTTTCTGTTGTAAAACTGAACGGGCCTTCGACCCGTGTCCTTCTGCCCCACGCAAGTACCACAGGGCGTCCTCCAGGTGCCAAAAACAGGAGATCGTTTCTAGCACCTTTGAGGAGCAATTTTGGCCCGCGGCTCAATTTTGTTACTGCGTCCTCTTGCCGCGTCGATTTCACGTTTTTTGACGTAATGCGGAAAAGTACGCGACCGTCGGTTCACCCGGTGCGGCGGAAAATGTAAGCGAAAAAAAAACGTTTTTTCCATCACTGTTGTGGACGCCGTTCTCTTGATAGAAGAGCGCCGTATCTCCAACCCGGTTCGTTCGATGCGAGATATTTACCCGCAACGGGAGGTGGAAGAATCTGGTACCTTCGGCATCCTTTTCCCGCTCTGGGTCAATTTTAACACAAAAATCGGGAAAACGCGTTTTTTTCACCTAATTTGCGGGGATCCCTCTCCTGGGATACCCAACAGTCGGATGGGGACCGGACCGGCACCAATCGATTCGGCATAGAGCCTTTAAGTTTGTTTTGGAGTTTACTTGCGATTGCGCGCTGGATAGCGCCGGGACGCCCGAAAAACCATGTTTTGCAGACGTACGCGAGAATCCTCCGGGATTCGCAAAATAAAATAGCAGGGCGTCGCGGTGGCGATTTATAAATAGAGAACGAAAGGGTCTATAAGGCGATAGTAACGGCGCACCGCTCGATCTCATTTGGGGGTCTGGACGCCCGTCCAAACTCGACACGAATTTTTCAAAATTGAGCAAATTGAAACCTTATATTCGGTGAAATGTTTTAGAATTGTATTGCTCTTTTCAGGAATTATAGCCCCAGGTGTATACTTTCGAACCACACCTCTCTCGGCGCATTACACCTCTGGGGACGTTCCGCAGGTCCCAATTCGCAAAGTCACTTTTTTTCACCTCTTCAAACGGAAACGCTTAAAATAAAATTTACATTTCCAGTGCGACAAGTGCATGTCCGCTGAAAAGGCCAACAGTATGGCGTTTGAATTTTTCAAATCCATCAACGGCTTCGCACTCCAGGTCAAAAAAACTAAGACCATTGCTTGCCGCGGAATCGCAAATTTACACTTACAGCTGATCATGTTGACACTATTTTCGCTCAGGTTATGTGGAAATGTCATTGTTGAAGTTTATCCGTTTATGATTATTCGTGTGCTTGTGAAAAGATAAAATTAAAGAAAAGAATTTAAATCAAAATTCTGATTTTTCGCTCAATGTTTTGTTGAAATTCAAATAAAATTCAAAGAGATATCTTGAAATCTCTAAATTGCAGATTCCGGCGACTCTGGCTCTTGATTAGCAACACATAGCAACGTCAAAATTCGCAATTTTTCAAATATATTTTTTTGTCCAATTTTCCGGAGTCTAAGAAACATGCATTTAACGCTATTTTATAGAACACATTTTCATCTAAAAGTTGTGTCATTTTCATTTTTCCAAAGCGAACCGTTTGGCCGAAAATTTTTTTTGGAAACGAAGAAATTCAAAAACGAAATTCAGAGAAGGGGTACCCCTTCTAAAAAATTTTCAATATTATATTTTTTACTTTTGCGACCAAACCGAAGGTTTATACAAAATTTTCAAAGAATACTTTTTTGTAGGCACCGACGTCTTACATACCGATATCCCGGTTATAATTTTTCACCTTGAGGCGTTGACGAGTTATTTGCAAATAAGGTTTGATGCAAAAATAATTCCTCACGACGTCCCCATTGGAGTGGGAGCGTTCAAGTTTTGTCAACTCATATCTCTGGTGGATATCCACATTCAGTATAAGTTTCATTGATATCCTTCAAGGATTAATATACTTTTTTGCAATTTTGGAATATTTTGAAATTTTCGCATTCGGTTTTGATCGGAATTCGTGATTGACCTATCTGGATTTGTTCAAAAATTTTGTTCAAAAGTTTTACCCAACGTGGAACGATAAAATTTCACACATTTGTAGAGAATTTGTCAGTCTATGATATCCCTTAGCTAGTAATTACTAATGGGATTCGCAATCGAAAATGAAAACAAATCATTTTAGTAGTCACATTTGAATATTTATTAAATGTATTTTTTTCTTGTTTCAACATTACTCATACACTACTAATACACAGTTTTATCAGCTTACCTACATTTAATATCTATATGTAAATAGGAGAGATAGTGCAAAAGCAAACATCCTTCTAAAGTTGTAAAGTTATAAAAAAAATAAAACAAAATGCACATATTTCTTCATATAAACTTGCGTGTAGAAAAATCGGCCCGCTATTTTTTTCAGAAACTATTTATGAAATGAAATAAATAAATATCCCGTTTGAAAGACAATTTAATATGAGTTTAAATTTATCAAGAATACTTATCGTTTATAGGCGTATCAACGGATAAACAATAACGAACGTATTGATGTGGTGGTTATAACGAGAATGGGGGTCTATTCTGTTCTGAGACCAGAAGAGTTTCTTAAGTTCTCTTGATATTAATTTGCTGCACAATATGGGAGATATGTTTATTTCAAGACAACTTATCTACCATTTACCAAATTATTATTTAGGAATTTATGGTTTGTTCTATTTATATGTTTACCTCCTATCTTTATATTGACACTATTACGTGTTTATCTGCTATTTTAATATTTATTATTTTAATATTACCATCCAAATGTTTGAAATATGACATAGCATGTCTTATCTATATTAAGATATAATATAGGGTGTCTCAAAAGAAAGTATATTTGTTTAGCTTACTGCGTGAATGCAACGATTCGGAAGGGCGTTGGTGATATGTCAATCGGTAGCCTGGCTCTTGGGAATATAGTCGCTATGGAGCGTTTCTCGGAAACGCAACGATTCGGAAGAGCGCGGGTGATATGTCAATCGGTAGCCTGGCTCTTTGGAATTTAGTCGCTATGGTGCGTTTCTCGGTAGCGGATAGCGCGTTGTGCGTACGCGAATTTTACAAAAGTGGCAATTCTGCGACTATAGCGCCAAGAAACTTCTCCAATATTCGGGGTTTTCGTCAAAGAAATGATGCGCCAAGCATTCCTCTTATTCGGAAATGGGTAACAAAGTTTAAGGAGACCGGTTCAACACAGGATAAACCAAAACCCGGACGCCCAAAGTTATTGAGGGCGGAAGAGAACGTGGCACGGGTTAATCGATCTGTTGGTCATGAACCGGACCTCTCCATTCGGAAGCGTGCAAGTGCTTTGAATGTGCATAGATCATCACTACACCGCATTTTGCACAAAGATCTAAAGCTACACCCCTATAAAATTCAATTGGTGCAGAATTGCAATTGCAGAATTACGCACATTACAGAATTTACATTTGCAGAATTACTCACAACGCGCGATCCGCTCTCGGGAAACGCTCCATAGCAACTAAATTCCCAAGAGCCAGGCTACCGATTGAAATATCACCCGCGCCTTTCCGAATTGTTGCCTTCACACAGTAAGCTAAACAAATATAAACTTTCTTTTGAGACACCCGATATATTTGCCGATAGCCAATATGCAACAATTTATTGCTGCTTCGCTTGTCTTTGCCATGGTTCGGGTCAAGATCAAATGTGGAGGGGCTAAAGAAACATATATGGTTGACGATGAAGTCAAGGAACTTAAGAGGTCTGTGAGGAAGAAGTTCAAAAGGTGGAAGGAGGGCCAGGACTCGATGGAGGAATACAATAGGTGCCGTAAGCAGCTGAAGAAGCTGGAACTCCAAAAGAAGAAGGAGAGGGAAGCCGCGCAGTTCGAGAAGTTAAAGGAGATCCACAATGAAGCGGATATTTGGAAAATGGTGTCAGCTTATAGACGAAAACAAGGGTGTTGTGACAAGCCGCTGGACCTGTGGAGAACCTACTTTAAAGAGCTGCTCACCAGTGGTCTGCCCGAACAGTTCTGCGACGATACAGGAGGGGTTAATGGGGCAGTAATTGGCAGTGATGAATTTACGTGGGAAGAATTTACAAGTGTGGTGGATAGGCTTCCGATAAAAAAAGCAGTGGGCTTGAACAGTATCCCGAATGAAGCGTGGAAGCATGCACCGATACTCATCCAGCAAGAGCTTTTCAAAGAGCTAAACAAGATGTACAGAGGTTGTAAAAGGGTGCCGGAGAGCTGGAAGGAAGGCTTAATTGTACCAATATATAAAAGTGGAGATTGGGAAGACTTAGCTAACTACCGAGGAATAACGGTTATGGACTCGTCTATGCAAAAAAAAATCTATGCAAAGCTGTTGGAGCAAAAGCTTTTATGTGAGGAGGAAGATAAAGGCCTAATCCCAGATGTGCAAGCTGGATTTAGAAAACATTATAGTACGGTGGAGCACTTGGTGACGTTGAAATATATTGTGGAGAAGGAATTGGTTAAGAAGCAAGGGAAGCTTTACGCTCTGTTTATAGATTTGAAGGCAGCTTACGACACCGTGGGGAGGGAGAGAATGTGGGAATGTCTGAGAATTAAAGATATAGCGCGGCAGTTAATCGAGAGAATCAGGGATTTATATCAGCATACCTGTTGCAGAGTGAAAGTAGAAGCGGAAGTTTCAGAAAGTTTTGAGGTTAGAATGGGGCTAAGGCAGGGTTGTCCGTTGAGTCCAATATTATTTAACCTGTACACGGCTGATTTAGAGAGTGTACTGAGCAAAGGTCAAGCTGGAGGGGTAGTAATTGGTAATAGGAAAGTTTGGAGTTTGGCTTACGCGGACGACGTTGTGATCTTAGCTAGTACGAAAGGAGAAATGTCAGAGATGATCGATCGGGTGAAAAGATTTTTTGAAAAGAGGAAACTGGTAGTGAATGTGAAAAAGACTAAATGGATGGTGTTTCGAAAGAGAGCGGGTAATAGGAGTGAATCGTTTAAGTGGGGAAGCAGCATAATTGAGCAAGTTAGCAGCTTCAAATACCTTGGGTTTATGTTTGGGCAGGATGGGTCTGCTAAAGACCATGTGAAATATATTTGTAAAAAGGGGTGGGTGGCTGCAAACGGGCTATGGAATGTATGGAAGGAGTGCTTGAACAATAACTTTGCAGCGAAAATGGTAGTGTGGAAGGCATGTGTGTGAAGTATTCTTTTGTGACACGCGGAAGTGTGGGGAGTGAGAGAGGAGGAGAGAATTGAGAGAGTGCAGGTCGCAACTAGACAGGTCCACGCCGACATACATTGTGCTGCAAGAAACAAATATGTGAAAGTGTTTGCGCAAGCAGCTAGGAGGGTCGTCAAGTTTGAAAGGAAAGTGTATGGAATGGGCAATGAACGAATTGTAAAAGAAGTATTGAGAGTTGTAAGAATGGAAGGTTTGGGTATTCATAAGGTGATTAAATGGGGGAGTGAAAGGAAGAAGTTGTATGAAAGCTGCGGGTGGGCATACGGGGAAATTGCGAGAATGTTTGTGAGTGGAAGGAAGGTGGAAGAACTGGTATATGAAAGGTTAACCGAGGTGGAGCTGCAGAGTCGTCAGAGGATGATCGAGGGGAGTAATTTTCTACCTGAATATGGGAGCGTGCAAGTGTTCCAAAGGCTCCCGTTGTACCTTACAAGAGATAGACTTCCTCAAGCATTGATATGCGGGTCAGAGGAAAAGGGCAGGAGATACTGGATGGGCTCCCGTTTTAAACGATGTGAGATATGTGGGGAAGCTAGTGACGTGTGGGCGCATTGGGCTCAAAGCTGTGCAGGATGTCAGTGGAGCAGAGAGGAGAGTGTCGTAGTAGAAGACTGGGGCTCGTGTATGAGGGAGGACGGAGCGGGATGGCCCTTGATGAAAAGAGTGGTGGAGTTAAAAAAGAATAAAGCTTTAGTTCTTTTACCATCTGGTGACTTTATTATTATTATTATTATTTTATAGTGATTTTATTATTATTATTATTTGAGAGGAAATGTTGTTTATGAGTTTTTTTTTTCTTCTAGTTATTTATTATTTGTTGTTCTGTCTTAGGTTGGAGCGTGTATGTAATTATTTGGTTAACATAGATGGTAGCACTGTTATATGTAAAACTGTAGTTGTTTATGCCAATAAAAGGAATCTATATATATTATTGTAGTTATTAGTATACCACGACCTAAACACGCCTAGACACATCAATATTGTTAGGTTTTCTCATAGTGGACAATATATAATTCTTGTAAAACGAAAAAATGTGCAGTCTATAAAATAGTGGCAGTTAGATAATAAAGTAAACAGCACGCCTGGTAAACATAATAAGCATGTCATAGGTATGCTTTTGGGATTTCTCTAGCTTTGTTTATGTTAGAATACGAATTAAGATCATTCATTGTGGATGCTATCTATAGATAAACTGGTAATCGCCTTCTCAGTGAAGTAATATTTTGATAGGATACAATCACAAAACCAACTTTTTTTTATTATTTGGCTAAAATCGCATCTTCTTTAATTAAAATAGTGTATAAAATGAATTTATATATGAGCGGGCCGCATGCGGCCCGCTGGCCTCAGTGTGCCCAGGCCTGTGTTAAAGTCATAGTTTTTGCATTTTCAACATCAATTGTTGTTCAAATGGTAACATGTTCTTTTTATTGAGACATTGTAGTTGATATTCAGGCTAATATAACGACTTGGTATTACGATTAGAATTGACAGGTGTATCCTTGCAAAGTAAAACCTTGAGAACACAAAAAACTTCTTGAAAAAAATTGATTTTTCACCACTGAACCAGCCCATTGAATTTTTTTTTTTGGCAACGGAAATATTTGGGAAGGTCACGTTAAATGGTCCACCCTGTACAATTATTATACCTATGTATATATTTTTTGTAATTTCTCTATTTCTTTAAAATATTATTTTAAAGATTAGAACTAATTACAATGAAAACAAAATTATCTTAAAAATATTTTTTTTGCGTTTGTTTCTTAATTAAGAAATATTTAGTTTTAATATTTTAAGGATTTATATAAAGAAATGTATCATTTAATATAGATTAATTTGTACCGGTAAAATGATATAAAACAATTACTTTATTCGGAAATTTTCTATATTCTTTTGGTACTACGTTTTTAAAATATCTAAAATAAAACTAATTTAAGTTTTATTGTGTATATTTTAAAATTCATATTTTTTACTTGGCATATTAACCATGTAGTTAGATTACATATATCAAGACACCTATTTATACCACGTAATTTATTTTGTATATAAAAATAAGTTTAATATGAGCCATTGGCTCAAAAGTGGACTAACCCGAAAACATATAAAACTTGGTAATTTCGCAATTAGTCCACTACTGCACACAGACAACATAAAAAACATTTAATGCAACAATTCCTTTTATACTGTCAATTAATTTTGATTAGGAAAATGTGGATTAATTCACTTTTGCTCGATTCATGCGGCAAAATAACTAACACAACTAGAACAAACGCACACTCAGAAAAAATGTGGATTATTTCGCTTTTGTCTCAATACCTTATATAAGAAAATAAAATTTTATATTACCCACGGTTTATTCTGCATGACTTAATCCGTTCTGCTGGTAATCCTCAATGTTCTAATTTACCGTTTCCTCAATTACCAAAAAATGTCAATTAACTGAATCTCGCATTTAGTAAAAGTCCAAACATAAAAATAAAAGTTTTCCTTGCGTGAATTACAAATTATATAACATTATTTTTATAGTTTATTGTAAAGAGTGTCCCAACAAGAGTGGAATAAAATACTTATTTAATTTGTTGGCATTTTGTCTCTTGTGCTTCGACAGTCAAACGCACAGTCGACATTAACATTCAAATTTATTTCGATTTATAAATTGTGTGTATGGTGACAACTTCTCTGTCATTGTTAACTTATGTTTGGGTAAAATGAATGTTTTATTTTTGCTTGTGGTATCCTTGTTAATACAGTTTTTTAGTAGAGTTTCGAAAAGGTGTTTCTGTTTCACAGTAAACATAATTTCATATAGGTATGTTCCATTGACCATTAAAATGTTTAATTGTTTAATTGAATGTTTGGAAATTAGATTTAACGTTACTCTGAAAACTTAATTTTATACAATAAATATATTGTTAATATCCTTTCCGCTCTCCCAGAAGATGTTTCCAAAACGAAGATAAGAGTGTAAATTTGCATCGTAAACGATTTTTAATCTTTTCTCTTCATCTTCGATTTTTTTTTGCAAAATTCAGTTGGCAAATGTAACTTTATTCAATTTAGCTTCTATAGTTAGGATATGTATTTCTTATTACTCATGCGGGATAAATACTATCTTGGCGCCCGTTTTTTAGTGCGACAAATGGCTGTTTGTCAATTCAATTATTACCACATAACATTCACTTACATATTACCACATAAAATACCACGCAAAAATTCAATAAAAATCGCTAAGTTATATTTAAAAAAAAACAATTTTGAATTGGTAAAACCATACAACATTATAGATAATCAGATAAACTTAATAAAGACGGAACAAAGCTTGAATCTATAAATATACTCAACCTTTCCGGAACTCTATAATACTAATGAGTCTTTTTAGGACTACCAAAAACAAATCTCGTATGAAATTTGTCAGTTATTCTATAGCTTTCAGTCCACCTTCGTGGCACTCAACAAAAACCATAAAAATAACATTGATTTTTAAGATCATGTCTTTCCGATACCTTGAGTGGATAGCCATCTGTGGACGCGTTTCGAGATCTATCTCTCATCAGCACAGCTTTGCTTCCATGAACAATACTCTGTAAATCACTCACTTGAAAACCCATCTGTTGATTAGGGTTAGATGTTTTTAATTTTGACATTTTGTGAGAGAGACATGAACTTAGCAGGTTATTGATATAAATGATAAATTTTGAATTGGTAAAACCATACAACATTATAGATAATCAAAACCAACCAACCAATTTACCAATTCAAAATTTATCATTCATATCAATAACCTGCTAAGTTCATGTCTCTCTCACAAAATGTCAAAATTAAAAACATCTAACCCTAATCAACACATGGGTTTTCAAGTGAGTGATTTACAAAATATTGTTCATGGAAGCAAAGCTGTGCTGATGAGAGATAAATCTCGAAACGCGTACACAGATGGCTATCCACTCAAGGTATCGGAAAGACATGATCTTAAAAATCAATTTTATTTTTATGGTTTTTGTTGAGTGCCACGAAGGTGGACTGAAAGCTATAGAATAACTGACAAATTTCATACGAGATTTGTTTTTTGGTAGTCCTAAAAAGACTCATTAGTATTATAGAGTTCCGGAAAGGTTGAGTATATTTATATATTCAAGCTTTGTTCCGTCTTTATTAAGTTTAAAAAAACAATTGAATAAATAAAAATAAAGACAATCAAAACATCGATATTTAAAAAGTGACGTGAAACTTACAGAAATTATTTTTTCATTACAAAATAAAAATTTAAGAAAATGTTTTACCCTGAGTGTAAATTCTATGGTGATACCGGAGACAGAGGAGAGTTCTTATGACGAATCCACACCACCGGAAACAATTGAAAAAGAAAATTCTTCATTTTTTTATTCTATTTTTTTTTTTTTTTGGATGGCCCCTGGATTCCAAACTTGTAAGATACATACCCTCGCATGAGTAACAAAAAATATTGTTTGCAACACGGGCGGTATTGTCAATTGCCCTCTCGAGCGAATGAGCAATTGACAACTTATCCCCCTAGTTGCACAATATACTATTCCAGTTTAGGTAGCAGTCTATGTTTAGTAACAGTAGTGATTTCTAGTTCGTTTTGTCCTATTTGCGACTGTTGCGGATAATGTTTGTCTTGAATAAGATGATATTGGTTTTTGCTGTGTTCATAGTTAACTTATTAATTTTGAACCAAAATCAATGTTTTTTGACATGACAAGAGTTTAGACATTTAGACATAGTCATTTAGGCAAATTTCTTCTGCTATGTTATGTTTAATTATCAAGCTGGTGTCATCTGCAAATATTACCATTTTGTGTGGTGATGATATAGTTGAAGGTATATCATTTATGTATAATCTAAATAACAAAGGTCCCAATATACTTCCCTGAGGTATCCCTATTTTTATTGTTCTCGTTTCTGACTTTACTTCTTGGTCCTTAGAAAATATCCTAGTTTGTTGTTTTTTTGTTAGACAGGTGGGAATTAAATTAATTTATAGCAATTTCCCTTACAACATATTTATATAATTTTTCTAATAGAATGCCATGGTCTACTGTATCGTAGGCTTTAGAGAGGTCGATCAATATGCCACATGCAATGGTTTTAGCTTCCAACCGTTTGGATATGTTCTCTATAAAATTAAAACAAGCTGTATCTACACCCCTGCCTTTTCTAAAACCAAATTGGTCTTAATAATAAAACCAAATTGGGCTTAATATATAGAATTTTTCTAGAACATTTATTGTTTTTATGTATATGATTTTTTCAAAAAAAAATTGAAAAAGTTGTTACTTAGTACTCAGTTTTTAGTACTTTTTTTACTTTAGTTTACTTTTAGTTACTTTAGTACCAAGTACTTAGTTTTCTATATTATTCCTATCCTCCAATCTCCATTCTATATTATTTCTATTCTTTTTTTAAACTGTTGTTATTAATGTGTGTTGCAAACTATATAGAAAGATGCCATAATTTAGAGCAGTGTTCTTCAACCTTTGTCATCCCGCGGAACCCTTTTTTGAGAATTCTCTTTTTATGGAACCTTATGTTTAGTAGCACTTTGATTAAGGGGGGAATCGCATTACATGTTATGAACAAGGTTCGTCCCTGCATTTCTTATAAATCTCATAATAAATAAATTTGTAAAAGTCTCATAATAAATAAATTTGCATAATTGAAATGAAATTATAATCAAAAGAAAAATGTCTTTAAAAAATTAATGACTTCATTGTGCTTGTTTATGACTACATAAATTATCAATATCTGGTTGCGTCGGTGTTTTGAGCTTTGAGCAAAAAAAGCATAACTTCATGAAAACTGGATTCGTGTATGTATCTTATGAAAACTAACAAAATTGCTAATCCAGCCATATCCGTAGATTCGTCCATTTTGCAGAGTGAATCCATTTGTAGGATTTTTCAAACGACTTACTAGTTTCACTTCGCAGTAATCTGATTTATCTTCAATTCGTCATGAAATTATCGTATCAGACTGGGAATGGGACGAGGTCAATTTTGTTTGCAATTTTTTGACCGATCATGCATTTGATTAAATCTTTTATACAAGCTTTAATTAATTTTTCTGCATTCGTATGAGCTTCGCGCAAACTAACTAAATAAGATGCATTTAGAACATTATGGAGATTGTGAAGAATGTGTGTAGTGAGATATCACGTGTATTTATTTTTCGTTGAATGCGCAATTTTTAATTTTGTTGAACACTTTGCTTGGAACAAACTTGGTTTAAATTCGAACTGGTGATTCTATGTACATACTATTGTTTGAATTTTGAGTGCGGGAACACCAGCCATCGAAAACAAACACCGGTTTGATCCCGAAGTACAAAACAAAACCCTATGGTAAATCCCCAACAGATGCGCGTTGGGCAGTGGCGTCCCCTTGTAGTCCTGATAGCCTTTTTTTGCCTGGTGCAGCCAAATCGTAAGATCTGATCTTAAGCTAAGGACCAAAACCAACTAATTCTGTACAGGTTAAATACATGGAGAAGGATACCGATGGCCAAAACTTTGTTTTCTAATGTTTCTAGTGGCACTGGTTTTCCTGAGGGCTCGATCCAGCCTCCACAAACCATGAACTCGCATATTTCAACTAATTCTGAAGATTTTAATTCCATTATTCTTATAGTTATAACCATTTAAGATTTCAAAGCTAATTCGCAGCTTCGACTGTAGAAACTAAATTGAAACTAAATTAAACAAAAACATTGGGTGGTTACCCATTATTATTTATTAGGTTATTCATTAAATTTTCCTTGGATCGAAAAATAGCTTTATTTACTTGAAAATGACCTTCAACAGTCGAAACTCGAGTCCTGTAAAGTGTGTAGATTTATATAACTTCACAGTTATCTTTAAAAATGATCTAGTCAAAAATTGGAAAAAGTGAGTAACTAGACATGGACACTTTTAACTGTAGATATTTTGATGTTAAAGACTTGACCATTTTTGGCCCATGTTAGAAGGTTATGATTAGCTATGTATATTGGCTCGGACAATTTTTTCACATAAAGGTATCATCAGTTTTGGCTCCACAACCCATCATGGGCCTTGGCCTCCCCTAGATTTTTTTTTCCATTCCAATCTATTCCGGGCCTTAGTTTTCCTCGTCGTCGTAGATTCAGTCCGGTCTTTTTTCTTAAAGTTTTCGTAACGGTTTTTTTTTCTATGATGGGATTCTAGGTTAACCCCATTATTTATTCGGTTAACCAGGTTTCTTGGTTAACCCCGTTATCGGAGGGCCATCTCTCCCGCTCACGTTAGCGCTGACCTCGCCTTTCATACCGATTAGTTACCGCATCTCCGACGCATACTCAGGTTACCAGGGTTGACCACGTGGAGGTGAGAGTCGGAATTGAGTAGGAGAAGCTATGCGACAATCTCGCCCTGTGCGGTTGTCGTGTGGTGCGCATGCACTACCCTTGAACCCCTCACATAAAGGTAGCATACCGTTAAAACGACTTATCTGCTCAAGTCTCATTTTTGTCAATTTTCGACTTGATCACTTTTGGCAGTACACCCACGATATGTGACTTAAAATGTCATTATTGTAAAATAAAAGATTTATTTTTTTAATTATAGTCTAAAACTTCTTCCGTTTGGTCTTTTGGGTCGCGCTATAAACATATTCCTCAAAATTGGGTCGCGGCTAAAAAAGGTTAAGAACCACTGTTGTATAGTCTAGCATGGAAGAGTTCAGACGTGCCGGGTGAGTCAATCCGGCGCCGGGCCGACTCATTTTGTGGGGTTGCCCCCGCTGGCCGTCCGACTGGCGGGTACCGGCTCGGCTATGGTGGGCTATGGAACTGTATTCAAGCTTGCACACATGCCGGTCCGGCAGTCTACCGTCTTCACTTGTCGAGTGGGTGCACCCAATGTTTTCTTTGCTTTTTTTTCTTGCAAAGTAAGCGCCGATAAAGGTGGGCTATGGAACTGTATGGCTCGCTACACACGTACCGTGTGGATGTATCCGCCGCAGGCCCGGCACCGGGTGGAGGGGGTGGTGTTGCATAGTCTAGCATGGAGGAGTTCAGACGTGCCGCATGAGTTCATCCGGCGCCGGGCCGACTCATTTTGTCGGGTTGTCACCGGTCGGCCCCCGCTGGCCGTCCGACTGCCGGGTACCGGCTCGGCT
Organism: Phosphuga atrata; assembly: GCA_944588485.1. Lineage (NCBI taxonomy): Eukaryota > Metazoa > Arthropoda > Insecta > Coleoptera > Silphidae > Phosphuga > Phosphuga atrata. The sequence continues at coordinate 103,296,743 of OX155893.1, forward strand.
ATGGTGGGCTATGGAACTGTATTGAAGCTTGCACACATGCCGGTCCGGCAGTCTACCGTCTTCAATTGTCGAGTGGGTGCACCTAATGTTTTCTTTGAAGTCTACTTTCTACTGAAGTCAATTAAATACACTGCTCGTAGCTCAACCTCGTGGGCCACCGGGCCGGTTCCGGACAAATCCATCCGGCATGTGTGTAAGATGTCCAACCCGGTGCCGCGCCGTCGCCGGACACATCCACACGGTACGTGTGTAGCTAGCCTATTGAAGCTTGCACACATGCCAGTCCGGCAGTCTATCGTCTTCACTTGTCAAGTGTCCTTCAATTCGTAATGTCCTTCAATTTGTAATGTAATTCATAGAAAGAAGGGATGGACATTCGAAAATAATTGAAGAATTTATCATGTTCTTGTAATTTCTTAAACATTGTAAAATACAAGAGGTCTTGCTAAAAACATTAGGGTGCACCCAATGTTTTCATTGCTTTTTTTTTTCTTGCGAAGTAACCGCCGATAAAGTAACCACATACAAATAACCCTTTCGCGATCAATTTTGTAATGAAGTCAATTAAATACACTGCTTGTAGCTCGACCTCGTGGGCCACCGGGCCGGTTCCGCACAAACCCATCCGGCATGTGTGTAAGATGTCCGCCCCGTGCCGGATCGGTTCCGGTCACATCCACACGGTACGTGTATAGCTAGCCTTTAAGTTCAGATTTTTTTAGCATTGATTTGCGGAACCCCTGGATGTTTTAGTGGAACCCTAGGGTTCCATGGAACACCGGTTGAAGAACAGTGTTGAAACAAATTGATCGCGAAAGGGTTATTTGTATGTGGTTACTTTATCGGCGGTTACTTCGCAAGAAAAAAAAGCAATGAAAACATTGGGTGCACCCTAATGTTTTTAGCAAGACCTCTTGTATTTTACAATGTTTAAGAAATTACAAGAACATGATAAATTCTTCAATTATTTTCGAATGTCCATCCCTTCTTTTTAGAAAATTATTAATTATATGTGTTAATGGTTCCACTATCTCCAGAAACAAACATATTATTATAGATAAAGGAACCTCATCCACACCGGCACTCTTTTATATTTAAAGGACAGGATAATGTTTAAGACTTCCTCAGTTGCTATCGCTTCTAAAAATATTGTTTTATTTACGCTCTTAATTTTATCTTTATACTAAATATTCGTTATTTGTATTGATAAGTTTTGTGAATTTTCATTGTAATAGTTATTTAAATTGTTAGCTGCTAACTGAGGACCATAATGGTTTATTTATTTGTTGTTACATTCGCCATACATGTTATTTGTTTTATTACATCCTATGTATTCTTCGTTTGTTTATCTGATTCTAGTAGTTTTTTTTTTCTTCTAATTGTTTCCTTTTTTGAGAAGAATGCTATCTATATCGTCTACGTATCCTAATGTAGAAAGTCATATATTTTAGTTCGAATGGGATATAATTTGAAAAATTTCAACTTCTCTTTTTGCCCTAGTTATTTCAGAATTTTTTAAGCTAAACCTATAGCTTCTTTGTCGTATTTATGCTTCTACATTTTCTGGGATAACAATGGTTGAAATTTCGCATAAATATATTCATAAATAACCTCCACTGGGTTAATATCCACTGGAGTATGTATATACAAAATCTAGAAGACGTATTGACGTCTTCTAGATTTTATGTATACATTTCCATCCATTGATGTTCTTATAAGTATGTTTTTCTTTTTGTCTATGTTTTTGCATATTTTCTTGGCTGAATTTTCGAGCAAATATGCATCAATTTTCTTGGAAAAATATAATATTTTGTGCGCTATAGTCCAATATGTCCAATATGGTCCTGTCTTCAGTTCTAACGACAAATGACATATCTGTTTTGCCCGCAATATTGTCAATACATGATCCGCTGCTTGGATGACTAGGCTCTTTCGTAATTGATCAATCAATAATAATTGATCTACGTGTTTGAGGAGCACTGTAGATTCCTATAATAATGGCTTTATTTTTGATTATATTTGTTTCGATTGCTGTGATTTCGAATAGATTCTTTTTTTGGTTAAATAGTTTGATTTTTCCATGCGATTGAGAACTCTATTGTTGGTGACTTTGTTCAGCCAACCATGGGCATAGCCAGGATTTAGTTTCGGAGGGAGGTTTAAGACCAGGCTTTGAGCCCGTGTTTTAACCCCCAAATCCCCTCCCCCCCTGGCTACGTCCATGCACCCAACTGATCTTTAGTAATCGTCGGTACAACCACATTTCGAATGATTCGAGGCGTTTAAGCATTACTTCCGTGAATGTCCATGCCCCCATCCATACAAGAGAACTGGAAACACATAGCAGCGTGCCATTTCATTCTTAATTTTAATGTTAATCACCCTTTTTTCATTTTTATAAAGGCGGCCCTGTCTTTTTCTATTCTGGTTTTGATCTCGATGCTCGGGTCCCATTGATCGTTGATGTTGCTATCCAGATACACCAATTTATCCACCCTTTCTAGATGTGCGCCCTCGACCATGATACCATTACCTCGTGATTTACTACTGACCATATATTTTATTTTGTTGGCATTGAGTTTTAAGCCAAATTGAGTACAGGTGTCGGAGATCTTATTCATTAGATTTTATAGATCTTCTTCGTTGTTCGTTAAAATTAGTGTATCGTCTGCGAATCTTATATTATTAACATTAACTCCATTTATATTGATTCCTTCAGCTGTCTGGTGTCAGTACAAATTGGCAATCAGTCGAATACCTTTGCCATCTATTCCAGTCGTCTTTAAAATTTAAACATTCATAGGTGGGCATTAACTCGTTAATCCGTTAATCGTCAATTAACGAAGTTAACAGAATGTTTAACTTTTAAGTTAACTCAATAAAACAAATAACGCTCTTGTTAACTTCCGTTAAATTGAACTTCCGTTAACTTTAGTCTGTTACATTGGTTGTTTGTTGGCATGTTGTCATTTTTTGTTTGAATTACGCGCCACGCGGGCACAGCGACGCGGCGCGGTAACTCAAAAAAAAGTTCTCGGACAACCATTTCAGTGTTGTCTAAATACATACGTTACGTTATTTCTGCAGAAGATGGAGACTCCTCCATGTGACCCTTCTGCCATGCAAATATTTGAGGCTAATTGAAAGTTCTGAATTTTGTGAGGTTTTTAACCTCAATAATTGTTTTTAACCTTTTAATTGTTTAATCCCCTTTTTTCCAATGCTCTGTGATAATCATATACTGACATTGTTGATTTTGTTGAAGCATATATTCAATTCTATTAACAGAATTTCCAAGTGAGTGGGCATTTTAGTTTATGGCGCTAATTTGTTGTTTATTATTTTCGATTGGGATGTGGACTTTGAGATATCGTTTTCATTATGGTTTTTGTTTCCTTTTTCTCAAATTTAAAAAATAACGATTTACGCAGGTTTTTTGGCCAAAATTTTTCATATGGACAGGGATTTTTAATGAAGAATATTCCTCGGGGTATTTTGACACAAATTTTTCGTAGAAAACTCTATTTATTTTCATTGTAGATAGAAAATTTACAACGTCCGATTCATTTAAATTTGGCTCTAATCGATATACGTGAAGATCTTAAGATTTTTGATGTTTTTATTATCTTTATTCCGCACATTTTCAACATTACTGTTTTTAATTGCCCCTTCCTCGATTTCTTGTTCCTCCTACGAGTTAAATTTCTTGATAGTCTTTCAGCTATTTTTTGTGAGTTTAGAGATATTGGCTGGATTTTCTATTTTATTTGTAACATTGATTTTATTTTCAATAGTAGGTTCTTTACGTTCAATTAATTTATTTAATTGACTTTCTGTTTCCATCTGATTTTCAGCCAATTTTGCATTTTCTTGTTTAAAGATATTTATTTCTTCACACAAAGTGACTATTTGTTCTTTTAGAGGTATTATCTCTTCTTTTATAATACTAGTGATTATAGTTTTATAATTCCCAGATAAATATGAGATAAATTGACCCATATATCATTGGAGGGAACATTTGATCTAAATTCTCTAGCCATATTACTATTAACTTAATATTTAACTTAAATATTTAAATTTGAACTTTGTTCAAAAACTGGTGATAGTTTGACTGTTACGATTCGCAAATTGCGTTCAATGTTTCAACTGTGAAGTTCAGGAGACTGGGTCGATTACTGATGTCAAAATAGCGATACGTGTTCGTCCAGGTCGTTTAGCCAAAAATATTACGGCTCAATGTGGTCGGAGATCTCAAAAATCAGGCCAAAATTTAAACAATATAAGTGTGGTAAAAACATAGTGAATTTTTCAATTCACTGTAAATATGAATTACCACGTAGTAAGTAACTGTCGCAAGCATCTTATTCATAAACAATAAAGTAATTTTAGGACTACCAAGTTTAGGACTATTGTTCATGGAAGCGAAGCTGTGCTGATGAGAGATAAATCTCGAAAGGCATATTTACTTAAGGTATCGGAAAGAAATGATCTTAAAAACAATGTAATTTTTATGGTTTTTTGTTGAGTGCCACGAAGGTGGACTGAAAGCTATAAAATAACTGACAAATTTCACACGAGATTTGTTTTTGGTAGTCCTAAAAAGACTCATTAGTATTATAGAGCTCCGGAAACGTTGAGTATATTTATATATTCAAGCTTTGTTCCGTCTTTATTAAGTTTATCTGATTATCTATAATGTTGTATGGTTTTACCAATTCAAAATAAAGTAATTTTTAATTTTGTGATGGGTAAAGTTTTTTTTATGAGCTTTTGATATGAGGGCTAAAAAGGCACTCGTGATTCTGTTGCGTTTTTGGAAGACGATTTAAACAAAAATGTTTATGTGTTCTTGCCATTTGCCTTTATAATTAAGATTTTTGCAAAATTTAAATTCGTGAGCTTAATACCACTAACACTTTCTAGCGTTCGTCTCATTTTTCTTCTTTATTCAGCCTGTCTCGTCCACTGCTGGACATAGGCCTCTCTTAACATCTTCCATCTACTTCTATCTTGTGCTTCTTGCATCCAGTTGGTGGCGATGCGTTTCACATCGTCTGTCCATCGGGTGGGTGGGCGTCCTCTACTTATGTATGCCTCCTGTCTAGGTCGCCATTCCAGGATCTTTTTGGTCCATCTGTTGTTTGGGATCCTTGCGACATGCTTGGACCAGTTCCATTTTAGTTTGGTTATTACTTCAATTGCATCGCTAACCCCAGATCACTGTCTTAGTACTTCATTCCGCACTTTACCTCGCAATGTAATTCCGAGCATGGAACGTTCCATGGCTCGTTGCGCCACTCTGATCTTTTGGACGGACTTTTGTGTGAGTGTTAGAGTCTCCGCTCCGTAGGTTAAGACTGGTAGGATGCACTGGTCAAACACCTTACGTTTTAGGCAGTTGGGGATGTCGGATTTCAAAATGTGTTTTAGTTTCCCGTAGGCTGCCCACGTTAGTCATTGCCTCCTTCCAATCTCATGTGTCTGGTTGTCTCTGCCGATTTTAATCTCGTGGCCTAGATACTTGTATGAGGTGACTTGCCGGATCTCAATCCCTTCCATTATAAAGTTTCGGGAAGGTACTAGGTTGGTCATAAATTCCGTTTTCGAGATGTTTATTTTAAGGCCGACTTTTCGTGATTGTTCTGCCAGCTTCTTAAGCATTTTCTCAGTCTTATCTAGGCTATCCGAAATTAGCACAATGTCGTCTGCGAACCGTAGATGGTTGAGGTTTTCGCCATTGATGTTTATGCCCATATCTTCTAGTTCTATGGTCATGTACTCCATGAGGTTTGTAAATAGTTTAGGCGAGATGGTGTCACCTTGTCGAACGCCGCGTTGAATCTGTCCGTTTTTTCGTGTAGTTTAACGCATGCGGTAGCATTTTTGTATATGTGCTGTAGAGTCTCCGAGTACCTATGGTCTATTCGGCAATTCGCCAGTGTCTTAAACATCTCATTGTGGTTGATAGAGTCAAATGCCTTCTCGTAGTCCACGAAGGCAAGGACGAGTGGCTTGTTGTATTCGACATTTCTCTATTACGGTTTTGATGGTTTGCAGGTGGATCGTTCGTTCCGTATCCGGCTCTGAATCCTGCTTGTTCAGGCGGTTGATAAAGGTCAAGTTTGGTTGTGAGGCGTCTAGTTATGATTTTGGTGAAGAGTTTATAGAGGTGCGATAGCAGGCTTATTGGCCTGTAGTTTTTTAGGTCAGCCGTGTTTCCCTTTTTGTGTATAATAACAATGATTGCATTGTCCATGCTGTTGGTGTTATTCCTTCCGTGAGACATCTGTTGAATAAACTCTTCCTTAATCTGTTCGATCGCAATATCATCCTCCCCGGGCGCCTTGTTATTTTTCATTTCCGTGATTGATTTTGAGATTTCCTCTTGGGTTATCTCCGGTAGATCTTCTGATCCTTGGTTTAAAATTTTGGGGATGGTACGGGTATATTCCGGCTCTGGTGTTTCTTGAGCGCTATAGAGATTTGAATAGAAGCGTTTTACGATTTCCAGGATCTCTTCTTTGTTCCTGATAGTTTGCCCGTTTTGGTCCTCGAGTTTGGTAATTTCTGCTTTTCCAGGTGTTATTTTCTGTCTCAGTACTTTCATGCTTTTGTTCTCTTCGATAGTCTTTGCTATCCGTGTTTTGTTATAGTTTCTAATATCTTTCCTTGCGGCCTTTGATATTTCTTTATTTAGTGTTCTCAGCTGGTCTGTATGTAGTAGGAGCTTTGGTAGTTTTTCTCGCCTTTGTTTCATAAGTTGTCGTGTGTTTGCTGATAGTTTCCCTTCTTCCCTGTTCAGTCTCGTACCATTGATCTGTTTTGCCTCTTGTATCGATGTTACGATTTCATTGCTCAAGGTTTCTATACTCATTTCCTCGATGTTACCGTGTCCTAGTCGTTCTGCTATGGATTTCTTGTATTACCCGTTATTGTTCACTGTAGTTTGTTCTTTGCTCTTTGATGTTGCAAGCAGTCTTCTCTCCTTTTTCAATCGTAGCACAACTTTTGCTCTTAGCATCCTGTGGTCGCTTCCCACTGACACCCGGTTGAGTATTGTGACATCCTGTACGATTTGTTTTTTATCCGTGATGATGAAATCTATTTCGTTTCGTGTATTTCCGTCAGGGCTCGCCCAGGTCCATTTCCGGTGTTCGGCTTTCTTAAAAAATCGTCTCATTGCGGGTAATAATTTTCTCACCCGCGTACAGATCAGCGAGAAGTCTAAAGGCTCGCGTACACCTAATCCGTCATCGGCCGTAGTTTGGTCAGGCGACAACGGCCGAACTCGGACGATTGAATGAAACACTTTTAAAAGAAAGAGAGCGCGTACACAAACACGACGGTCGTGCGATCGTCCGGTGACGCCCGAAAACGGCCGATGCACCGTCGAGTCCGAACTTGTTGGGAATTCTCGTCAGTCTGCCGGCGTCTACAGTGCAAATTGAGAGTATAAGAAAGAGAGTGCGTACACAAACACAACCGTCATCGTCGGACAATGACGGTCGTGTTTGTGTACGCGCTCCTTTTCTTTTGCGGCTCGCGTCCACCAAAACCGATTTTGTCGGCTGATGGCGGATGGAACTACTCGAACGTGTATGTGCTTACACTGCAACCGTTTTACCACTTGTGGCGATATCGATTATTGTAACTTTTTGGATGTTTATCCCACAGGGTTGGTTTATTTTAAACACAACTAATTAATTTTTCTCTATCCATAGTCGTTTAAGTAGATAACAACAAAATTTAACTATAAATACGCTCAATTTGCACTGTAGACGCCGGCAGACTGGCGAGAAATCCCAACAAGTTCGGACTCGACGGTTGATAGGCCGTTTTCGGGTGTCATCGGACGCTGACGGTCGTGTTTGTGTACGCGCTCTCTTTCGTTTATAAGTGATTGATTCAATCGTCCGAGTTCGGCCGTCGTCGACCGAGCAAACTGCGGTCGATGACGGATAGGGTGTAGGTACGCAAGTCGGTCGGGCAGCGTGTGGTACCGCGTTCTGCTTTACAGCACTCCTCGAGCACCAAGTAAAAAATTCAAAAACTTCCTGAAAAATGGTCTTTCTCGCGAATACGATAATGCCAACTTGTTATCGCAATAATTATTGTGTGCACTCAATTTAAATATGCCTATAAATAATTTGACCGATAACGGCTGTAATCACCCATAACGGCTGCAAAAAACTTTCAATTTCAATTGCAATTAACTGTTTAACTAACAATGTTAAGTCATTTTTATTAGGGTTCCGTACCGAAAACGGAACTTTTATAGGATCACTTTGTTGTCCGTCTGTCTGTCTGTCTGTCCGTCCGTCTGTACGTCCGTCTGTCAGTCTGTCTGTCTGTCAAGACCATTTTTCTCAGGAACGCGTAGAGGTAACAAGTTGAAATTTGTATCAAATACTTGGGTCTGCGGTCTCTTTCAGCTGTGAAAAAAACCAAACTTGTAAGTCAACGCGATCAAAAGATATGACCGTTTATGTCGCATATTTTGCGATTTCACAAGGGAATCAAAACCTATAGGAAAATAAAACCTAAGGAAAAATCTGAAAACCGTAAATATGTAGTTTAATTACAAGAAAAATGTGAATTTACTATTAGAAACTTATGAAAATACACTAATGTGTTGCATGGTATTGCCAGGCACCAGAAGTTAGGTCCTCCTCCTCATATATTTTTTGGTAGTCAATTGCCCAAAAGCAGTCAATTGAATAACTGAATGTTAAGAGTATCGAAATAGATCTAGAAATATATTTTTGTATTTATTACTTTATATTAGATCTAGAAATAGTTACATCTTAATATAAGTTAGTGAATAAGTGTAAAACTAAAAAAAAAAATTTTTTTTTTAAGTTTAAAAATATTCGCGTTATTTAAAAAAATAAAAATAGTTTGATTTTAATATAAGTTAGTGAATAAGTGTAATACTAAAGTAAAGTTTAATCATAATCGTCTGTTCGTTTTCTTTTTATAAGTTTAAAAATAATCGCGTAATTCAGTTAATTCATAATGTAAGTTACTGAATAAGGGTAATAGTAAAATAAAGATTTATCATAATCGATTTATTATAATCGTCATTCGCTTTCTTTTGGTAACTTTTTAAATATTTTAGTTTTGGCTTGGAATTTGAAATAGGTCTCTCGTCAAGAATTTCATATAATATAAGTAAGAAAGATTTCGTGTTTAAGTACCTAACTAACTACTCAGTGACCTCTTGTATCTAGGATAAAACGAGACGCGCACGAGCATGGTGACGCGGGGCAAGTACAAGGGCGGGAGGTCGGCCCAGGTCGGGCCTTTTGTAGTGAGCGGCAGAAATACGAAATTTTGTTTTGCGTTCAATAACTTCGTACTCCTGCATATCCTTACTTACTCAATAAATTATGGCTACAGTTCATTTAACCGTTAACGACAACATTATCGTACACGATGTAATATTTATGCAAGGCGATGGCAGTTGCTTGTTTCATGCTATAGCTTTTTCAATTTATAATTCAACCAATTTTGGACAAACACAGCTTTTGAGAGCTACAGTAGTTAACTATATATATATGATAATTGGGACGAGTTTTGTTTGTTTATTAGCAACGCCTTAACAAGTTAACTGCATGTACTTGCTACGTCCTCTACAAAAAAAAAAATACCTTACTTACAAGTTTGTACGGAACCCTCGGTGCGCGAGTCATAACTCGCACTTGGCCGGTTTTTTTTTATTGTAAATCGATAGCTCAAAATTTACTGGAATACTATCACTATAAGAACCAAAAGTTATGAATGTAGTTTTATCTAAATTTATTAACAGATAGTTATCAAAAAACCATTTCCCTATTTTGTCTAAGTAACTATTAATTTTATGTTGAACATCAGGCCAAGATTTACCAACACACTTTACAACTATATCATCTACATATGCAGCTATCGAGTTTGCGGGTAGGATTTTAAAAATATCATTTAAGTATAGAATGAACAGTAGCGGACCTAGGATTGTTCCCTGCGGAACACCAATTTCTACCTTTCTTTTCCTAATCTTTACTTTATTAATTCTTACGTCCTGAAGCCTATTTGTCAAATAGTTTTCAAATAGATCAAAAGCAACACCTCTAATGCCGTACTTATACAATTTTTCCATTAATATTTTATGGTATACCGTGTCAAAGGCTAAGTCTAAGAAAGCAACTACCGTAGGGTTGTTGTTATCCATATTTGAATATATAAACTCAGATATAGATCATCCTTTGTGCCCTTGTTTTTGAGCAAACCAAATTGTTCCTCAGTAATGATTTTATATTCAGTGATAAAATTATAGAGCCTTTTGTGAATGATTTTTTCAAAAACTTTCGCGATGTTAGATATAAGGGAAATAGGACGATAGTTTGTTGCATGATCATCACCCGCTTTAAAAAAGGGAATAATTTCCACACATTTTAATTCATTTGGCCCCCTCAAAATACCCCTCAACATACAGTTATTGAATATATACTCAAGCGGTTTACTAGTATAATGATAATAGTAGAAAGTGATGGTATTAACCACAAGAATTGAAATTTTGCAAAAATCTCTGGCAAATGGCAAGAACACATAAATAAACATGTGTAATGATTAATAACTTTAAGTACTTTAGAATTTATGCCATCTGCCTCTCCTGCTTTGTCTTTTAGGTTTGTTATAATTTCTTCTATTGTTAAAAAGTATTTAAAAAATGGTGAAAGTTTGACAGTTACGATTCGCAAATTGCGTCCCATGTTTCAACTGTGAAGAGAGTGTTCACAAAATTTCAGGAGGCTGGGTCAAACCGTCGATACATGTTTGTCCAGGTCGTTCAGCAAAAAATATTACGGCTCACAGAGATCGCAAATTCCAAAAAGCAACCCAAAATTTAAACAATAAAGTAATTTTTAATTTTGTAATGGGTAAAGTAGAGTTATGTGCTTTTGATCATCATCATCAATTAGCCTATCGTAGTCCACTGCTGGACGTAGGCCTCCCGTGACTGCTTCCACATCTGTCGGTCTTGCGCTGCTTGCATCCAATGTGTATGGATACGCAGCGCCGTCGTTTGGATTTTGAGGCCCCGGGAATATATATTGAGGTGGGGCCCCCAGTAAATAAAAAAAAGTGAATAAACAAATAAATTCTTTAATTTTTAATACATACAAGAAAGGAACATATCTATAGAAGAAATATAATATTATAATATATTAATATAAAAGATAAACAAAATTGAACTTTATTTTCCTTGCTTTAATTTTAACAAAATGGGGGGGGGGTCCCAAAATGGGGGGGGGGGGGGCACAGCCTCTGTGGGGGTCCCCTAGCCCGTGGGCCCCGGGCCTTCGCCCGATTGACCGACGCTAGCGACGCTACTGTGGATACGTTTAATATAAACGGACCATCTTGCAGGTGGGCGTCCTCTGCTTCGGAGAGCTTCATGTCTTGATCTCCATTCATTCATTAGTCCTTAATACTCGCAATGTGCCCTGCCCAGTTCCACTTCAAGGTTGTTATTCGTTTTATTACATCTGTTACTCCCGATCTTCTCCGGATTTCGGTGTTAGAGACTCGGTCTCCAAGGGATAATCCCAACATGGATCTCTCCATTTCATGTTGTGTTACCTTGATCTTATTGATAACCTTCTTTGTTAGTGTTGATGTCTCTGCACCGTATGTTAAGACGGGGAGGACGCATCCAAGACTCTACGTTTCAAACAGGTTGGTAAGTTTGACTTAAGTATATGTTTCAGTTTCCCATATGCAGCCCAAGCTAATCCTATTCGTCTTGGTATTTCACACGTTTGGTTATCTCTGTGGTGTATGCGGATTTCATGCCCTAGGTATTTATATGAGGTGGTCTCTTTGACTTCGACTCCATCTACGTGCTTCTATGTGCTTTTGATATGAGTGATAAAAAGGCTCTCGTGATTCTGTTGCGTTTTTGTCAAGACGAGCAATTTAAAGAAAAATGTTTATGTGTTCTTGCCATTTGCCATTGCAATTAAGATTTTAGCAAAATTTCAATTCGTGAGCTTAATACCAACACTTTCTTAATAGCTTAATACCAACTTAATACCAACAATTTATTCCGATCGCCCGCGTGCAGATCAGCGAGAAGTCTAAGCCGCTCGGTCGGGCGGCGTGGGGAGTCCTGTGAAGTTAGCAACCGAATTTATAAAAATATAATATTACATCGGAGTTCCCGGTAGATATGAAATAGTTCTAGAGAACTTACAATTTATTATTTAAATTTATATTTTATATACCGATTAACCAACCGCGGGATTATCAAGAATATATTGTATTTAATTTTTATGTCAAAATATTCAAATTTTATTGTCAAAATTAGAAAATTTTAAATTTATATTTGTCATTGTTCGACATATATTTGCCAGGTAAGGTATATATGTAAAATTTTATATTTTTAAACAAATTATCTAACAAATGAATTTTCTTAAAAAATCTAAATATTTCATTGTCCAAAAAGACAAATTTATAAAAAGAAAAGTCAAAATTTATTGTCAAAATTTCCATGACAAAATCATTTTTTAAACAATTGTTTTTTAATGTCAAAACAACAAATATGAATGTCAAACAGAGAAGTCAAAAAGAGAAGCAAAATCAATTTTTAAACAATTGTTTTTAAATGACAAAATAACAAATATTAATGTCAAAACGAGAAACTTCTATGCCAGAATTATTTTTTGAACAATTGTTTTCGAATGTCAAAAAAACAAATATTAATGTCAAAAAGTGATATTTTTGTTAAAATTATTTTTTAAACAATTGTTTTTAATGTCAAAACAACAAATATTAATGACAAAAAGTGAAATTTCTGTCAATTTTCTATTATCAAAATGAAACATTTTATGACACAAAGATTTAATCTAACACAAAGTTAAAATTTATTCTGACCCACAGTTTTTCTGTACAGTTTTTAAAATTTTATTCTGTAAAAAGTCAATTCGGTAGTTATTTTATGTCAAACAATTATTTATAATGTCAAAGTCAAAACGTCAAAAAATAACTTTTTTAAAACGAGCACATTAATAAATTCATTATTGTATGTAAAGGATGGCATTATTATAATCGTGTGTAAAAGTAACCATTAACCAAAGTAACCAAAGTTTCATTATTAAACGATTTCTGTTTGTTGTTACTATGGCAACAACTCGCGTCACTAAACAAAAAACAGACGAATTCTGTCCAAATTTTGTCAACCAAAGGTAAACTCAATTATCAAGCTGGAGTTGTTAACTCGTACAAAACTTCTTCAGCCAACGTGTTAATTAATAAAATATTTTCAACTTTTCCGACTCAAAAAATGTTTTTTTTTAAATTTTTTTTTCAGCTTTTTTCTTGCAATTTCAAGGTTTTTTCTTGTAATCGTCATTTTAACTATCTGAAACACTTACTTCGCAAAATTAAGCGAAAAAAATGGAAAATACCAACATTGAGCTAGCAACCACTTTTGAGAAAAACTGTGCGTTTTTTACATATTCCTGTACGTCGACCATAGTTCTGGAGTACTTGATCAATTTTGCAAAAAGTTCTGCAAAAATTGACATTTTGCCAAAAAAAAAATGAATTTTGAAAATTGCAAAAACAGTTCTATTCGTGGATCTGAATAGCAGCCAAAGAGTTCTATCGAAAATCCTTATAACATTTTTCTTTAAAATTAAATATTAGAAAGATATGCCAGATTTTTTTTTTTACTCTTTGCTTCGTCGCAGCGCACAGTGGTCTGAATCTGAATCAAAAATCGAAAAAAACATAGTCACCGAATGGGTTTATTTCTAAAGAATCTTGTAAAGGATACTTTGGTGTGTGTTATTCTAAAAGAAATGTGGGGACATCTTTTTTGCCTGAGACCCCACGCTCGTTCAAAGTTACCCTTGTCGACATAGCGCGAGCACGTGTAGCGGCTCCGAAATATAATTGTTTATTCAAGTGCGTGTAACTTTTTGCTAGAGTATCCTTTTTAATTTCTGTTTGATGGAGGGTGTTAAGGAAGGTATGTGGAATTTTTACATATTTAACGTTTTCATTAATTTATACTCGCGTGTATTAGAAATCATGTCAAAGAAGTCTCTACATAATGGTTTTTCTAGTAAAAAAATTCCGTAAATTAGCAAAAAAGTTATCACCGCAGCGGGACTGAAGAAGCTGAGATATAAAACATATAGATTACGATGTTTTGTAATAGAATCTTCAAGAAAATTCTGCCAATATCTGCCCGTGTACGTTTGAGATTATAAATACGAAGCGCCGACCGGTATGGCGACGCGCCGGCCAAATTCTTTCTTAGTTTAGGATCTACGCAGACAGTGTTGGAGTGCAAATACCCTTATATACATATTTAGATGATTTTCTTCTTTCATGTGCCTTGTCCGGTCTTCCTGACGTTGGCGATCACCATGACAAAAGCTGTACGGTCCTCCGCCAAGCGAAAGAGTTCACCAGCCCTTCTTTTGCCGGTCCAGTCCCGTATATTTCTGAGCCACGACTGTTGCTTTCTTCCAACTCCACGGCGCCCCTCAATCTTGCCCTTTAGTATGAGCTGTAATAGACGATATTTATCACCTCTCAAAATATGTCCAAGATATGATGTCTTTCGGCATTTTACGGTTGTCAAAAGCTGCCTTTCGATGTTTGCTCTTCGTAGTACATTCTCGTTTGTAACATGTTGTGTCCACGGAATACGAAGCATTCTTCTGTGAAGCCACATTTCGAATGCCTCCAGTTGGTTCATTGAGATGATATTCCAAGCAATTTTCAAAAAAGTGGCTCTTGGATCCGCCATTTTGAATTTTTTAATTAATCAATGAAATTCACATTCAGTGAACTCGAAAACACTTATATACCAATCTGTATGAAATTTTGATCAATTTTTAATGAAGTAGCCGGCCATATTGGATCCGCCCTCTTGAATTTTAAAATCATACCATGAAATTCGTTATTAGTGACCTCGAAAACCCTTATATACCAATTTATATGAAATTCCGATCAAATTTTACTGAAGTACTTACTAGGCCATATTGGATCCCCCATTTTGAATTTTAATATTATATAATGAAATTCGTATTCAGTGACCTCGAAAACCCTTATATACCTATTTATATGAAATTCCGATCAAACTTTATTGAAGTACCTACTCGGCCATATTGGATCCGCCATTTTGAATTTTAAAATTATACTATGAAATTCGTAATCAGCGGCCTGGAACACCCTTATATACCAATTCACGTTTAAATCTGAAACTTCTTTCTTGTTTTGGCCAACTTTCTTGAAATTCAGACCACTGTGCAGCGGAGAAGTCTATTTTTTCGCATATATTTCGAATTTTTAACTTTACAGAAAAAAGTTATAAGGATTTTCGATAGAACTGTAAACGTTCTATCGGGAACAGCAAACAAAACTCCTGGGCAATTTTTTTTTTAATTTTCATTCAAAATAATGGGTCCCTCATTATTGCAAATATCTTTTGAACTAAGATTTTGATCAAGAAATTATAAAGGGATCTTCTATAGAACTCTTAGGGTGCTATTCAGATCCACGAATAGAACTGTGTTTGCAAATTTCAATTTTTTTTGCAAAATGTCAATTTTTGCAAAACTTTTTGCAAAATTGATCAAGTACTCCAGAACTATGGTCGAGGTGCAGGAATATGTAAAAAAGGCACAGTTTTTCACAAAAGTGGTTGATAGCTCAATTTTGGTATTTTCCATTTTTTTCGCAAAATCTTCAAAACTATTGAAATTTTGTAGAAAGTACTTTTGAACTATTTCATCTAGCTAATAGGTTAGGTTAAATCTAACCTAATCTAATCTACCGGGAAATTCGATGTAATATTATATTTTTGCAAATTCGGTTGCTAACTTCAGAGTGCGTGGGGCACTGCGTCCCGCTCCACAGCACCCTTCGAGCAAATTCAATAACTTCCTTAAAAATGGTCATTCTCGCGAATACGATAATGCCAACAGTTACCGAAACAATTATTGTGTGCACTCAATTTAAATATGCCTATAAATAATTTGACCGATAACGGCTATAATCACCCATAACGGCTGCAAGAAACAAAATTTCAATTGCAATTAACTGTTTAACTAACAATGTTAGGTCATTTTTACATAGGAACTGTTTATAGAGAACATTGTGATGCACAATTTTTGTCGGAAACATTTTTCGATAAAACGCACTCAAAGAAAAATGATGAAAAAAAACGATTTTTTTTTTAATTATTCTTCTTCTTTTCGTGGTAATACAGTTCCACTGGGCCTTGGCCTCCTTCAATTTCTGCATCCAAATCAGTCTGTTGCTGGACGCCGCACACTGGGACGGATTACGAATTTACGGCGACTAAAATAGAATTTTACAATGTCTCACAATTAAGCAAAACCACTTAACAATGTATTGTTAGATAACCCATTCATAATATTATAAACAAATAAATGCGAAAAACCAATTCCATTGGTTGTGGGAACGTGTTAAACATTGCTCTTGTACCTTAGGTTCTAAAAAGGAATTAGTTGCGCAGGATTTTAATAAAGTAATTACGTCTGTTTTGTGTTTGTGAACTTTTTAAATATGGAGAATATAGCATTAAATATTTATTTACGTGTAATAATATCAAATTTCTAGAAAGTTTTAATCAATACGGTTAACAAAAAAGTTTTGCTAACGACTATCGTAAATTAAAATTTTTTTGTAATAAACTGCAATAAATTGATTTTTAAAAAAAGTTCCGCATAGTTCCGTTAAATTAAATATTTTGTAATAGAAAACAAACATTGACAATTCTAGAAAAGCAAAAATCCCGTCCACATCGTTCCACCTTACTGAGAATTACACTCGGTTTTTTTCCAGGTAGTCGTGATGACCATCATTTGCAAGAGAGAACGTTGAATAGAATGAACCATTTTTTGTATTAAGAGATGAAAGTTTTTCTTGCGTTAAAGTGTAATAAAAGTGTAAGTTTTCTGCGTTAAAGTGTAATGAACGATTAGTACAATACGTGTTGGATAAGTTTTGTGTCAACGACGGTTGTGAATTTGTAAAAAAATGTTGCACTTTTGTTATATAAAAAAATATATTTTTTCCACTTAAGTTTGCATTTTTAATTAATCATGTACATCTAATATAGACTAATTTTATATTAGAATCATCAGAATGTCATCATAAGGTGATATGTGAGACAAAAAATTGAAATGAACTGGTTTTATTTTTGTCGCCGTAAATTCGTAATCTGTCCCAGTATCCTCGATATTGTCCTTCCATCTGGTTTTCGGTCGCCCTCCACCCCTCCACTCTTCGAGTTGGCCCCTTGCTATACTAGTTGATACTCGTTTATCGTCCATTCTCTGTTCTTTCTCGATTTTAATGAATTCTTTCAATTCAAAGTTGTACTGTATCCTCCACCATTCTTCTCCTTGGTGCGGTCCGCATATTTTCCTCAGTACCCTCCTCTCGAATACATTTAGCATATCTTCGGCTCTCCTTGTTAGGGTCCAGGTTTCGAACCCGTAAGTTACAATGGGTCGTATTAATGTTTTGTATAACTCTTTGTTTGTCTCTCAACCAGCGTGGATTTGAGTGTTTTTTGGCAGCGAGAATAGTGCTTCACTTCCTTTCGATAATCTAAGCCGAATTTCTTGGTTTATGTCTTTGTGTTGTCGGTCTTGCTTCCAAGATAGATACATTCTGGTACTACTTGTACTTGTGTCTTCTCCGATGGTCTAGTTTGAGCTGGGTCTTCCTAGTGTCTTGGAGTACATTGCTTTTGTTTTTTTACGAATTTATTTCTAGTCCTATTTCTCGTGCTTTCTCTTTCAGTTTTAAGGTTCCTTCAGACCGGCACGGAGCGGTTGGGTCATCAAATTTCCGCAGGGAAAAATTCGCTAGCGGCGTGCGCGGCAGCGAAATGGCAATGCTCAAATCCAAACGCGATTTATACGTGTATAGGCGCGGCAGCGAAAAATTCGCAGCGGCACGGCAGCGAAATGGCAATGCCCAAATCAAAACGCGATTTTTACGTGTATAGTAGTCATGATTTCCTAAGAGGAAGAAGTTCTGCTATTATTAGTATTGACCACAGAAGAAGAAAATCGGTCAGTTTGTTATTTTTTATTTGTTTTTCATTTCTAAAACTCATTTAAGAAATATAAGAAAAAGAACATAAGTTCATAAAATCTTAATTTTCAACATTTTCCTCCAATTCTAATGCTATTTGCTTACAAATTTTGTCCTTTTCCTTACGTTTTTACAGTTTTCATCATCCAGGTCATACTTCTTCTTCTTCTTTCGAATAGGCCTACTTTGGACCATGCTTGCTCAACTGTTGGGCTTTCACCTTTGCCCAGTATTGTCGCATCTTCTGCCGGTGTAACTCCTTTCTCTCTTCTGTCCAGGGGGTACCTTTCCTTCGAGGTTTGTGCTGAAATGCACTAACTTCCTTCAGGGTGCGTCTCACAGACTGATAGGTCATATAATTATAGGTCATACAATATAGAAAATAATATAGAAAATTTTATAAATCCTCAATCAACTTCTCTGTAATCGCCATTTCAAAACACAGCGGCAGCGAAACTAACCGTGCATGCAGTTCTTGTCGTGCAACGTTGTACAACCGCGGCTTTGGAAAACGCGCCAGTTGATTTGAACATGTACATAAGCCGCCACGTCAATCGATCCTCCGCGATAACGCACCGATCGCGGAAGCGAAACTTCCGCACCGGTCTGTGAGCTCCTTTACATTGTTCTCTTTCACTGCTCTCTCTGATCTTCCTACTATATTTGTGTTGTCGGTTTATGCGAATAAATTTAAATTTTAATAATTTTAAATTGCTAAAAAATAAGAAGGATTTTTAGGAAAACTTGAGGACATGTTGTTGTAGGTCCAAAAATCTATATTAAAATGGCGCTGTTCTTGTGTCTCATATAGGTCTCATATCTATTGTAACTGGACTCGAGCGAATACATGAACGCAAGCGAATACCTACATAGCACGCGGCCTGCGGCTTATGCAATGTCGATTTCTACGTATTTTGAAACCTCGCCGCAAGCTCCGGCTCCCTCAGGTCATATGTCAGAAACGCTACGCGTGGTGTTTGTATATTTGGAAAGAACTGAAATCTTTGAAGTTGAGAAACCGCCGCTCGGAGTGTAAATGGCATCACATCAATCAATTAACATCGCATAATTTTGTGTCAATGCGATGACATAAAACAAATCCATCAATTTCTTTGACCTTCTCACACGAAATCATCGCACAATCTTCACACAAAAATAACAATACACTTTTCAATCTAACCCACTCACAAACCCACTCACACTGACACCACAATACATGCAAGTTGTTTTCACTCTTTTACACACAAATTATCAGCATGTAAATCTATGATTCATAGACTTATCAATACTGTATTTATACAGTGGGCAAAGACAATTTTAATTTTGAGAAAAACAAAATTATTACAATAGCTGTAAATAATGGTTATTCGACAAACAAGGTCGCTGAAATTTTAACTAAATATCTAAACGAGATAAAATACTTTTTCGTCTCCTGAATTGTAAAGCTTGACGTATACACGATCTCAAAGCTGATCGTGTATACGTCAAGCGAAACTAGATTTTTACACACAATGTTGCAAAGTACGGTTACTATGCGGTAAAGTGACTTTACCGCATAGTAGCTGTTTAGTATTGTAATTCTTGCGTGTGCGCCACCCCCTAAATGCATCATGTAGGGGTGGAACCCTAAGTCTGCTTAAGTTTCTTCGAGAAACTATTTTATTTATTCATTCATTCACATTTTGGTCATATTAAGTAAAACATACAGTCCACTAATTATTAAAGGTTATGTAACATTGCATTTTTATTATATTAAATATTCTAATATTAATCAACTATTTAAATTTATTATTGACCAAACATTTGGTCCATTAGAACCGGATTGTAGTGAAATTATTATAAAAGGTATTAAAATTAAGTATTCATTGGTCCATACAAACCGCATTGTAGTGCAATTATTATTATTATTATTAACAATTAAGTATTCATTGGTCCATACGAACCGTATCGTAACAATTGTGCAACGATTAATATTAAATTTATTAAATTAAAAAAAAATATTAAACGTGAGTGCAAGCGAGAAAGAAGATAGAAGAAAAGAAATCTACGAAGAAACGTGCCACGTCTGTAAGCCCGAACTACGTAATCCGATATTCAAGGTTACACCCTATTTGTTTGGGACAGATCTAGTTAAAGACGCAAGTAAGTTTTCCTTCTTCTAATCCCTTTAGCTGTTTGTACAAATACTGTTTCATAGTTTCCATTGTTCATTTTTATTTTTTAACATGGCAACTAACCAGTTGAAAGAATTTATTATTAAAGCAAATTAAAGCAGCACTCACAAGGTTTCAGAATTACGTATTCAAATTTGAAAATTCAAATAACATTATTGAACTGAAGATTAGACTTGAAAAAGTTGAACACACCCTTATTTCCGAATTTAATTTAATTCAATTAGAGATTGTAAACATTGATGACGAAACAGATTTTTATGATGAAAGGGAAGAATTCGAAAATAAGTATTTGTATTGCGTGTCATTGGCACAAGAGATTATTCAAAAGGATTCGCAATCGAATTCTAATAATTTAGAAGCAAATTTATTTCAATCAACAAATATAGGTCGCCTGAGTAAATTGGGAAAAAATGTTGTTAAAAGCAATCAACTTCCAATAATAGCTTCAGATAAAATCTCAGAAGTTGTTGTAGCCAAGAAAAGAATAGCGTTGTTGAAATCTAGTATTGATAGGAAGAATGAACAGGAAAGTCTTCAACTTGGTAGTATTATCAATGATAAAACGATTATAAATAAATTAAAGTCAACTAACAAAGTGGCAGTGGAGACAATATAATTCAAGATTTTGATATTGATAGTAGAGTAGAAGTGCCATCTAGTATTAAAACAAACCATAATTTTAACTTTGTTTGTGCTGTTAAAAATCTCGAAGAAAAATCGAAGAAGCAAAATAGTTTGACATTATTTGATGAGATCACAGGACATAAAATCGATGGGAAGCTTCAAAAGAGTTTTAAAGATCAAACAAGGTTGAGTATGAAGTTAGAATGTACACAAGTTGAAGAAATTGATAAAGTTTTGATAAATTGTAAGAAAGAAATAGATGAAGAAAAACTGAAAACAGATAGTGTAGAAGCAAATGATTTGGGGAAAGAACTGGGAGTTGATAAGAGTGATGGTGAAGGAAAGCTAGTAATATCAGATCTTATATCAGGTGCTCAAATAACAGAAGATACAGTTCAATTAAAAAATAATATTAGCGCGATATTAGAAGGAGCGGGATTTGAATTAAGACAATGGTCCTCCAATAACAAACTTATTTTTAATGATTTTGATATTAAACGCGACATCGACAAATATCATATAACTGATGATGAGAACTCAAAGACATTAGGTTTGATATGGGATTCTAATTTGGACACATTAAAATTTAAATTAGATTTTATTAGTAGTGATCAGAGGGTTACAAAACGCTCAATATTGTCCACGGTGGCAAAAATATTTGACCCGTTAGGTTTAATAGGGCCAGTAGTTATTAAAATAAAATTTATTTTACAACGTCTTTGGAAGGAACGGTTGGGATGGGATGAGTCCGTACCATTTAATATTTACGCCGATTGGAGACGTCTTATTAATAATTTTAAATTTTTGATAAACCTTGTTGTACTCAGACAAGTAACAATTAGGGATTACGCTGAATTAGAGTTGCATGAATTTTGCGACGCCTCTGAGTCTGCGTATGGATGTTGCGTTTATATTCGCAGTAAAGACAGTTCTGGTAATGTTATCAGCAGATTATTATGTGCAAAATCCAAGGTGTCCCCGCTAAAAACGATTACAATACCTAGGTTGGAACTGTGCGGTGCAGTTTTGTTACAAAATTTAATGAACACGGTTTTGCAATCATTTAAAAAAAACTTTGTAAAAAATTATTACTGGTGTGACTCAACAATTGTCTTAGGGTGGTTAAATTTAGAACCACAAAATTTGCAAATATTTGTAGCGAATAGAGTTACACAAATACATGGGTTAAGCGATACGTCAAATTGGCATCACGTCCGTTCAGTTGACAATCCAGCGGATATAATTTCGCGTGGTCTAAGTCCTGAAGAGCTGATGAACAATAATTTATGGTGGAAGGGCCCGAATTGGCTTCTCACAAGTTCCTACTATTTAAGTAGTGTAGAAGATATTTATATTATAAGTTGTTTACCAGAAACACGCAAGTCGTGCATGATAAGTGTAACAAATAACGATTGTCTCGATTTAGAGACCAAATATTCCAGTTTTGTAAAATTACAAAGAGTTTCCGCGTATATGCTAAGGTTTATAGAAAACGTTGGTAGAGATAGGTTAAGTAAATGTGCAGGCGAATTAACGTTAGTTGAATTAAATAATTCTACAAGAAAGCTGATTTCATTGATTCAACAGAAATACTTTCAAAGGGAGATATTGATGTTGAAGGCTTCCAAACCTATAATGCCGAGTAGTAAAATTATTTATTTAAATCTATTTCTGGACAAACATGGTATTATGGGTACGGACGAGATACCAGCAGAACTTCTGAAATATGGGGGAGACGCACTACATCGCCAAATCCACCAGCTAATAACGCACATATGGTTAGAAGAAAGGATACCAGCACGATCGAAGGAAAACATAATAGTGCCCATCCACAAAAAAGGGGACAAAAATGCACGAATTATAGAGGAATCTCACTCCTAAACACGGCATATAAAACCCTCTCAAACATCATTCTTAGTAGACTAATCCCTTATGCTGAAAATGTCCTAGGCGAATATCAAGCCGGGTTTAGGGCAAACAGATCAACAATAGATCAACTATTCACGCTGAGACAACTTCTAGAAAAGGGATGGGAGTATAACAAACCCATACACAATCTTTTCATAGACTTTCGACAGGCATATGATAGCGTAGAAAGAAGCCAAGTATGGAATGCCATGGCGGAGTTCTCAATACCAAAGAAACTCATTCGGATGACCAAAGTCTGTATGGAGGGTGGAATATCTAAAGTACGTGTAAATAATAAACTGTCTGGCAGCTTTGAAATCAACAGTGGACTTAAACAGGGTGATGCGTTATCTCCACTACTATTCAACCTTGTATTAGAGAAAGCCATGAGATCGGCCGAAATAAAAACAGAATTGCTATCGGGTCAAGGTCCCAAAGTGTTACTCGCATATGCAGATGACATAGATCTCGTTGGAGACTCCATTCTATCCACGAAAGACATTTTCAACAAGGTGGAAGGAGCAACAAGTGAACTAGGGCTGAAGATTAATGAAGAGAAAACAAAATATATGTGTATAAATAGAACGACACGAAGAGACAGAATAGGACAAAATATGACGATCAACACCTTTAATTTCGAAAGAGTACAACGTTTTAAGTATCTGGGGGCCGTATTCACAGCGGACAACGATGTTACCGAAGAAATAAAAGACAGAATCCAATCTGCAAACCGCTGTCTATTTGCACTGAATAAGCTCATAAAATCAAAAAATCTCACAAGAAGTTCAAAATCTATAAATCCATCGTCAGACCTGTAATAACATACGAATGCGAAACGTGGACCATGACCAAAGCAAACGAAGAAAAGCTCAGACGCTTTGAACGAAAAATACTTCGGACCTCACCATGACATCACCACAGACCAGTATAAGATCAGAACCAATATCGAATTAAAAGCACTCTACAACGACACCGATATTGTCCAAGAAATTAAATCACAGCGACTAAGATGGGCAGGCCACGTGCACAGACTGCATAACGAAAGACTTGTAAAACTGGTATGGGAGGAGATTCCCACGGGCAAGAGACCGCTCGGACGTCCCAGAATGCGATGGAGAGATAACATCCAAGCAGATCTCCGGAAAATGAACATTCCATTTGACCCTAGGTTGATGGAAGACCGAACAAATTGGAAAAAAGTTGTACAGTCAGCCAAGACCCACCCAGGGTTGTAGCGCTACGTGATGATGATGGTATTATGCGAATAGGTGGTAGATTAGTAAAATCATTATTAAATTTATACCAAAAACACCCTATTATTTTACCGTCAGGGAGTCAGTTCACCCGACTTATTGTAGAGCAAGAGCATAAGAAAAATGTACATATTGGCGTAGAAGGCACATTAGCTGCCATTCATAGAAAATTTTGGCCAATTCATGGTCGAAGTACCGTCAAGAGGGTGATTCGTGATTGTATAAAATGTGCTAGATTTATATTAAATTCGTATCCACCTTTAATAGGAGATTTTCCCACATCGTCATTTTTAATTGCCTTTAAAGGATTCTGCGGTAGAAGACGAATTTGTAAATTGTTGTATTCCGATAACGGCACTAATTTTGTTGGTGCTAATAATGAATTAAGGCTGATTATTAAGTTGTTATCTGACACTATATTTTGTAATTATTTTAAGTCGAATTCCATTAATTGGAAGTTTATACCTTCGAGGTCCCCTCATTTTAATTGGCTTTATGAGGCTGCAGTAAAGTCAGCAAAAAACATTTTGAAAAAGGTAATTGGAAATGCCTTTCTTACATATGAACAATTAACAACAGTAATTGTGCAAATAGAGTCAATCCTCAATTCCAGACCTGTTATTCCCATTTCCAATGACCCTTATGATTTACTTGCGTTGATACCCGGACATTTCGTTATTGGTGATGCTCTAAATTGTGTACCGCAAGAGGACGTATGCCACACCCCAGAAAATAGATTGAACCATTACCATAGGTTAAACCAGATGATTCAACATTTGTGGGAGAGATGGTCCACGGAATACATCAACACATTGCAGCAAAGAAGAAATTGGCATAAGTCAAGCCCAAATATTGAAGTTAATACTTTAGTATTATTAAGGAAAGAAGATACACCACCGCTATTGTGGCCTTTAGGCAGAATTGTGAAAGTGCATCCTGGTCATGACAATGTAGTGCGAGTGGTAACTGTAGAAACGGCATCTGGACTCTTTAAAAGGTCCGTAGTAAATTTGGTTATATTACCAGTAATTTAGTGTATATATTAGTTGTTTCATTATTTTTAAGCATTTATTTTCTTGTATATTTATTATTGTTAGTCTAAGGCAGCGGTCTCCAAACTACGGCCCGAGGGCCACATCCGGCCCGCAGACAGATTTTGTCCGGCCCGCAGAGAGCTAGCATACTTGAAAACTCCTTTTAGAGAACATATATAGCAAATTAAATTTAGTTTACTGAAATATTCTAATTTTATGTTGAATAATTATTAATATGACATCTACATTGATATGGTCATGGGCTAACTACTCATAACATTGTTGTAGGCATATTGTTATTGTTTTTGTGATAAGTTGGATAAAGAAACACCGAATTGTAATGAGTAAAGACATGTATAATATGCAGAAAATTTAACTTCAGTATATAATAACTAACAAATTACTGAAATGAATCCAACTAACATTTTAAACATTTTAAATAAAAACATAACTTATAACAAGCATAATGACATATGAAATACTAATGAGATTTATGTAATTGAGATTTTCCACTGACAATAGTTTGTAGTTGTGGACTAATTTTACTTGTACCAATTATTAAAAGAGATTTAAGATGCTCATCAGTTAATTTAGATCTGTAAACATTTTTTGTGTACTTCATTTTGGAGAAGGTCTTCTCACACAAATAAGTAGTACCAAGAACAGAAAACAGCCCACGAGCAAATTTATGCAAATTATCAAATTGTGTCAGTGGAAGACTCTTATAAAATTCCAACAAAGATGAGTTTTGATATTTGTTCTTAATTATATCACTGCACTGTAGATCAATCATTTCCATTTGAAGTTCCGGGGCTAGGGTTTCAATGTCAGTATCAAAAGGATTCTGAAAAATCTTAATTTGATTCGCAATGGCATCAAAGTCCGAGAAACGAGTATCAAAATTTATTTTCAAGGCACTCAAAGTTTCGATTGCAAAATCGATAGGAAACTCAGTCTCAGTGGTGTGGCTGAATATTTCACATGTTTTAAAATGTGAAAAACATTTACTTCGTAGTTGTGATTGAAACAGTATCAATTTCTTCTGGAATAACTTGATATTAGTGTATAAATCAGGAAGATGCTGGTTTTCTTCTTGCAATCTCAAATTCAGTTCGTTCACATGTTTTGTCAAATCAACATAGAATGCTACCTTCCACAGCCATGCGTTGTTTTAAATTCAGTAAGAGGGCGATGCTTTTCATTCAAAAACATTTCGATCACTCCTTGAAGTTCAAAAAAGCGCTGAAGGACTTTCCCACAACTAAGCCAACGTACGGCAGTATGATAAGGTAAGTCATTTTCTCCAATCTCTTCAATAAATTGTCGGAATTGTCGGCGATTCAGCCCAAAAGATCTGATAAAATTAACAGTTAATATGACTGGTTTCAGAACTTCAGACATATCCAACCATTTTCCGCACAAAGACTGTTGATGAATGATACAATGTAAGACTAATGGTTTTGAACCACCGTCATTTTCTATAGCCTTTGACACAAGCGCCTTTATCTTTCCCACTCATGTTTTTGCCTCCATCAGTTGTAATACATTTCAAGTTTTTCCATCGAAGGTTCTTTTGATTAATGGCCATTTCAACTCCTTTAAAAATATCTGTACCAGTAGTTGTGCCATGAATACTATACATATCAAGAAGTTCTTCATGCACTTCATAGCTTTTATCTACTCCTCGAATATAAATCAACACCTGAGCAGTATCTGACACATCCGTTGACTCATCCAAGGCCAAAGAAAACCACTCAACATGTCCATTTTTGTCGAACAGTTGAGAGGATATATTTTCAGCGATGTTTTCTACCCTTCGGGCTACAGTGTTTGCTGACATACTGACAGTTTTTAATAAATTTACCGTTTCAGGGCACATTTCTTCGGCTACTGCAATTATGCATTCTTTGATCATTTATCCATCGGTGAATGGTCTTCCACGTTTTGCAATTTCATGAGCCACACGAAAGCTGGCACGAGTTGCAGCCTCTTGTTCAGTTTTGAGTTTTGTAAATGAAGATTGCTGCGATTTCAATCCGCGCTTCATAGCTTCCAATTTTTCTGTCCGCAAACTTCCTGTATATTTTGAGTAATTTTGAAAATGTTTTGTTTCATAATGACGTTTAATGTTATATTCCTTGAGAACGGCTATGCTTTCATTGCAAATCAAACATAGCGCCTTGTTACTGGACTCAATTACGAAATACTGAATGTTCCACTGATCTTTGAATTTTCTGCATTCACTATCAATTTTTCACTATCAATTACTTTCTCGGACTTTTTTTTTCATCAGTGGACTATTTCACTTTGTAACACCGGCAACAATGACAATATCGTTTTGGCCCTCGGATCATACTGGAGTAATCAGTATGGCCCTAAGGCTGGAAAGTTTGAAGACCCCTGGTCTAAGGCATTGTATATTTTAGTTCTCCATGTAATCTTTATATTAATCTTGTAGAAAGCAATTCTTTCAAGGGGGGTGTATGTTTAGTATTGTAATTCTTGCGCGTGCGCCACCCCCTAAATGCATCATGTAGGGGTGGAACCCTAAGTCTGCTTAAGTTTCTTCGAGAAACTATTTTATTTATTCATTCATTCACATTTTGGTCATATTAAGTAAAACATACAGTCCACTAATTATTAAAGGTTATGTAACATTGCATTTTTATTATATTAAATATTCTAATATTAATCAACTATTTAAATTTATTATTGACCCAACAGTAGCCGTACTAACATTGCGCAAAAAAGATGAAATAATTTCCAATGTTGTAAATAATCTAAATTTTCGCTTGCGTTAGAGTCCAGTTGAAATAGACATGAGACCGATTCAAAGATACAAAAGCAGCGCCATTTTTTATAGGTTTTATGGACCTCAAGTTTTCGTAAAAATCCTAGTTATTTTTTAGCAATTAAAAATTATCAAAATCTATTTGTTTCATAAATAATAATTGTCGGTCAAAAAAATTTATACAAATTTCGTGCGTAAATGATTTTACGACGCTCCAGCTAATGGACCAAACGAGCTGTCGCGTTGTAAAATCAACTTTTCCTCACTCTAATGTAAATCAATATTCTTCAATTTACCCCAAAATGCAACATATCGTTGCAACTTTTACAGGATACAACTTTTTGTCTTTCATATGTTTATTATTAATAATCGAATACATAATCGAAACATTTTCTGAAAGCGCTTTCACCTACATAGTCTGACTGCACCTTATAACTATTACACCTTTAACTATTCGAGTTAAAGAAACAGTTTATAAAAAAACAACCAAGTTTTGGAACCAAGAAAAAATGTATAGACGCCTATATTATCATAAAGTGATTAGAAAACAATAAAGCCCATATAAAAAATACTAAAACCCAAAATATTGAAATAGTTCATTTGAAGGAACTAAGAAAAAACGCTTGTGCAGATACATTACCCTGAACCTCTACCCTGAAAATAGATAAGCTCACCAATATTTCACAAAATCACATCTTTTCATTTTTTTCTTATTTTGGGCTCTTATAAATGTCCGGCAGAAATTCTAGGGCGTGAATTTCTGATTAAATCTAAAATTTCTGCCGGACATTTATGAAACACCCTATATACTGTATGAAAGACATGAGGACATTTATGAAACACCCTATATATAGACATTTAGTTTTTTATTTTATTATTTTATTATTACGTTTTTGATTGTGTTGTATGAAAAAGAAATGAGAAAGTCTAAGTTAAAGCTTCAAAATCGATCGTTTTAAATAAATAAAACCCTTTGAAACTGCAATTAATACTATACATTTAAAGAATATCAAAACTATAAATTTAAAAATAATGATTTTATAATGACTAACACGTGTCAGTCTCAACGGAGAACTGGCACAAGGGTGGTTGCAAGAAAATCGATAAAATCTACACATATAAAAAAATATATAGCGCAGATGTTAATTACAATAGATTTGTATAAAATACATAATAAATTAAACATAAACTTCCAACATAATTATAAGTAAAATATATTTATTTATTTATTTAAACCAGATAATTTACATGATTTACTACAGAGGTATTTGAAAATACCTGCACATAGGCCTGGCTACATAAAAGAAAAAATAATTTGAAAACATTTAAACATCAAGTGTTAAATATATTATTATAATATATTTAATTATTGTCATTGACCGAAAAAAAAAATTATAAATATGTTTTTATGTAAATCAAATTTTATTAAAAATAATTTTATTATATTTGCTAGACTAAAGTTTTTGTAAATATATTTTTTATGTAAATTATGTTTACTCATTAATAAAATATTTTTATTATAAATTATTTTTATAATAAAATATTTTTATCTACTCACACACCAAAGTTAACACATTAATATATACACAATATTATTATAATCGTGTGTAAAAGTATCCAAATTGTGCGTAAAAGTCTAATGTAAATCAAATGGAGTTTTATTATTAAGTCTTGTCTGTCTAGTCTTGTCTGTCTAGTCTTGTCTGTCTAGTCTTGTCTGTCTAGTCTTGTCTGTCTAGTCTTGTCTGTCTAGTCTTGTCTGTCTAGTCTTGTCTGTCTAGTCTGTCTAGTCTGTCTAGTCTGTCTAGTCTGTCTAGTCTGTCTAGTCTGTCTAGTCTGTCTAGTCTTGTCTGTCTAGTCTTGGCTGTCTAGTCTTGTCTGTCTAGTCTTGTCTGTCTAGTCTTGTCTGTCTAGTCTTGTCTGTCTAGTCTTGTCTGTCTAGTCTTGTCTGTCTAGTCTTGTCTGTCTAGTCTTGTCTGTCTAGTCTTGTCTGTCTAGTCTTGTCTGTCTAGTCTTGTCTGTCTAGTCTTGTCTGTCTAGTCTTGTCTGTCTAGTCTTGTCTGTCTAGTCTTGTCTGTCTAGTCTTGTCTGTCTAGTCTTGTCTGTCTAGTCTTGTCTGTCTAGTCTTGTCTGTCTAGTCTTGTCTGTCTAGTCTTGTCTGTCTAGTCTTGTCTGTCTAGTCTTGTCTGTCTAGTCTTGTCTGTCTAGTCTTGTCTCTTGTCTGTCTAGTCTTGTCTGTCTAGTCTTGTCTGTCTAGTCTTGTCTGTCTAGTCTTGTCTGTCTAGTCTTGTCTGTCTAGTCTTGTCTGTCTAGTCTTGTCTGTCTAGTCTTGTCTGTCTAGTCTTGTCTGTCTAGTCTTGTCTGTCTAGTCTTGTCTGTCTAGTCTTGTCTGTCTAGTCTTGTCTGTCTAGTCTTGTCTGTCTAGTCTTGTCTGTCTAGTCTTGTCTGTCTAGTCTTGTCTGTCTAGTCTTGTCTGTCTAGTCTTGTCTGTCTAGTCTTGTCTGTCTAGTCTTGTCTGTCTAGTCTTGTCTGTCTAGTCTTGTCTGTCTAGTCTTGTCTGTCTAGTCTTGTCTGTCTAGTCTTGTCTGTCTAGTCTTGTCTGCTGTCTAGTCTTGTCTGTCTAGTCTTGTCTGTCTGGTCTTGTCTGTCTGGTCTTGTCTGTCTGGTCTTGTCTGTCTAGTCTTGTCTGTCTAGTCTTGTCTGTCTAGTCTTGTCTGTCTAGTCTTGTCTGTCTAGTCTTGTCTGTCTAGTCTTGTCTGTCTAGTCTTGTCTGTCTAGTCTTGTCTGTCTGGTCTTGTCTGTCTGGTCTTGTCTGTCTGGTCTTGTCTGTCTAGTCTTGTCTGTCTAGTCTTGTCTGTCTAGTCTTGTCTGTCTAGTCTTGTCTGTCTAGTCTTGTCTGTCTAGTCTTGTCTGTCTAGTCTTGTCTGTCTAGTCTTGTCTGTCTAGTCAAATTCAAAAATTCAAAATCTTTATTTCCCAAATGAGATACATAGTATCTATAGGATGTGTCAACAATTGTATAAAGATAAATAGTATAAAAATAATTAATACAAATTACAACAACAACAAAAATTCATCAACAGAATATACTGGATTTGACTCTAATAAAACTTTTAATTTCTTACGAAATTTTTTATCGGAGGTTTCATTTCTAAGGTCTGCGGGAAGCTTATTGTATATATGGATCCCTTTATTTTCTACAGCTTGGCTACAGAGGGCTAAGTTTCTTTTTTCTGTACAGAGAAGATGTTTACTTCTCGTATTGTAATTATGTTTGTCTTCATTTTTTTTGAACTTACTTCGCGATTTGTGTATGTACATAGTGGTTTCGAAGATATATAGACTAACAACTGTTAGAATTCTGATTTTTTTGAAGTGAGGTTTACATGATTCTGTACATTTTAACCCTATGATATTTCGAATAACTCTTTTCTGTGCAATTTGAATGTATTTGATTTGTGACGAAGCTCCCCATAGAATAATGCCGCAGGACAGCAAAGACTGCACTTCTGCATAATACCACTTTAGAAGATCTTCTCTGTTTAGTAGTTTCCTCAGAATAGTTGTTTGATAAGCCTTCTTATGTAGTGCCGAACAGATATTCTGTGTCGTAGTTTCCCAGCGAAGGTGCTCCTCTAAATAAATACCCAGAAACTTGGCATGTTTGGTTCTATTGATTTTGTAGTTTTGTATTTTTAGGTCTAGATCTGTGACATACGTACTTCTTGCTGTTTTGAACACTATGTACTCCGTTTTGCTTTTGTTGAGGTGTAGAGTATTTGCGGAGAACCATTTATTTAGAGATTCTAATAGTAGCTTCGCCTGATCCGTATTCTGGACGATGTTGTTCCCCGACACAATGAAGCTTGTGTCATCGGCGTATAATGTGCAATGCGGCCCTTTCACATAGTTTATCAGATCAGCAGTGTATAATAGAAACAACGTTGGTGCCAGAATGCTTCCTTGGGGGACCCCAATATTTGTAGTTAAAATGTCCGACTGGCCAACTACATTACCACTCCTCACAGAAACGTACTGTTTTCGATTTGAAAGGTAAGATTGAATCCATCTCGAAACTTTCCCTCTGATTCCATAGTTATGTAGTTTATTTATTAATCTGTTATGGGAAACACAGTCGAAGGCCTTGGTGAGGTCACAGAATATTCCAATGGGATATTTCCCATTATCTACCTCGTAAATTAGTTTGCTGTGAAATTCTACCAAGGCGGTTGTAGTAGATTTGCCTTTGCAAAACCCATGCTGTTGCTTTGGAATTAGATTATATTTTCCAATAAAAGCAGTCATTCTTATTAACAAAGCATATTCGATTATTTTTGCTAGAATCGGTATGATGACGATTGGTCTATAATTCTGCATTTCCATTTTATCACCTTTCTTGAAAACTGGGATGATTTTACCTATTTTTTATACCTCTGGAAATTGTTCTTCGGTGAATGAGGCGTTAATTATATTTGTAATAGGTTCTACTAATAAATGTTTGAACTCCTTGATTATATTCCCAGGAACTTCATCTGGTCCTCTAGTTGTTTTATTTTTTAATGATATTATTATATCCAGTATTTCGTTTTCAGTGAATTCTTGTAAGTACATAGTTTTTTCTTTAAATTCCATATGGTCATTCGATATCTTTGTTGGAGTAATATTTTCTACAATTGCTTTGGGCGCTTGCTCGAAATAGCTGTTAAAACTGTTGGCTATGTCTTCAGGTGCTGTAACCTTATTATTGTTGTCTGTTATTTGAATGATCCCGGATGGTTTGGATTTATTCGTCTGCTCTTGTATGATATTCCAAACGGCTTTAGCCCTATTTGGAGCTTCTAGTATCCTTCGGCTAAAAAAAGAATGTTTAGTGGACGTGATTAAATTATAATGTATACCTTTTTGTTTCGTATAGTGACTTCTTAATTCTGGATATTTTTTTTGTAGTACAAACATGTCTTTTAGTTGTGTAGCAGATCTTCTCACGTCTTCAGTAACCCATGTTTTTATTTTAATTTTGGTTTTTATCATTGGAAAGCAGTTGAAGAAATGATATTGGATGCATTTGATAAAGCCAATTGCCTTGCTGTTGCAGCTGGTATTTTGGAAGACGTCGTCCCATGTTTCTCTTCTGAGATGTTCGGCAAAACGCGTTTTATTTGTTAGCGAGAAATTCCTTATTAGTATGTGGTTTTGTCCTCCTATTTTTTTGTTGATAGTGCTCAATTTTAATAGTCTATGATCAGACATAGGGGTATCTTCTGCTGAGGTCTTTAGTTCAAGACCTTGTGTAGCAAAGATATTGTCGATTCTAGTTTTGGAGTATGTCGTTATTCTTGTGTATTCCTTTATATATTCACCCATGCCATATGCCTCTAATAGGTTGGTGAGGTTGTGTGTTTCTTTTGTGCTGATTGCAAAATTAATATTGAAGTCTCCAACTAAGATGACTTGCATATTATTTCTTGCATATCTCTGTAAGATATTATCTAATGATGCCATGAAAGTACCTATACATCCTAAAGGTGGCCTATATATATTTATTATTAACAAATGTATACCTTTTATATTCATCTCTATTCCACATACCTCTATTATCTTTTCTATAGCTGAGTTTTCTAGATCTAGTTTTTCAACATAACCATTTGTAAGTGCGGGGACGCTAGCGAATATTGCCACACCACCACCCGTTGAGTTGACTCTGCTGAAATGACTGACCAACTGGTAATTACTTATATGGAGCGAGGTAATGATTTCTGTTGATGCCCATGTTTCAGCCAGACAGATGAAGAAGGGCTTTTCATCTTCAGTTGTTACTTCTAACTGGCATATTTTATTGCGGATAGATTGAATATTTAGATATATTAACATATTTATATTTGCTGCATTGGGTATTATTTTTGTGTGTTGTTCTGTTCTAGAAAAAGGAAAAAACGGTTTATATAGGTATTTCGTGGCCACAAATTAGGGTTTTTTGCTTCATCTAGCTTATCTAATGGAACCGTCACTTTAAATGAAGCATATTCTTCTGGCCTATTTGATATCATTTTTTTGCAAACAGCCGATTCCAAATTTTTACTTCTCAGATATTCCATTACATCATCTTCCGTGGTTTGCGGTTCTAATCTGGATACATGTAAATAGGCGTATCTGGTTACTGCCCTAATTCCTTTATTTTCTGCGTTGGAGCCTATTACAATGCCATTATTACGCGATGTTCTTCTCTTATTGTTGGGTTTATGTTGCGTTTGCCAGTTCTCGTTGTTTGTTTTATTTTGAATTGGTTCTGCGTTTTCGGTCGATCTATTGTTTTGTTTTGTTTTTTTCTGCTCGGTGCGACTTGGAGTGTCGCTCCAAGGTAAAGATTTATCATCGCTGGGTTTATCAGCGGTGGATTTATCTGCGGCGGCTTTATCGGCGATGATTTCGACTTCTTCCATCTCTGATGTTGCCTCCTTTTCAATAATATTATAATTTCGCTCCGAGGGTTTTGATTGCCTTGTGTTTATTATATCAATTAGCTGTTTATTTTCAGATTTAAAGAGTTGTACTTCGTTGTTAAGTTCACTAATCTGCTTTTTTAGTGGCACAACTTCTTTCTGTATTATTTGCCTAATAATATCTGCAAACTCAGTACTATTCATGTACGTAATAACCTGTTCATGACATTTATCGGATGTACTGTTTGATCTTAGATCTCTTGGCATTTTTAAATTATTATTATTTCTTCTCAAAATTAATTAATATAATTCACTTCAATACTCTCGTGCACACTGTATCGCGACAGACGTCTGTTCGGGTTGAGCGCTAGACGTGTACTGTCTGTCTAGTCTTGTCTGTCTAGTCTTGTCTGTCTAGTCTTGTCTGTCTAGTCTTGTCTGTCTAGTCTTGTCTGTCTAGTCTTGTCTGTCTAGTCTTGTCTGTCTAGTCTTGTCTGTCTAGTCTTGTCTGTCTAGTCTTGTCTGTCTAGTCTTGTCTGTCTAGTCTTGTCTGTCTAGTCTTGTCTGTCTAGTCTTGTCTGTCTAGTCTTGTCTGTCTAGTCTTGTCTGTCTAGTCTTGTCTGTCTAGTCTTGTCTGTCTAGTCTTGTCTGTCTAGTCTTGTCTGTCTAGTCTTGTCTGTCTAGTCTTGTCTGTCTAGTCTTGTCTGTCTAGTCTTGTCTGTCTAGTCTTGTCTGTCTAGTCTTGTCTGTCTAGTCTTGTCTGTCTAGTCTTGTCTGTCTAGTCTTGTCTGTCTAATCTTGTCTGTCTAGTCTTGTCTAAGTCCTAAAAGACTCATTAGTGTTATAGAGCTCCAGAAAGGTTGAATATATTTATATATTCAGGCTGTGTTCCGACTTTATTAATTAATTTTTCAGTAGATTTATTTTTATTTTGTAAAAGTTGTAATATATATTAACTAAATTTGTAATAAATAAAGTTATAATGTAATATTAAATAAAATGAGAGTAGTAGTTTTCTTGTTACAGTGTCAAGTTGTATTGTTATTAAATCGTACTTATTATCTTTTGATAAATCTCTTATTTTTTATGTAAACTTAAATATTAATAATAAAACTTAAATAATTATAGAACTAAATAATACACCACCTAAAAAATAGAAAAGCACCTAATGTTATAAAAATTGTATAAGTAACAATAAAAATATTTTAAAATTAAAGTTCAACCATATTTATGGTTAAAATTAAAGTTTAAAGAAAATAAATGTTTATTTCATTTGGAGCATGCGCATAGCGAACAAAAGAAATGTTATATCTTTCCTTGTCACACAGATGTTGGACACAGTTTCGGTACACGTAAGTTATACGGTATTCCTATTCCATTAGTATAAGTTCTATGCATACAACGCGCGTCTAAACAACGCATCTATAACAACACAATACGAAAACAAGACGCTGCGAAAACATCACATCTTTAAATAACGCGGTCAAAAGCAATAACACGTCAAAAATATAACACTAGGATAATATCATATCCTAATCATTATTATCATCGCATAATTTAGGATGTGACATTTTCGTAGCATGTTGTTTTCTAAGTACGTTTTATCTCGCTTTGATATTTTCGACGCACTGTTTCGTCGCGCGTTTTTCTAATCAGGGACACCAAACGTTTTTTTTCAAAATTCACAGAACATAATTTATTGTCTTCAACTTTATGGATATTTAATGATTTTTTTGATTATTATGTATCATACATTTTCCGTTGTTGCTCTCAATTGAATTAAACGAGCTGTTTATTTTGAAAGTGACCATTAAAAAAAATATTAAATTAACAACTTTTTGTTTAAATTTCTGCGTTTTTTCTTAACATTCCGAAGAGATTTGCCGCCAAATATATTTAAAATCGCAAAAATTTAAAATATATTTGAAGACAATTTCCTTCAAAATGAAAAGATAAGGTGGAAACATTGATATTAAATAAAAATATTTGAAAATGAAACTACTTATGTGACTTGTTTAACAAGTCACATAAGTAGTGCTACGTAAAATATTTTTTAAAATTTGTCGTATCATATAGTTAAGGCTCAAACAATTAATTCTTTAATATTAAGTACTTAATTTTTTTAATGACAGAATATTAAGTAGTCAATTTTTTCTATTGACGTTCAAAATAAACGGCTTAAATATAACATTAAAATTTTAATGAATTAACATTTTGAAAAAATTTCAATTCAAAATTTTTAATTGAAACTTGTTCCAACCTTTAGTTAATCTTTAAAGATTCATTCCATTCAAAATTTATTGTTTAAAATTATATTTTCTTAATATCTACTTTACTTAGCTACTTTCTTAGTATCTATTAAACAATTAAAAAATACACGAAACTATTTTTTAATAGCTTGGTTATAAAAAAAAAATTACAGCCCAAAAACACTCTTTTATTCCCCCTCGTGTATACCGGCAAGCCGATTACAAACTAACCAAACTAAAACTGATTACAATTACAAAACGTTTTAATCGTACCTTCGCTTTGGTATAACACTCTGCACTTCCACCCTGTCGCCAATGGTTTGAGATGTGCCACCCTGTGTTTTCGCTCCGCAATTATTACTAACCACGTTCATTTTTCCAATTATTTCCTGTGGTTCTGCAATTCGCCCGCACCGAAAATCTCGCAATATTTTCAAACGAACAATAATAACATATTTTCTCACATCACATCTAGCTTTTAAATCCCCCACATGGGCGTAAATAATGATGATATAAGAGAAGGGGTATTTTACATCTGGCATCTGTCAATGGTTACATTTGCGCTGGTCGTTACTTACAGAATACTGTAATTTTGATAGGTTTTACGTTTTGTAGAGAAATTAATAGATTCGGTCATTTTATTTTAAAGAAAAGATTAATGAATGTGAAATGCACATTAATAAACAGCTTTTTTACGAATGAATGAATCGTTTTACTATAACATGTTTTTATAGTATGTAGTACAAAAATTTATAGGAAACTTTAACGTTGGGGTCGCTAGTATTTAAGTTGGAAATACACTAGCGTGTCGTGGTGTGTCGCGACTAGGCTTGCCAGATGGTATCCAAAAGGAGGATATATTGTATGTACCATGGGCGTAGCCAGGGGGGTTTGGGGGTTTAAACCCCCTCCGAAATATGCAAAATATATATACATAAATGTTATATTGTTATATTGAAATAAGGAGACGAGTAGAGACGACTCTCTTCAAGAGAGCATGGCAAATGTGAAGTTTTGGAACCCTTGTGTGTGGGTTTTAGAAAGAAAATTGGTGCATTTATGTTATTGTATTTTCTTAGACCCCCCCCGAAACTAAGTCCTGGTCTTAAAAGCACCCCCGAAACTAAATCTTGGCTACGCCCATGGTATGTACTCAATATTGTATGTACTAAAATTCTTAGTTTTTGAGTTATAGTCTCAAACTTTTACTTAAATTCGATTTTTACAGAAAAAAAATTCAACATAGTTAAAAACTATTGCAACATTAATATGTTATAGACAATCCAATTCTCTACTAATGTTGCTTAAACCAATTTTGTCTATTTTGTCTGTTTTTCTCAAATTTCTCCCATTTAGACATCCCTTCAAATCGTTCTAAAAATCACAAAACAAGTGAAACAAGAACGAAACAAATTTTCTTTAGACAATGAAATTACTTAACAGTTTTTGTCTAAGACATTTTCACGTATTTTGTTATAACTTATAAACCTAACCTAACCCAAACCTTGTTTAAATTTGATTTTCTTTGAATTTTTCAAAATTTCCAACCCAAAATTTTTCAAAACAAAATTAACTCCGTTGTTTAGACCAGAGCTTCACAAAGTGGTGGGCCGCGCCCTACTAGGGAGCCGGGGCTTGCCCGCAAGGGGGCCGCGAATATAACACATTAATATATCTTCGTTAAATAACTTTAAGTGTCAAAGATACACATTAAAATTATAAACTCAAAGAAAAATATTCATATCAATAATTATATCAATATCAATAATTGATATTGATATTACGACGAATGATATGATAGGAATAGTGACGAGTTTAGGATATTTCTTCTAGAAAATAAACCAGATTTAGCTGCCCAATTTCTCATGATATTTTCGAAAAGGTTAATCAACTGAATCTTTCTCTTCAGAGAAAAAGTACTAATTTACTGATTCTTAACAATAAGCTTAAAAAAGGTTTAAAAGCAAAAAAACAAGGAAGCAATTTTTAAAAAAAAATCTCCGTAGGTACCAAGAGCTTTGGACAGAAAATAACAAAACCATGTCGTCGTCAACAGAACTTAAATATCTTAATAGCATATTAAAGGACAAGTTCAGTAAGCGCGATTTTTCAGCACGCGTCCTTACTGAACCCTACTTACTGAACTCGTCCTTTAATATACTATTTTGCGTATGTTATTGACTCATAACAGCACTTATATGCGTGCGGTAATAGCTCGCCGAGTGCTGTTATGAGTTGATTTTTTCAAGGTTGGCACTGAAATTCAGAGCTGTCAGGTTAGGTTAGGTTTTGGTTTTGGTTCAAACCCCTCGAAATATGCAAAATATAACATATATTATATAAAAATAAGGAGGGACGAGTAGAGACGTCTTCAAGAGAGCATGGCTGTTCGCGCCAATTTAGCGCATCCAGGTTTAAATTTGATATTTGAATTGATATTCGGCACCGATCAATAGAAGGGGAAAAAGGTGGTATCGATTAGTGTCGAACCAGCGCGATTTATTAATTTTTAGTTCGCGAAATTAGATCAGTAGAGTCGCGAAGAGTACGCTCGACAGGTGGGAAGCGCAGAGAACGAGAAAAAACGTGAAGCCCACGTCGACCGGCACCTGTGCGTGTTATAACATTTTCAAGCTAAACCAACCAGGAGGTGATCACGACCCCCAAGGGCTGAAGCGGAACCCAACGTCCAGAAGACGACGATTTTAAGGGAATCCCTATACCCACTATCCCCATTTCCTCTCTTAAAAGAAGCACCGGAAGGACGATTCCACGTGGCGGAGACGCTGGCAGCCCACACAGGTAAGTGATTTAACCAGCCTGTGTTTTTTGCTTGGATATTTGAAATTTCGTGAGACACGGTTCGAACAATGGCAGATGTGGGGTTTAAGAACCCTTATGTGTCAGTTTTTGAAAGCAAATTGGTGCATTTATGATGTATTATTATGATGTATTATGATGTATTATGATTATGATTGTATTATGATATATTTTTTTAATTTTTTTTCTTGGAATCTAATGTTTTGTTGTTATAGATACAGACACAATGATGGAAACAGACCTGTATTCTATGTCGTCGACAGACATATCAGTTAATTCCTGATGGTTTATACTTCTTACGTTGTAATTCGAAATAAGCAACATTTTCCAAAACAACTGTAACATTATTTTCACTGCATCACTCGTTAAATTTCCTATATTGTTTTTCATATCGTGAACGTGATTTATCCGGCAACAAATTGCTCACCGTATTTGCAGCAATTTGATGAATTTCAGGTGGAGTACAAGATACTTTCTCACCCATTTTAATGTTAACCTTTAAATTAATTTCAAGTGTCAGTGAAATGTCATGCATCAGTGTTACCAACCACCATAAAATTTTCTAAGTATGTACCTATGTATGCAATGTATGTATGCATGTATGTTCTAAGTATGCAATTTTTTTATTTAGAAATGGCATAAAAGAGCGCAAAATTGAAAAAAATACTACAAATAAAATCGTTCGTAAGGCGTTTTTCAGCACTTGTGCATTATAAAACTCCTGGCTACGCTCGTAGCGAAAATTTGACACTGATAGCTCTGACAATTTCAGTACCAACCTTGAAGACATTAACTCAAAACAGCACTCGGCCAGCCATAACCGCAGGCATATGAATGCTATTGTAAGTCCATTACAGACGCAACATAGAAAAATCATTTAACAGAATCAGTCAACTTCCTTGAAAAGTAGTATACATATATATGTATACACAAAGCAACATTTTTTTTATCGAATTCTAAAAATAATTAGGGGGCCGTGGTTTATCGATATGAGTTGTATGGGAGCCACGATATCAAAAAGTCTGGAAAACAGTGGTTTAGACAATGGAATTTTCTACAAATATTGTTTAACCCACTTTCATTTATTTTGCCTAATTTCTAAGTTACAACCAATCAAATTCAAAACTTCGATTTCACGATGGCATAACTTATGAACGGCTTATCACAGTGATTTCTAGTTTTTACTAATCGATTTAGCGTCCCAAAATTAATCGGAAAACATATCATATTCAGAAGAAGATTTTGATTCAAAAATACCATCAAACTAGCCATCGATCCGCTCGAGGACTGTTATACAGTATAATCTCGATAATCCGACATATATGCGACCAGAAAATCGCCGGATTATAAGGAAGAGTGGTGGGAGGGAAGAGCGCTAGTGGTCTCCAAACCGCCGGATTATTGGACGTGTCGTCCGATTAACCAACGGCCGAATTACCGAGATTATACTGTATACATTTTTTGATTTAGACCTTTATTTTTTGCTCTCCACTTCCAAATTAGAAGTTGCAAAAACACGAAGGAAAATTGAATTTTGTAAAAGGCTGATAAGTGAGAACAGAAAAAATAGTGTTTGACCTCCCTCCTCTTTTCCAAGTGATGCCACTGGCCTAGTGACCCACGAGCTAGAACGCAAAATACACTGCCGAGCATAAAATTAGGGTCACTCCGTAATTTGAAGTTATTTTAATTTTTAAGTGTTTTTTCGGTTGTAACAGTTCACTAACTGATTGCTTGAATTAAACAAAAGGTTTTTCTTTTTCAAAGTTTATTGAAAATAATGAAAATGAACAATTTTAATTTTATGTGCTAACTAATGAAAATGAACGAGTTTACTTTGATATGTTTTTGTTGAAACGAAAGAAAGTTTAAGAACAGCATAGCATTTGTTTCTGTGGTGTCATCTGTCTGTTGTAAATTGTTGTCATTGTTAGTGTTTTGCAATGAGAATAAATCACGTTGTTGCGGCACACATTGTGGCGGCTTTAGAAGACGGTCACGGTAAGCGCGAAACTGCGAGAAACGTTGGTGTAAGTCTCTCAAGTTTGCAACGAGTATGGCGGCGGATCGAAGAGACAGGTCTGCTCACTCGAAGACCTTGTTCAGGCCGAGGCAAAACTCCAACAGCTCGGGATGACCACTTTCTCGTTTCTAATGCTTTGAGAAACCGAACGGTCACGGCAGTTTCCCTTCGAAATCATCTGCAAGAAGTGAGACATGTAAACATAAGTGAGTGGGCAGTTAGGAGACGACTTTATGCTGCTGGATTATCTTCTCGAACTGGACCTACTGGACCGCCGCTTTCCCGTGCACACCGGATTGCGAGGTTGAATTTTACACGAGAACACTTGACTTGGACAATAGCGGATTGGAGACGCGTATTGTTTTTCGATGAACGGCGATTCTGTCTTACGGGCCTAGATAGACATGTGACGACGACAAGGCGAGAGATCTGCTCAAGCGTGTATTGTCGAGCGACTACCATTTGGAGGAGGATCAGTTATAGCATAGGGAGGCATATCTTTTATAGACACTCGCACGGAGTTAGTCTTTATCGAGAATGGGACGTTGACTGCCCATAGGTATCTGACAGAGGTTCTAGAAGACCATGTTTTACCATCCATGGTTATTCTTGGAGACGACGCAACATTTATGCATGATAACGCACGGCCCCACACTGCTCGGATAGTTACTGAGTATCTTGACGAGTGTGAAATTACGCTATTTGTTTGGACAGCTCACAGTCCAGATTTAAATCCAATTCACCATATTTGGTATGACATGGGAAAACATTTTCGGAGACATTTGCTGGCCCCCAGAAATTCTAGAGAGCTTTGCGACATACTGGTGCAAGAATGGGACAATCTTCCGCAGAACGTTATCCAAAATCTGATCCAGAGCATGACACGTCGTTTGCAAGCTGTTGTCACTGCCAGAGGAGGGAATACTCAC
Organism: Phosphuga atrata; assembly: GCA_944588485.1. Taxonomy (NCBI): domain Eukaryota; kingdom Metazoa; phylum Arthropoda; class Insecta; order Coleoptera; family Silphidae; genus Phosphuga; species Phosphuga atrata. The sequence continues at coordinate 103,339,114 of OX155893.1, forward strand.
TACTGATGTCCTTAAACTTTCTTTTCTTTCAACAAAAGCATAACAAAGTAAAGTTGTTCATTTTCATTACGTAGCATATCAAATTAAAATTGTTCATTTTCATAACTTTCAATTTTTCACTTTGAACAACATTTCACTTTCATTCACTTTGAACAACAAAATCCTTTTGTTGTATTCAAGCAATCAATTAGTAAACTGTTACAACTTTTAAAATTTCTGTTAAACTGTTAAAAATTTCTAAAATAACTTCAAATTATGGAGTGACCCTAATTTTATGCTCGGCAGTGTATTAATGTTGCAATAGTTTTTAAATATTTTTATAATTTTCTGAAAAAATCGAAAATCCAATTTAAGTAAGAGTTTGGAAGACAATAACTATTTAAGAATCAATAAGAAATACGAAGAAATAAGAAGACAATAACTATCAATAAGAATTTTAGACAATTTTTTTTTAGTAAAAAGTTGTAAAGAATTTAATTCTCTATAAAAGTTATTTTCAACAATTTTTTGTTATTTCGTGTTTTTATGCAGAAAATTGCAAAAAACGTAATAAAGGTTAAAAGCTCCTTTGGGTTGTTAATTTTAAGGGATGATATCTAATAAAAAAAATAAAAATTTTAAGCAAATCCCGACACAAAAAGCCTCTAAAAAGCAAAAAAATTAAATTTCTTTCATGCCCATTTAACTCCATTAAAAGTTACTATTAATATTTTGATGATGAGCGTCGCCGCGTCGGGGGACCGCTATATGAAGAAGTATAATTAGTTATACCTACATAGGTATAACGAAAATACGTATAAACATAGATGTATCAATCTATCTTACATGGTCTACTAAGTTCCTGCAGAGTTTCGATATGGTATGCGTCACGTTGACGTTAAACAGAACGCGCAGACAGGTGAGAGCAGACGTCGTTAACTGTTGTTTGCGAATTTTTCTGAGTAAATGAATCAAGACTGAAAACTAAACCATTAGATATTGTTGTTTTTTACTTACGTACGTTGCTTACACAGAATAAGTATAATCCACACTTTATCATTAATCATTATCAATCTTCTTTTTATTTCTTTGTATTCTGGTTTTATTACTTGATTTACTTAGCAGTACCCCGACGCGTCGACGCTCATCATCAAAATATTAATTAAAGTAAAAAATTAAGTTAAATGGGATCATCAAATGCCTGAACAGATCTTCATAAACTATAGCTAAGAACCCTCTCGATCATGTCAGTTTTCAAACACAAGTTTGGATATACGGAACTAGACAAACCCTTGCGTAAAATTGGTTGCAGATTAATTTTGTCAAGAAGGAAATGAGGGGATGATCATCATGCACATGAACAGATCTTCATAAATTATAGCTAAGAACCTCCTCGCTCACGTCAGCTTTTAAATAAAAAAAACAGCAACAAAATCGGTCCATTTGTTTAGGAGCTACGATTCCACAAACAGCCACTTATAGGGACAGTCGGACAGACTGACACACAATAAAGTAAAGAATTTAGAGAAACGTTTTAGACAAAACCTGTTTCAAATTTAATGTTGTCTAAGAATCTGTTTAAAATTTGCAAAAATTTCGCATGGCGTTATAAGAAATTGATATTTACTTCACAGGTTTAAAAGCAGGTTATTTTGAAAAAAAGCTGAATGTTTGAAAGGTTATTACCCAGAACCTAGATGAAATAGACAAAAGTGTTTTAAATTAGGGTTATAGAGTATTTAATTCTCAATAAAAGTTGTTTTAACCAATTTTCTCCAATTTTGTTTTATTAAGCAACAAAATGCAAAAAAACCGAGTGGAGGTTCAATTTAGGCCAAGTCAACTTTAAGGTATGATATCAGGCGAAGTAAACAAGTTAGTCAAAAACTCTTTATATAAAACTCTAATGCTTTATAAGAATTTACCTCCTTTGGGGTCGCATTAATTAATAACTCCATAAAAATTCCTGATGTATTATACAATGAAAGGATGTGGAATATTCTGCTTAAGATATTGAATAGAACCAATGTTTCTTAGAACGTTCAGCGCTCCCTTGCCAAAAGTTGCTAACTAGTAAAAACGCACAATGACAAGAGCACTCTTTGGTCGTTGTCGATGTAATCTAGGTAAACGTAGATTTAATCTGGATTAGATTAAGTTACGTTAGAGCCAGACGCTACGTTAGACAAATCCAGACTTAGGGGCCGAGACTTAAAATTAAGTCAATTTTAACAGAGGTCATAAAATGTTCACTACGTCTATGTGTTTTGTTTAGTGGCGCGAGTTGTTGACATAGCAACAACAGAAATCATTTAATAATGAAACTTCATTTGATTTACATTGGACTTTTACGCACGATTTTTATACTTTTATACACGATTATAATAATGGTCCTTCATTTGTGGTTGAGAAACTTTTATAAGAAAATAATATAAGTTAGAAAATCAATGCCTGGGTCACTTAAAAAGCCTGTGTGGGTCAGCGTGTGACGCGCGGGTCATAGGTTCGCCATCCCTGTCCTATAGGAAGCTATATAGATTTTCAACTTTGATCAAACAGTGTAAACCTTTCACTTAAATTTCCCATTAGTTTTGAGAAATTGTTTTTGATTTTCCTGGATTTATAAAGAAAACCAGTTAATTTTCTTGATTTCCCGAAATTTTTACACAAACCCCAAACTTTAACGAATTTTCATGGAAGTTATGCTTATATGTATACAAATTCTAACAAAGTTTCCTTAATTTTTCTCAAATTTTCCTTTAATTACAAAACAACTTTATTAATAAATCAAAATTTGTTTGAGCAATTTTATTTTTTTTTATTGTAATTATCCTTAAAACTAATTAATAAATCAATGCAAAAACTCACCTAAGCAGAAATTTCAACAACAAACAGACCCACAAAACATTGTACAACAATCTCACATAATTTTAGCACAATTTTCACTGTATTTTTGCAATTTTTATTCACAAACAAACTCATACACACCCGACGATTGCAAACTAGGAACTGAGAACGTTTAGAATCGTATTCGCACTCTGAACTGATTACGCTCGCTTCGACCCGATTTGTTTACATTTTTTTGCATCCCTCAAGGCTAGGAAACCAACGAAATGCTACAGATCGTTGCCATTTACTGTTTACCGAACATAATCGATTCTCAAATTTGTAAAAGAATGACAAATTGCATCCAAAGGCTTGTACTCTTCGAAGGCTTCGAATTGTCAATACCGAAATGCTAGCTATAAAAGTTGCCTGTCTCACTATTATTGTGTTATACATTCCCTCAGCCACTCAATTAGATCATTATGCCCAACTTTTTGAATATCTTGAATCATCTATTGACTTCTCTTGCCCTGCTTTGTTAGTTGGTGACTTCAATATACCAGAACTAACTGAGTGCATGTCCGGAGCAAGAACATCTAAGTTGTATGAGAGGCTTACACAGTTTATATCACTTCACAATTTAAAACAACAAAATACAATTGTCAACTCGAATAACAGAATTTTAGACTTGATATTGACAACAGAGCACCTGTCCACTCTAGTACATAAGCAACAAGATCCTTTAATACCTGAGGATCTACACCACCCCTGCCTTGACATCAGCCTAAGTTGTGATCTCAGACTAATGACCCAGTTTCCAAGAAAAGAAGATCCAACCAAGTACAATTTCCGCAAAGCGAATTTCATCGAATTATACGCTGCCCTCGCCTGTGTAGACTGGTCTGCCATACTATTGATAAACGACGTTGAATCTGTATGGTCTTATTTTTATGGTGTCCTCTACGAGTTGATGGATACATTTGTTCCTAAAGCAAGCCTATCTCCCAAGACCGCCCACTATCCAATGTGGTTTACCAACGCCACAATTGCCTTAATCAAAGAAAAAAACAGGTCCTGGAATCGTTATAAGAAAATCAAACTTACATGCCACCTTGAGACTGTGAAGAGTTTACGTCGTGATATAAAACAAGCAACTCATCGTGATTATAAGCGTTTTATTGCGTCTGCTGAGGACTCCCTGCGAACTGATCCTAATAAGTTCTGGAAATTCATCAATCAAAAGAAAAGGTCAACTAGTGTGCCGGGCTCCATGATATATGGTGATAAGCTCTTGGAGAACCAGCAAGATATTGTCGATGCGTTTGCCGACCACTTCGCAAGTGTATTTAATTGTGATAGTCACTCGCCCTGTGTCAACTGTGGAGGAAAATGCTGTGCTTTTGTACATGATAGCAAAATATGTGTTAATCATTCACCATCAGTGACTGTGACATCCTCAAGTCTGTTGGTAAAATCAGATCGAACAATATATGCGGGCCTGACAACATACCCTCCTTTATTATTGTTGACTCTATTCACTGTTTGCTGGTTCCGTTATGCCACTTACTTAATCTAATGTTAAACACAATCAGTCTGCCCGTTAATGTTCAAAATGAGTCGTGTTATCCCTGTGTTCAAGTCCGGTGACGAAACCCATATACGAAATTACCGTCCGATTGCTCTCTTGTGCAACTTTACTAAACTATTTGATTGTATTGTATCTGACATTCTTTACTCCCATGTGATCACCAGATTAGCTCCAGAACAGCATGGCTTTATAAAAGGCAAGTCCACTGCCACCAACCTGGTTGAGTTTACACAATTTGTATCAAAAGCTCTAGACGATCGTTTCCAAGTGGATGTCATATATACCGACTTATCTAAAGCTTTTGACCGTGTAAACCATTGCATTTTGTTAAACAAACTGGGTGGGTTTGGACTGTGTAATGGTTTCTTAAAGCTAATTAAGTCTCTTCTGGCTGATAGGGCACAATTTGTTGAATACGGCGGTTTCAAATCGGACGTTTACTGCACCTCCAGTGGAGTTATTCAACGTTCTAATTTGGGGCCTCTACTTTTTATAATATTTTACAATGATGTTGTTAGTAGTATTGACTGTAGAGTGTTTATTTATGCTGATGATCTCAAGATAGCCAAGATCATTGGTGCCAAATCTGATTGTTTACTTCTGCAAAATAGCATAGACCAGTTGAACGCATGGTGCACGAAAAATAGTTGGGAACTTAACATTAGTAAATGCAAAAAAATCAGCTTTACAAGGAAAACTCAAACTGTCAGATTTTATTACAATATCAATGGTTCCCCGCTTGTGTCATGCGATAAAATTTTAGATCTCGGTGTAACTATGGATACTGGGCTCACATTTGTACCTCACATTACAAAGACTGTTAATAATGCATTCAAAGTGTTAGGTTTCATTTTTAGAAACACTAGAGACTGCACTAGCATCACCTCCATAAAAGCGCTATATTATGCTTTTGTGCGCTCCAAATTGGAATACTGCGCGGTTGTTTGGATGCCATGTAGTCAATTACACATCCGTTCTCTGGAAAGAGTGCAGCGGAAGTTTACCAAATATGTTTTATTTAAAATGCGTGGCCATTATCCTGTGACGTATGTCGATGAGGCTCGGCTCCTAGACTTGTCTGGGCTCGACTCCTTATTATGCAGGAGAGATATTATCGCTTTGATCTTTTTACAAAAATTATTAACCGGAGCAATACATTGCCCGTCAATCTTAAGCGAGATTTACATTGCCGTACCGAGAACAGAAAGTAGGAGTCACATAACCTTTTATTCTAACACACCTAGCACATATCACCACTTCAATTCCCCATTGATTAAGTGCCTCAGACTCTACAATAATTTATATTCGCAAAACTCGGAGTTTTATTTATTCCACTTCCAGTTCAATAAACGTGCAGTTAAGAATTAATTAACTGCCCATTTTGCTACTCGACCTACACCTTGATATCCAAGGTTAATTTAGTAATGTATTTTTATTATGATTTGTCCATTATAGACAAATATTGTCTGCTGGAAATAAACTTATTATTATTATCTCAAGAGAATCAGCAAACAGGATGATACAATCTCCCCACGACTTTTTAGTAACTTACTCGAATACATGTTTAAATCTACAGATCTGCAACACCTAGGCATTAACATAAATGGGGAATACCTCGGTCATCTCAGATTTGCAGACGTCATAGTCATTATAGCGGATAGCATCGACCAGGCAAAAATGATGATACAACGCCTAAATATAGCCTCACGCAAAGTGGGACTAAAGATCAACATCAATCTTGTACTGAATGATAGTATAACCGTAGATGATGTCGAAGTTAAAGAGACCACCTCATATGAATACCTAGGGCATGAAATCCGCATACACAGAAATTACCAAACGTCTGAAATACCAAGACGAATAGGGTTACCTTGGGCTGCATATGAGAAACTGAAACATATATTTAAGTCAAACTTACCAACCTATTTGAAACGTAGAGACTTCGATCAATGCGTCCTCCCCGTCTTAACATGCGGTACAGAGACATCAACATTAACAACAAAACTAAGGTTTAGAAAGGTAAGAAGAACAGTGCCATGTCATCTTCAAAGGCAATTCAATCACCATCAATTCTACAACCAGTCCATCGTTCTGACGTCCCAGGTAGATACCACTCTGAGCACCAAAATTGATTTAGTTCCTTGCGCCATTCTATCATAACCTTTTTAAGGACAGTTAAAGAGAAGTGGGGAAAGTTCATCTCCTCGTCTCACTCGAATTTTTATTTCGAAGCTCTCTGAAATCTCGCCTCTAAATTTAACATTGGAATGGGTGTTGTTCAAAGTTTCTAGGATGAGTCTGCGAGTTTTGTTGTCTAGCCCTAGTTCCTGGAGTACTTTGTTAAGCGTTTCTCTGTGAATAGAATCGTAGGCCTTCTTGAAATCAACATAGATGACGATCACCTAGCGGTTTCTCATCTTGGAGTATGCAAGTACCGTTTTAAGATTGAGGATCTGTTCAACACAGGATCGAGTCTTCCTTTTTTTGCATCTGCTACTCCCGATATTCTCCGGATTTCGGTGTTAGGGATTCGGTCTCTAAGGGATAATCCCAACATGAATCTTTCCATTGCATGTTTTGTTACCTTGATCTTATTGATTACCTTCTTACCTTTGTTAGTGTTGATGTCTCTGTACCGTATGTTAAGACGGGGAGGACGCATTGATCGAATACGTTTCAAACAGGTTGGTAAGTTTGACTTAAGTATATGTTTCAGTTTCCCATATGCAGCCCAAGGTAACCCTATTCGTCTTGGTATTGCAGACGTTTGGTAATTTCTGTGTATGCGGATTTCATGCCCTAGGTATTCATATGAGGTGGTCTCTTTAACTTCGACATCATCTACGGTTATACTATCATTCAGTACAAGATTGATGTTGATCTTTAGTCCCACTTTGCGTGAGGCTATATTTAGGCGTTGTATCATCATTTTTGCCTGGTCGATGCTGTCCGCTATAATGACTATGACGTCTGCAAATCTGAGATGACCGAGGTATTCCCCATTTATGTTAATGCCTAGGTGTTGCAGATCTGTAGATTTAAACATGTATTCGAGTAAGTTACTAAAAAGTCGTGGGGAGATTGTATCACCCTGTCGAACACACAGTAGGGGTTTTCCGCGACAGCTGTCACAAAATTACGTTGTTTCACGTCGTTTTCCCTGTTCGTGTCTATTAGAACAAACAACGCAGTCTCTTTTTCCCTTGACGTATTATATGCAGCTTTTTGTAAAGTCTGGCCTCAGAATGCTCAGATTTAGACGTAGGAGGTATTGAACGCTCCTCGCGAAAAACACCAACCAATTGATCTCCAAGAGGTCCAATTCGAATACAATTCATATATGTTTTTATGCTTAAACTCTTTGTAATGTAGGCTTTTTTATTACCACATCATTCATATTTTTATAGAAATGGACAACACTTACATTTTGACATAATAAAGTATAATCTCGGTAATTCGGCCGTTGGGTAATCGGACGACACGTACAGTAATCGTCTGGAGACCGCTCGCGCTCTTCTCTCCCACCATTCTTTCTTATAATCCGGCGGTTGTCTGGTCCCATATTTGTCGGATTATCGAGATTGTATAATCTCGGTAATTCTACCGTTGAGTAATAGGACGACACGTCCAGTAATCGGGCGGTCTAGAGACCGCTCGCGCTCTTCTCTCCCACCACTCTTTCTTATAATCCGGCAGTTGTCTGGTCCCATATGTGTCGGATTATCGAGATTATACTATATATACATTTGCGCATTGTGTACGCTTTTACATAAATTAAAAGTCGGCAGTGTGAATTGGAAAAAAGATTGTGGAAACAGAAATAAACAGTTTTGGCGTTGCAATAGGTTACTAATGAATTAATAAAACATGTGTTAAATGCATTTTTAATCACATTCAATGTCTTACAGTCCAACCTGAAAAATAAATAAATTCTCATCAGTAAAACACACGGCTTGTATATAAAAATACCAACAGTAATTTGGGGCCAATTGAATACCAGCATATAAACTAAACATCATTTATTATTTATATATTTAAAAAAAAATGCATTATAATATCTTATTTTTTAATAACTTGAATGACGTCTTCATCGTGCATAATATGGCTTGCACCGACTCTTTGCGGAGAGTACTTGGTGCTTGTACCCCAAACCAAAGCATACTTAAATGCCTGAGCTAAAGTTCTATGAATCGCATGGCATACATGCTCAACAGTTACGCCTTTTCTTAAAATAAGACCGTCAGAAAAATCTGGTGGTTGGCCGGGTTTCTTCGTGTAAACCCTGATAAGAGACAGATATTCCCATAAAATTTCTAATAAATAATCCAAATTGAGTTTCATATTGCAACTAGAACAAATACACAATTAATTATAAATTTACAAAACAATAATAATAGTTTAAAGATAATTCCAGTATTTACCTGACAACAATGCTATTAGATTGTTTTGCAATCCTATCAACTTCTTCAATAGATATTTGATCAATTTTATTGTAAACGTAAAGGCATGGCAAATAGACTCTGTTTGCGCAAATTACATCAATTAATTCATCAGCTGTGCAATCCTCCCTGAATAGAACTTCGGCATTGAAGATTTTGTATTCGTGTAAAATCATTTGGACAAGTTTCTCGTCGCATCTAGTTAGAGGACAGGTGGAATTGAATGAAAGACCACCACCTTTCTTAATCTAAAAATAACATTTTAATTATTATTTTTCATCATATGTATATAATATTCTAATTAGAGGAGCTAGGAGGCTATAAGCATAGTGATTCGTACCTGGAAAAATATTTAAATGATACTCGTAAGATAATATCTTACACCCTGGGTAACACAAGTCAAAATTGATCTGGAAAGAGCACAGACAGACTCAGTCTGTTATATTTAATTAGCACCAGCATATTATGTTGGTGCTAATTAAATAATAAGATTCTGAAAATCTCATATAGATAACTCAATTGGTTTTCGAGAAAAAGCGAAATGTGTCAAAAACAAAACAAAAAAATCTCGGGAATGGCTAAATCAATTGATCTAAAAATTGAATATATGTTGGGGGCCGATAGAGACTCTTAAAAAAATTAACAGCTATATAGCTTCATAAGATTATATATTACCCATTAACTTTATGAGATTTTCAAATGGACCTACTTTGGACCACGCTTATTCAACTGTTGGGCTCTGCCCAGTACTGTCGCATGTTTTGCCGGTGTAACTTTTTAAAAATCTACACAACTGTGATCCACCCAGCGAAGACTTCAACTATAAACAAACCACACCAAACCCGGACTCGGTGCCCCCTTCATTGGAAGAAGTTGGCCAGATCATTCAACTTCTTAAAAATAATAAGGCAGCTGGAGAGGACTTTAAGAGGTCTTTAGGAGATCTTAAAGAAAAGGAAGAGGACTTTCCAGGACTGGTTAGACATTAAGTTCTGCTCTAATTGTTTCATTTCTTATTTTGTCTCTTTTAGTAATACCTTTAGTGCTTCTTAGGTATTTCATTTCTAGCGCCTGTATTTTACTTTTCATTTGACTGCTTAGCACCCAGCTTTCACCACCGTATGTCAGAATTGGTTTGTATATAGTATTGTCATTTTCGTTTTCTTCGATATATCTTTGTGTCTTATAAACGTGTTATTAAGTGCATAGAATAGTTTTGTTGTATTTTCAATTCTGGTGTTGATTTCAGCTTCGTCATTATGTATATTTACTCCTAACTATTTAAATGTTTCTGTTTGTTCTATATCTTTTCCATCTATTTTTATCGTTATGCTTGGTTCTCCTTTCCCGATGGTCATTACTTTTTGGTTTTCGCGACGTTTTCGCGACTTTTTGGTTTTCGCGACGATTTTCATATTTTTGTTTTCTAACGCTGTCTTCCAGATGTCTAGGTTCGTTTGTAAATCCTTTTCGTTCTTTGCATAAATCATTAGGTCGTGGGCAAAATCACATTCCACTATTTCCACCCTGTGCATGTTTCTATATTCTATACCCTACTTGTAATTTCTTTGTTTTTCTCTTTGTTTCTTTTATTATGTCAACCAAGACTACATTGAATAGAGTCTGGCTCAGTACTCCTTAATCTTTGCCTTAATCTCTCTTTGGTTACGAACTCCTCTGACTGTAAGTTTCCGTTTCTAACTTAGTTTCTTGTATTTTTATAAAGACTGAAAATAGGTTTTCCTAGCTTGTTACTGATTCCTCTTTGTCTAAGGCTGTTCCATACTTCCATTCTTGGGATGCTATCAAATGATTTTTCAACGTCGACAAAGACTACATGTATGGTGCGGCTTACGTTCTTTTCTATTAGTTGCTTCATGGTAAATATGTGATCTTGTACTCCTCTCTACCTTTTCTAAAACCACTCTGGGCTTCAGTCACAGTTTTAAATCTTTTCTCCAGGATTCTCTCAAATATCTTGACCATCGTACTCATCAATGTTATACCCCTATAATTATTGCAATCTTTGTTGTCTCCCTTTTTATGGAGTGGTAATAGTATTTCTATTTCCCAGTCTGCAGGTATCATTTCTTCTTCCTAGATTTTGTTAAAACTAATGACTAATATATGATAGTGGCATTTTACACCGATTTAGTTAGCGGAAAGTGTGAGTGAATTATTATTATAAAGTGTATTTCAAAAGCTATTTTTCTATAATACACTTTATTATTATCAGAGAATTGTATCGAATTATTAAAATTTTTAAAATGTCCAGAGAACTTAGATCGAACATCCCGTCGACAAAACAGTTTGAAATATTGACTGCGTTCCTACAAAGTGAAAATTTTGGTGAATTTATATCTGAAATTGTAAAAAAAGAAGTACAACCGCTGCTTACTGTCATCTCGGAACTATCTAAACAAATAGAAGTGTTAAGTGAAGATAAGAAGAAAATCTCAACCCAGCAAACTATTGTTGAGAAGGAAACTGCTAATATACCCAAAAATAAATCCCAAGAAGGAGATTCGGCATTGGAACTTGACGATAACAGTGACAACACTCCGCGCTATCAAGACAAAAAAGCGAATTCGATCGAGATTGGCGAGGGCACCACAAAAAATCTATACAATCAACCGCAGATAGATAAAGCTACTCGAAATAATAAAATCGATGGAAATATATCTCAAGAACAACCATGGGCGGTACAGCGACATAGGAAAAGGGATACACGGAAATCTAATGTAATTCATGGAACTAATGATGACGTAACTGAGATAAAAGCAGCAATGCGCTATAAACATCTCCATGTTTACAAGCTAGACCCCCAATTAAGTGAGGAAGATATTACCACATATCTCTCAAATAAAAATATTGATCAGGTGATTTGTAAAAAGTTGCAGTCAAGGCGTCCGGAGGAGTACTCGTCATTTAAGGTGACAGTACCTTTTGATGATTTCGAAAAGGTGAAAAGCCCAGATATTTGGCCGCGTCATGCCTGCATCAATAATTTTTTATTAAGATTAGAAAGGGCCCCAGCGAAAATGCTAAAATAAATATAAAATCCCCAACAGATACTCAAATAATCAAGGAAGCTGAGAACCATCTCTTGAAACATTCAAAACAAAACCAACAGGTGTCCAACAGCGCATCAAAATCTGAGATGTGTTCAATTTACTATCAAAATGTAAGAGGTTTGAACTCTAAGACTGATAACTTTTATTGTAACTCCTGTAGCTCTGATTTTGATATTATTCTGCTGAGTGAAACGTGGCTTAATGATTCTGTATTCGATTTTGAATTATTTCCGTCTAATTATCAGATAGTGCGCTGCGACCGCAAATTTAAGCAAGTTAGTCGAACTAGAGGTGGAGGAGTGTTAGCAGCATTTAGTGATAAAATCAAGATCATACCAGTGGATATTTCCAGGCTTATTAATATTGTTCCCCTCGTTGATATTGTATTATGCAAGTGCTTCATCGGCTCACTGAAGCTTATTATTGGTGTAGTTTACATACCCCCTGATATTCCAAATGAAGACTTCGAAACCTTCATGTCCGCCTTGGAAACACTCCTTGTTGATCATCAGTTAATTATTGTTGGCGATTTTAACATTCCTGATGTTTCAAGAGCTGGTACTCCAGCTTCGAATAAAGCTCACTGTTTGCAACAATTTAACAATGCTCTCGACATTACCCAATATAATAACGTCAGTAACTTAAGCAATAATTTGTTAGATTTAGTGCTAGCCAATATAAATCACAATTTGTCTGTTTTACACTCCATATCTCCCCTAGTTAAGGAAGATAATTATCATCCTGCGCTAGACATTAATATATGTATTCTCGAATCACATCATTTTCGTTCGTTTCCGTCTAATAGCCAAATGGCGTATAATTTTCGTAAATCTAATTTAATGTTATTGTATCAATCCCTTTGCGATATTGGTTGGTCATCTTCATTGGAACAGTATAATAACATCAATGATGCTGTTGATTCCTTTTATACCACATTATATCAATGCTTGGATGAGTTTGTGCCTAAGAAATCTTACTCTGTTGCAAAGTATCCTATATGGTATTCCCCCGAAATTAGGTCTCTCTTACGATTGAAAGAAAAATATAGGAAGCAATGGTCAAGAACTGGTGATCGCCTATTTTATGACAAATACAGTCAACTACGAAGACAAAGTAAAGCTAAAATTGCGAATTGCTATAAAACTTATATCCTTAGGATGGAAAGCAATATTAAGAAAAATCCAACTGACGTGTGGAAATATTTAAATAACAAGCGTGGTCACTCAAGAATTCCTGGTACGCTTCATAATGAAGATTCCGAGTTTTCTGAGCCTAACACCATAGTTAACGCTTTTGCTGACTTTTTCTCAAGTTCGTTCTCTTCAATTGATGCTACTGCTCCTACTGAATATTTAAATAACATTGTTCCTTTTAACTTTCCTGAAGTTAATGAAAAGGACCTTCTACTAATTATGTCCCAATTATCTAATAAATTTACAGCTGGTGATGATTCTATACCTTCATTTTTAGTACGTGATTGTAGGTTTGTTTTCGCTCAACCCTTAATGATTCTTTTTAATCTATCCATTAAAACTTGCACATTCCCGAATAGGTGGAAACGCGCTCGCATCTCACCAATCTTCAAGAATGGCGACAAGTCTTGTATCTCCAACTATAGGCCGATATCCATTTTATCCAACTTTGCCAAAGTTTTTGAAATTTTCCTCTACCGTGTTATTTATAATAAAGTAAAAAGTTTTATTTCTCCTAAACAACATGGATTTGTGAATGGTCGTTCCACATGTACTAATTTAGCAACATTTGCACAATACGTATCGGAAGAAATTGATAACCGCGGACATGTTGATGTGATATATACTGATTTATCTAAAGCTTTCGACAAGATTCAACACAACCTAATTTTACAAAAACTTTACAACCTAGGCTTAAACCGTGAAGCTTTAGCACTACTTAAGTCCTATTTAGAAAATAGAGTTTGTTACGTATACTATAATGGGTTCGTATCAACTGAATTTCTAGCAACATCGGGTGTCCCCCAAGGCTCTAACTTGGGTCCCTTATTATTCATTATCTTCATTAATGACCTACTGTCCACGATATCGTGTCCCGTATTAGCATTTGCTGATGACATAAAATTATATAAATCGATTAAGTGCCATGGGGATATGTTACACTTACAAAATAACATGGACTCATTTGTGAGATGGTGTGTTAAACACAAATTATTACTTAATACCACCAAGTGTTGTTATGTTTCGTACTCAAAAACTCTTTCTCCAATACAAACTACCTATACAATTGATGGTAGCCCTATTGCCAAGAAGGAAATAATGAAAGATCTCGGTGTCATATTTGATTCTCGCCTAACATTTCTCGACCACCTCGATAGCGTGTGCTCCTCTGCATCGAAGTCCTTAGGATTTGTAATGCGCGTTAGTCGCAACTTTACCGATACTAACCTAATGAAGCAACTTTTTTGTACATACGTCCTCTGCAAACTGGAGTACGCTATTCTCGTGTGGTATCCTTTATATACATCACACGCGTTCAAACTTGACAGAATTCATAGACGTTTTTTGAAATACCTGTCCTACAGACTTGATGGAGTTTATCCTGAGATAGGAACTAGTCTCGAACAATTGTTAATTAGACATAACATGGTTTCTCTAGAAGACAGAAGGAGTCATTGCTGTGCACAGTATACCTCTAAGCTCTTGCATAGTCAGATAGACTGTTCATTTCTCTTGGGCAAAATTCCAATCAATATTCCCAGATCATCGTCTAGATCTACCGCCAGTTTTCGTCTGCCGATTCCAAGGACTAACGTACTACGTAGAGCACCTATCTTCGTAATGTGTAAAGCTGCTAACGAAGCATCTCAGGATATATTTTAAGACTAATATTTATATACTTATTTACTTGTTCTATGTAATCATTTTTACTGTTTTGTATATTGATATTTATTACTTGTATTACTTGTATGGGTTTACACCATTTGTTTATGTATTTATATGTGTATATGTATGTATATAGGTGTATCTATGTACGTGTGTTTGTATATGTGTATGCATGTGTGTGTCTTGTATGTGTATGTATGTATATATATATTATTATTATTATTGTTCTGTCATTGGGGTTCGCTCTGTTGGACAATAAAGTATTATTATTATTAAAGTATTATTATTACTTCTTCTGTCTTTATGTCTTCATCTATCATATTCTCCTTGTTTCCTATGTATTCATTTTTTTCTTCTGTTTTATTTCCTGTATTATTTTGCTTTGTATTTAACATATCTTCAAAGTACTCCTTCCAATCGTGCCATTATATTTTTCTCGTTTTCTATTAAGTTTCCCTCTTTAGATTTGATGGCTATGCTGTTTTTCGGTTTTCCTTATCGTAGTGTTTTTCTCCTTCTTGGTTCAGCTTCTCCGCCGGAGGTTGCTGATCATCGTGGCAATTTTAGCTTTGGAGATAGCCGAACGAAACAGATCCGTCGACGATACTCCAAACCATTCTCGCAGGTTACTCAGCCAGGATATACGCCGTCTCCCTGCACTTCGTTTCCCCTCAATTTTACCTTGGATTATAAGTTGTAGTAATCCATATTTTTCGTTTCTAGAGATGTGGCCTAGATATTCCAGTTTTCGCTTCTTTAAAGTAAAGACAATTTCTGGTACTTTGCTCATCCTCCGTAGCACTTCAACGTTTGTGATTTTGTCGGTCCATGGTATAATAATAATAATATACTTTATTGCCCAACAGGAAACCCCATTTACAAGACAACAATAAATTTAACAATATATAAATAATGAAAATGTATTGGTTTAAGTTATAACTTGTCAAAAAAAATATCTTTATAGCGTGCCATCGCATTCTGACACATTACAGTTACTGGTGCCCGCCGAAGACAATTGGTACGAGCCCCTGGGATGTAAAATGTGTTAATATACCTAGAACTTGACCTGGGTATATGGAAGTTTATTTTTGACAACAGAAATGAAGCATCCACTTTATTATGAAGAATCTTCCATAAAAACTTAGCAGTAAGCTCTTCTCTTCGGGCGGCCAGCGAAGCGATACCATGTTGGTCCAAGAGAATATTTTGATCCACACTGCGATCGGGATAGACACCATCTACTCTGTACGACAAATACTTTAAGAATCTGCGGTGAATACGGTCCAGTGGCATTATCTGATTCATGTAATATGGATACCAAATAAGACACCCATACTCAAGTTTGCTTATTACATATGCAAAATACAATGACTTTATGAGGTCAATGTCTCTGAAAGATGCACAAATTCTCATAATAAAACCTAACATTCTGGAAGCAGACATTGCAATATTAGTTATATGTCTAGTAAAATTTAAATCAGAGGTGAATAAGATGCCCAAATCCCTTATCTCCACGCAGCATTTAAGTAGTAATTCATTCACTGTGTATGATGTTGTGAAATGGTTAGATTTCCGGGAATATGACATGGAGCAGCATTTATCAACATTAAGGTACAGTTTATGAGTTTCACACCAGGATACTAATTTGTTGATGTTATGTTGAAGAAACATAACATCATTTGGCGAAGTGACGCTTGTAAAAAGTTTGATGTCATCTGCATAGGCCAGTACATGACAGTTTAAGGATTTTAAGAGGGAATTAATAACAATATTAAAAAGTAGCGGCCCCAAATTTGAACCCTGCGGAACACCAGAATCCATTGAAAATTTGTACGAGTGAAAACCATGAAAAGCTACGTATGCTTGACGATCAGATAAATATGATTTCATAAGCTGTTGTAGACTTGGAGCAGCTCCAAGTTCAGCAAGTTTCATGAGTATTATGTCGTGGTCAAGGGTATCGAAGGCTCGAGAAAAGTCCGTATATACTACGTCTACTTGACCCCTGTTATCTATCACTTCCGAAACAAATTGCGAGAATGATGCAAGATTGGTTGTTGTAGATTTACCTGGCATGAAACCGTGTTGGTTGGAAGAAATAAATGAATAAACATTTTTGAAAATAGTTGAATAAAAAACCTGCTCGAATATTTTTGAAAAATTACTTAATAAAGCAATTGGACGATAATTTCTCAGAACATGTTTTTCTCCCTTTTTATATACCGGAGTAATTTTAGCCAACTTCCACCTTGAAGGAAACATGCACGTGCTAATAGCAAGATTTATAATAATATGAAAGGGCTTAGCAAATATGAATCTACAATCTTTAATTAGGAAGGAAGGAACAGAGTCATCTCCAGCTGATAATTTATTAGGTAAACGCGCCATAATGCTTATTAAATCATTTTCTGAGATTGAGTTTAAGGTATAAGACAGACAATTACTATGATTTTCAGACAAATTAGTGGCGTTAGCAGGTTTATAACTTTTAGAAAATAGTGAGGCAAAACCGTTAACGATGTCACTAGGTGTAGAATACTCCTGACTTTCATCGGTAATTCTGCTAGGTATTCTTGTAGTACCTTGTTTCATATGAGCATAAGTCCATAATCCGGTCGGATTTGATTTGATATTGTCTTCTAGTTCTTTAAGATACAACTGATATGTTTCACTGATTTGCCGTTTAGTGAGTGATCTGAGCCTTTTAAATTCATTATGATATACTTGTTTCTTACTTGATAGCCATTTTTGTCTATAATATGCCTTAGTTTTTAAGTTCCTTTTTATTTCAAAAGTGAACCATACAGGGAACTTAGATCTGCTACTATGGGAAAGGAAGATCGATTTATTAAAAATGTTGTATAGATTCGTATAAAACATATCCAAAGCTTTATTCACATCAGTATATTTGCTTAAGAATGACCAGTCCATATTGCACAGTTCACTATACAGTGTGACAAAATTAGCTCTTTTAAAGTTATATCGAGTATTAGTATTTGAGGGAAACCTACTATTATCAGAGATTGCCCTTAGTTCAAATTGAATAGATAATGATGGGTGGTGTAGATCTTCAATCACCATTGAAGTATCAGCACGCTTGACTAAAATGGGAGAGCTTAAGTTCGACACGACGAGATCAAGAATTTTATTGTTAATGTTTGAACATGTATTGTATTGAGAAAGATCAAGCATGTTACAAAAACAGTGAAATGAAAGACATTTGGAACACGAAATATTTGTATGATAGAGATTAGGTAAATTGAAATCACCTATAACTATTATTGGCTGATCCATTATTAAAAGTTCCAAAGAATTGAAGAATAATTCCAGGTCATCTACTGTTGTGTCGGGTGGAATGTATAATGTACAAATAAAAAAGATAGCACCGTTAAGAATACATTTACTTAATAGAATATCAATTAGTGGAACACCATTAGTTAATAAAGTTGTATCTACTATTTCATATTGAATGTCGTTGTCGATTGCGATTAACACTCCTCCACCTTTGGTGCGCCCCACCGAGTTAAATTTCCTGTCACAACGAATAACATTATAGTTTGGAGGGAAGAGTTCCGAGTTTTGAATCGAATCATTTAACCAGGTTTCAGATAAACAAATAATTTCATAGGATGAGTTGCAGCAGCTGATATAAAATTCTTGTGTTTTAGAACATAATCCTGGGGTATTTTGATAGAAAATATTTAATAAAATGGGGGATCGGTTAGGCTTGGCTAGTTTAAATTTTCAGTAATAGTAGGAATCCCATTCACATATTTTATATGTAAATTAGTTTCACCATTCGCTAAGCGTGTATTTAACTCTTCTTTAGTCGTTCTGTATAATTCCCTCTGCATAGGAGTGCGATCTCTAGAGAGATTGCCTTTCCATTTATTAATTGTTTTTAATTTATTTATATTTTTCATGTTGTAGCCATGATTTCAAGGGACGGAACTTTAAATCTTATTGGGCGAGACTGTGATTTGGAGGGATCATATTTACCGAGACGTTCAGTCTTTATGTTATTTACACGTACACCAATATCTGCTAACAGATTTTCCGCAGACTTTGAGTCCGACACCATTTGTTGTTGCTTAGATTCCGTATTATTTTCCTTAATTCCAAATATAAGTAAATTACCGGACCTTTTCTCTCTTTCTGATATTTCATATATAATTTTCTCCATAACAATTGGCGTAGAATGTAATTTATTAGGGTCTTCAACCTGTTTTGAACTTTTAAGGGCGAAAATTTCGTTTTGAAGATTTATAATTGCCGCTTTGAGAGAGATTAAATCGCTGCCGATTTTAAAGCAATCACGGCAATTCCATTTAAGTCCCGATTTTAAATGAATCTTTCGAGCCTCAGAGGTCGTTATGTCAGCACAATTGATATTATACGACTTATTACAAACACAGCATGTAACAAGTTTGTGTGTCTCAGACTCTTTACTGCAGCACGCACAGCGATTCATGATTATAAAAATGTTACTAAAATATAAAAATACCAGTAAAGGAAAATTTCAGGGACACAGTTTTTTCACACTCAGGGGTCTGTCAGAGTGACTAACAGTAAAACAGAATAAAAGCAGACCACGGAAGGGTTAACAGTAGAGAACAGAGGTAAGAATTTTTATTTTAAATAAACAAACCCGGGAAATAATTAGGTGAACAAAAACGATGAATGTGAGTCGCAGATTTTGCGAGTACCGGGCAGCAAAAAGTTATCAGTAGATAATTCGTCTCCTATTTTGAGAAACAATATATTGACGATTTCAATTTATATGAATTTATATGGTTTTTACACGATGTTTCAATAGATAGTTAAAAAATTATTTCATTCATATATGCACTAACCTTATATCTATGCACTGTACAAATTTTAGAAATTAATTCCTTCTAAATGCAAGCGAAAACTCGAGTTAGTTCGGAGCACGACACATGCACATTCACCTTCTCTATATATTGGGAAGAATTCTCTGGTATGCGCAGCATGCGGCGATAAACCCACATCTCGAAAGCCTCTATCCTTTTCGTTGTTTGCTGTTTTAAGGTCCAGCTTTCCATTCCATAAAGTAGTACTGGAAAAATGTAACAACAGACCATTCTCAGCCTTAGGTCTAGGCTTAGGTCTGGAGAAGTTAGCATTTTCTTCAATTTGACGAATGCTGCTCTAGCCTGTTCTATGCGCGCTAGAATTTCTTGTTGATGTGTCCATTCGTCATTCATCCAGGTTCCAAGATATTTATATTTCGAGACTTGTTTAATGCGCTCCCCGTTTACTACTAAATGAATTTGTTGTTTGGTTTTTGAAATTAACATGTAGTATTTTTAAGACTGTAAAATAACTTGTGATTTCCTTTGCTCCATCTTGCGTCCGAATTCTTCCCAGGATTGTTGCTTCAATGTTTTCAATAATTCTTTGACTTTCATTCTCTGTTCTTTAATTATATAATTATTATAGTTCTCTGTAGTGTTCATAAGCTACTTTTTCCATTGTTGTTTTTTCATTTTTACTTCCATTTTTACTTCGTCGTTCCACCATCTAGTTTGTTTCTTGATTTTGTTGATTTTAATATATCCACACTCCACGTCTCTCTCGCTGTTTTTGTTATTATCTTCTACTGACATGCTGCTCATACTTTCTTCGATTTTAATAATCTCCCGTCGTTACTATCGCCTTATAGACCCTTTCGTTCTCTATTTATAAATCGCCACCGCGACGCCCTGCTATTTAATTTAGCGAATCCCGGAGGATTCTCGCGTACGTCTGCAAAACATGTTTTTTCGGGCGTCCCGGCGCCATCCAGCGCGCAATCGCAAGTAAACTCCAAAACAAACTTAAAGGCTCTATGCCGAATCGATTGGTGCCGGTCCGGTCCAGATCCGACTGTTGGGTATCCCAGGAGAGGGATCCCCGCAAATTAGGTGAAAAAAACACCGCGTTTTTTCGATTTTTGTGTTAAAATTGACCCAGAGCGGGAAAAGGATGCCGAAGGTACCAGATTCATCCACCGCCGGTTGCGGGTAAATATCTCGCATCGAACGAACCGGTTTGGAGACACGGCGCTCTTCTATCAAGAGAACGGCGTCCATAACAGTGATGGAAAAAAACGTTTTTTTTTTCGCTTACATTTTCCGCCGCACCGGGTGAACCGACGGTCGCGTATTTTTCCGCATGACGTCAAAAAACGTGAAATCGACGCGGCAAGAGGACGCAGTAAAAAAATTGAGCCGCGGGCCAAAATTGCTCCTCAAAGGTGCTAGAAACGATCTCCTGTTTTTGGCACCTGGAGGACGCCGTGTGGTACTTGCGTAGGGCAGACGGACACGAGTCGAAGGCCCGTTCAGTTTTACAACAGAAAATGACAATTTCCCGTTTCGACGCGCAAAAGGAACGGAGTTTTTGAAGAAAAAGTAAAAAAATTAAAATGCACCTACAGCCGTCCCCTGCGGGGGCGGAACTTTGTAAGGCTCGTCAAAAAAAACCTAAGTTTTTATTCAATTCACTGGAAAAAATTCAAGACGTAAACCGCATTTTTTGACAATTTTTCATAATTTTCAAGATATCTTGACTTTTGACCCCTTTCGAGTTCAGTGACGGTACCTTACTCGATTAGTATATTTCGACAAAACTCAACATACAATAAATGGATTAAGTTCTACAATAAATAGATGGATAAATACAAAATAAATTAATCTATCCAAAATTCGGTTACTTCGTACAAAATAAATTTCTTCATCCAAAAAAAGGTTAATTCATCCAAAATAAAATTAAATCATCCAATAATTGTTTTTTTCGTACAAACTATGATTTTGACTTACAATAATCGATTGAATCGTTCAACATATTCCCAATTCACCCATAAAAGGTTTTTTTATGTTACTTAAGAACTGCAAAATGCAAATTTACGAGTGTATTTAACAATCTTCACACTTTTATTATATAATATGTGTACATAGGTATACAACTGTTTTCTTTATTGATGAGTGGATTAGGTCGGAAATAAGTTATGTATAAGAGTTATAACAGTGTAAAATTAATAAAAGTTAAATATGACAATAAGTAACTGTGAATTATAATAATTGTAAAATCATCCGTTTTCCGTTTCTCTCGGATTTCTATCTCACATTGTTAAGCAAGGCGGCAGAAAGAAAAAAAGCTTTATGCTTAAACAGTCGTCGGTTACCTACTTTCTATTTTTGGAACGAAGTTAGGAGGTCTCGATATGAGTGATTCGGCAGAAAACTTTATACGCCGCGTTAGTTTCTTTCTCTTTCTCTCAGTGTATATTTATATACCGCGCGCTCTCTCTTTCTTCTTCTTCTTTCGAATAGGCCTACTTTGGACCACGCTTGTTCAACTGTTGGGCTTTGATCTTTGCCCAGTATTGTCGCATCTTCTGACAGTGTAGCTCATTTCCCTCTTTACTTTGCAGGGGTACCTTTCCTTTGGTGTTTTTCCTGAGACTTCCTTCAGGGTGCGTCTCAAAGACTGTCTGCCTTGGAGATCTGTTACTCCCAGTTCTTTAATATCCTTCTCGGTTTCTGTCAACCAAGTGCTACGAACCTTTTTGTTTTGTCATATGGTGAACAGACGGTTGGTTAGTCGACTTGCAACGTGGCCATAGAAAGTTACCCTTCTTTTCCTTGCAAAGTCAGAGAGCCTCTTAATATGTTCATAGAGTTCAGAGTTATGTCGTCTCCGGAATTCCCCATCTTCCTTAACCGGGCCTAGGATCTTCCTGAACATTATCCTCTCTCTGATTTACAATTTCTCTACCAGACCTCTTCGGTTCAAGGAAAGACACTCCATGGCATACAGTGCTTCTGGTCGTAAGACTGATGTGTTTGCGCTGATTGCGCTCCCTCTTTCTTTATACGCCGCGTTAGTTTGAAATAATATTTGAAGGAATCAAGTCCTTGTTTATAAAATTCGTTTATTTGGAAGAAATAATTGTATTTTGTATAAAAATTGTTTGTAAAGAGCAATCAAATTTTGGATGGATCAACCTTTTTTGTTCAGTAAAACCTTTTTTTGAGTGAATTGATTTTATTTTGTACAAACCTATCAATTTTTGTACTGAGCCATTATTATTTGTAAGAAGCAACCGGTTATTGGGTGTTTGTATTTTATTTTTGTCGAAATAACCTTTTTTGGATGAAGTAATCGTTTTTTGTATGAATAAACCGAATTTTGTATTTTTCCAGCTATTATTTGTAACAAAACATCTATTTATTGTATGCAAAAAAAACAAGCCTTTTATTTTAGACGAAGTAACTTTTTTTTGGATGAAGTAATCGCTTTTTGTATGAATAAATCGAATTTTGTATTTTTCCAGCTATTTTTTGTAAAAAAACATCTATTTATTTTACGCAAAAAATCCAAGCCATTATTATATAATCGATTATTGATCTTTCTCTCCTACTTAAACATTCTCTCGTATATTTATGTGATGAAATTTTTTTTTATAATTGTTTGAAAATAAGAATTTCAGAAAGGCGGAATAAGGGATATTGACGTTATATTATTTCTTACAAAGTGGAACTTTTCCACAAACGGACATGGTGGAACTTCCATATTCGTTGAAAGCGCAGACTTGGTCTTTAGCAACGTTCAAGAATTATTTGCTTTTTGAAAGAGAATTGGAACCAACACCATCCGGATCGGCATATTTACATGAGCAACTTAAGAATTCCATTTCTATAGTATCACAGTGTTCAAAGGAATGTACCAACGCCAACGAGGGCAGTTTTGAACCATCCTTCAAAAAAGAATAAAAAACGTTCAGCATCGCTATCACAAAATCGATGTGATCGAAAATTTATTTAATATCCGTTCAACCCACCTCAACAGATAGCGAGAGAGTTTTTTCGGCGGTAATTTCTGTACAAAATTTCGATCGTCAATGAAATATGACCTCATATATGTGTTAATTTTCCTGAAATATTATTTTATTAAAAAAACAAACTTTATAATTAGTGTCACTTTTTATTTATCATAAAATAATAAAATTATATATTTTTTATATACTGTTACTAACTATACTTTGAATATTTATATAAATTGTGCCACTTTTTTATTCTTTACGTAAATGTAATGAAGTAATACACAAATATTTTGTTTTATACATTAAATAATTATAAATGGTGAATAAATATTTATTTAATTTAGTTTACAGCCGCAATTTATTTATTTTTATATTTAAAACCGGGTTTTAACCGGTTAAACGTTTTTTTTACTTTAGGAAAAACAGGAAACCGGTTTTTGAAAGTTCATCTGGATTCTCTATCTTGGAGGAGATCATCCAAGACATCTGGGAAACAGAGAAATTACCACCCGATTGGAAATCTGCTCTGATCCATCCGCTTCACAAAAAGGGAGATTTTACGGATCTAAACAACTACCGTGGAATTTCTCTCGTCCCGGTAACATACAAGATTCTCTCGAAACATCAGCTGGATAGTCCAACTGGGAGAATACCAGGGGAGCTTCAGGAAGACCCGATCCTGTGTTGAACAGATCCTCAATCTGTACTTGCATACTCCAAGATGAGAAACTGCAAGGTGGTCGTCACCTTTGTTGATTTTAGGAAGGTCTATGATTGATTCCATTGATAGAGAAACGCTTAACAAAATACTCCAAGAACTAGGGTTAGACAACAAAACCTACGGACTCATCCAACACCCCTTTCAAGGTTAAATTTAGAGGCGTGATTTCAGAAAGCTTCGAAATAAAAACTGGAGTGAGACAAGGAGATGGACTTTCACCACTTCTCTTCCACTGTGTACTTGAAGAGGTTATGAGAGAATGGCACAAGTAACTGATCAATTTGGATGCTCAGAGTGGTATCTACCTGGGACGTAAGAACGATGGACTGGTGGTAGATTGCCTGACCTTTGCAGATGACTTGGCACTGTTTGCTAATTCTCTTGAGATGGCAACAAGGCAGGTAAATTGCCTCAGAAAACAGGCTACCAAAGTGGGTTTTCAAGTGTTTCAAGTGTTTTCAAGTGGAGGGATGAGGCCATAACTGAGCTAGAGAGCATAGATATCCATGAACAGTGCAGAAAATTCGGCGCATGTAGACGGTAGCTCCGTTTTCCGATTCATTTTGTTCAAAAATGACCAGACCTCTGACCTCTTCCATGAGGATTTCACAAAAACTGTGCGAAATATACAGATATATCTGCACCATGTAGACGCTCTACAAATTTCAACGTTATCATTCCGTCTTAAGACTGCGCAGACAAATGTTGTGCAAAACGGAGCGTCTGGACCGGCCTTAATATCATGTTATGGAGCTCCTTAACCGCAACCGAAACTATCGGATATCCGAAACAAAAATCTATTCGTAACCGTAACCAAATCCGATATAAATGTTTCGAATAATTTTGATTGATGTTGTAATAATTCCTATAAAGATATTTCAATATCTAATAGAAATTATTATTATCAACTTATGACTCAACAAATCGCAAGGAATCAAGGACACCATACGCATTTGTAAATCACTTGAAAATGACCTTTAACAGTAGAAACTTGAGTCGTGATAAGTGTAGAAATTTATATAACTGTGAATAATATGTTATATAATATTTTTACCTATCATAAGTGTGGTTAAAACATACTGGATTTACATAATTTGTGGATCTGTCCATCTTGAAAGTTAATATTTGTGTGAAAGTTGATATACACACAAATAGTGGATTTATCAAATTTATCAAAGTATGGATTGCAACGTAGTAACGGTGGCAAACACTGTATTCATTAATTAAATTTTATTTTTATTTTTACCTTAAAATAAATGTTTGGTTTCTGTTTATTCAAACGGATTCCTACACTCTCCAATTCCTTCTCTAATAATTGTCTTTGAACGTCTTGTTTCGTGGCATCTAACATCATCACGACCAAATCTGCTGTTCTCGCAACAGCAATAACTTGTCTACCTAAAAGTGAAATATTTAAGTAATATTTATTCCTTATAATTATCAATAACTTAAAATGTACCTCTTCCTTTGCCTTGGGCAGCACCTTCAATAATTCCGGGCAAATCGAGAAGCTGAATATTAGCCCCATTATATTCTATTACCCCTGGAATACACGTTAAAGTCGTAAACTCATAAGATGCAGCTTCACTCTCTGTTTTAGTCAATGTTGAAAGCAAAGTAGACTACAAAAAAAAACAAAAGACATTTACATTACAAATAATAAACATATATAATGTTATAAACGTTTTATTGGCAATTATAACATTTTTTGGTTTTGTTTAAAATATTCAATTGATACATCAAAAATCAGTATTTCTTCAATTTCTATTGGACAAAAATATGTAAGATTTAAATTTATTTGAATATTTCAAGTTGTTTCTTGGTCAAAACTGGAAATAGAATGAAATGAAATAAAAGTGATTAATAGATTATTCCGTGGTAAGATTCAATTTGCATATTTGTAAAGTACTTTAATACACACTTAATTTTCCAATAATTTGATAAATAACGATTATCTTAAAGACTATCTTGTTATAAAATGAACACATTAATATGTTTTTAAATGTCATTAAATTATTGTATGTGAAGGATGCCATTACTATAATCGTATGTATTCAAATCGTGCGGAAAAGTCCAATCTAAGTGAAATGGAGTTCCATTATTAAACGATTGCTGTTTGTTGTTACTATGGTAACAACTCACATCACTAAACAAAAAACATAGACATAGTGAAAATAAATTTTCTGACGTATATTAAAATAAAATATAAGAAAAAAAAAATATAAGTAAACGGAAAAATCCAGATATACAATCTCAAGTGAGACAAGAACTGGCAGAGCAAATGCAAGTAAGTGAGATCAATGATGAGATAGATATGGAGATTTAATGACATTCTAGAAACCATCGGTGATAAACATCTAAAACCAGACAAACACGTCAAGAGAAAATCATGGATGACAGACGAAATTATACAGTTGATGGAACAAAGAAGGTTGTTGAAAAATAAAAGTACGGCTGTATACATACAAATACATAAAATTATACAAAAAAAAAATAAGGGAAGCTAAGAACACAAAGCTACAAGAAGACTGCAAAGAAATAGAAGCCTTGCAAGAAAAGCACGATAGTTTTAATGTACACAAGAGAGTTAAAGAAGCAGCTGGTATCTTTAGGAAAAGGACGGCAAACGGATTAGTAAACGCTTAAAATTTATTCATCCAATATTCGATTACAAGTATACAAAACTCAACATACAATAAATGGTTGAAGTTCTACAATAAATAGCTGGATAAATACAAAATAAATTAATCAATCCAAAATTCGGTTACTTCGTACAAAATAAATTACTTTAAATATATTTCCTAAATAAATTAATTTCCATAAAAAGGTTAATTCTTCCAAAATAAAATGTAATCATCCAATAATTGTTTTTTTCGTACAAACTATTTTTCCTTACAATAATCGACTGAATCGTACAACATAAAATCAATTCACCCAAAAAAAGTTTAGATGTACAAAAAGGTTGTTTCATCGAAAATTTGATTGCTTTTTACACAAAACTATAAATAAAACACAAAAATATATATATTATATGCTATATAGTATGTAATAAGAGTAGCACATGACTGGCCAGATATTCCAATGATTGATAAGAAACGAAATGAAGCTATTATCATTGAAATTGGGATAACAAGTTAGGACAAAACCAAACTGCGAAAGTACGGCATGCTAGCGAGTGAAATATCAATACTTCACAAGTGTAAAACCAAGATTATCCCGTATGTGATGACTTGGGACGGGGTGGTTACAAAAGCCACAGCAGATATAACCAGCAGCTTGGAATAACACCAAACATCGAAGCTTACATCCAAACTAGAATGCTGAAGAGGACACTTGAGACTGTGTCGTTTGAGACACGCAGGGGCATACTTGATGGACCTGGCGAGGGCGAAGCACCCAAAGCAGCAGTTGAGAGGTTGATGAGAAGAAGAGATACTGTGGTCAATGCGAATATATAAAAATATTAATTCCTAAAAACTAATTCTTAAATAAATTTATTAAATACATAATATGTAATATGTGTGATTTATAATGTGTAGGTTAATTTTTATATATTTTATATTTTAATTTCATTGATGAACTAACTAGCTTAGTGTTTGAAGATCGTCCACGCTTTCGTTTCTGTCCCAATGGAATTTGTTTAAGTGTCAATGGAACTTTGTACAGTTTCAAGAGAATTCCCATTCCAATACTGTGCTTACATATGTAATTCTTCATAAACCACATAACTACATGAACAGGAAGCTTCTTTCCATTTATTCATGTTCAGAGTCACTTTCCACATTGAAATTTGATATGATTTGTACTCTTCAAAACTATTCCAGTTTCTCAGCTTTTCTTTTGCGTTGTACTCTGAAATATTGATTTCTGATATCTTTTGACTGTTAAGACCGATGTAAAAAATTTCAATTTTTCTTTCACAGCAGGTGGTGATGATTTAACCCAATGATAGGCTTTAGGACAGTCTTCTCATCAAAAATCGGACTTGTGTAGAATTTATTTTGATTAATTCTCTGTTCTGACCAATTCACAACATTGATTTTTGCTATTGATAGAAACTTACTCATTGGTAACCTTTTCCTAAAAGTATGATTTTTTTAAATTACATTGTTAGTTGATTCTAAAGCATTATTATGACACGGAACACCATCAACCAGTCCAGTTAACCAACCATTTTTTTTAAATCCAATAGTCATTCTATTGTAAATATAAAATATAAATTTAATTCCAATAGTATTTTGATTTGAAAAGGATTGAAGCCCTTTCAAATTCTTCCAGTGATGATGCATAATGGAGTGTATCAATTTCAGCTTCAAGACAATCTCGAACATTTTTTTCTCGAATAGTCAAAAGTCTCTTCTCGATTTAGCGTGTGCCCAACACATAACTCTTGAGAATTTATCCCCAAAAAACAATTTAAAACCAATTGTTATTGTATCAGAAGCATCTGCAATCAACACTGTTGGTTTAAATTCAGGTTGACTAAATTTGAACCAAACACTCTTTCAAACAATTAAATAATAATTTTAAATCTTCAGAATTCTCTGTTTTTGATACCATGAGTCCAAATGGATGCAAAGATTTATTTTTATCTGTTGTCCCAACCATCAGAACTGGAAATCCTTGCCATATCAATTTATACGTTGCAACCTTTTGGTTGCTAATCTTTTTGTAGTTATATGGAGAGTGCTGTATATGGAAACGTTGAGTGACCATCGGTATATAGCCTATAATATAGAAGACAAATACACCAACAACAAAGATCCACATAATTTTCACCTGGCGAAGAAACGTTGAATGAACGTTGGATTTCTCTAATCAGAAAAATGTAGAAAAATTACTAACAACATAACACAAGAACTATGTAATCCAAAAATCAACTCCATAGGGTCACTAATCGAAGCCCTCAGCAAAGCATACGAAGATTCCACCCCCAAAAGGTGTAATCCCACGAGGAAACGGGTGTACTGGTGGAATACACCATTGCAAAAGCAAGAACCACTTGTGTCGCCGCAAGAAGGAGATACCATCGACTAGTCAAAAAAAACCAAAGACCCAGATCAAGCTCAAGATCTGAAGTATGAGTACACAAAATCGCAAAAAGGCAGCTCCGGACAGAAATCAATCTGTCAAAGAAATCACACTGGGAAAACTCGTGTAAAAGTATAGACCAGGACAAGCCTACCAGTTAGCTACAAAAAGCCTCAGAATCCGCAATGCCAATTAACAACTACCCATGGACACTATTTCCAAGCCACCCTAATCCAACCTGGGAACAACCCTCCGTCTCTAATACCTCGCTATTTACCGAAGAAGAACTTAAACTAGCAAGCCGCCTCCGCAATAACAGAGCTCCAGGCCCAGATGGGATCCCCCCGGAAATCATAAAACTTATGACGCAAAGCTTTCCAACTTTGGTACTTGAAATATTTAAGTGGAGTCTACTGCCTGGTTCCTTCCCAGACAAACTGAAGCAGGCCAAACTAGTGCTTATCAAAAAGGGAGACAAACCCACAGATCTACCTTCGTCATACCGTCCTATATGCATTCTGGACGTCGTAGGAAAACTCCTCGAACAACTAATCTTAGCACGGCTGAAAACAGAACTCCAAAATGGACTCAATCTATGCGAAAGACAGTTCGGTTTTAGAGAGGGGAGGTCAACGATGGATGCAATTAGATATGTCATTAATGTAGCAAAAAGGGCGAAAGAAGGTACCAAAAGAACCCGCAAAATATGCGCACTAATAACACTAGATATTAGGAACGCCTTTAATTCCGCTAGTTGGCAGTACATAATGGTTGAACTGACAGATAGAGGTATTTCTCCATATCTATTGCGCAGCTACTTGTGTAACCGTGCCGTAATCCTATACGCAAAAGACGCTTCCCGACCCTTCAACATCACCAGCGGTGTTCCACAAGGTTCCATCATGGGCCTTACACTATGGAATATACTCTACGATGGTGTCCTCAAGTATAAACTCCCCGAGGTAATTGCCATTACAGGTTACGCAGACGACCTAGCTCTCACCA
The DNA here is from genome assembly GCA_944588485.1 of Phosphuga atrata. Classification (NCBI taxonomy): domain Eukaryota; kingdom Metazoa; phylum Arthropoda; class Insecta; order Coleoptera; family Silphidae; genus Phosphuga; species Phosphuga atrata. The sequence continues at coordinate 103,369,462 of OX155893.1, forward strand.
TAGTTGGAAAAACAGAAAGGGCTATTATGGCCAGGGCTAATCTAGGAATTGAACTGATTACCTACTGACTGGTTGTCAACTCGGTCCCGCAACCTGGCACCGGAAAAGACCTAAGCTGTCCTGCTGACGGGCTATACAAAACTTGGCCACATCTCTTTTAAAGTGATGGGCGCAGACATAAAACCGAAGCATAGCGTAAAATATCTAGGCATAACGATTGATAAAAGTCTATCCTTCACTGAACATATTCAAAAGGCGTCAGAGAGAGGAATGAGAATCACGGCAGCGCTCGAAAAGCTCATGCCCAACGTAAGAGGACCTAGAGGTAGCAAACGCAGGCTACTAAGCACTGTTGCACATTCTGTGATGCTATACAGTGCTCCCATCTGGGCAGAAGCTCTTAATAAGGTAAAAACAGCGAAACTGGCTACGGTTCAAAGGAAAATGGCTCTACGTAAATGCAACGCCTATAGAACAGTATCTCGAAACGCAGTCCTCGTAATCTCAGGAATCCCCCCAATTGAACTGCAAGCTATGTACAGGAAAGACCTTCACGAGGCAGGAAAAAACAAAACCGCCAGGAAAGAGGCCAGCAACAAACTCAGAGATGAATGGCAAGAGGCGTGGTTAAGTTCAGAAAAGGGTCAGTGGACAAAAAGACTCATCCCGATCATAGAAACGTGGACTAGTTGTAGGCATGGAGAATTATCATACCACCTAACCCAGGTACTCACGGATGGTTTAGAGATTATCTCCATAACATCGGGAGGGCATCTGACTCAGACTGTGTCTACTGCGGTGAGGTGCATAGTGTGACTCACACTATATACGAGTGTCCAAGATGGGATAAGGAACGGCTGGAACTAAAAGGCATAAAACTCGACCCAAAAAATATTATGGATCTACTTTTGCAGTAATATAATAGAAAAACACTTGCAAATTATTTTTTTCATCGTCCTCCTCATCAATATGTATATTATAATGTGAAACAAAACAAATGTATTCATTATGTTGAGGCGATAAAGAGTCGTAGTACTTAATTAATACTCTCGTAAAGATTTTTTGTACACATTTACACCTTTTATTTTTTGTACAAGCTTTAAGTTCTCAAGGCTAATTTGGTAACCGCCATATTTTTTGCTTCGAATAGTATGAAGTTTTTAATTTGAATGATTGAGACTTTCCTACTTCTTAAAGCTGACAATTAAATTTGGAGTCTTCACATTATCATCAAACTGTTGTTACATTGAATTGAAAAATTCACTTTGTTTTTTACCACACTTATATTATGTAAAAATATTATATAACTTATTATTCACAGTTATATAAATTTCTACACATATCACGACTCGAGTTTCGACGTTTGACGGTCATTTTCAAGTGAGTCAAGTTTCACTTGAAAATGACCGTCAAACGTCGAAACTCGAGTCGTGATATGTGTAGAAATTTATATAACTGTGAATAATAAGTTATATAACATTTTTACATAATATAAGTGTGGTAAAAAACAAAGTGAATTTTTCAATTCAATGTAAGTAGGGATTACCACGTAGTAACTGTCGCAACCATCCTATTCATAAGCTGTTGTTAAATGATTGTTTCTATTTCATTCGGAATTCCTCGAGTTTGTTTATCTTTACTATGATCATGACTTTTATCGGACTCAAATAAAACAACCTTCTGACTCTCACACATGTACAATATATATTTGTTTTGGACAAACATATACGGACAACTTATATTTGTAATATTGTTTCACTTTCATCTTAGGTATCTGTTAATGTTTTTTTGTACCAAATATTTTGATTGTGTAAATATTCTGTAGCCTCATTTGGATTAGAAAAAAAATGTTTGTAAAAAGCAATCAAATTTTGGATGGCTCAACCTTTTTTGTACATTCAAACCTTTTTTTGGGTGAATTGATTTTATTTTGTACAATTCACTGAACTGAACATTGGTGTAGGGGTGATGTCACTGAACATTGGTGTAGGGGTGATGAGATAGAAAAAATAAGTCTAGGTAATCATAAATTAGTGTGCTACTCCTATCGGAGTGAATATCGAGGAGGAGGTACTGCAATATATGCCTCAAAAGAAATTACAATTAGTACTGCAGAAACACCAGTTGCGCAAGTTGAAAAATCATTTGAATACTCCAGCTGTAAATTTGCACTAAATAAATGTATATGTCACTTAGTTTGTGTATATAGATCTCCATCAGGAGATTTTAATTGTTTTTTAAACAATATGTCTCAAATTTTAGAGTTCATTACTAGTCGGTCAGAACTCACCATAGTTTGTGGAGATTTCAATGTTAATTTTGCAAAACCTGAAAATGAGTCATTAATGTTATTACAATTATTCAGTCAGTTTGGGATAACTCCGAGAGTAAACTCACCGACTAGAATTTCACAGCACTCTTCAACTCTGATTGACAATGTATTCACAAACGTACCCGAAGAAATATCAACTTCTACCATACTAAAAACAGTTATATCAGATCATTTTAGTCAGATCTTTGAGATCGAGTATACTACAGGAGTAGCAAACAAACAAAGCAGCTGTAGAACAAGATTCTTCATAGAAAGAAATATATTGAGATTCATGTCAGCACTAGAAACTGAAACTTGGGATGATGTTTATAAAGCAAGTGATATAAATAGTAAATATAATAATTTCTACAACATATTATACTACCACTTCGACATATGTTTTCCATTAACCATATCCAAACCGAAAAATAACAAATGCCACTGGATAAATTCTGAAATAAAACGTTATTCTCTCTATATCCGAGATCTCTATGAACTCTACATTGAAACAAAATGCGAAAATGTATATATTAAATATAAGAGAGAAAAGGGTGCTTACAGAAGGTATCTGTCAAACTATAAAAAATCCATCAACGATAGTCAAATATCTCACTCACAAAATAATTCAAAAACAGTCTGGAATATCTTTAAAAATCTCAATAATGGAAAATTGGTGAACAAAAACTCTATTGAAATAAAAACAGATATTGGAGCTATAACAGATCCCAAAGAAATTGCTAAACAATTCAACAATCATTTCACACAAAAAACTTGCAACAATGATTTGTTGGGTACGAAGGTAGCTCACAATAATAAAACTATTTTCCTAGATCCAGTCACAGAATCTGAAATCAACAATATTTTAAATGAGTTGCAGCCCAAATTTGCAAGCGGGGTGGACTCTATCCCTCCATTCATACTGAAAAAAGTAGGAAAATATATTAGCAAACCTTTGGTGGACATGATAAACGAAAGTATGGCTTCAGGAATATTCCCAGACAATCTGAAGATAGCTCGAGTAATTCCCATATACAAAAAAAGTGCCAAAACAGACATCAATAATTACAGGCCTGTTTCTATTCTGCCTTCACCTTCGAAGATTTTTGAGAGGGCCATTTACAAGCGGCTTGTGATATTTTTAAATCGATTTGAAGTACTTGCTCCACAACAATATGGCTTCAGACAAGGCATGTCAACAGAACTAGCAATATATAATGCTTTCGATATGGTAAACCACAGTATTTTATTGAGTAAACTAGAAGAATATGGAATCAGAGGAAAGTGTAATGATCTCTTAAAGTCATATCTATCGAGACAATCCCAAATAGTAAGTGTTTCACAAAAAAATAAATTATTTTTCTCAGAGAAAAATGAAATATCGCAAGGGGTGCCACAAGGCTCTATCCTAGGCCCAATTCTTTTCCTGCTATATGTTGGTGATCTCCCGGAGGCTTTGGGACCAGGGCTGGTCTATCAGTTTGCAGATGATAAATCGGTAATAATGTCCACTCCTGGGCTTGCAGAGCTTTCAGGGGGATTATCAGATATAGCAGAGAACATGTCAACATGGTGTACAAAAAATGGACTTAAGCTTAATACAGGGAAAACAGGGCTTATATCATTCTCTAGATATCAACTTAGTCAAGAGTCTATCTATGTTAGGCTAAACTCCAAATCCATTCCACTAATAAATGAAATCAAATTCTTAGGGGTGACAATGGAAAGCAGTCTCAGTTGGGAAACACACATAAATATTCTAAATTCTAGACTCTGCTCTTTATGTGGAGTTATTCGAGCTCTACAGGATCAGGTATCAATAAATAGCCTCAAAATATATTACTATGCCCATGTACAATCCATCATACAGTATGGCATCATCTTCTGGGGAAGTTCCACCCACTCAGAAAAAATATTCAAAACACAAAAAAGAATTATTCGAGCTATGTTGAAATTACCATATGGAACATCGTGTAAATCCCACTTTGTCAATTTAGAAATCTTAACAGTACCATCTTTATACTTTCTACAACTAGTAACATTTGCCAAAAAACACTATAATATTTTTACAAGAAACTGTGATTCATATTCAAACCAAATGACAATCAATACAAGATATAGAAATGAACTCAGGATACCACATCACAACTCATCATTTTTTGAAAAAGGAACACAGTATAGAGCAATCAAACCCTATCACTCTCTTCCTATTGAAATTAGAAATATTGTACACACAAAAAAGTTCAAAATTTCAGTCACAGACTACTTGAAAAAAAAAGTCTATTACAATTTCAATAGCAGCTAAGAGATGAATCTCAATATATCTATATGTCTGTATTATGTTTGTGAAAATATGTGTTAGGTGCTTATTTTATATCTATATTTATGTAATTTTTAATTGTGATTAATTCCTTCTTGTACATTTTATTTATACTTTAATTTGTATATAATTTCTGATAAACAACTCTTCTCTGTAACCTAAACCTATTTGACGTTGCTATGTCCGCTTGTAGATCTTATGGCAATAAAGGATTTTATTTTATTTTAATTCCTTCAATTATTGTACTAAAACATTATTATTTGTAAGAATCAATCGATTATTGGGTGTTTTATTTTATTTTGGACGAAGTAACCTTTTTTTGGATGAAGTAATCGTTTTTTGTATGAATAAACCGAATTTTATATTTTTCGAGATATTTTTGGTTAAAAAACATCTATTTATTGTACGCAAAAAATCCAAGCTATTAGTAAACAACTTAAATAAGATTATTATAGAGAAACCTGAAAAGATAGATGTCTGGAAAGACTACATTAAACAACTCTTTAAGGACACTCGACACAACTCCTACCGATGACAATTAAATCTGGCCCTCCCATAACTGTTGATGAAGTGCGGGCGACAATCAGACAAATGAAAGAAGGAAAAGCCCCTGGCCCGGATAATTTGCACGCAGAATTCATGAAGCTTCTTGACGATGAATACGTAAAACAGACAACACGCATATTTAACCACATTTATGAAACAGGGAACATTCCACAGTAATGGTTAGAGTCGGAATTTATAACACTACCAAAGAAACCAGGAGCAAAGAAATGCGAAGATTTCAGAACGATTAGCCTTATGAGTCATCTATTAAAAGCATTTTTAAAAATCATACACAGAAGGATCTATAAAGTATGTGAAGAACACATGTCAGAAACACAGTTCAGGTTTCGAGACGCAGTGGGCACAAGAGAAGCGCTATTTAGTATCCAAGTGTATTCAGAGATGCCGGGATGTTAACTGTGATGTGTATGCCTGTTTTGTGGATTATAGTAAGGCCTTCGATAGAGTGCAACACCATAAACTCATGGAAATACTAAAACAGGTGGGGATTGACGACCGAGACTTGAGGATAAATAATCGCACATCTATACTGGAATCAAAGTGCTTGCATAAACGTAGATGGAGACAGATCAGAAGCAAAAAAGATATTACGAGGAGTTAGACAGGGAACGCACCCCTGTCGCCGATATTGTTTAACATATACTCAGAACATATATTTAATAAAGCCCTGGAAAACAATAACGCGGGAATACTTGTAAATGGAAAACGTCTAAGGTATCTGAACGACACCGTAATTATCGTAGATAGTCTGGAAAACCTACAAGAGACTATGACAAGAGTGATAGAGGCAAGTCAGTTGTACGGGCTCGATATAAACATAAATAAAACCAAATATATGGTGATCAGCAAAAATAACATACCACGTGTGGATCTGATAACTCCTAATAACACATTAAACGAGTCAATACATACACATACCTGGGAACTATACTAAATGACCAATGGGGTCACTCACAGAAAATAAGATGTCGCATAGGAAAGGCAAGGTCTGTATTCGTTAAAATGTCATCAGTTTTTAAATGTCGTTCCTTGTAGATGACGACCAAGCTGCGACTACTCCGCTGCTATGTCTTCTCCGTCTTGCTTTATGGGACAGAGTTCTGGACTCTGACTGAGGCCACCATGAAGAAGCTGACAGCATTTCAAATGTGGCTGTATGGCAGAGTCTTGAGGATTTCTTGGGTGGCCCACGTAAGCAACGAAGAAGTTCTTCGAAGAATGAAGAAATCCACGGAAATAATAACCACCATAAAAGCACGCGAATTGAAGTACCTGGGCCATATGATGCGTAATGAAAAGAGATATGGTTTACTACAACAAATACTGCAAGGGAAAATCCCGAGTAAACGCGGCCCAGACCCCAGGAGGATATTTCTTGGCTAAAAAAAATTAGAACATGGTTCTCTCTGAAAACCCCCGAGCTTTTTAGAGCAGTCGTGAATAAGATCACGATAGCCAAATTACCAACATCCGGACCGGATAGGCAAAAGAAGAAGATATTAAAATAGAATTGATTTTTCTTATTTTGAATCAAGAAGTCTCGGCCTCTCAGTCTGGATTTATCTGGCTCTAATATAACTTAACCTAACCATAACCTAATCTAGATTAAATCTAGGTAAATCTAGATTAGGTCTACAACGACCAAAAAGTGTTTCCGTCACTGTGCATTTTTACTATAGTTCATTTTTTTTAAGAATGCAGTACAGGGAAGATGGGGCTTATTTGACCTTATTCTCTGATTGGCTTAAATCGAGGAGAAGTTCACACGGACAATATTTATTTCTCCATCTCTCTCTTTTCACATACATTTGCAGTCACTGGCGTAGAATTTAGTGTTATGTAATTAAATGAATACAATACTACGAATTATTTCCAAATATAATAGAACGTTAAATTATACTACCGATAATAAGTACTATATTATAGAATGTTTTATATATAATTTAATATTCAATTTTATATTTAAAGATAAAAAAATTAATTAAATCCAAGTATATTTTTTTCGTACGCCAATGCATGTTCAGCTGTTAGTTGTCAATGGCTGTCAATTCACAATTGTCATCTGATCTCTTGGTATCATTTAGATTTCGTGCGTTTTTCTCCATATATTTGTTTGTTTGTATTTTATTACTATTGTTGCCATTTGGTGTATTTAATAGATATCCAATCAGACCATTAATAAATTACCAATTTTATATTCAAGTAACTATATTTGAATTTAGCGCCAAATTTTATTACAGGATTGAACATTTGTCATAGTGTAAATCAGGTATCTAGTTACTGCATTCTTAAAAAAATGGACTATAGTTAGCAATTTTTTTCAAACGTTCTAACCCTATTGTGTCGCAGATATGAAGTATTGTGTCAAAATTACTTGATTTGTCAATATTATCGATAAGAAACAATTTTGTTTTTGTATCTTGCTTTGTAGATAATAGTATATTTTGTAACTAGGGCGAAAGGTTGTCAATTTTTCGCGAGAGCGAAATTGTGCGCACGAAGTGAGTGCGCACATTCGTTCGAGAGAGAAATTGTCAATTTCGCCTGTGTTACAAACAATACCTTTTATTACTCATGCGAGGGGATGTATCTTCCAAGTTTGAGATCCAGGGGCCACGCAAAAAAAAATTGAACAAAAAATGACGAATTTTCTTTTTCAATTGTCTCCGGTGGTGTGAATTCGCCATAAGAACTCTCCTCGTGAGAAGTGACATTTCTCGTTTTAAAAAACTTGCGTCAGGAAGTACTTTTCGCGCATGAGTAATAAAAAATAATGTATGGTACACGTGTGTGAAAGCCTTTTGTGCACACTTGTATCATAAACCACTATTTGCAAACAAAATTTCGATATTTTGTCAAGAGATATCAAATTAAAACACAAAACGATTAACACGAAAAACAAATTAAAACACGAAACGAAAACGAAAAGTGTTTTATGAAATTTACATGAGTGGTATGAAAAACAAAAAAATTAAAACAATAATAACAAGATGAGAAAATTGAAAACTTTTTTTTGTTAATTTTTCCTATTTAAAATAGTATAAATAGTATATTTTACAACAAGAGATGAAAGTGGCGTTTTTAGGGTTCCGTACCGAAAACGGAACCCTTATAGGATCACTTTGTTGTCCGTCTGTCTGTCTGTCTGTCTGTCTGTCTGTCAAGACCTTTTTCTCAGGAACGCGTAGAGGTAACAAGTTGAAATTTGTATCAAATACTCGAGTCTGCGGTCTCTTTTAGCTGTGAAAAAATCAAACTTGTAAGTCAACGCGATCAAAAGATATGACTGTTTATGTCGCATATTTTGCGATTTCACGAAGGAATCAAAACCTATAGGGTACTTCCCGTTGACCTAGAATCATGAAATTTGACAAGAAGCGGTGTCTTACAGCACATGTCAAGGGAAAAATCTGAAAACCGTAAATATGTAGTTTAATTACAAGAAAAATGCACTAAAGAAATGCACTAAAAATGCACATTAGTGAAAAATTCACTAATGTTGTCGTAGTGGTATTGTCAGGCTCCAGAAGCATATGGGTTGCATACAATTAGGTCCTATTCTATGTTTATTCTGAATTTTCTTTGTTTATATTCGTTATGCATTTCATTACGTACGCTTTATATACATAATATATACAGGGTATATATTATGTCTAAATTTTGCTTTTTTATAACCGACATATATATTTCGTCTAATTTTTCTTTATAATCTACATAATATGTTGATAATCTACATAATAATACTATACTATACAAGTTTGTACGGAACCCTCGGTGCGCGAGTCACAACTCGCACTTGGCCGTTTTTTTTTTTTGGTGAGGTGAGAGTTTGCTCACGAGCGCGAGCGAGTTAGCAATCACACCGAACCAAAAAAATGCTTTCATCTCGAGTAGTAAATGCAATTTTTTCTACTGATATTATGATATATTTTTCCAATATAAGCCAGAAGAACGTTTTCCGAAAATGAGCTTATCTGGTTGTCATTTCTCCAATCCTTGAACTTTTTATATACAAATTCATACCTTTCTCGGGACTTTTTGGGTAAGATATTATTAGAAGCAGAGTTTGACGCCCGGCGTCATTTCTTTAATGCCCGGCGGTGTGCCTGGTTCACTTATTTCGGTTGCAGAATCCATAATTCGACTTTAATAAATCCAATTCGAAACAAACTATCGTAACTGTCAATACAAATTTAATTGCTGGTTTGGTCGTTTCCATGGTAATATATTGTTTTCTTATAGAAAGTGATACTTTTAGTCAAATGTGCTAATTTTATTTCGGTTTTTTTAAATAGTTTCAGGCTCGTTTTACGTTTGTACATAAAATAATATTCCATTGAAATTGAAGTAATTAATAAGAAAGTCCATGCAAATTAGGTTAGTTTACTGTTTTAATCGAGAAAATTATAAATTTAAAATGCTCATTTTCATCTCTAAAAAAAAATATTTTCATCTCTAGAATGAAAAAATGTGGTTGATCTGATATATGGGACATCATACGATCAGCGCCCCCTGTGCCATAATTGAAACTGACGGAAATTTACATAAAACCTTCAGTGGCGTGTAAAAAACGCCACCGTAGCTACAGATTTGATCAAAATGGATGATTAGATTAGGTTATATTAGGAGAAGATCAATCAAGACCACATATCGCTCGGGAGCGCGACAAAAATTTCAATAGTTTAAATAATTTCAAACAATATTTATATACCCCTTTTAAATTTATTTTCCCTACGCCTTTCTGTCTTGCTCCAATGCGCATGCGCACCATGCGTACATTGTGTTGCCTACATCTATGATGCCCTATATATCAGATTAACCAATAATAAAATTAAATAAATATATTTACCTTTCCTACTGAAGGAAAACCAATTAAAGCAACTCTAGCATCTCCACTCTTCAACACATCAAATCCTTCTCCCTTTTCCGATTTCTTTGATGGCTCTAACAATTGTGACCGGTACTTTGCTAATTTGGCTTTTAAAAGACCTAAATGGTATTCCGTGGCTAAAAATAAGGAAATAACATTAATGGATTTACCCTGTATTTATACCACATAATATTATTATTCAGATATGAATAGAAGATTGGTTCCTTTCAGGTTCCACTTAATCTCTACAAAATATTCGAAACTACCACCAAACATAATTCAACATCTTATATACAGGGTGTCTCAGACCACCCATACCAGCCTTTTATTTCGACAACTTACCAAAGTGAACCCAAGGAATCCACTAATTATTTTTTACCGGAATAATCCGGATGTACCCCGAACCGGAAGTAACTTTCAACTTGAAATTTCAAATGGCAACATAGGTCGAGAATGGTATTAATTAATAAGTTTTTTTAAAAGTTATATTAAAATGTTTTTTTTTTAATATTTTGCATATTTACAACAAAAAAAAAAAAAAAAAAAAAAAAAAACAAGAATCAAAAAAACAAAATCTCTAGAAGAATTGAAATCGATGCTGGAATAAGTCGCTCCACTGTTTGGAGAGTTTTAAAAACAAACAACTTCCATCCATACCATATCTCTTTACACCAGAAAATTGAAGAGCGGGATTTTCAAGATAGGTTGAATTTTTGTGAATGGTTGTCTCATAAAAATTATAATTTCCATCACAAAATTTTATGGACAGACGAGGCGACATTCAAAAGCAACGGTGTTGCTAATTTACATAATATGCTCACTACTGGAGTAATGAAAACCCTCATGGGTTAAGAGATAAACAACACGTGTGGACCCTTAATGTTTGGTGTGGTGTTTTAGGAAACCAAATAATTGGTCCGCATTTTTTCGATGGTTCATTAAACGGAGTTAAATACGCTGATTTTTTAGAAAATAATCTTATTGACCTTCTAAATGACGTTCCATATGCGACACGTTTAACAATGTATTTGCAACAAGATGGTTGTCCAGCTCATTACGCAAGAGTTTCTCGCCAAACCGATTTTTACCGTCTCGCCAATTCGCCTTTTCCCTATCTTGAAAATCCCGCTCTTCAAGTTTCTGGTGCAGAGATATATTATGGATGGAATTTCTTTGTTTTTAAAACTCTCCGAGCAGTGGAGCGACTTATTCCGGCATCGATTTCAATTCTTCTAGTCGAGATGTTCGGGTCCAGAGCAATTGCTGCAAGAATATCTGGTGCTCTTTCATCTTGTTTTTTTTTTTTTTTGTAAATATGCGAAATATTAAAAAAACATTTTAATAAAAGTTGTTTCTTTTAAAAAGACCTATCAATCAATACCATAAGTTACTTCCGGTTACGGGTACTTCCGATTATTTCGGTAAAAAATAAATTCATCAGTGGATTCTTTGGGTTCACTTTGGTAATAAATTTTTTTTGTCCCAGTCACATTCGACCAAGCGTTGTCGAAATAAAAGGCTGGTACGGGTGGTCTGAGACACCCGGTATATACATGTGTAGTCTGGTTTGTCTTATACACCCCTCTCGGGGTTGCAACCGCTCGTTACCTCTACGAGTTCTTGAAACTCATTTCATGTGGCGAGATACTCCACGTTAATTCAACATCCTATATAAATAAAAAATATTGTTATTAGTCTTGTCTGCCAATTCTAGTTGTCAAGTCTGCTGAGATTAAATCAAACTGTTTAGTCCTGCCTGCTTTGTCTAGTTCTGCCTGTCTTGTCTTCTTTGATTAGCCTCGTCTGACTCGTCTCGTCTGTATAACCTTGTCTATCGTGATCGGGGAGACAACTAGGGTGGTTTTCACTAACCGTCCACCCTGAATGAATGCGAAAATTGCGAAACCGAAGTAACGCATACTAAAATCCAAATTGGAATAGGGGGTTTAGTAAGAGATCCCCCCAAACCACTTTAATAAAACTCTTGTCTATCAAGTCCTGTCTATTGAGTCTTGTGTCTAGTTCTACTCTATCTTGTCTCTCTAGTTCTATCTGGCTAATCTTACCTGTCTAGTCTTGTCTGTTGAGTAATGCATGTTTAGTGTCTGTCTGCTTTGTCTAGTCTTATCGGTTGTTTGTCTAGTCCTTATCTCTCTAGTCATGTGTAGTCTGGTTTGTCTTGTCTTACTATTCCTGTCTATTTAGTATTATCTGTCAAGTCTTACATATGTGGTCTTTGTCTGTCTAGTACATATCTGTCTAGTCTGCCTATGTAGTCCAATAAAGTTTGAACTGAAGTCAGAGTTATCTTATAACAAATGTATTTCTTAGTATCTTCTTCATTTGTATTCTCACAATCACTCTCCTCCTCCTATGCTTTACCAACAATGGACTGCATCACTCAAGCATTGAAATTAATTTAAATTTTCAATTATTCAGCAATTGAATTATTTCAGTTACATCACTTGTATCAGTCTCTTTAAAATCCAAATCATTTACTTCTACTTTAAGAAGAATCTTTCTCCACGATAGAACAAGTGTTGTAGATTTGTAGAGTTCGGTAGTAACTTGTAATGCAACCATCATAGATATATTGTACCCCACCCTTTTTCTGTAATCGTTGGTATACTTACCCATTTAGAGCTGTTCCTCTAGTCCAGATTCCTTTAGGAATTTCAGGACCCTTTCAAATAGTGTGCCCTAAGGTACATTCGTGTCTTGCAGAGCAGTGCTCTGCAGTCTTTGAGGAGTTGTATGTGGTTTACCTCTGCTGAGCCACAGAATCTGCTTCTGTCATCCTCCTCTAGACCAGTGTTTGCAAAGTGTGGTACGCGTACCCCTTGGGGTACACGAATGGTTTGAAAGGGGTACGAAACGAATTTCCAAAATATTAATTTACGCACAACTGCATCAAAATTGTTCCTTTACATCTTAGTTACCAGAGCCGAAAATTGGACATCCTTTTGACGCCATCATTTTGACGCCCGTCAAAATTTTACGTGGGCCTGTAAAATCATTGAAAAGCCCGCATCAAGATCTATCATCTTAAGACTTCCCAAGATGAAAACCCCGTTTCATATCGGTCTTTAGACTTGCTTGGGATCAAACCCAGCACAGATTCATTAGCTTCCATTAATATTTCGGAGGGAATTCAGCGCTTAGTTACATTCCGAAATTACGAAAATTTGTGTTTACAATATTTTTTTTTTTCTTAGCAACAAATAACTAAAGTGACGAGCTGTGAATTTAAATCACCGTCGTATTTTTTTTCATCGTTTTTAACCATTTTTAATTAAATTTTGTAGGTTTTCTGCAGTGTGCGTAAAACATTGTACATGCCTCGGGCCGGAGGAATATTACGCCCTTCGCCTCATAAAGGCCCTCCTCCGTCGGGCCTCAAACTTCGGCGGCGGGCGTAATCTTATACCTTCGGCCCTCTATATGTAAATAACTATTTTTATGTGTGCCAAAGTGCATATAAGATGAAAATAATATATTGTGCAACTAGGGCGGTAAGTTGTCAATTGCCCACGAGAGCAAAATTGGGCTCACGAACGAAGTGAGAGCTCTCGTTTTTCGCAATTGACAATACCGCACGAATTGCAGATAATATTTTTTATTACTCATGTGAGCGCACATATCTTAGAAGGTAGTGGTCCAGGAGCCATAAAAAAAAAACGAAGTAAAAATGAAGAAATTGATTTTTCAATTGTCCTCGGTGGTGTGAATTCGTCATAAGAACTCTCTTCAGTCTCCAGTATCACCATAGAATTTACACTCATTTTAAAATGTTTTCTTTAATTTTTATTTTGTAATGAAAAAAAATGTCACTTTCACGTTACTTCTTCTTCTTTCTTCTTCTTTCGAATAGGCCTACTTTGGACTACGCTTGTTCAACTGTTGGGCTTTGACCTTTGCCCAGTATTGTCGCATCTTCTGCCGGTGTAACTCCTTTCTCTCTTCTGTCCATTGGGTACCTTTCCTTCGAGGTTTTTCCTGAAATCCACGGACTTCCTTTAAGGTGTGTCTCACAGACTGTCTGTTTTTGAGATCTGTTATTCCCAGTTCTTTAATATCCTTCTCGGTCTCTGTCAACCAAGTGGTACAAAGCTTCTTGTTTTGCCAGAAGGTGAACAGATGGTTGGTTAGTCGGTTTGGAGGCAATCGTGCAATGTGGCCATAGAAAGCTACCCTTCTTTTCCTTGCACAGTCAGAGAGCATCTCAATATGTTCGTAGAGCTCAGAGTTATGCTGCCTTCGGAATTCCCCATCTTCCTTTACCGGGCCTAGGATCTTCCTGAGGATTCTCCTCTCTCTGATTTCCAATTTCTCTATTAGACCCCTTCGGTTCAAGGAAAGACACTCCATGCCATACAGGGCTTCTGGTCGTAAGACTGATGTGTAGTGCTTAAGTTTCAGGTTGCGTGACAGGCATTTCTTATTGTAAGTGTTCTTAGTCAGCCGTTAGGCTAGTTCTAACTTACTGACTCTCTTGGATAATGATGCTCTTTCTGATAAGTTGGGTTCAATCCATTCGCCGAGATACTTAAATTTCTCAGTCCTCTTGATGTTTCCCAGTTCTAGTAACATCTCTCTGTTTGCTTCTGTGATGTTGGTGAAGAATTCTGTTTTCTCCAGCGACACTTGAAGACCCACTTTGGCAGCCTGTTTTTGATGCAGTTTACCTGCATTGCTGCCATCTCAAGAGAATCAGCAAACAGTGCCATGTCATCTGCAAAGGCCAGGCAATCTACAACCAGTCCCATCGTTCTTACGTCCCAGGTAGATACCACTCTGAGCACCCAAATTGTTCAGTTCCTTGCGCCATTCTCTCATAACCTTTTCAAGGACACAGTTGAAGAGAAGTGGGGAAAGTCCATCTCCTTGTCTCACTCCAGTTTTTATTTCGAAGCTATCTGAAATCTCGCCTCTAAATTTAACCTTGGAATGGGTGTTGGTCAAAGTTTCTAGGATGAGTCTGCGGGTTTTGTTGTCTAGTGCTAGTTCCTGGAGTACTTTGTTAAGCGTTTCTCTATCAATGGAATCGTAGGCTTTCCTAAAATCAACAAAAGTGATGACTACATTGCGGTTTCTCATCTTGGAGTACGCAAGTATAATTTTAAGATTGAGGATCTGTTCAACACAGGATCGGGTCTTCCTGAAGCCCCCTGGTATTCTCCCAGTTGACTATCCAACTGATTTTCTGCCCTTGTTTGTAATGCCTTCGAGAGAATCTTGTATGTTACCGGGACGAGAGAAATTCCACAGTAGTTGTTTAGATTAGTAATCTCCCTTTTTATGAAGCGGATGGATCAGAGCAGATTTTCAATCGGGTGGTAATTTCTCTGTTTCCCAGATGTCCTGGATAATCTCGGTTAGCTTGCGCACGGCATTGTTTCCAGCACCTTTCCACAGTTCAGCAACGATAGAGTCCTCTCCAGATGCCTTATTATTCTTAAGAAGTTGAATGATCTGTCTAACTTCTTCCAATGAAGGGGGAAGCGAGTCTGGGTTTGGTGTGGTTTGTTTATAGTCAAAGTCTTCGCTGGGTGGGTCAAAGTTGAGTAGATTTTTAAAGTACTGAGCCAAAAGGTAGCAGTTGTCCTTGTCGTTATAAGCCAGTTTGCCTTGTGAGTCTCTGAAGTGGAGGCTTGGCGGAGCGTATTTTCTGAGTGCTTGCTTAAAGGTTCCAAAGAAATCTCTGGAATTATTCTTAGCAAAGCTCTCTTCGATTTGGGTTAGTTGGTTTTGTGTGAAGGTTCGTTTGGTTCCTCGAATTATCTTGGCTGTAACCTTTCTTTGTTCCAAAAATTTATGCCAATTTTCCTTGGTCTTTTTTGAATTCCACTTCACCCAGGCTATCTGTCTTTGGGCTATTGCATTGTCACAGTCTTCAGTCCACCACGGATGCTTCCTTCTTCTAGCGAGAGGGGCGAGTTCATTGGCCGCCTTGACAAGAGTCTCCTTCAGTTGGTCCCAGTTGTTTAGGTCTGTGTTGTTCAGTCTCTGACTTAGTTCTTGGCTGTTCTTGAGTCGCTTAACTTTCACGTTACTTTTTTAATATTCAGGTTTTGCTTATGTTTATTTTATTTATTCAAATGTTTTTTACGTAACTTATCGTAACTTATCTTACGTAACTTATAATCTAATATTGAATATTAGTGTGCTCGAAGCATAATTCGAATTGACAAACGGCCATTTGTCGCACCCAAAACTGGGCGCCAAAATAGTACTTATCTCGCATGAGTAATAAAAATAACAATATTGAAATTACATAAAAAAATAGTGCATCAAACATTACTTTTTATAAAGTGTTTGAAATCTAAAAATAATTCAGCTTCATCATCTTTGATAATTAATTAATACAATACAACCAATAGATTATGTTACTAACTGCACAAGATAAAATGATTGCAGAATCTTTTTACGTATATAAAGACAACCATAAACTGTCTTAAAATGAACTGATAAAGAATAACATTTTTCCTAAGATTTGTAATAATTTTGATTTTACGCGATTTTACCTTAAAAAGTCATGTATAATTCCTTGGATGCGGATCAATAAAACAGTGAAATGAACAGTAATGAAATAAAAAATTTATTTCGCTAGTGAAATAAAAGTACCCATAGCTATGCATCGAAATAATTCACTTGTGGGTTCCGTAAACACAACCTCAAATGTTGACTTCGCTTGATTCGCTTTTTTGATCCCGAATTACAAAACCTATTACACATTTTTTGTATAAATGTCTGAATTTCCGCGGGGGTAATCTTTCCGCAATTGCGTCACCATTTAACAATTCTTAGGATGTATCCATTTATGGTTAATATAACACAAATTAATTAAACACTAAACAAGATTTTGACGTACGAATCAACAAATTTATCATTGTCATGACAACAATAGAATAATGGGCTTCGGGCGACTTCGATCTCTTAAAAAAAACAAAATGGAACTTTTCTTTGAATTTAACTTGTTAAATGAAAAGCAAAATTAATTAAAAGTTTGTATGCAGTAGTGAATAAAATTAAGCTTTAACTCGTGAATTTAAATCTCATTAAATCTTAATTTTATCTGCTTGTATAATAAATAACTATATTTTTATTTTGTTTACAAAACTCCAATCTGGAGACTGTATAATAAGTAAAAAATACAAGAAAAGTTGTTGTTTATAATAACATATCTCAGAAATTTTCTACGAAGGATACGAGGGTACCCTGTAAGGGTACGAAGTATTAAAAAATATTTGAAAGGGGTACACATAGATAGAAAGTTTGGGGAACACTGCTCTAGACCTATGACCCTGAAGTGTTTACTAAGTCTGCCATGTCCGTCAAGACTCCTGTCAGAATTCTAAGCTTGTTACTGTTTAGTTTCAGGCAAACTTTTGTTCCTTTCTGGGTAAAAGATCCCAGCATTACTTTGGATTATCTTAGCGCTGGAAGTTCTTTGCAGTTTTTCATCCATTGCTCTCTTATTTCTTCATCTAAACTTTTGTGGAAGGTGTTTATGCTCATACTGCAAAAGGGTTCTGGACCTATAAAGGTATTACTGGAACCTTTGTTTGCTTGGTGATCGGCTTCTTCATTTCCATCTATACCCGTTTGTCCTAGTACCCAGTATAATTTTACTTTATTTCTCTGCTGAACTTGTTTAGCTTTGATAGCACTTTGCTCTATGTGATATGCTGAGGATTCGTCGCTCCATTCGACTTTACTACTACACATTTTGGTACTTACGTATTAACGCCACTACCGCTATATATTGGATCGAGAGTTTGCACTGCAGCACATATGTTGTCTTGATTTATCTATTCACTTTGTAGCACGCAACCTATCTCACCACCGGGGTTTACTCAGAGATAGCAGAGATTCTCTACTTTCTAATCTCACCGGGGTTAAAAAATAAAGTATTTTGAGTTTTAAAAATGTTTTAATTTTAATTAAAATAGAATTGAAAGTAGGAGTTTATCACTACGATATCTTCAAATCTGTCAGTAGCTAGAACTACACGGAAATCTTCTGTTACTCTTTGGCACACCCCGCTGAACAAGCGTGGTGTGAGCCGTTCGCTGCGTCAAAGCAAGTAACGGGAACGGTCAAGACCGATTTTTGTCAGGGGCTGAAGGCCAACAGATGTTATGAAAGAGTAAAGAAAATAAAGTTAGAATTTGTGTAATTACTACCTTAGAGTCCAAGATAACATTTCGTCGGCTCCTCATCCAACGGGAACTCTTATCTGAAGGCAAACTGAAGATATCGTAGTGATAAACTCCTACTTTCAATTCTATTATTAATTTGGTTCAAACCATGACATCTCATTTTAAACTTTAAATAAAATTGAAAATCGGGGTTTATCACTACCATATCTTCAATCTGTCAGTAGCTGGAAAGATACTTCCAGCTACTGACAGATTGAAGATATCGTAGTGATAAACTCCTATTTTCAATTCTATTATAAATTTGGTTCGGACCATAACATCTCATTTGAAACTTTAAATAAAATGTTTTATTTTATTATTTATCACAAAAATTTGATGTGTAGATTGGCAGCATTTAAAAATGTAGCAGTGATGGTGTTAATACGTAAGTACAAACATTCTTCTCGAAATGGTATTTGCATACCATTTCATCTTTTGGTACTACCAGCCAGGGCATCTTGAACAAGTGTTACTGGCGTTACTTTTAACCAACATTTTTCTATTCTATGTATAACATGAAATATTGTCAAAACACCGTTAAAAGTAATAATAATAATAACAATAACCTTTATTGTCATAATTAAAATAATTTACATTTCCATACAAAATATACATAAGCAAAAAAAAAAAAAAAAAAAAGTTGGGAAACTAAAACCCCATTAAAAAGAAAAAATAAATTTTACCACCCTATAAACCTATACATCAACACCTGTACATCGGACATAAGCTCACAAACTAAAAAAAAAAAAACTAAACTGCAACACTCAAAAAACTATCCCGTTGCATCCGCTCTTTCCATCTGTATCTGACTGTAGCCTTGGTGATCTTTGCTAGCCTCTATTTTGGATTGGCGCTCTTGGAAGTCCACTTCTAATAAGCTCTCTCTTCCAATAAGCTATATTTCTAATAAGCATCCGTTTCCCTCACGTGGAAGTCACCTTGTCGCGGTGTGAGGGCTTAGTTTCGCAAAATACCGTTGGACGTCACGACGGGAACAACTCCGGTCGGGGCGTTCGGCGGAGGGCGAACAACCAAGAACTTCCAAACCCTTAATCCCAAGGTGTCATGCGACCCGTGCCAAAGAGACTGGTTGATGGCCAAGGGCAACCGGCCATCGCTTACCCCTCGGAGCCCCTCTGATACCTGGCGACCTCAGAGGGTATCCAGCCTTACCACTATCAAGCGGGGCTCTGATGTGGTGGACCTTTAGTTCCCTTGCGACTCGTGGGATTTATATGAATTCCAAAAGTAAAAATAATCCATGTGTACGGGACCTAACCGACACAGACAACAAGGAAGTCAGCCCGGATTCCCGGGAAGACGACCTTGACCTCACACTCGTAGACATGAGCAGTCCAGCCATGTCTACAGAGGCAGAGGTAGATGTTCTTGTAGGGACAGAGGAGGACTTGCCGCCCCCTGTCACAAAACAAGAATGACCAGCAGGCGCACCAAAATAGCCCAAGTGAACATCCATCATGCCAAAGCAGCTTCAGCTGTGATGGCTAGGATGTTCACCAAGCAGCACCTAGGGCTAGCGCTGCTTCAAGAACCCTGGACCTACGGAGGTAAGATCAGAGGCCTTAGCAATAGGGAATGTAAGTTGGTATGGGACAGCCGTGAGGTCTCCCCTAGAACTTGTATTATGGTAAGAAATGGCATAAATTACTTATGTCTTTCAGAATTTTTAACGCGGGATTTAGTACCGATTCAGGCCCTCATCAAGATCGAGGGTCTCCACCGCGAAGTAGTGATCGCATCAGCATACTTCCCTGGCGATGGTAACAGCATACCACCCATTGAAGTACAAAAGCTAGTGGAACACTGTATTAGGAGAAGGCTGCCACTCATCCTGGGATGTGACGCGAACGCACACAATGAGATGTGGGGCAGCACGGACACTAATAAGAGGGGTGAGTACCTTTTAGAATACCTCATTAAAGAGAACTTAATTGTGTACAACGTTGGGAACACACCAACATTTGTCACTAAAGTCAGAAATGAGGTACTGGATATTACGGTAGGTAGCGCTAACGTAAGTAAACTAATTAAAAAGTGAAGTGTAAGTTTCAAGTGAACCCTCAATGTCAGATCATAGAGTTTGAGCTGGAAGGAGCGAGTGAGGAAAACACCCCCATTCGAAACCCCAGACAAACTGTGTGGCCTATGTTTAGTTCCCAACTAAAAGAAAACCTAGAGCAGGTGACAGTGCGGGGTAGTATCAAACACTACACCGTGCTGGAGCAGGCTGTAGGAGAAATAAATGTAGCAATCACCACGGCATTTGAATCCAGTTGCCCGGTAAAAACCGTGAAGGAGCATAAGGACGAAAAATGGTGGAACAAAAATTTGTCTACATTAAGAGCAAAAGTACGTAGGCTTTTCAACAAAGCCAAGCAATACGGAAATTGGCTAGAATACTCTGAGGTGCTTACCACCTACAACAAAGAGATCAGATGGGCAAAAAGGGAAAACTTTAGGACCTTCTGTGAAAACATAGAATCCACGCCGGTGGCAGCTAGACTGCACAGAGCACTAGCGAAGGATAGAGTGGAAATGACAACCACTCTCAAGAAACCGGATGGGACCTTCACGGAGGATGAAGAGCAAAGAGCTCTCCTCCTACTAGAAACCCATTTTCCGGGATGTAGAGGATACAGGGAGACCGAGGGCTTGATGCAACCACGGAAACCAAGTCGGGCCGACTGGAAGAGGGCAGCGTCCATCTGTACGGAAAACCGAATCAGATGGGCTATCGGCACTTTCCAGCCTTTTAAGGCCCCAGGTGTGGACGGACTAGTTCCTGCCTTCCTACAAAAGGGAGAGAGAGAACTAATGCCGTATCTTCTAAATATCTTTAGAAGTAGCTTAGCGCTCGGATATATACCGGAGCTATGGAGAAGGGCTAAGGTGGTATTTATACCGAAGGTGGGGAAGAAAGACACCACTCAACCGAAGTCATTTAGACCCATTAGTCTAACATCTTTTATGTTAAAGACAATGGAGAAGGTGATTGATAATTACCTTAGGACTATAGTGCTGGTAGGTACACCACTACACAGGAGTCAGCATTCTTACATAGCAGGGAAATCCACAGAAACCGCCCTGTATCAGCTGACAAACGAAATAGAAGCAGCACTAGAGACAAAGGAAGTAGCGATATGTGCCTTCTTGGATATAGAGGGAGATTTTGACAACACCACACAAGAGGCTGTCAGGGCGGCCCTCGAAAGAAGGAATATCGACAGCACTATCTCAAAGTGGATGGGAGGAATGCTGAGAACTAGAACGGCGGAGACACAAGTGGGAAAAGACACCATTAAGATCTCCACAACTCGAGGGTGCCCACAGGGAGGTGTACTATCACCGCTAATGTGGAGCCTGGTAGTTGATGAACTACTGGTTAGGCTAAACGACCTAGACATCAAATGTCAAGGTTACGCCGATGATATAGTCATAATGGCCAGAGGAAAATTTGAGGGAACACTCTGTGAAATTGTTCAGAGAGGCCTCAAAGTAACTAGTAGATGGTGTCAAACAGTGGGATTGAGACTCAACCCGAGCAAAACCACGGTGATACCATTTACTAGAAGAAGAAAACTAATCTGCCTACATCCCATACTCATAGATGGGAAGGCAGTAGAATACCAACAGGAGATAAGGTATCTGGGTATCACACTAGATAGCAAACTCCTATGGAATAAACACGCTGAGGCAGTGGTAGGTAAAGCCAATCGCGCCCTAATGGTGTGCAGAAATCTGGCAGGAAAAACGTGGGGTTGTAACCCCACTATCCTGCGATGGATGTACACCATGATAGTGAGACCTGCAATCACTTATGGGGCGGTTGCGTGGGGAAGTAGAATCAAGCTGGCCTCTATGAGGAAACAGCTTGAGAAGATTCAAAGACTGGCGTGTGTCTGCATCACGGGGGCGATGGGGTCGTGTCCGACAGCAGCATTGGAGCTGCTGCTGGATCTGACTCCACTGCACCTTGTGGTGGAGAGCGCAGCCAGATCGGCGATCGTAAGGTTCAGCAGGGAAGGAATGGGCGGAGGCAAAATAATCGGGAGCAGAGACCGAAACAGCCTCGCTGCCAAGATCCCCTGGCTGGAAGTACCAAAAGACGAAATGGTATACAAATACCACTTCGAGAAAAACTACACAGCAATGTGTAGTAGTAAAGCCGATTGGAGCGACGAATCCTCAGCATACCACATAGAGCAAAATGCCATCAAGTGGTATACAGATGGTTCGAAGACAAAGGAAGGCACTGGTGCAGGAGTGTTTGGACCTCGTACCAGATACTCCGAATCCATGGGAGCATCCCCAAGTATCTTCCAAGCAGAGGTACACGCAATCGAAAGATGTGCACAGTTTAACCTCGACAGGAATTACCGCAAAAAACGAATTGCTATCCTGTCAGATAGCCAAGCAGCCATCAAGGCCATTAGCTCATACACCATCAGATCCAAACTGGTATGGGACTGTGTGGGGAAGCTGAACAAGCTTGGCAGGGATAATAATGTAACGCTATACTGGGTACCAGGACACACTGGTATAGACGGAAACGAAGAAGCCGATCACCTAGCAAACAAGGGATCCAGTAGCCCCTTTATAGGTCCGGAACCCTTTTGCGGTATGAGCGGGAACACCATCCGCAAAAGTTTAGATGAAGAAATAAGAGGAAAATGGATGAAAACCTGGGAAGAACTTCCAGGGCTAAGGCAATCCAAAGTGATGCTGGGATCTTTTAACCAGAAGAGAACTAAAGCTTGCCTGAAACTAAGCAGGAACAAGCTCAGAATTCTGACAGGAGCCCTGACGGGACACTGCAGACTTAGGAAACATCTCAAGGCCCTAGGCCTAGAGGAGGATGATGGATGCAGATTCTGTGGCTCAGCAGAGGAAACCCCCATACATCTGTTCAAAGACTGCGGAGCATTACTCTGCAAGAGACAGATGTACCTTGGGGCTCACTGCTTGAACACAGATGAGCTGCAGGCCTTGAATCCCACCCAGATCCTGAGATTCCTAAAGGAATCAGGATTAGAGGAGGCGCTCTAAATGGGTAAGTACACCAACACTCGGAGGAGGAGGGTGGGGTACAATAGATCTATAAAGGTCACAGTACAAGTCGTCACCACCATATCTACAATCTCTAGCATCCGTTTCCACTGAGCACCCGCACTTTTTTCCATTTCTAACCCCCTCGGATGATAACCCGCCTCTCTCATACAGTTTCCTTTTATTCAGCCCCCAACCACTCTCTCTTCTACCACTTAACCCCTCTTTATTCACTACTCGAAAGATTTCCTTTATTATCCTTTCATCTCATAACCCCTCCACTCTATACTCGAACTTTATCACTCTTTCCGCAGCAATTACTGCCACCTTACAAGCACTCACTTCCTGAAGCACAATGTGACCAGGCGTCGACCTATCCAGTTTCAACACTTTATTATAAAACTTTAGCTGCACTCTTTCGATCTTGTCTTCCTCTTTCGTTCCCCAGACCTCGCATCCATACAGTAACACGCTTCGCACATATGCCTTCCATATGGTCTCTGCTGCTCTAAAGTTTCCATCAAAGTTTCTTTTCCAAACCTCCCAGATACGACCCGCCGCCACCCATGCCTTCTTTGTAGATTGTAGATATTGTGGTGACGACTTGTACTGCGACCTTTATAGATCTATTGTACCCCACCCTCCTCCTCCAAGTGTTGGTGTACTTACCCATTTAGAGTACCCATTACTTACCCATTCTCAGGATCTGGGTGGGATTCAAGGCCTGCAGCTCCTCTGTGTTCAAGCAGTGAGCCCCAAGGTACATCTGTCTCTTGCGGAGTAATGCTCCGCAGTCTTTGAACAGATGTATGGGGGTTTCCTCTGCTGAGCCACAGAATCTGCATCCATCATCCTCCTCTAGGCTTAGGGCCTTGAGATGTTTCCTAAGTCAGAGCTCCTGTCAGAATTCTGAGCTTATTCCTGCTTAGTTTCAGGCAAGCTTTAGTTCTCTTCTGGTTAAAAGATCCCAGCATCACTTTGGATTGCCTTAGCCCTGGAAGTTCTTTCCAGGTTTTCATCCATTTTCCTCATATTTCTTCATCTAAACTTTTGCGGATGGTGTTCACGCTCATACCGCAAAAGGGTTCCGGACCTATAAAGGGGCTACTGGATCCCTTGTTTGCTAGGTGATCGGCTTCTTCGTTTCCGTCTATACCAGTGTGTCCTGGTACCCAGTATAGCGTTACTTTATTATCCCTGCCACGCTTGTTCAGCTTCCCCACACAGTCCCATACCAGTT
This sequence comes from Phosphuga atrata, assembly GCA_944588485.1. Lineage (NCBI taxonomy): Eukaryota > Metazoa > Arthropoda > Insecta > Coleoptera > Silphidae > Phosphuga > Phosphuga atrata. Next base: position 103,394,035 of record OX155893.1, read on the forward strand.
TGGATCTGATGGTGTATGAGCTAATGGCCTTGATGGCTGCTTGGCTATCTGACAGGATAGCAATTCGTTTTTTGCGGTACTTCCTGTCGAGGTTAAACTGTGCACATCTTTCGATTGCGTGTACCTCTGCTTGGAAGATACTTGGGGATGTTCCCATGGATTCGGAGTATCTGGTACAAAGGGGTCCAAACACTCCTGCACCAGTGCCTTCCTTTGTCTTCGAACCATCTGTATACCACTTGATGGCATTTTGCTCTATGTGGTATGCTGAGGATTCGTCGCTCCAATCGGCTTTACTACTACACATTGCTGTGTAGTTTTTCTCGAAGTGGTATTTGCATACCATTTCGTCTTTTGGTACTTCCAGCCAGGGGATCTTGGCAGCGAGGCTGTTTCGGTCTCTGCTCCCGATTATTTTGCCTCTGCCCATTCCTTCCTTGCTGAACCTTACGATCGCCGATCTGGCGGCGCTCTCCACCACAAGGTGCAGCGGAGTCAGATCCAACAGCAGCTCCAATGCTGCTGTCGGACACGACCCCATCGCCCCCGTGATGCAGACACACGCCAGTCTTTGAATCTTCTTAAGCTGTTTCCTCATAGAGGCCAGCTTGATTCTACTTCCCCACGCAACCGCCCCATAAGTGATTGCAGGTCTCACTATCATGGTGTACATCCATCGCAGGATAGTGGGGTTACAACCCCACGTTTTTCCTGCCAGATTTCTGCACACCATTAGGGCGCGTTTGGCTTTACCTACCACTGCCTCAGCGTGTCTATTCCATAGGAGTTTGCTATCTAGTGTGATACCCAGATACCTTATCTCCTGTTGGTATTCTACTGCCTTCCCATCTATGAGTATGGGATGTAGGCAGTTTAGTTTTCTCCTTCTAGTAAATGGTATCACCGTGGTTTTGCTCGAGTTGAGTCTCAATCCCACTGTTTGACACCATCTACTAGTTACTTTCAGGCCTCTCTGAACAATTTCACAGAGCGTTCCCTCAAATTTTCCTCTGGCCATTATGACTATGTCATCGGCGTAACCTTGACATTTGATGTCTAGGTCGTTTAGCCTAACCAGTAGTTCATCAACTACCAGGCTCCACATTAGCGGTGATAGTACACCTCCCTGTGGGCACCCTCGAGTTGTGGAAATCTTAATGGTGTCTTTTCCCACTTGTGTCTCCGCCGTTCCAGTTCTCAGCATTTCTCCCATCCACTTTGAGATAGTGCTGTCGATATTCCTTCTTTCGAGGGCCGCCCTGACAGCCTCGTGTGAGGTGTGGTCAAAAGCTCCCTCTATATCCAAGAAGGCACATATCGCTACTTCCTTTATCTCTAGTGCTGCTTCTATTTCGTTTGTCAGCTGATACAGGGTGGTTGCTGTGGATTTCCCTGCTCTGTAAGCATGCTGACTCCTGTGTAGTGGTGTACCTACAAGCACTATAGTCCTAAGGTAATTATCAATCACCTTCTCCATTGTCTTTAACATAAAAGATGTTAGACTAAATAACTTCGGTTGAGTGGTGTCTTTCTTCCCCACCTTCGGTATAAATACCACCTTAGCCCTTCTCCATAGCTCCGGTATATATCCGAGCGCTAAGCTACTTCTAAAGATATTTAGAAGATACGGCATTAGTTCTCTCTCTCCCTTTTGTAGGAAGGCAGGAACTAGTCCTTCCACACCTGGGGCCTTAAAAGGCTGGAAAGTGCAGATAGCCCATCTGATTAGGTTTTCCGTACAGATGGACGCTGCCCTCTTCCAGTCGGCCCGACTTGGTTTCCGTGGTTGCATCAAGCCCTCGGTCTCCCTGTATCCTCTACATCCCGGAAAATGGGTTTCTAGTAGGAGGAGAGCTCTTTGCTCTTCATCCTCCGGTTTCTTGAGAGTGGTTGTCATTTCCACTCTATCCTTCGCTAGAGCTTTGTGCAGTCTAGCTGCCACCGGCGTGGATTCTATGTTTTCACAGAAGGTCCTAAAGTTTTCCCTTTTTGCCCTTCTGATCTCTTTGTTGTAGGTGGTAAGCACCTCAGAGTATTCTAGCCAATTTCCGTATTGCTTGGCTTTGTTGAAAAGCCTACGTACTTTTGCTCTTAATGTAGACAAATTTTTGTTCCACCATTTTTCGTCCTTATGCTCCTTCACGGTTTTTACCGGGCAGCTGGATTCAAATGCCGTGGTGATTGCTACATTTATTTCTCCTACAGCCTGCTCCAGCACGGTGTAGTGATACTACCCCGCACTGTCACCTGCTCTAGGTTTTCTTTTAGTTGGCAACTAAACATAGGCCACACAGTTTGTCTGGGGTTTCGAATGGGGATGCTTTCCTCACTCGCTCCTTCCAGCTCAAACTCTATGATCTGACATTGAGGGCTCACTTGAAACCCTCCACTTTTTAATTAGTTTACTTATGTTAGCGCTACCTACCGTAATATCCAGTACCTCATTTCTGACTTTAGTGACAAATGTTGGTGTGTTCCCAACGTTGTACACAATTAAGTTCTCTTTAATGAGGTATTCTATAAGGTACTCACCCCTCTTATTAGTGTCCGTGCTGCCCCACATCTCATTGTGTGCGTTCGCGTCACATCCCAGGATGAGTGGCAGCCTTCTTCAAATACAGTATTCCACCAGGTTTTGTACTTCAATGGGTGGTATGCTGTTACCATCGCCAGGGAAGTATGCTGATGCGATCACTACTTCGCGGTGGAGACCCTCGATCTTGATGAGGGCCTGAACCGGTACTAAATCCCGCGTTAAAAATTCTGAAAGACATAAGTAATTTATGCCATTTCTTACCATAATGCAGGTTCTAGGGGAGACCTCACGGCTGTCCCATACCAACTTACATTCCCTGTTGCTAAGGCCTCTGATCTTACCTCCGTAGGTCCAGGGTTCTTGAAGCAGCGCTAGCCCTTGGTGCTGCTTGGTGAACATCCTAGTCATCACAGCTGAAGCTGCTTTGGCATGATGGATGTTCACTTGGGCTATTTTGGTGCGCCTGCTGGTCATTCTTGTTTTGTGACAGGAGGCGGCAAGTCCTCCTCTGTCCCTACAAGAACATCTACCTCTGCCTCTGTAGACATGGCTGGACTGCTCATGTCTACGAGTGTGAGGTCAAGGTCGTCTTCCCGGGAATCCGGGCTAACTTCCTTGTTCTCTGTGTCAGTTAGGTCCCGTATACATGGATTATTTTTACTTTTGGAATTCATATAAATCCCACGAGTCGCAAGGGAACTAAAGGTCCACCACATCAGAGCTCCGCTTGATAGTGGTAAGGCTGGATACCCTCTGAGGTCGCCAGATATCAGAGGGGCTCCATAAGCGATGGCCGGTTGCCCTTGGCCATCAACCAGTCCCTTTGGCACGGGTCGCATGACACCTTGGGATTAAGGGTTTGGAAGTTCTTGGTTGTTCACCCTCCGCCGAACACCCCGACCGGAGTTGTTCCCGTCGTGACGTCCAACGATATGTTACGAAACTAAGCCCTCACACCGCGACAAGGTGACTTCCACGTGAGGGCCTTCTTTGTAACATATTATTACTGTATCGTCCCAAAGACACCCCAAATAATTAAAAACCTAACCTAACCTAACTTCCTTTATTTCAGGACTCTGCCATTCAAACCTTTCTTATATCGCCCATGTAAACCGCATCAATTTGTTTTACCCACATTCACCCTTAAATCCCTCTTTTCGAAATACCTACAGAGCCTTTCAATCACGTCCTTCATCTCACTAGCCGATTTTGCAAATACTACCATGTCATCCGCATATGCCAAACTCCACACTTGTTTTCCCAATCATCACTCCTCCAGCTTGCCCGGCCTGTTGAACCTTTTCCGTTAAAAGTATAAATTTATCAAGCTATCACCTTCCTCAATTAAAGTTTTGAGAAGACCAGGATGAGGTAAAGTCATATCATTGATATGACACCTTGGTACATGGGATGAATTAAACTTGTAACATTAGGTGGTAAAAATTTAGGGACCCTCATTCTGAAAACCTAACCCTCAACCCTAAACAACCTAATAAGTATACTGAGTATATTTTGTAAGAAAATGCATGTAATTTTAAACTAAAATTTAAGGTTAAAACTAACCTTTATTTTTCTGTGTCCTTCCAATTTCCTTCTCAATTTCGGAAATCTTCTCCAAAATGCCCATTTTAAGGACGCTTGATGTTTGATATACTTAGTGTTAATTATAAATAATGAATGAATTCAATGAGAGCAAAACTGAAATGTGACAAAAACTTCATCTGACGTTTAAAGTTACTAGAGACTTTTGAGTTTTTCTCCGTTGGCATCACTGACAGAAAATCTAGGGAATTTGCTTATTAGATTGACCATGTTAAAAAAAAAGAAAACTGCATTGTTATTCCAATTTTTGGGGTGGCAGTGTTGTGTTTGTATTGACTTTAAAATATTAAGGGTAAAAATGCCTTTTTTCGGGAGTAAATTCTTTCCAAAGAAAAGTCCGTTAAGGAAAAGCACCAGCAACATTAATGAGGCGGTTGAGGACCTTTACGATGAGAAAAACCAGATTTCTTTGAAAATCGGCGCTCAGGAATGTGTGTTTCAGGACGGAGATTGGGTACCAGGTATAAATAATTAAATAATCTTTCTTACCGAATTAATGAAAAATAAAAGTAAATTTTACAAATAATTAAAAAAATCTATTTAAGAGACAACATTATCCTCTTCAGTGATTTTGTGTTGCCTAAAAAAACTGAAGCCGATTTGTTTGTTACCTTGATATATTGATTTTATATACTTTTTTAAATACATGCATGGCCTATTTTACAAAACTATTAATATTACATTTTTGATAATTATTCAAGATTTTGAATAATTATGAAGAATAAATTGTTAAAATATGTATTAGAATAAGAATTGGGTCATTTCCAGTGGTGTGCTGGGAAATTATTAACAACGGGCTCACTGCCTATGACCGCCACCTGGGGGAGGGTAGCGAATTTTTTAACCCTTTGACCCTACAAACGCTTTAGGCCGAGGCTGCAGTACGGTTTTTTCCCGCGAACGGTAACCGATACAACCGCGAAACCGCTCGAGGAACACACAGTACGCTATGGGAAAAATCAATCGTGGGAAAAAAACCGCAAGTGAGACCGCTTGTATTAATTAACTCGAGTCATAAAATCTTCTTCTTCTCTACTTCTTTATTCAGCCTGTCTCGTCCACTGCTGGACATAGGCCTCTCTTAACATCTTCCATCTACTTCTATCTTGTGCTTCTTGCATCCAGTTGGTGGCGATGCGTTTCACATCGTCTGTCCATCGGGTGGGTGGGCGTCCTCTACTTCTGTGTGCCTCCTGTCTAGGTCGCCATTCCAGGACCTTTTTGGTCCATCTGTTGTTTGGCATCCTTGCGACATGCCCGGACCAGTTCCATTTTAGTTTGGTTATTACTTCAATTGCATCGCTAACCCCAGATCGCTGTCTTAGTACTTCATTCCGCACTTTATCTCGCAATGTAATTCCGAGCATGGAACGTTCCATGGCTCGTTGCGCCACTCTGATCTTTTCGACGGACTTTTGTGTGAGTGTTAGAGTCTCCGCTCCGTAGGTTAAGACTGGTAGGATGCACTGGTCAAACACCTTACGTTTTAGGCAGTTGGGGATGTCGGGTTTGAAAATGTGTTTTAGTTTTCCGTAGGCTGCCCACGTTAGTCTTAGCCTCCTTCCAATCTCATGTGTCTGGTTGTCTCTACCGATTTTAATCTCGTGGCCTAGATACTTGTATGAGGTGACTTGCCGGATCTCAATCCCTTCCATTATAAAGTTTCGGGAAGGTACTAGGTTGGTCATAAATTCCGTTTTCGAGATGTTTATTTTAAGGCCGACTTTTCGTGATTGTTCTGCCAGCTTCTTAAGCATTTTTTCAGTCTTATCTAGGCTATCCGAAATTAGCACAATGTCGTCTGCGAACCGTAGATGGTTGAGGTTTTCGCCATTGATGTTTATGCCCATATCTTCTAGTTCTATGGTCTTGAACATGTACTCCATGTGGTTTGTAAATAGTTTAGGCGAGATGGTGTCACCTTGTCGGACGCCGCGTTGTATTCTGAATCTGTCCGTTTTTTCGTGTAGTTTAACGCATGCGGTAGCATTTTTGTACATGTGCTGTAGAATCTCCGAGTACCTATGGTCTATTCGGCAATTCGCCAGTGCCTTAAACATCTCATTGTGGTTGATAGAGTCAAATGCCTTCTCGTAGTCCACGAAGGCAAGGACGAGTGGCTTGTTGTATTCGACACATTTCTCTATTACGGTTTTGATGGTTTGCAGGTGGTCATTCGTTCCGTATCCGGCTCTGAATCCTGCTTGTTCAGGCGGTTGATAAAGGTCAAGTTTGGTTGTGATGCGTCTAGTTATGATTTTGGTGAAGAGTATATAGAGGTGCGAAAGCAGGCTTATTGGCCTGTAGTTTTTTAGGTCAGCCGTGTTTCCCTTTTTGTGTATAATAACAATGATTGCATTGTCCCATGCTGTTGGTGTTATTCCTTCCGTGAGACATTTGTTGAATAAACTCTTTATGGCTTCTAATAGCTCGACTCCCCCTTCCTTAATCTGTTCGATCGCAATATCATCCTCCCCGGGCGCCTTGTTATTTTTCATTTCCGTAATTGATTTTGAGATTTCCTCTTGGGTTATCTCCGGTAGATCTTCTGATCCTTGGTTTAAAATTTGGGGGATGGTACGGGTATATTCCGGCTCTGGTGTTTCTTGAGCGCTATAGAGATTTGAATAGAAGCGTTTTACGATTTCCAGGATCTCTTCTTTGTTACTGATAGTTTGTCCGTTTTGGTCCTCGAGTTTGGTAATTTCTGCTTTTCCAGGTGTTATTTTCTGTCTCAGTACTTTCATGCTTTTGTTCTCTTCGATAGTCTCTTCTCTTTTAAAAGAAGTCATAAAATCACGCGGTTGAAAACCGCTGCGGTTTAGCCGTAGTGCGGCCTAGGCCTTAGACTTAGGCCGAGGCCGCACTACGGTTATTTCCCGCGAGCGGTAAGCGCTATAACCGCTATAACCGCGAAACCGCTCGAGAAACACACACCACGCTATGGGAAAAATCAGTCGAGAAAAAACCGCTTATAATAGTTTAGGCCGAGGCCGCACTACGGTTTTTTCCCTCGAGCGGTAACCGCTATAACCGCGAAACCACTCGAGAAACCACAGTACGCTCTGGGAAAAATCAGTCGCGGGAAAAAAACCGCAGTTGAGGCCGCTTGTATTAGTTTACTTGAGTCATAAAATCACGCGATTAAAAACCCTGAAAGTTTAGCCATAGTGCGCCCTAGGCCTTACTTGAGTCACAAAATCACGCGATTAAACCGCGGCGGTTTAGCCATAGTGCGGCCTAGGCCTTAGGTCTATCCTCGATTTTAGCTTCATAGCAACCACTAGAATCCTTCAAATAATTAATAGCGTTAATAGACAGAACAATTAAAAAGTTTGCTTTAAGAATATTTGTGTTACGACTTTGTAAGGTATTATGTCCTTAGCTATTTGTACGGGATTAAATGAATTACACACAACTGTTAATGTAAGGAACTTTACTCTATTCGAATTACATGTGATGCGCTCTCTATTACAACTGCTCGAAGACCCTCCACGCGCATGACGCTCGCGCATCCTTAGAGTCCATACACAATGGTAGTTTTCCAATTACCGCACCAGTGCGCACAATGCGGCACTGTGCGCAGCATCGAGTGTTCCAACATCAGCAACGCCTCGCACCGACGAGCACAAGGAAAAGCTCTGCTCTCGGGTGTAATGCGCAAGTGGTGCCAACAAGTTAACATGAAATTAATTAAAAAAATTAAAAAAATCAAAAAACTTATTTCGGCACTAATAGGTTTCATTCCAAAATTATTATCAGGAATGAAATTTGATCTTTCTAATTCACCTGTAATGGAACAAGTAGTTAACCTAACCTAACCTAATCTGTTCCAACAAAGCCTCTGCTGATGCGGCATTTTGCGGCACTGAGTCGTCCTGTGCTCCCGTAATTGGAAAACAACGAATATTCTTCCCTGACATAAAAAAAAAATTAAAATGTAAAAAGATATAAAATGTAAAAAATATAAAATGTAAAAATGATATAAAATTGACATTTCCATAACACGCTGGTCAGGAGTATAACGTGCTGGGAAACGGCGTTGTCGCTGGGACCGACGTGGGGTTCCTTGTGGCTCGTTCCGTGGTTTTGGTGTTTCGGGGATAATTTCCGGCATCCTAGGTGACATCGCCTCGGGTGTGTGATCCGAGTTTGTTGCTGAATTCCCAGAAATGAATCCGTCGGGACTGTCGAGCGATGTCGCTGTGATCCTAGGCCTTCCTCCCCTGGATATCTTTATCATGGGCGAGGCAAGGATGGGAGCTTTCAGATGCATATGCAACGGCACATGGGAATCTCTGGCGAGGTCAGGACACACCATGATAACGAATGTCATATCAGAACCGTACCTCAATATAGAGGGGGATTCGATGCCCAAAAGGCTGTCATTCGATCTACCCTTCGAAACACATCTACGATGGACAGAAGGCAATCAAATAACCACTTGCCGAGGAGGACTGGACTGGTATACAGATGGCTTCAAGAAGGACAGTGGTACTGGTGCAGGAATCTATGGACTGTTCCTGGGGTGCAGCTTATCTGTACCACTGCCACAGCATTCCAAACAGAAATACACGCTATTATGGCCTGTGCCCGTGAAAATTTGAGAATCGACTACAAAAGTAGAAACATCCGCATTTTTTACGGACAGTCAGGCTGCGATTAATGCTCTAGCGCAGGGGTCTCCAAACTTTCCAGCCTTAGGGCCATACTCCAGTAAGTTCCGAGGGCCGAAACCATATTATCATTGTTGCCGGTGGTAAAAAGTGAAATAGTCCACTGATGAAAAAAAAAGTCCGAAAAAGTATGCAACGTTTAAAAAGGCTGCAAATCGGACTAAAGTCCGTAAAACGGCAACACTGCATATTATTAATTTTTCTGTCATTATCTGTAATTTCTAGATTAGTCCTAGAGTACGAGCCATGAGGAGTAACGTGACACGACATCTGGTGGACACAAGCGGAAATAGGTAGTACCTTCTATCGCTAACAGATGGCGCTAATAGCACGTACAGAATAATCTCGTTGGTTCGAGAAAGTTCTGGTGTCTTCCACTCACTTCTAGATGGCAGTAATTGGAATTTATAAGAAGGCTAGTGGCGCAACCACAAGTCAGTGCCTATGACACTGTTGTGAAATAAAATAGTGCGTACCTCCTTAAAACGTGTTTGTGCGAGTTTAAGTTTAAGACATCTTTGTAACAGTATTTTGATTTGAATTGTTGCTTTTGTGTGTGATTTAGTAGTATGGAAAAGAAGCGAAAAATTGATAGTGAATGCAGAAAATTCAAAGATCAGTGGAACATTCAGTATTTCGTAATTGGGTCCAGTAACAAGGCGCTATGTTTGATTTGCCATGAAAGCATAGCCGTTCTCAAGGAATATAACATTAAACGTCATTATGAAACAAAACATTTTCAAAATTACTCAAAATATACAGGAAGTTTGCGGACAGAAAAATTCGAAGCTATGAAGCGCGGATTGAAATCGCAGCAATCTTCATTTACAAAACTTAAAACTGAACAAGAGGCTGCAACTCGTGCCAGCTTTCGTGTGGCTCTTGAAATTGCAAAACGTGGAAAACCATTCACCAATGGAGAAATGATCAAAGAATGCATAATTGGAGTAGCCGCAGAAATGTGCCCTAAAAAGGTAAATTTATTAAAAACTGTCAGTATGTCAGCAAACACTGTGGCTCGAAGGGTAGAAAACATCGCTGAAAATATATCCTCTCAACTGTTTGACAAAAATGGACATGTTGAGTGGATTTCTTTGGCCTTGGATGAGTCAACGGATGTGTCAGATACTGCTCAGGTGTTGATTTATATTCGAGGAGTAGATAAAAGCTATGAAGTGCATGAAGAACTTCTTGATATGTATAGTATTCATGGCACAACTACTGGTACAGTTATTTTTAAAGGAGTTGAAATGGCCATTAATCAAAAGAACCTTCGATGGAAAAACTTGAAATGTATTACAACTGATGGAGGCAAAAACATGAGTGGGAAAGATAAAGGAGTGGTCGCTCTTGTGTCAAAGGCTGTAGAAAATGACGGTGGTTCAAAACCATTAGTCTTACATTGTATCATTCATCAACAGTCTTTGTGCGGAAAATGTTTGGATATGTCTGAAGTTCTGAAACCAGTCATATCACCTGTTAATTTTATCAGATCTTTTGGGCTGAATCACCGACAATTCCGACAATTTATTGAAGAGATTGGAGAAAATGACTTACCTTATCATACTGCCGTACGTTGGTTTAGTTGTGGGAAAGTCCTTCAGCGCTTTTTTGAACTTCGAGCAGTGATCGAAATTTTTTTGAATGAAAAGCATCGCCCTCTCACTGAATTACAAAACAACGCATATGCTGTGGAAGTTAGCATTCTATGTTGATTTGACAAAGCATGTGAACGAACTGAATTTGAGATTGCAAGGAGAAACCAGCATCTTCCTGATTTATACACTAATATCAAATCATTCCGGAAGAAATTGATACCTGTTTCAATCACAACTACAAAGTAAATGTTTTTCACATTTTAAAACATGTGAAATATTCAGCCACACCACTGAGACTGAGTTACATATCGATTTTGCAATCGAAACTTTGAGTGCTTTGAAAATAAATTTTGATACTCGTTTCTCGGACTTTGATGCCATTGCGAATCAAATTAAGATTTTTCAGAATCCTTTTGATACTGACATTGAAACCCTAGCCCCGGAACTTCAAATGGAAATGATTGATCTACAGTGCAGTGATATAATTAAGAACAAATATCAAAACTCATCTTTGTTGGAATTTTATAAGAGTCTTCCTATGACACAATTTGATAATTTGCATAAATTTGCTCGTGGGCTGTTTTTTGTTTTTGGTACTACTTATTTGTGTGAGAAGACCTTCTCCAAAATGAAGTACATAAAAGATGTTTACAGATCTAAATTAACTGATGAGCATCTTAAATCTCTTTTAATAATTGGTACAAGTAAAATGTGTCCACAACTACAAACTATTGTCAGTGGAAAATCTCAATTACATAAATCTCATTAGTATTTCATATGTCATTATGCTTGTTATAAGTTATGTTTTTATTTAAAATGTATAAAATGTTAGTTGGATTCATTTCAATAATTTGTTAGTTATTATATACTGAAGTTAAATTTTCTGCATATTATACATGTCTTTACTCATTACAATTCTGTGTTTCTTTATCCAACTTATCACAAAAACAATAACAATAAGCCTACAACAATGTTCTGAGTAGTTAGCCCATGACCATATCTATGTAGATGTCATATTAATAATTATTCAACATAAAATTAGAATACTTCAGTAAACTAAATTTAATTTGCTATAAAAAACATGTTCTCTAAAACGAGTTTTCAAGTATGCTAGCTCTCCGCGGGCCGGACCAAATCTGTCCGGATGTGGCCCTCGGGCCTCGAGTTTGGAGACCCCTGTTCTAGCGTGTCACGAAATCAAATCCAAGACAGTTTGGAACTGTCTTCAGGACCTAAAAGCCCTGGCAAAGCATAACAAGGTCACACTCGTTTGGGTACCTAGTCACACAGGACTGGTGGGTAACGAAATGGCGGATAAGCTAGCAAAAGATGGAGCCTGCAAGGCAAACATCATTGCTGAAAGCGGACCCTACATTACAAAGACCACGACCCGAAATAAAATCTGTAAATGGGTAGCAACTAAGCACCGTCTACAGTGGGTCAATTTGAATGGTCTAACACACAGCAAACGAATGGTAGCTAAACCATCGGAAGGAAGCAGATCGCAATTGTGGTAGGCCTACTTACAGGACACTGCCCTCTACGAGAACCCCTGCATAAAATGGGTATCTGGAAAGATGAACCTTTATGCAGGTTATGCTATCAGGAGGAGGAAACCGCCGCCCATATAATCTTCCACTGTGAAGCAATTGCACGTAGGAGACACAAGCTTGATATTACAGCTGAAAGAGTCCCCGTGATAAACATGGCACATAGAATCCTGGACCTAATAGAGGGACTGGATCTATTTGCATGAACAAAACAATGTGGGGAAATGCAATAGGCCAATGGGCCGCAGTTAGAGCTAACCCCCCTGGACCCACATTCCTACATGGTTAGAGAGAGAAAAAAAAAGATGTCTCTGTTTTCTGCCGACTGTGACCTACTGTCTCGTGATTGAGATGACGATCCTCCTTCGTACCGAGCTCGGATTTGATCTATATGCCTTTTGAAGTATTTGCCATTGTATTCGATCCTGTAGTGTAAATCTCCTAGGCGTGTTGCAATCGACTTCAGACTTCAACATACGGAAAGGAGATCGGAACACCAGATCCCGCTCTTCGGTTTCCTCGTACTGCGTATCATCCAGTAGTACCAAACAAAGACGTGCGCGTAAGTTTCGTCCCAGAAAGAGTCTTGCAGGTGATTGTCCCGTAGTCGGTATTGACGTAGGAATTCATTTAAATTTTGTCGTAACATATTTCCTGTAGTTGACATTGCCTTTAATGCATTCTTGACCGTTTGAACGTATAGTTCTGCTTGTCCATTCGTTGCTGGATGGTATGGGGCCATGAACTTGTGACACTTGACGCTGAAGACAAGCGCTTTAGAAATTCTGCAAATTCAATTGATTTGAATTGTGTTCCATTATCAGACACTATCATTACGGGGGCACCATATGCCGTAAATAATTCATCTAATAGTTCAATTGTGGAAGCTGAAGTTGTAGACCTTGTAACTTTCACTTTGATACACTTACTGTATGCATCGACGACGATCAGCAACATCTTGGCTACGACTGGTCCTGCATAATCGATGTGAAACCGTTCCCATGGCTCTTTAGGGTAATCCCAATGATGTTCGCTAAATTTTGGAGGAAGATGTGCGTGTCTTGCGCATTCCGTACATGATTTAGCAGTACTTTCAATGCTGGCATCTATGCCAGGCCAGAAAACAAATGAACGGGCAAATCCTTTCATTTTTACTATACCTTGAAGTACAGGTGGTATTACCGTCCGATGTTCGAATAACAGGCAATTTGCTGCTAAAGTGTAGTTTGCCTTCGGTGCCTTATAGCCACATTGAGAAAGCGATTGAGAGATATTTTACTTAGATGCGCCTCTTTCCTTGACTCAAGTGCAATATGCTCTACTTGTACTGGTAGTTGTTTAATTTGATTAAGAACAAATTGGTCAAATCCGTCCAGTTGATCCGCTTCTTTTTCTTTATGTTTAAGCAACTGTACTGTTGGTATTCTCTGCTGTCTGCGTTGGTATTCTCTTTTGTTGGTTTGAATATTACATCGAAATTGAAATGTGAAAGATAGTCCGCATAGTTTGCCATTCGACTAATGCACAAGATTTTTCGGGATGTAAGATTTGTGTGAGAGGCTTATGGTCTGTAACAAGTGTAAAGTGGCGTGCGTAAATAAAATGGAAGATTTTTTTTGTAGCCCAAACAATGGCCTAATGCTTCTTTATCTATCTGTGTATAGCGTTGTTCAGACGTATTTAAAGTACGGCTCGCGTATGCAATCGGACGTTCGTTTCCGTTACTCAATCTGTGCGATAATACAGCGCCCAGCCCTTTCTTACTTGCGTCCGTGGCTAGAATTAGCGAAAGTGACGGGTCATACGGTATGAGGACTTGAGGAGATATAAGTGCGTTTTTGATATCTGTCTAAGCGTTCTTAGTTTCTGGAGTCCATTTGAAGGGCTGTGTACGAAGTACATCTCGAAGCGGGCGATCTCTAGTCGAAAGCTCGGGAATAAATGAACTGTAGTACGTTGCCTTGCCCAGAAATAATTGCAATTCCTCTGCTGTTGATGGTTTCGGAGCATCTCGAATGGCTTCTATATGCTTGTCAGATTTGTGTAGACCGTGTCTGTCTATCTTATGTCCCAAGAATTCCACGGTAGATGTAGTGAAACCACATTTAGCACGGTTCAGTTTAAAGCCGTGTGTTCTTATTCTTTCCAACGTGGTGTTAAGAGTTGACATCAGGCTATCAAAGTTGTCTGCAAAGATTAAAATATCGTCAAAGAAACTGAGTATACGCCGTTACCAGATTGCAGGTATATTTGCTGCTCCATATACTGCGCGGGTTGGTCGAATTAATCCGTGTGTTGGCGTGTTCAACGTTAAAGCCTGACTGAATTCTTCATCCACCGTTAAATGCGTATGCGTCTGTAACATCCAAGTGCCCTCACGTGGAAGTCACCTTGTCGCGGTGTGAGGGCTTAGTTTCGCAACATACCGTTGGACGTCACGACTGGAACAACTCCGGTCGGGGCGTTCGGCGGAGCGCGAACAACCAAGAACTTCCAAACCCTTAATCCTAAGGTGTCATGCGACCCGTGCCAAAGGGACTGGTTGATGGCCAAGGGCAACCGGCCATCGCTTACGGAGCCCCTCTGATACCTGGCGACCTCAGAGGGTATCCAGCCTTACCACTATCAAGCGGGGCTCTGATGTGGTGGTCCTTTAGTTCCCTTGCGACTCGTGGGATTTATTATGAATTCCAAAAGTAAAAATAATCCATGTATACGGGACCTTACCGACACAGAGAACAAGGAAATCAGCCCGGATTCCCGGGAAGACGACCTTGACCTCACACTCGTAGACATGAGCAGTCCAGCCATGTCTACAGAGACAGAGGTAGATATTCTTGTAGGGACAGAGGAGGACTTGCCGCCTCCTGTCACAAAACAAGAATGACCAGCAGGCGCACCAAAATAGCCCAAGTGAACATCCATCATGCCAAAGCAGCTTCAGCTGTGATGGCTAGGATGTTTACCAAGCAGCACCTAGGGCTAGCGCTGCTTCAAGAACCCTGGACCTACGGAGGTAAGATCAGAGGCCTTAGCAACAGGGAATGTAAGTTGGTATGGGACAGCCGTGAGGTCTCCCCTAGAACTTGCATTATGGTAAGAAATGGCATAAATTACTTATGTCTTTCAGAATTTTTAACGCGGGATTTAGTACCGATTCAGGCCCTCATCAAGATCGAGGGTCTCCACCGCGAAGTAGTGATCGCATCAGCATACTTCCCTGGCGATGGTAACAGCATACCACCCATTGAAGTACAAAAGCTGGTGGAACACTGTATTAGGAGAAGGCTGCCACTCATCCTGGGATGTGACGCGAACGCACACAATGAGATGTGGGGCAGCACGGACAGTAATAAGAGGGGTGAGTACCTTTTAGAATACCTCATTAAAGAGAACTTAATTGTGTACAACGTTGGGAACACACCAACATTTGTCACTAAAGTCAGAAATGAGGTACTGGATATTACGGTAGGTAGCGCTAACGTAAGTAAACTAATTAAAAAGTGGAGGGTTTCAAGTGAACCCTCAATGTCAGATCATAGGATCATAGAGTTTGAGCTGGAAGGAGCGAGTGAGGAAAACACCCCCATTCGAAACCCCAGACAAACTGTGTGGCATATGTTTAGTTCCCAACTAAAAGAAAACCTAGAGCAGGTGACAGTGCGGGGTAGTATCAAACACTGCTCCGTGCTGGAACAGGCTGTAGGAGAAATAAATGTAGCAATCACCACGGCATTTGAATCCAGCTGCCCGGTAAAAACCGTAAAGGAGCATAAGGACGAAAAATGGTGGAACAAAAATTTGTCTACATTAAGAGCAAAAGTACGTAGGCTTTTCAACAAAGCCAAGCAATACGGAAATTGGCTAGAATACTCTGAGGTGCTTACCACCTACAACAAAGAGATCAGAAGGGCAAAAAGGGAAAACTTTAGGACCTTCTGTGAAAACATAGAATCCACGCCGGTGGCAGCTAGACTGCACAAAGCACTAGCGAAGGATAGAGTGGAAATGACAACCACTCTGAAGAAACCGGATGGGACCTTCACGGAGGATGAAGAGCAAAGAGCTCTCCTCCTACTAGAAACCCATTTTCCGGGATGTAGAGGATACAGGGAGACCGAGGGCTTGATGCAACCACGGAAACCAAGTCGGGCCGACTGGAAGAGGGCAGCGTCCATCTGTACGGAAAACCGAATCAGATGGGCTATCGGCACTTTCCAGCCTTTTAAGGCCCCAGGTGTGGACGGACTAGTTCCTGCCTTCATACAAAAGGGAGAGAGAGAACTAATGCCGTATCTTCTAAATATCTTTAGAAGTAGTTTAGCGCTCGGATATATACCGGAGCTATGGAGAAGGGCTAAGGTGGTATTTATACCGAAGGTGGGGAAGAAAGACACCACTCAACCGAAGTCATTTAGACCCATTAGTCTAACATCTTTTATGTTAAAGATAATGGAGAAGGTGATTGATAATTACCTTAGGACTATAGTGCTGGTAGGTACACCACTACACAGGAGTCAGCATGCTTACAGAGCAGGGAAATCCACAGAAACCGCCCTGTATCAGCTGACAAACGAAATAGAAGCAGCACTAGAGATAAAGGAAGTAGCGATATGTGCCTTCTTGAATATAGAGGGAGCTTTTGACAACACCTCACACGAGGCTGTCAGGGCGGCCCTCGAAAGAAGGAATATCGACAGCACTATCTCAAAGTGGATGGGAGAAATGCTGAGAACTAGAACGGCGGAGACACAAGTGGGAAAAGACACCATTAAGATCTCCACAACTCGAGGGTGCCCACAGGGAGGTGTACTATCACCGCTGATGTGGAGCCTGGTAGTTGATGAACTACTGGTTAGGCTAAACGACCTAGACATCAAATGTCAAGGTTACGCCGATGACATAGTCATAATGGCCAGAGGAAAATTTGAGGGAACGCTCTGTGAAATTGTTCAGAGAGGCCTCAAAGTAACTAGTAAATGGTGTCAAACAGTGGGATTGAGACTCAACCCAAGCAAAACCACGGTGATACCATTTACTAGAAGAAGAAAACTAAACTGCCTACATCCTATTCTCATAGATGGGAAGGCAGTAGAATACCAACAGGAGATAAGGTATCTAGGTATCACACTAGATAGCAAACTCCTATGGAATAGACACGCTGAGGCAGTGGTAGGTAAAGCCAAACGCGCCCTAATGGTGTGCAGAAATCTGGCAGGAAAAACGTGGGGTTGTAACCCCACTATCCTGCGATGGATGTACACCATGATAATGAGACCTGCAATCACTTATGGGGCGGTTGCGTGGGGAAGTAGAATCAAGCTGGCCTCTATGAGGAAACAGCTTGAGAAGATTCAAAGACTGGCGTGTGTCTGCATCACGGGGGCGATGGGGTCGTGTCCGACAGCAGCATTGGAGCTGCTGCTGGATCTGACTCCGCTGCACCTTGTGGTGGAGAGCGCCGCCAGATCGGCGATCGTAAGATTCAGCAAGGAAGGAATGGGCAGAGGCAAAATAATCGGGAGCAGAGACCGAAACAGCCTCGCTGCCAAGATCCCCTGGCTGGAAGTACCAAAAGACGAAATGAGACCACTTCGAGAAAAACTACACAGCAATGTGTAGTAGTAAAGCCGATTGGAGCGACGAATCCTCAGCATACCACATAGAGCAAAATGCCATCAAGTGGTATACAGATGGTTCGAAGACAAAGGAAGGCACTGGTGCAGGAGTGTTTGGACCTCGTACCAGATACTCCGAATCCATGTATAACACAGTCGACTGTATAACTTTTAATTCCAATAAAAGAGAAATTCCAATAAAACCGATCTGTTAATTCACTTGCAAAATAAATAATTTTATTTTAAATATATTATTTATAGGCCTGATACAGTAACCCCCATTCGCCATCCAAAAGAAAATTAAGCCGTCTTTAGCCGTAAAAACTCGTATTGCGAAAAAATCAGTAAAAATCGGTCTTGATTTTGAGGTTGTTCTTGCCCACCTTCTTAAGGTGCCGTACTCTCTTAGAGCTTAGGCAACCTCTCGCGCATACTTGTGGAACGAATGATCCACTAATATACGAGACCTAGCAGTTTATCGCCGGTTCGGAACGGCACTAGTTGAGAGGTTATACTAGGCAGAATTACTCGTGGTAGTTTGCCCTTGATTTCCACGAGGCGGCCACAGCATTGTTCCGTGAAAAATTTTCACGGTTTGGCCGGGGATTGAACCCGGGTCTCATGTATAGCTAGAGGATTGTAGATATGGTGGTGACGACTTTTACTGCGACCTTTATAGATCTATTGTACCCCACTCTCCTCCTCCAAGCGTTGGTGTACTTGCCCATTCAAAGCGCCTCCTCCAATCCTGATTTCTTTAGGAATTTCAGGATCTGGGTGGGATTCAAGGCCTGCAGCTCCTCTGTGTTCAAGCAGTGAGCCCCAAAAGGTATATCTGTCTCTTGCGGAGTAATAGCAAGAGGATGCGTTCACCACTACACCACTGTGACCACATCCATAGACCTGTATCCATGTACCTGTTTCACAATAGCTGAATAACAGACAGGCTTACGTTGAAGTTTCTTGAAACCTGTCGAAGGCTTTCGCCATTTTCAATTAATGTTATTGCACGAACAACTTCCACTTCGTTGAGATGCCCCATTTTCACTTAACTTAAGTCAAACTGTCAGTTGCAAACATTTACGTCTGTTTATTGATCTGAACAAGACTTTCCTAGCTTTTTGAATAAAATTTGGGATACTTACATTATTTCACTTTAGTTTTGGTAGTTCTTGTTAATTATTACGGATACTACAGAAGTATATGACTGTAATAATTCCCTATGTGTCAATTAAAACAATACAATAGAGAACCAAGTGTCGTCAAAACGTCGGGGCCCTGCTTAAACAATCCTATTGGGAGAGGTAAGTTCAATGGGAAAATTGCATCGGAAATTTCCTATTGAATCCTATTGAAGGTTTATTTTCCTATCGAAATCTCCTGGATCCTATTCAGTTGTCCTATTGAGATATGCTAAATCCTATTAGATTTCCTAATAGGATTTAATACAATTCAATAGGAATATTGTGGTCTGAGAATTTCCTATAGCATAATCCAGAATCCTATTCGATTCTTCAATAGGATTTTAGTAAATTGAACTTCTCACATTATAATTCCCCTATTGAAAAGAGGCAATTCCTTTTAGATGCTCCAATAGGATTTGATACTATTCAATGAGAATATTGCAGTCTCAGAATTTCCTATAGAATAATCCAGAATCCTATTCGATTCTTTAATAGGATTTTAATAAATTGAATAGGACTTCTCAGATTAGAATTCCTCTATTGAAAAGAGGCAATTCCTTTTAGATGCTCCAATAAAATTTGATACTATTCAATGGGAATATTGCAGTCTCAGAATATAATTTCTAAGTCGTATTTCTTCCCTATTGACATCTTCATCTACTTTTGGACATTGGAGGAGTCAAACCTATTGAATAATGTAGAATCCTATTGAAGTCTATTTGACAATTAAAATAATTTCTAAGTCGTATTTCCCTATTGACATCTTTTCATCTCCTATTGGATGTTGGTAAAACCAAACCTATTGAATATCAAAGAATCCTATTGAGGTTTATTTAAAAATAAAAATAATTTCTATGTCGTATTTCCCTATTGACTATTGCCATCTGTCCATCTCCTATTAGATGTTGGAGGAGTCAATCCTATTGAATAATGCTAAATCCTATTGAGGATCATTCATTATAAAATAAAAATAATTTCTAAGTCGTATTTCCCTATTGACAACTATTCATCTCCTATTGGACATTGGTGAAGCCAAACCTATTGAATAATGCAGAATCCCATTGCGAAATTTAGAAATAAAGATAATTTTTTTAAGTCGCATTATCCTATTGATTCACTTGGTTTCCTATTTAGATCTCTACTTTCATTTCCTATAAAAACTCTTCATTTCCTATAGAATCGCTAACTTCCTTTTAGAATCATCATAATCCTATTCAGTTGTGTCAATAGGAAAGCTCTAAATCCTATAGGTTAACGATCATCATTTTATTTCCTATTCAGATTTGTATAATCCTATTAGGCATTTTCCGGTTGCCAGAAATTTCATAACTTTTCCTATTCAAATATGATGTTTCCTATTCAAATTCTGAAAAAGCCTATAGGATTTAACTTTTCCCAATAGGAATGTTTAAGCAGGGGGAAGTGTTTTTTGGAACATTAAAATTTGAACACTTAAATTTCGCTGAACTGATTTTCTGTGAAGTACCGGGGTGATACGAAGTGTCGGGGACGTGTTTACATTCACGCAATCGAATTATTAATGAAGTGTTTTATTTTAAGGTCGGGCAAGTGTTGACATTTTAGCCGCCTGACACTTAGTTTATTGTCTCAGAAACACTTGGTTGCACTTTGCTGACACTTCATTTTCACCATAGCCGGGTGGGCCATGAACTTGGAAATGATTATTCCCAATTTAATATTGATTGTTACAATTTTTATTGATTATTTTCCATTTGAAAATGTTTAAACTCAATTTTCATGTGGGAAATGAAAGCTAATTTAAATTAATTAAAAAGGATTAATTAAATATAGCTAATTTTATTTTTCTTATACATAATTCTTATTCTGTTTTTTTTTTTTTAGAGAATGGTTTAAATGGATCTTTGCACAAAAACACGCAACGTTTAAAAAATAAAATTCAACAGCTCGAGGAAGAAAATTACATGCTAAAACTTAAATATGAATTGTTATTGAATATGGTAAGGATTTTAAAATGTGCTCAATTTGTTCAGTTTGGTAGTGATGTCAATATTCTAGTTAACAGAGACAACGGCGGAAAGTCACGTTCAGCAAAGAGAAATTGAGAAGATGCAACACACAGATAAAAAGAAAAGATATAAGTAAAGTGTTTATATTTGCTACTGAAGTGTTTGCTACATTGTTTTACCTTACATTGACAATTTGGAAATAAGAACGCTGTGTACTAAAAATATTAAATACAAAAAATTATTTATTCCGGAAAAATAATTTCTAGTCAATTTTATAAGATGAAAGTTTATTTGATAAAAGAAGTTGTGTGTTTAAACAAATGAATTAAGTATTATTAACAATTAAAGTAATGTATAAAACATATTTTAAATAAAACAAGTTTTTATATGAACTTATAATTAATGTTAATGTTAAGGAGTTGGGGGTTTGAACCCAACAAAATGTACATATAGGTACATTTTAATTATGTAATCCTATTTTATTGATAATGTACTCTTTTTTTTGGATGTGCAAATTGAACCCATTTTTATGTCATACATAATTTTGTAGTCCTTTTACCCTATCTATATATATATATATATATATATATATATATATATATATATATATATATATATATAATTTAATATAAGTTAATAATCTGTAGAGATTTTATTAGCGAATACTAATGATGGGATATGTTCTAAAATTGTGTATAAAGGCCTACTGCTGATGCATAAGGGTTTTATTGTTAATTTGTATTGAGGTGTACACGGTAATATATAAATGATTATAATTACGACATGAACTAGCGCAAACGAACAATATTTACAGATCCCAATCCACAACGAATGTAGGAGGAGCGGTATCTTATAGCGGAATAACGATAGTACTCTTTATTCCGCTATAATTTGTTCGTTGTGTACTGAAATCTGTAAATATTGTTCGTTATTATATATAATTATTGTTCGATTGCTTTTGATGATAATATTCTATCTTAAATGAAACAAACTACTGAACTAATAACACATTGATGAATATTTTCATTAATTTTCAACTATGACAGAATTTTGTCATTTAAAAAAAAAGCTTGTTATTATTTTTTATTACTCATGCGTTAAAAGTATTATCTGGCGCACGTTTTTAGTACGAGAAATTCCACTTTTGGTAGTACTTCCACGTAACTTATAACCACGCAAAATTCAATATGGCTAGGTTACATAAAACAAAACAATAAAATAAACACAATCAAGAATTAAAAAAGTGATGTGAAAGTGCCCGAAAATTTTGTACATTACAAAATAAAAATTGGAGAAAACGTTTTAAAATGAGTGTAAATGTTATGGTGATACCTGAGACTGAGGAGAGTTCTTATGACGAATCCACACCACCGGAGACAATTGAAAAAGCAAATTCTTCATTTTTGATTCTATTTTTTTTTTAATGGCACCTGGATGCCAAACATGTAAGATACATCCCCTCGCATGAGCAATAAAAAATATACTATTATAATTATAT
The DNA here is from genome assembly GCA_944588485.1 of Phosphuga atrata. NCBI lineage: Eukaryota > Metazoa > Arthropoda > Insecta > Coleoptera > Silphidae > Phosphuga > Phosphuga atrata. The sequence continues at coordinate 103,416,285 of OX155893.1, forward strand.
CTATATTCAAATTTTTAGAAGTCAATGACATGTAATTGTGTTCGCGCCAATTTTAATAAATCTGTATTTTGAATTCAATATTTGAATCGATTTCGGCACCGATTAACAGAAGGGGAAAGGTGTATCGATCTGGACCGAAATCGCGCGATTAACTTCGCGAATTTATATTATTCGGAGAGTACGCTTCGAGTGTGAGAACCGTGCAGACCAAGAATCGAAGCGCGAACCAAGCTGGACCGACACGTGCACGCATTTTTAAGTTTATCGTTTTAAGTCAAGTTAACCTGGGGTGTAATCACGAGCCCAAAGGACTGAAGCGGTAACCAACGTCTGGAAGACAACAATTTTAAGGGAATCCCTCCACTTATTATCCCCATTTCCTCCCTTAAAAAAGGCGCCGGAAGGACGATCACACGTGGTGGAGACGCGAGCAACCCTAACAGGTAAGTGATTAGACCAGCCCTGTTTTAAAACTGGAAAATTTGATTTTCGTGAGACACGGTCCAAACAAATTGTGTTCCACAAAATATCTTCATTATTTAAGGCCATATGAAATTACTTTCAGGAGAAACTTCACCAATTAGTATTTGTAAAGTTGTATTAAATTGGTAAGTGGAGCAGGTTGTACATATATGCTGTATATTAGATTTTTTTGTTTAAGTTTGGTCCAATGTGGATAGCGGGTTATTAACCATTAATTGTGTCATTTAAATTGGCATTAATTAATTACACATTTGTCTTCTTCGGGTCCGGGATCGAACCAGGGGCCTCCAGATTTGTAGTTAACGCTCTAACTCTGTAGACTACAAGACCGACACACATGTGATTTTTAATCAAACATGAAATTATTTTTTTCAAGAGCTTATGTATTTGCTATTTCACTAACGACCTGTGAATGAAATTTTTACTTTCTATCTTCCGTCCATAAAGAAACGTTTGAAGAGGATCTATTGTATAATTCTGTATGGTGATATTCTTATGTAGATTGTAGATTGAGGTCTACTCAATTACTTGTACTGCGATCTTTATAGATCTATTGTACCCGACCATCTACTTCCTAATCGTTGATGTACTTACCCATTAGAGCTCCTCCTCTAGTCTTGATTCAGTTATGAATTTCGGAACTGGGTGGGATTCAATCATTGCAACTTTTCCTCATTCAAGCAGTAGCTTGTTCTTGTAAAACTTTGCTCTTTAGGTAACCCCATTTGGGAACCGATTTGGGAAAACTTCACTTCCTGATGCTCACACGGGCCGTGTGGCTTGTGGCTCCATCTTGTTGAAATAAGGTGTTATCATTCAGTCCATGTTGACGAACGCGAGGAATGAAGAATCTTCGTAACATTTCCGAGTAGCGCTCCGCATTCACGGTAGCAGCTTGCTCCCTTACATTAAAAAAATGGGCCTATGATTCCCGTTGAAGACATTGTGCTCCTAACTGTTACCTTGGCCGAATGGAGAGGTATTCGATGGAGTTTTTGAGGGTTTTCATCACTCCAGTACCTAAAATTCTGTTTGTTCACATGCCGGAAAGATGGAAATGCGCCTGGCCGCTCATCCAGAGCAAGTGGACAAGTTTCTGGTTTTCTTTCCGTTTTTATCCTTTCCGAAAGCGTCTCACAAAAACACCGTCGAGCAGCGAAGTCATAGCCTGAACCACTTGAATTCTTGTAGGGGGACTGTAAATCTAACCTCAATATCCTTCGGACTGTCCTATCTGAAATTCCTAGCGCAGCACTATGTCGACGCGTTGATCTCCGAGGGCTCTTGTAACAGCGATTCTTACGCGATCAACATTCGTGGGAGCTCGCACTGCCACCTCTTCTGTTTCTCGTTTCACCGAGGTTTTCAGAATGTTGTACTCATAACTTTATTGAGTTAACACAAGGCACGGGCCGATTACGATTAATCTGGAAATGAGTCCGGAAACGGCGTTGCGCAGCTGCATAACTACCGTGGTGATAAAAGGCTTTTAGGGCGAACGACCGTTCTTGCTTGCACCACTGATCCATGGCTACTGAAACGCTTTGAAGGGAGGAACGCAACGGCATTTCTTACAATTACTTCAAAAATGCAGGTTTGGCTGCCGCAGCCTGTACATCTTTCCTTACAGAGCAATGGTCTGTAGTCATTAAGCAGATGTATGGGAGTTTCCTCTGCTAAGCTGTAAAATCTAGCCTTAAGGTATTTTCTAAGCCTGCAACATCCCATCAGGAGTCCTGTCAGAATTCTAAGCATGTACCTGTTTAGTTTCAGGCAAGCATTAGTTCTTTTCTGGTTAACTAATACCAGCATTTCTTTGGATTGTTTTAACCCTGGAAGTTCTTACCAAGTTTTTATCCATTGTTTCCTTGTTTCTTCATCTAAGCTCTTGTGGATGGTGTTCATATTCACAGGGCCATACTAACCCTATGGGCTGTTTGGGCTACAGCCCTGCGGCGCCGTAACTTAAGGGGCTCCACGAACGAAAAGATGAGGTGAATAGGATGGTTGCGACAGTTACTACGTGGTAATCCATACTTACATTGAATTGAAAAATTCACTTTGTTTTATTATGTCGAAGACTTTGTTTTTTTCCCTTATCCATGTATTTGTTTTGTGGTCTCAGGGAAATTCCGCGATTTCCCTCTAAGGGAAATCGCGTTGACAAGTTTGATTTTTTCACAACTAAAAGGGACCGTAGACAGGAGTATTTAATATAAATTTTAACTTGATACCTCTACGCGTTCCTGAGAAAAATGGTCTTTACAGACAGACAAACAACAAAGTTACAAACAGACAATACAGTGATCCTATAAGGGTTCCGTTTTCCTTATGACGTACGGAACCCTAAAAACTGAATTAAAACTACAAAAAAATGCAATCTGCAGTTCTGCACGAGTGTTAATTATAGAAATATCGGTACTTACGTACTAACGCCACCGCAGCTACAGATTTGAACAAAATATAAGTGTGGTAAAAAACAAAGTGAATTTTTCAATTCAGTGAAAAGATGAGGAATTTTTAAATATGCTCTATATGTCAATTAAAAAATTCGGGAAGGGATGAATGCACACCCCGAGTAAGACCGCTGAGTGAGGTAGCGTTCGTGGGTCGCGCTCGCACTTTTCATGCATATAGCTAGAAGTGAATAGAAGATATTTCGGTACGTATTAACGCCACCGCAGCGAGAGAGGTTGCGCTGCTGCGCGATATGTGGTCTGGATTTATCTGCTCTGATAAAACCTAATGTAACCCTTATCCAATATTTTTTCCAATTTCGGATCGAGAGGTCGCGCGTACCACGTAGAGGACCACGTAGCGCACGTGGTCTGGATATATCTGCTTCGTTATAACCAAATCTAACCATCCATTTTGTTCAAATCTGTAGCTGCGGTGGCGTTAGTACGTAAGTACCGATATTTCCATAATTAACACTCGTGCAGAACTGCAGATTGCATTTTTTGTAGTTTTAATTCAGTTTTTAGGGTTCCGTACGTCATAAGGAAAACGGAACCCTTATAGGATCACTTTATTGTCTGTTTGTAACTTTGTTGTTTGTCTGTCTGTAAAGACCATTTTTCTCAGGAACGCGTAGAGGTATCAAGTTAAAATTTATATTAAATATTCCTGTCTACGGTCCCTTTTAGTTGTGAAAAAATCAAACTTGTCAACGCGATTTCCCTTAGAGGGAAATCGCGGAATTTCCCTGAGACCACAAAACAAATACATGGATAAGGGAAAAAAACAAAGTCTTCGACATAATAAAAAGAATTGGTTCCCTAAAATGGCAATGGGCAAGACACGTGGCCAGACATACAGAAAACTGGAGCCTGTATATCACCAGATGGAGACCTTGGGAAGAGAGGAGGAGTGTTGGAAGACCCAGCAAAGATGGTACGACGAGATAAAGAAGGTCGCAGGCTTAAATTGGAGTTGCGCAAAACCGAAGCCAATGGTCAAATTTGAAAGAGGCCTTTACCCAAAGGGTAGTAAACGGCTAAAAAAAAGTCAACGCGATTTAAAAGATATGACCGTTTATGTCGCATATTTTGCGATTTCACAAGGGATTCAAAACCTATAGCGTACTTCCCGTTGACCTAGATTCATGAAATTTGGCAAGAAGGAAGGTCTTACAGCACATGTAAAGGAAAAAATCTGACCTAGGGCGCTAATTGGTTTATAGCCCAGGGCGGCAAAATTTATACTGCCCTGCATACTCATACACAAAATGGTTCTGGACCTATAAAGGGATTAGTTGATCCTTCTTGCTAGGTTTTCATCTTCTTCATTTCCCTCTATACAATTTGTATCTAACTGTATCAGATAATAGCCTTGATGGCCACTAGATAATCTGACAGGATAGCAATTTGTTTTCTGTGATAGTTTAAAATATAGACATTTTTTGATTGCATAGAACTCAGCTTGGATGATAGTTGGATCCAACTCAGACATCCATGGATTTGAAGTATTTGGTAGAAGGTCCAAATACTTCTGCATCACTGCCTTCCCTCCTCTTGAACCATTTGTATACCACTTGATGGCACTTTGCTCTAGATGGTATGCTGAGGATTCGTCGCCAGTCAGGGAAGGATCTTGTACCTCCAGTATGTACAAGATACTTCCAGCCAGGGAAGCCTCTTGGCAGCGAGGCTGTTTCGGTCTCTGTTTTGCCTCTGCCTATTCCTTCTTTAATGAATCTTGCAATTGCCGGTCGGACGGTCTTCTGCACGTCAAGCGGAGTCAGACTCAGCAGTAATTCCATTGCTGTTGATCGATTGACCCCATCTCCCTTGTGATGCGGACACATGTCAAGTCTTTGAATCGCCTCAAGTTGTTCTTGATAGATACTAGTTTAGTTGTGCTTCCTCACGCAACTGCTCCGTAAGTCATCGCAGGTCTCACTATCATGGTCTCAGTGAGGCTTTAAATAGGGATGAGCGATATTTAACTACAGGTGATTTAATCACCGTGATCAAATAATCACTGGTCACTGCAGTGATCCAATATTCGAATTCACGGTGACCGGTGATTTCACCGTATGCAAATTACGAATAACTATTTAAAAGGCAAGAAGCTATATTTATCACGTTTTCTTCTAAAGTTGGTTAATTCTTGACTGAATGTAGAAATAGGTTAAGTGATACAAAAGCCAAAATGATTTTATTTTTAAATGCGAATTGCAAATATTATGAATAAATCTATTTTTTTATTAATTTTTGCATCCTTTGTTATTTAATTGTATCTAAAATTTAATAAACCACAAAATGTTTTTATGGGAAAACCATACTAAATATAAATAATAATATAAACGTATTAAAGGCGAAATATAGCCTGAATATATAAATATATTCAACCAGTTCGTAGCTCTATAATATTAAGTCTTTTTAAGGCTACTTTAGTGCCACGAAAGTGGACTGTGGGCTAATAATAACATGCAAATATCTGTTGTTACTGCGTGGTATTAGCAAGGGAGTAGTTGTTTCAACATGAGATTTGTTTAGTAGTCTTAAAATGGATTAATAATATTATAGAGCTACCAACAGGTTGAATATATTTACATATTCAGGCTATACGTCGCCTTTAATTTTATCAAAAGTTTATCAAAACGTTTTTCTTTTGCAGGGGACACCTGCAACAAGACATCAAACACCAATTAAACAAAGATGCTTGCGGCACGCTCTATGGAAGAACAACATGCTATTAATATCCAGCAAAACTCGGATCTACAAGGCTTGCATAACGTCCCATCTTATGCCCGCTCCAGAGTCTTACGAAGTAGCACGGAGTTGAGCGAGGAACGAGAGTGTGGTCAGGTACTCGGCTCGCCATGTGCTTCCTCGTCTCGCCTTGGCTAACTTCGCTTCATGAAGCGGTTTTTCGTACCCGAGTCAAAGGGACACGAGGTGCGAGTACGAGGAAGGGAGAGTATCACGTCTACACTCTCGCGTTTACTCGTTCTTTCCTATATATAATACACACAAATAGTTGCAGTAGCAGCTACAACCTGTTCGTTGTCAGTCAAGGCACTGAGGTCCTCGCGAAGTAAGGCGAGAGTATAGATGCCTACTCCGTGTAGTTCCTCGCCTCGAACAACTTCGGCGAGGATCCTCGCCGAAGTTACTCCGTGAGAGTCTGGAGCGGGCATTAACGTATGCGGCAGAAACTCCAGCGGACACGTCAATCAACATGCTCTCAGAACAGTAGACACACACTTCGGGATCGAAATCGAAACACCGAAATCGGAAAGGAATGTGGGGTGGAAGAAGTTGTACGCTGGGCTCGGAAAAGAAGAAGAATGTGGAACAAATATGTCGCGAGAATCTTCTTCTTCTTCTTCAGCTTTTAAACGTCCACCGCTAAACATAGTCCTCGTCCATCTTTTTCCAGGTCGATCTATTTTGAGCGGTGTGCATCCAGTTCTTCCCGGCTAACGGCTGTAGGTTTACCCGTCATCTCGTCTGGGGTCTTTTTGTCTCTCTGGGTGTCCACTGCATAATTTTCTTGGTCCATTTCACGTCATCTCGGGCAACATGACCTACCCATCACCACCTTAATTTAGCAATTCGTTCTATAACATCCGATACTTTAGTGCGTTTGCGAATTTCCGTTTTGCGTATTTTATCTCTCAGGCTGATCAACCTAGCATCCCTCTCTCCATTGCTCTCTGGCAGCTCTTAAACGGCTTATGCTGTTGACCGTGAGAGTGGTGTTCTCTAGGCCATAAGTTGCAACGGGGAGAATGCACGGCATCGTACACTTTTCTCTTGAGGCAGATTGGGCAGAATATGGTTTAGTTTTCCAAAGGCAGACCAAGTCAAGCCGATTCGCCTTGTGACTTCCGATGTTTGGTGGTCCCTGCCCAATTTAATATTATGTCCCAGATAGATGTACTGCTCCACGGTTTCCAAGTGGTGGTTATCTAATGTTATTTGGACATTTTCATGAGAGGATTTTGGTCTTCTTGAAGTTCATCTGCAGGCCAACATCTTCTGAAGCTTGCTATGAATGCTTATGAATGACCATCTTTACTTTGGCTCTCTTTGCGCGCACTACTTTCATGTTCAAATTATCTTCATGGCATCAAGAATCTGTTGAGTGTTGTGCGCCTGAATATCCCTTCATATCACTGTTTTTACTTGCTTGTTCAAGGTTTTATATTGTGGTGCGTCCCTGTGTGTGTTCCGACGCTCCTGGCTGTGTTGACACTGAGTTTGTCGTTTTACTTTGTTTTAAGAGCGCAAACTTTCTTTGTGGCTTCTCTGATCGTGTTGGTAATTTTGGTGTTTAGTTCGTTTATGTTAAGCTGTTTAAGAGCCTCAGTTGGTTGGAGCTTCCTCTCTATTTGCTTATTGTATGCTTCTTTCCTTTCTGTCAACTCTTTTATAGATGGTTTTATAGTTTTAGTAATCAACTCAATTTCTTTCAATTTCTATTCTTGCTCTCAGTAACCTGTGGTAACTGCCCGTGTTGAAACGGTTTAGGACAGATACGTCCGAGCATATTTTCCTGTTCGAAGCCAGTATTTAGTCTATTTCGTTACACGTAATACCATTTGTACTCTTCCACGTCCATTTTCTTGTAGGTGGTTATTTGTAGAAGGTTTTCAAGCTGTAGATATTTTAAAATCAATCATGTTTTGAACTCTGATGTATCGTCTTCCCATACCGAAGAGGCCTATATTTGGCGGATCGGTAGCCTATCTGGGTCCGATCTTTGCGTTAAAGTCTCCAGTTATGATGCTGGATTTGGATTTTTCTGCGTCTTTAGCTATTGTTAGGTCTTCATAGAACTGCTCGCTTTCATCATCCGATGATGCACTGGTCATATCCCTGTATTATTTGAATTTTGTACCTGCTGTTTAGTTGGAGTACGACATAGATTACACTATTTGAGATTGCTTCGACCTTCGTCAGGAGGTGTTTTAGTTTGTTATGGATTATTATTCGACGTGAGAGTTAGTATCGTTGTTGGAACAACATGTGTCCTGATCTGAAGATCGTAGTGGTTTCTCCGCTGTCTCGTATCGCTCAGTCCCACAACATCCCATTTAATGTTAGCAAGAATGTAATTGTAAAAATCGCCAGAGACGGCAAACCAACAGACAGAAGAACAACGGGCCGACCTCCCAAACGGTGGAAAGACAGTTGGTCTTCTATGTCACAGGAGAAGCGTCAGCATTATACAGGTGATGCTGCTTAAAATAAGAAATTTTCTTTTAATGTTTAAATGCGAATTACAAATATTTGTGAATAGAGCTATTTGGAGCTTGGAGCTTTTACAGTAGAGTTGAAGTGAACATCGTCTCGTATTGGTAGTTGAATAGTTACTTTAATTTCAATTCGCTAGGCGCAAAATCGGGATTTGTTACTACAATAACGTGATCACGGTCGGTGTGAAAAATCACCTTGATTGAAAAGTTACAGTCACTGATCACGACGATATCGCTCATTACTAGCTGTAACTCCAGCGAGATTTCTGCATGGCATTAGAGTGCGTTTGTCTTTATTTACCACTTCCTAAGGGTGCCTGTCCCACAGGAGTTTGCTATCTAGTTTTACACCCGGATTTCTTATCTCCTATTTGTCTCCCTTCAACTTTTTCATTTCCGAATCATATTGATGAAATACAATCTCTCCAAATGTATGGAATCAATATTTAAATCAGCAACTCTAGCATCAGCTAATTACAAATTTACTTTAATTTGACAAAATTTGAATATTCGTTAAAATGAAGGAATTTCTTTGGTTTACTTTTCCTGACCTTGAAACACTTTTTCTGCCAACCCTGTGAGTTTCTTACAACTATAAATAACAGATATTTACGAGTTCTGATTTATATACCTTCACCCTGTATTGTAAATTAATTGCAAGAGGTGAATTTAATTATGTCTCAACAAGAAATAAATAAAAAAAATATATATTTTGTGTAAAAAAATAACAGATAGCTTATTTTATCTCATCTTAAAACAATATACATTGTCTGAAGAATTAACACAACGCTGAAATTAAAATTATAAAATAGTTGTATTTCTTAAGAGTAACCTATAAAAATAGAAATACACAATTTATTACCTTTAATTATTGGGACACTTAGTTCTAGTATGGCCTAAAACAAATAAACCCATCAATTAACAATTAATTCCAAAAAATTTCAGTACCTTCTTCGCCACAAATCCCACATTTTCTTTTCCCTCTGGTTTGGTTCTTATAAGGCGCAGATCTATTTCCCTTCCCTCTATTAGACTTTCCTTTCCATTTATTACTACTCCAAGAAGTATTACCACCTCCGCCTCCGCCACCCCATCCATCACCACCTCCCCCGCCCTCATCAACCTATTAAAAACAGACTTAAAAATAAAATCAAACAGATAACAAAATTTACCTCATCTGCCCACTTAAAGAATTTACAACCTTGACCCATGGGTTTTGAACAACAGAAAAACTGTCTGCCTTTATTAGGTCCTTCCTTATTAACAGTTCTCTTCACTGCCACTATATAACAGTCACATTTGATGTCATTTGAATCTTCTTGCAAAGACATATTTGCATTGTTAGTGGTATTTGATGTCCCTTCTTCTGGGGCCCATAAAAAGAAATCACATCCACCACCCCCTTGATTCCCCAGACTACATTTGAAAAACTGTTTACCTAAACACAAATTTTCATAAATATTTAAAAAATATAATGTTTATTCATTTGGTTATACCTTGATTAGGTCCTTCTTTTCTTACAGTCAGAAGTAATCCAGGTTGTCCACAATGACACACAATTTGTTCATCTCCAGTAGGTAAGGGCGCCCTAGTTCCATTAAAAGAGCTATTTCCACCATAGGAATTCCTATTATTATTGCCTGTGGGCAATAATTGAACTCCTGATGTGTTAAAGCTAGTTTTTCCTTGGTTCATATTACTATTGCCAGATCTAGGATTAGTAGAATTGTTTCTACTTCCAAATCCACTATCATTATTTCTATTTAAAGAATTTTGATTTGAATTTTGACCAGAAACCCAGTTGTTGAGAGTGTTTTGATTCTGTACGGGTCTCTGGTTGTTAGGTCTTGACTGGTTGTTATTATTGGAATTTAATCTGGGTGGATTGTCGTTATTATTCATAGTTCTAAGAGGTTGTTGTGCAATAGTTTCTACAATAAATTTATATTTTTCCATGAAATGTTCAAGTTGTAAATATATATTAGATTACGTTTTTTAACAGAGGACAACAGAATGTCCAAGGTTGATAGAACTGCTGCATCACACCCTCCTATGCAAAGAACATTCGGATTGGGTTCACCTATGAACGGATTTTGTCTGAAGTGAATTTTTATTTTTTTTACATCTGGCCCACACTAAAAACAAAGTAAATTCAATAAAAAACAAAGCTGATTCCGTTACGAAACTTACAATACTACAACTTTCACCTGTAACTTCTGCATTAAGAATTCCACTCGGGAACCAAATAGCATTTTTACAGTTTGGATAAGAAGTACAGCTGATAAACTTCCCTTGGCCATTAGCCCTGTCCCTAAGTAACATATCTCCTCCACATTTAGGGCATTTTAAAACAGGATTATACACTAAAGTCCCGAGTTGGGGTTCTTCATATTCTTGAGGCCTGTCATTCAATCTACTAGCCAAACTATCATCCAACAGTCGCATTCTTTCAGCAACGGTTTTAAATACTTCTCTGTACTTTTGGATTTGCTCCAAACGAACCCCCTCAGCGTTCTTTCTACCCTCACAAATTAATTTCAAATCATTTTCGAATTCCGCTCGTAATGTCGGTTTGGCTAACGAGACTTGTAAACCAATATTGTTGTAACTAAAATTAGATACATTTTAACAAATGTGGATTATTTGTAATTAAATACAGTATAATCTTGATAATCCGGCGGTTGGTTAATTCGGCGCTTTGGCGAAACAACTGTATTTTCATTACACTGAATATAAACTGGCCGGATATAAACCGCGCGCACAGAAAAATTGATAGTATATTACGTAACGAGAATTGTAAGAAGCTTATTAGGTACGAGCGGAACAGTTACGGGCTCAAACAGAGCGTGGAGCGGGGCGGGGCGTGCATCTCAAACACGTGGTCTTAGTAGCAGGTGTCCTGAGTAAGGATTGGCTCGGTAAGTGAGCGGAGCGTTTGAATTTGCGTCCAGAGGGGCGCGCAGCTTGGCGTGCACGCTCATTTCAAATCAGTTTGTGATTAGCGTTCCTCTACAGCGTGCAGTATGTCGTTTGAGGACATTATTTCCCATATTCAGGATTTTTCTTTGTCTGACAACAACACTAGGACCATCCTTTGGTAATCGGTCCATTTTTAATAAATAATTTTCCTCTAAAAACATGTCAAAAACGTCATAAGATGGTAAATCAACTTGACCACGACAACGCTGTCTATGGAACTGATTTCTTGAGACTTGAGCTTGGCTAGGTCACTGAGATGAGTGGGAGACCGCCGCGCCGGATGCAGCTGCACGCTGCACGCCCCGCTCATCACTCAGGGCAGACATTGGACGCCCATTGCCCGCGTTAACTGCACGCCCCGCTCAACGCATTTTCACTCAAGCCGTAGCCTTACGCACGACCTGCGTAGCGGGGAGTGCGTAATTCCGCGAGTACGTAATTGCCCTACAACTCGAGTTATGTACTATACTTTATCTACGACCACACTTATTTGTTTCCGGTTAATAAGAAAAATATGTTTGATGTAACATTTTTTTCCTTAGTAGGTACATTATTTAACATTATAACAAACAAACAGTTGCATTTTCATATATAACTGTTACTCGACATTACTCTTATTATTTAGTACTTATTTGGGTTAAACTGGGATAAGAGTGCTCATGGATATAGGCAACCCAATGTACGCAATGTCAATTTCCGTTAGTTTGAATTGTGGCACGGGGCGCTAAACGTATGAGCACGTAATAGCAGCTCTCAACCAATGAACGAATCGTAAACCAAACGCACGTGTGTGTTATCAATCATAACATTAATCGCGGACTGTTACATACGTGTGTGTTATGATGTATTTGCATAGTCCACGAACTGTATAATAATGATCATTTACAATAGTGGTCGTAAATAAAATTGTTATTGTTTTCTTTTTATTCTGATAATACGATTTTTTTTGATAATCCGGATTATCAAGAATATACTGTATATTTACCCTTCAACTAGCCCCATTCCAAGTGTAGCGGGAACGAAATATAAATTCTCATGCATTCCAACATATTCTCTAGATTTTATTTTCTCTATGTGTTCTGCATGTGTGGCATCTGTTCCGATTCCATGTTTCTCCATTAGAGCTATCAGTTCTGCTTCGGTCAAGAGTTTTGGAGGAGATGTGCTACTTTCCACCTGAAACATTTAAATCTCTATATAGTTTAGTTCCGTACGTTTTGAAACAAATTACAATATCTAATTCTGTAGGTGTGAAAGTATCTCCTCTTCGATATTGATTGATCTCCTTGGCATTCCACTTCTCGTAAACATAGACGTCCAAGTAATTCCTTTCTAAAATCATCAAGCCTTTTGCTGTAAATTTTTCTCCCTTAATATTTGCAACCACTATAGTCTCATGACCTAAAGCATCTTTACTAACAGAGGCCAGGAAGTGCCTAACTATATATTCATAAACTCTGCCTTCATTTCCATTCAAATTATTAGTATATTTCGTTGGATGGATTGGAGGATGGGCCTATAATATAAAACATAATAAATTTAATATTAAATACATTGTCATTTGGCTGCAAAGCCTATTTGCACTGCGACCAACTTGATCTATTGTGCTTTTATTGTATATTATAGAGGTTACGGTAAAAGTGCGTAGTTAGGTAAATGTGAACATTTACCAGCATATGTAAACATTTACCTTCTTGGTTGGTAAATGTGAGTTCAACTTACATTTACCAATTATTTCCGGCAAATGTGCATATATGCATTATGTTGTTGGCAATTGTTAGAGGTTTACATTAACATATACAACGCATGGGCTGTTCAACAAGACACACGTGATATTGTAACACACAAAAAGTAAACATTTCCCGGTAAAAGTAGATATATAAAGCTGATCTCAGATTTAAACTCACATTTACCTATCATATTGGTAGATGTGTACATATACCGGTAAATGTTCACATTTGCCGATTTTGTACTTTTACCGTAACATATACATTACATCATCCGCAAAACCAAGAGGAACTACAACAGGTGTCAAATACTAGAGGCAGAAGAAGACAAACAATTTAAGACATGCCAACCCAACTTGTCAGAAAGAGCATCATTATCCAAGAAAGTCAACAAGTTAGTATTAGCCTATCGACTGACTAAGAACACTTACAATAAGAAATGCCTGTCACGCAACCTGAAACTTAAGCACTACACATCAGTCCTATGACCAGAAGCCCTGTATACCATGGAATGCCTTTCCTTGAACTGAAGAGGTCTAGTAGAAAAATTGGAAATCAGAGAGAGGAGATTCCTCAGGAAGATCCTGGGCCCGGTAAAGGAAGATGGGGAATTCTGAAGGCGGCATAACTCTGAACTCTACGAACATATTGAGATGCTCTCTGACTGTCTAATCTCTCTCTAATCTAATGAGACTACAAAAGTAGCAACATCTGCAATTTCACGCAGAGTCGGGTTGCTATTAATGTTTTAGCGTGCTATTCATTCATTCATTTCTAATTCCGAGACACCAGTGTTTAGGGCCTAGTATTCAGGCAAAACCTTTCCAATAGTTGGCAGTGTCTATCTCCCTGTCATTAGGTCCTCCATCATGCATACCGGCATACCTCTCTCATGTTGGGACATCTAAGAAGGTGGCTGTCGCTCTAAACCCCACCGCATTCACACAGGCATTGCCCATCTCATCCTGTTAGATTTGCAGCGCGTCACTCCTATCCTTAGTGTGTTCAGTGATTTCTATTTCGCGTATGGTAAAAGTTTTCCCGCTGCCAGCTCCTCTTTAGGTTTGGTCAGCAGGTTTGGGTGCTGTACTTTCCATAGTTCTATGCGGCGTTGTTTTGGGCATGTCTGCAGTTGTGGCGTATGTTGGAGAAAGCACTTCCTTGATTTGAGTCGTCGCCTTTCTGATTGTTGGTCGTATAGAGCAGTGGTGCGCAAACCATGGGTCGCGACCCCCAGAGTGGTGGATAGAGAAACTTTTTGGGTCGTCGAATTCAAAAAATATTTGAGGCATTTCGCGTATAAGTATTGGATAGCAGTAAATAGTGAAATGTTAATATAAAGACATTTAAAACTTTGATATTTTCAAACTTAATTTTCTCAAAAATTAATTAGGAGATTTGTTTCAAATTTTGTGGAGATAATGGTAGAACTGTTGCACAATATTTAGCAAATTTTGTCAATATTTTAATATTTATTTTAGCAAATATTGTAGTTTTTTTGTAAATTCCACCTTGAAAATCAAATTTGTAAACGTTGAAATTTTCAAACTAATTTTTCTCAAAAACTAATTTGGGGATTTGTTTCATCTTAAGATTTTAGTAGAACTGTTTGAGAATTACAATGTTCAAGTTACTTCTTATCCAGGGGTCGCGAGAAAATTTTACAGAAAATGTTGGATCGTAAATGAAAACAGTTTGCGCACCACTGGTATAAAGGGTGCCTATCTCTGATCTGCTTCTGCCGCTCTGTTTCGTCTGACATGTGCTGGTGCAATTCCAGATAGATGGTATAGCTTCTCGACAAGTGTCGGTCTCAGGCCGCCTGTTATAATCCTGCACGTCTCGTTTAAGGCCACGTCGACATGTATTGCGTGAACTGAGTTGTACCACACTGGTGCCGCGGAGAAACAGGGAGCAAGGGCCGATGTATACAGCACGTCAAGCTGCGCTCCCCATGTTGTGTCAGTGAGCTTCCGGATGATATTATTCCTATTACAAACTTTGGTCTTTGTATTCTGGTTCAGTGTTACGCCATGTATCGGGTGTCACATTTTTCGAGTTCTTGTTCTCTTCATATGATTTGCACCTTCTTGCGTGCGTCCTTATTTCTCAGGTGAAATGCACATACCCCCAGGTATGTGCATTTTTGCTGGGGTTCGGCTTCAACTGGTTTATGTCGTAGTACTGTGCCATATTTTCTAAGGCTGTAGTTAGTTTATTCTCGACTTGTTTCTCGTTTATTCTCAGCTTCTTCGAAGCTTTGCCCCTGTGCGGCGACGGCTGTGTCATCCGCATAGATGAATCGACGTGCCTGTTGGTCGGTTGGTTGGTCATTTGTGTATATACGTTGTATATACGTTGAAATGCATAGGAGCCAGTACACTTCCCTGTGGCAGAACGTTCCTTTGGTCTCTCCATCGACTCCTTTTTCCCTGCAGTGTAACATAAAAGTGCCTGTTCTGCAACAGAGTTTTCGCCCGTCCAGCGATAGTCCGCGGTAAGGTGATACAATTTCTTCACTGCTTTTTGAACAAGGGACTCAAGAAACAGACTACTTCAAACATGACTACAACCCTACATCTCAGAGGCCCAGATAGGAAGCTCCAAATAAATAACAGTGAATGCACAAACACCTTTGCAGAATATTTGCAGAAACTCCCCAATGCAAAACAACTGAAAGAGAAACTTGCTTTCGCCTGCGGTCAGGAACCAGGACTCTGTAGCAGCTAACAGAGAAGAAATAGAGAAGATCATCAAATACCTTAATAACAACAAGGCCCCAGTTGAAGATTATAGCCCCTGGTAAAGGTATAGTTGCAGTATATTGCAAGTACAGTATCATCTCGGTAATTCGGCCGTTGGGTAAGTGGACGACACGTTCAGTAATCCGGCGGTATGGAGACATAGATAGACAAGAGTAGACAGACAAGACTAGACAGAAAAAACTAGACAGACAAGACTAGGCAGACAAGACTTTTTTTTTGCACATGTTGGGAGGTGAAAATCTGCAAACAGACACTACCCGGCCCGTGTCGAGTGGTAGTGTGGGGCTGCCCACCAGTGAGCGACCCACTAAATTTATACCCCCCATCATTTATACCCCCTAGCCCAGACCCCCAAGACAAGAGAAACGTGTTGGAATCTAGAATTGGCATTACTTCATCACGCTCCTCCCCCTTACATTTTAAAGCAGTCATCAGCATTCATTCATTTTGCCGGGCGCGCCGTCAATCATCAAGTTTACAATAAATTTGTGCGCCCCCTTCGCACTAAGAGGGGACCGGCGATTAGCACGCGCGGCTCGCGCGTGATAACCCCTCGGCCTTTCTCGCGCTCATGCCTTTCATCCTTCTCTTTTCTCTTCATTATATACCCAATCATACCTGACGCTCCATTCATACTCTCTGCGGACAATGATCCTCACCATGCTCCCTTTATTAACATTCTTCCCCACGCTGCGTTCTGCCACGCTCCTCATTCGCACCCACCTCATACACTCAAATACTGTATGCTCCGCTGTGTCTCATTAGCTCCACAGTACCTACAGTGCGCCTCAGTCAGTTTGCCGATGCGCACCAGGTAAGACATACAAAACATCCATGCCCCGTCAGCGCCTGGGTGAGGTGATAATTCACCTCCCCGTGCCCACGGTTGACCCATTTATCAATAGCCGGAATCAGTTGCCTGGTCCAGGCTGCCTTTTCCGACTCCTCCCATCGCTCTTGCAATAGGCTCTCTTTCCTCCCACCACTCTTTTTGATAATCCGGCGGTTGTCTGGTCCGATTTATGTTGGATTATCGAGATTGTACTTTATAGTTGCAGAAATGTGGAAGCACGTAGATGACCAGTCCCTGCAGAGCATCACCCAGAGCATTCAAGACATTTGGAGAAGAGAGATCTTGCTAGAGGGATGGACATCAGCCATGATCCATCCATTACACAAGAAAGGAAGTAAGACCGACCTCAACAACTACAGAGGCATCAACTTGTTGCTTATAACCTACAAGATCTTCTCGAAAGTCCTACAAACTAGAGCCATCAAACAGCTAGACTCCCAACTAGGTGAATAACCAGGCTGATTTCCATGCGAGTAGGTCCTGCACAGAACAGATTCAAAACCTCAAGACTATCTTCTCATATAGGAGCCAAGGGGATACCCCTGTGTAGCCATTATGGTAGACTTCCAAAAGGCATAAGTACGACTCAATAGATCGACAGACTCTCTTCTTTACCTTGTGGGAATTATGCCTAGATGAGAAGACTACTGTACAAGCTACCCTGAAGGACACCTCCTCCAAATTCAAGTTCAGGGGTGAACTCTCCACGAGGTTTCCCATCCAGATAGGAGTCAGGCAGCGGTATGACCTCGTGCATCTCTTCTCTACCTTGTGGGAACTAGGCCTAAATGAGAAGACTACTGTCCAAGCTACCCTGAAGAACACCACCTTCAAAGTCAAGTTTAGGGGCGAAATCTCCGCGAGCTTTCCCATCAAGACAGGAGTGAGGCAGGGGTATGGCCTCTTGTACATCCTCTTCACTGTGTTCTGGAGAAAATCATCAGAGAATGGACTTCCACATTGGCACCAGTAGCAGGACTGAAACTTGGGTACAAGAAAGAAACCCCCAATGTACCTTGTCTAGCCTTTGCTTATGATCTCACCCTATTGACCAACAGAATGCAAGAGGCTATTCATCAACTACAGAACCTCTACAATGTTGCGGAAAAAACCGGCTTGAGGGTTAATATACAGAAGACTGAGTTCATCACCAATATCAAGCAGGCTTTCTCTACAATCCCACTAGGGTATGGCCTTTCGTGCATCCTCTTCAACTGTATTCTGGAGAAACGTTTCAGAGAATGGACTTCCACATTGTCACCAGAAGCAGGACTGAAACTTGGGTACAAGAAAGACAACCTCAATGTACCTTGTCTAGCCTTTGCTGATGATCTCAACAGCATGGAAGAGGCTATTCATCAACTACAGAGCTTCTACAATGTTGCGGAAAAAACCGGCTTGAGGGTTAATATACAGAAGACTGAGTTCATCACCAATATCAAGCAGACTTTCTCTACAATCCCACTAGGGTATGGCCTTTCGTGCATCCTCTTCAACTGTATTCTGGAGAAACGTATCAGAGAATGGACTTCCACATTGTCACCAGAAGCAGGACTGAAACTTGGGTACAAGAAAGAAAACCTCAATGTACTTTGTCTAGCCTTTGCTGATGATCTCAACAGCATGGAGGAGGCTATTCATCAACTACAGAGCTTCTACAATGTTGCAGAAAAAAACGGCTTGAGGGTTAATATACAGAAGATTGAGTTCATCACCAATATCAAGCAGACTTCTTCTACAATCCCACTAGGAAACAATAATATCTGTAAAGTTCCTGCAGTCAAGTACTTGGGAGAATGGATCTCAGCAAGCGAGAGGGATACCTTGGCCATAGTCGCCAGGTGTACCAAGTTAGAGAGGGCCTATCATTCCTGTAAAAGCATCTATACCTGGGTAGGCATTATGGTAGACTTCCAAAAGGCATACGACTCAATAGATCGACAGACTCTCTTATCTACCTTGTTGGAACTAGGCCTAGATGAGAAGACTACCAGACTGGTCCAAGCTACCCTGAAGAACACCTCCTCCAAAGTCAAGTTCAGGGGTGAACTCTCCACGAGCTTTCCCATCCAGATAGGAGTCAGGCAGAGGTATGGTCTCTTTTGCATCCTCTTCAACTGTGTTCTGAAGAAAATCATCAGAGAATGGACTTCCACATTGTCACCAGAAGCAGGACTGAAACTTAGGTGCAAGAAAGGCAACCTAAATGAACCTTGTCTAGCCTTTGCTTATGATATCAACAGCATGGATTAGGCTATTCATCAACTACAGAGCTTCTACAATGTTGCGGAAAAAACCGGCTTGAGGGTTAATATACAGAAGACTGAGTTCATCACCAATATCAAGCAGCCTTTCTCTACAATCCCACTAGGGTATGGCCTCTCGTGCATCCTCTTCAACTGTATTCTGGAGAAACGTATCAGAGAATGGACTTCCACATTGTCACCAGAAGCAGGACTGAAACTTGGGTACAAGAAAGAAAACCTCAATGTACTTTGTCTAGCCTTTGCTGATGATCTCAACAGCATGGAGGAGGCTATTCATCAACTACAGAGCTTCTACAATGTTGCGGAAAAAACCGGCTTGAGGGTGAATATACAGTAGACTGAGTTCATCACCAATATCAAGCAGACTTCTTCTACAATCCCACTAGGAAACAATAATATCTGTAAAGTTCCTGCAGTCAAGTACTTGGGAGAATGGATCTCAGCAAGCGAGAGGGATACCTTGGCCATAGTCGCCAGGTGTACCAAGTTAGAGAGGGCCTATCATTCCTGTAAAAGCATCTATACCTGAGTGGCCATTATGGTAGATTTCCAAAAGGCATATGACTCAATAGATCGAGAGACTCTCTTCTCTACTAGGCCTAGTTCTTGTTGGAACTAGGCCTAGATGAGAAGACTACCAGACTGGTCCAAGCTACCCTGAAGAACACCTCCTCCAAAGTTCAGGGGTGAACTCTCCACGAGCTTTCCCATCCAGATAGGAGTCAGGCAGAGGTATGGTCTCTTTTGCATCCTCTTCAACTGTGTTCTGAAGAAAATCATCAGAGAATGGACTTCCACATTGTCACCAGAAGCAGGACTGAAACTTAGGTGCAAGAAAGGCAACCTAAATGAACCTTGTCTAGCCTTTGCTTATGATATCAACAGCATGGATTAGGCTATTCATCAACTACAGAGCTTCTACAATGTTGCGGAAAAAACCGGCTTGAGGGTTATACAGAAGACTGAGTTCATCACCAATATCAAGCAGACTTCTTCTACAATCCCACTAGGGCACAATAATTTCTGTAAAGTTCCTGCAAGCAAAGTTTCCTCAGCAAGCAAGAGCGATATCTTGGCCATAGACGCCAGGTGCATCAAGTTACAAAGAGCCCATCATTCCTGTAAGAACATCTATACCTCCAAGTACCTATCAAAGAACATAAATCTAAAGCACTACAACTCGGTAGTAAGACCCTCTGCACACTATGCCTCTGAGTGCCTCTTGATGAATCGAAAGGGCCCACTCAGGAAACTAGAACTTAAAGAGAGGAAGATCCTGAGGAGAATACTAGGACCCATAAGAGAGGAGGAGGGTACCTACAGAATCAAGCACAATAATGAGCTCCATGAACATCAGGAATTGGTTGCAATTGGTTAACAGCAGGGAGAGATGGAAGGATGTTGTAACTCAAGCCAAGGCCCACCCAGTGCTGTAGAGCTATAGAAGAAGAAGAATATGAACATCAGAAAGACATAGTCACATGTATGAGGCAAAGACGACTTATGTTATACCAAAGAGGAAGAGGAAGAATTCCATCCTGAGAATACTAGGACCCATAAGAGAGGAGGATGGTACCTACTGAATCAGGCACAATAATGAGCTGTACAAACATCAGGAAGACATAGTCACATGTATGAGGAAAAGACGATTGACCTTCTATGGGCACATGACCCGCCTGAATCACTCCAGGCTCACCAAGAGGATCCTCACAGTGACAAGGAGCGGAAAGGCGTCCCAAGCCAAGTGGTTCAACTCTGTTAAATCAGACTTGGAGGAACTGCAGATCTGATTACAGACAACCGAGAACCGAACTCAATACCAATAGACCAGGGGTGGGCAACCTTTTGATAGGTGATGGGCCAGTCAGAGTTCATACTAGCTGACGCGGGCCAGAAATTTGTTTTTCTGCACGCACCTGCGATGCAAGCATGCGCATTCACGTATTTGAGCGCATTAGTGTTTGCGTCAAGCCTCGACCCTTAACGAAAGTCAGCAATTTTACAAATCCTCAAAAAAATGCAAATGCTGATAATCAAACATTTTAACTTTTTCGAATATTTTCAAGAATTTGTCTCAAGAATCGATACGAAAATTAAAAGTTACATTGAGTTCTGCCATCTGCAGGCCTTATTTCTTATGTATTTAAAACAGATTTTCGCGGGCCGCGTTAAGCACTTCCTCGGGCCGCAGTTGGCTCGCGGGCCGAGCCCACCCCTGCAATAGACCATCCTACAGGGAGTCTTCCCATTGTCTCTCACAAGCAAGAAGGGTACAGGCACTACCAGACCTAAATGGACGGATGAAAGGAAGCAAGAGATGAAGGTATACTGGGCCAAGAAATGCAGAAGACCCTAGCTGAGAGTTAAGACGAGCCCCGTGGTCCCTAGTAGGCTAAAACGAACTGATAAAAATAAGTTTCAATTTGAAATTTGTAACAATTTAGTTTACAATGGAGTTGGTAAAGTTAAAGGCGTAAAATGCACAGTAAGGGAAAAACAGATACACCTGAACTGATGAAGTAATGCCAATTTTTGGATTCCAACATGTTCCTCTGGTTATGGGCTGTGGGGTAAGAATCCACCAATCTTACCCCACAGCCCATAACCAGAGGGGGTATTAGTGGGTCACTCACTAGTGGGCAGCTCTACACCACCTCTCAACACGGGCCAGGTGGTGTCTGTTTGCAGATTTACACCTCCCAACACGTGCAACAAAAACACCTGAATAAAGATAACACTGAATACAAAATACTGAAGAAGGACCTTAGAAGACACACGCGTACTGACCTGCAACACTACTATATGAACATTAAAGAGACAGCAATAGAATGGAACAGTAGCCGCAGAGTTCCAAAACAGCGCATCAGTCAGGATAGAAAACAGATCTTTAAGTTTCTTAATAACAAACACGAAATCAACACTGACCGTGATCAACTCCTCATAATAACAGAGGATTTGTATCGGACCCTTTACACAAGCGGGACGACACCTTAACAAGCCGCAGTATGTGAGCGACGAAATAGAATTACATATCCGGTCCAGAATGTTGGGTCAGAAAAGATGCTAGATGTAATACCCGAAGAAATAGACCAGGCAATTCGCCAGATGGGGTTCAAATCGCACGATTCTGTATAGTTGCAGAAATGTGGAAGCACTTAGATGACCAGTCCCTGCAGAGCATCACCCAGATCATTCAGGACATTTGGAGAACAGAGATATTGCCAGAGGGATGGACCTCGGCTGTGATCCATCCATTACACAAGAAAGGAAGTAAGACCGACCTCAACAACTACACAGGCATCTCCTTGTTGTTTATAACCTAGAAGATCTTCTCTAAAGCACTACAAACTAAAGCCACCAAACAGCTACACTCCCAACTAGATGAATACCAGGCTGGTTTCCATGCGAGTAGGTCCTGCACAGAACAGATTCAAAAACTCAAGACATTCCTCTCATATAGGAGCCAAGGGGGATAGCTGGTTATTCAGAATGTTGGGTGAGAAGAGATGCTCGATGTAATACCCGAAGAAATAGACCACGCAATTCGTCAGATGAGGTTCAAAGGGGGTGGTAGTGCATGTGTATCGCACAGTTCAAGGCAAGGCACAATTCGAGGCTTGTCGCATAGCCTCTCTTACACATGTTTCTGTCTCTCACCTCCACGACTGGTGAACCCTGGTAACCTGACCAACTCCGGCTCAAAACACGGTAACGTGTGGAGAGGTAAGGGCTAACGAGAGCGGAAGGAATGGCCCTGTGAAAAGGGGGTTGGGCGTAGGTCCAAAAACCCTACCCCGTGAAAACCAACGGTTACGAAACCAAATACACAGCATCAGATCGGACAGATTTCACGAAGACGACGACACAAACGAAAAGTGGAGCATGAATTTGGAACCTCTGTAAATTGCCTCTGCACCAAAAAGTCAGAGTTTTCGAGCAGTGTCTCATGTCCGTGTTTACCTATGGCACATGACCATGACACTTACGAAAAAAACAGCAGAGGGGTTCAGAGAGACCCAAAGAGGTATGGAGAGAGCAATGCTTGGAATAACACTACGAGACCAAAAACGTAACTAAAACTAAAGTGAGTCATGTGATGGGCACTATAGCAAAGAGGAAGTGGGCATGGGCAGGACACATCGCCAGAATGGACGCGATGGAAGACCCAGTGGAGACCTAGAGCTGACACCGAGGACGAGGCCGTTTCAAACCGTTGGGTAGACGAAGTCAAACAACACGGATGACGTGACTTGATGAGACGTGCACAGGACCGCCAGGAATGGAGAAGAAGGGAAGAGACCTATATCCAGGAATGGCGCATGAAGAGGCAACCATGATGATGATGAGTTTACAATGCTGAAAAATAACTTAATAACACAGAAAATTATTGTGATCAGTTTGAGGATGAACAGGATGACAATTAATATTTTCAGTAAGATAGAGCACCTCCCCACTTCCAACAAAAGAAACCTTCTGTTTTATTTAACCCTTAACCACCTGCCAAGCGTATCCGGTGAGAAAATTACTGCTACTTTGGGTCTGAGAGATGTATGCCAGGTGGTTAGGTGTTAAAATTGATTTTATTTTGATGCCATTGGTTTCACAAGAACATGTGCACGAGAATTAAAGATAAGAACTAAAAATGATTTTTACCTGATCAGATTTTTTGCCCTGCCTGGGATTCGGTCCTCCGTTATTTAAAACTCTGTTGGCAAAATCTCCCCATCTGTTGTCTTCGGCTTGTTGCTCTACCAACGTCCTTAGGTTTAGTTCTTTCGGAAAAATGTTCGTCTCAGTTCTTGGGTAACTGATCAAACCTTGGGTGTAAAGTTTCTCTGCAATTTTCATTGTTTCTTTCGCATTTATTCTTAATTTTTTCGAGATTATTTTTTCCATTTCCTTAAAAAAAAAAACAAATGTATATAATGTCAATTTCCACAAGACACAATAGATATGCTGGATATATGGTACAGCTACATCTTGAGAAGCTCAAGATGTGGGGCACATATAGGCGAAGCGGCAAGAGTACTGCGATGAGGAACGCAATGGAAAACTACCTCAAAGAAATTCCTAGTACAATCAACATGGCTGACAAAACAAACAATGGCCCTCAGTACCGGCAGCTCTTAAATGGGCAGAGGGTGCTAAGAATCACCGGGTCAGTTACGAAGTTAGGCACATGGAATGTGAGAAGCATGTTTGAAGCAGGGAAGACACACAATGTTGTCCGAGAAATG
Organism: Phosphuga atrata; assembly: GCA_944588485.1. Taxonomy (NCBI): domain Eukaryota; kingdom Metazoa; phylum Arthropoda; class Insecta; order Coleoptera; family Silphidae; genus Phosphuga; species Phosphuga atrata. The sequence continues at coordinate 103,440,304 of OX155893.1, forward strand.
ACTAGACTGGACACAACTATCTTAGGAATAAGTGAGATGCGATGGATAGGAACTGGGAAGTGTAGATTTGGTGACCAAACGGTGTTGGAATCATTCTAACAAAGGAAGTAAATATGTCAGTGAAGAACTTTGTACCTCACTCAGACAGAGTCATGCTGCTACAACTAAACGCAAGCTCAGTAGATGTAAACATTAGACATATCTAGGAAGGTTGAATTGGTAAAACCATACAACATTATAGATAATCAGATAAACTTAATAAAGACGGAACAAAGCTTGAATATATAAATATACTCAACCTTTCCGGAACTCTATAATACTAATGAGTCTTTTTAGGACTACCAAAAACAAATCTCTTATGAAATTTGTCAGTTATTCTATAGCTTTCAGTCCACCTTCATGGCACTCAACAAAAACCATAAAAATAACATTGAGTTTTAAGATCATGTCTTTCCGATACCTTGTATCCGATACCTTGTATCAAGGTATCGGAAAGACATGATCTTAAAAATCAATGTTATTTTTATGGTTTTTGTTGAGTGCCACGAAGGTGGACTGAAAGCTATAGAATAACTGACAAATTTCATACTAGATTTGTTTTTGGTAGTCCTAAAAAGACTCATTAGTATTATAGAGTTCCGGAAAGGTTGAGTATATTTATATATTCAAGCTTTGTTCCGTCTTTATTAAGTTTAGGAAGGTTGAAGTAATTGAAGACTTTTATGGTCAAATTACATCCGTCATGAAGTACACAAAAAACAACGAACTGAGGATTGTACTAGGTGATTTCAACGCAAAGGTCGGGCAAGGAAAAGTGGACCGCATCGTGGGCCAGCACGGACTCGGAACGAGAAAGGTGACCGCCGTATAGAATTCTGCAAAGAAAATGATCTTATACTTACCAACACCTTCTACAAACTACCCCCTAGGAGACTATATACATGGAAGTCGCCAGCCGACACACATACGAAGATAGTAAGGAACCAAATCGACTACATCACGATTAAAAAGAGATACCGTAATTCCGTCACATCTATAAAAACATATCCTGGAGCAGACGTAAATTCTGATCACAACCCTTTAATATGTAAACTTAAACCAAAACTAAAGAAAGTATGCAAAATTACACGTACACCAAGGTTGGACATGAGAAGAATAAATGATGACACAGTTAAAGAAAGATTACAGAAATGCTTCGATGAAGGCGTAAATACTATAAAAGAAATATCGGAACCGGAAGGAAAATGGAACGCAATAAAAAAACTAATTTGCAACGCCTCTCAAAGATACCCAAAACAAGTAAAGATAGCCAAACACGAGTGGATGACACAAGATATTCTGAACCTAATGGAACAAAGAAGGAAAGTGAAACAAACAGACGGTACCAGTTACCGTGAAATAAACAAAGATATAAGGACCAAAATCAGAGAAGCCAAAGAAGGCTGGCTATCGGCCAAATGCGACGAAATAGAAAAGCTGGACCGCATCCACGATCACTTCAACGTACATCGGAAAATTAAGAAAATGGTAGGAACGAAAAATAACAGAAAAACAACAACAACAACGAGTCTGGCTGATAAGAACGGTAAACTGGTCACGGAAACCTCGCACAAACTAAAGGTATGGCAGGAATACATTGAAACCCTATTTAACGACACTTCTCGCTCAGAGCACCCCAATAACAATAACAACACGACAGAAAGAGGTCCAGAAATCAAGTAAGGAAAGCCATACAAGAGCCAGACAAGACTAGACAGACAAGACTAGACAGACCAGACTAGACAGACAAGACTAGACAGACAAGACTAGACAGACAAGACTAGACAGACAAGACTAGACAGACAAGACTAGACAGACAAGACTAGACAGACAAGACTAGACAGACAAGACTAGACAGACAAGACTAGACAGACAAGACTAGACAGACAAGACTAGACAGACAAGACTAGTCAGACAAGACTAGACAGACAAGACTAGACAGACAAGACTAGACAGACAAGACTAGACAGACAAGACTAGACAGATAAGACTAGACAGACAAGACTAGACAGACAAGACTAGACAGACAAGACTAGACAGACAAGACTAGACAGACAAGACTAGACAGACTAGACAGACAAGTCTAGACAGACAAGACTAGACAGACAAGACTAGACAGACAAGACTAGACAGACAAGACTAGACAGACAAGACTAGACAGACAAGACTAGACAGACAAGACTAGACAGACAAGACTAGACAGACAAGACTAGACAGACAAGACTAGACAGACAAGACTAGACAGACAAGACTAGACAGACAAGACTAGGCAGACAAGACTAGACAGACAAGACTAGACAGACAAGACTAGACAGACAAGACTAGACAGACAAGACTAGACATACAATAATACTGGCAAAGATGTGAATGAACTAGCAAAGAATAATAAATCCGCAGATCCAGACAACGTCAACACCGAAATGTTAAAGGTTATGTGCAATGTGAACACTGGGAACGATTATCTAGACATCCTAACTGCTCTCTTTAATAATATCTATAAGACTGGAAACATGTCAGAGGACTGGATACCCAAGAAACCAACTGCAAAGAACTGCGACGAACACAGATTAATAAGCCTAATGAACCACATAGTTAAAACCTTTCTTAAAATCATACATGCTAGAATCTATCAAAAATGCGAAGATTATCTAGATGAAAGCCAATTCGGCTTCAGGAACGCACTGGGAACAAGAGAGGCTATTTTTACAGTCCAGGTTCTGATTCAGAGATGCAGAGATATGGGCCGTGATGTCCATACCTGTTTCATAGATTTCTCCAAAGCCTTCGATAATGTACAACACGATAAAATGATCGAGGTACTACAGGAAACAGGCATAGATACAAAAGACATCAGAATAATAGCCAACATGTATTGGAATCAGACAGCGTCTGTAAAAGTAGATGACAACAACTCCGCAAAGATTAACATCCGCAGAGACGTACGACAGGGATGCGTATTATCTCCGACTCTATTCAACCTGTATTCGAAGAAAATCTTCAAAGCAGCGCTCAAAGACACCAGCGAAGGCATCAAGATGAATGGGGAGCTTATAAACAACATCCGATACGCCGACGATACCATCGTACTTGCTATTAGTTTAGAAGGCTTACAAGAACTAATGACCAAGATTCACACCACTAGCTCGGAATATGGCCTCAAGCTCAACAAAAGCAAAACAAAACACATGCTAATAAGCCGAAATGATTCAGATCCCATATGCCGTATTGATGTTAGAAGGAGAGATCATGGAACGAGTAGAGAAGTACCCTTACCTGGGAACTATTGTCAACGACAACTGGGAGCACTCCGTAGAGTTGCATTGGCTATAGCGGCATTTAATAAACTCAAGACAATGCTATGCAGCAGCGACCTGACATTACAACTAAAGGTCCGAATGGTCAGGTGTTACGTTTTCTCTGTTCTGTTGTACGGCGCAGTAGCATGGACGCTAACGGAAGCAACAGAAAGGAAGATAGAGGCGTTCGAGCTCTGGGTATATAGAAAGCTGCTCCGCATATCCTGGCGGGATCACATTACGAATGAGGTGGTAATGCAAAGAATAGGCACGCAGAGGCAAGTTCTGAGCACAATCAAGAAGATAAAAACTGGCTATCTTGGCCATATAATGAGAAACCAGAAATACAGCTTACTACAGCTGGTTCTGCAAGGAAGAGTAGATGGACACAGAGGACCAGGTAGAAGAAGAAACTCGTGGCTAGGAAACCTGAGGCAGTAGTTCTCGCTCACTTCCACACAACTTTTCAGACAGGCTGTAGATAGAACAGAAATTACTATGTTGATCGCCAAAATCCTGAAGGGATAAGGCACGCGAAGAAGAAGAATATATGTTTGAAAAAAAAATGTTTGCTTGATTGAATTGAACAAACATTTTTTGCGCTTTTATCCCCTCAAATTTGACATATTTAGTTTGAAAGGACCTCGATTCTTTTTACAATGAATATAATAATGACAATACTTATTGTTAGTCAACTAGCAGGTGCCTTAAAATAAGTATTCAAAACAGCTACTGGCTACTTTTAACAGAATCAAAACTATTTGCTGACCAATCAGAAGCAAAACCAGCCTACTTTTGATAAGAACAAAACTGTATAATTAGTGACCAAACAGAAACAATGCCTGGTAATGCCTAACAATGTACTTTTGACAGATTCAAAATTGGCTAGACGTGAATTATGGCATTTAGCATAATAATTTCTTAAATAGCTTATAACACAGTCATTTTAACAAGCAATTAACACAAAAAGATGAAAAGTTTAATTGCAGTATAGTGTTTAAATAACATTTATCTACTCGCACACACCAAAATGAACACATTAATAAATAGATTGTGAAGGATGCCATTATTATAATCATGTATAAAAGTATCCAAATTGTGTCTAAAAGACCAATGTAAATGAAATGGAGTTTCATTATTAAACGACTTCAGTTTGCTGTTACTATGGCAACAACTTGCATCACCAAACAAAAAATATAGACGAAGTGAAAATAAATTTTCTGACGTATATTAAAATTGAATTGATTTTTCATATTTTGAATCAAGAAGTCTCAGCCTCTCAGTCTGAATTTATCTGGCTCTAATATAACTTAACCTAACCATAACTTAACCTTGATTAAATCTAGGTTAGCTTAGATTACAACGACCAAATAGTGTTCCCATCAATGTGCGTTTTTAACCTCATTCTCTCAGTGTTTTGAAGTATTTTGTCTGTCAAAATTACAATTTTTACCTGAATAACCTCATTCTGACAGTGTTTTGAAATATTTTATCTGTCAAAATTACAATTTTTACCTAACCTAACATCATTCTGTCAGTGTTTTGAAGTATTTTGTCTGTCAAAATTACAATGTTTACCTAACCTAACCTCTTTATGTCAGTGTTTTGAAGTATTTTGTCTGTCAAAATTACAATTTTAACCTGAATAACCTCATTCTGTCAGTGTTTTGAAATATTTTATCTGTCAAAATTACAATTTTTATCTAACCTAACTTCATTCTGTCAGTGTTTTGAAGTATTTTGTCTGTCAAAATTACAATTTGTACCTCCTAACCTCATTCTGTCAGTGTTTTGCAGTATTTTGTCTGTCAAAATTACAATTTTTACCTCCTAACCTCATTCTGTCAGTGTTTTGAAGTATTTTGTCTGTCAAAATTACAATTTTTACCTCCTAACCTCATTTTGTCTGTGTTTTGAAGTATTTTGTCTGTCAAAATTACAATTTTTACCTGAATAACCTCATTCTGACAGTGTTTTGAAATATTTTATCTGTCAAAATTACAATTTTTACCTCCTAACCTCATTCTGTCAGTGTTTTGAAGTATTTTGTCTGTCAAAATTACAATTTTTACCTGAATAACCTCATTCTGACAGTGTTTTGAAATATTTTATCTGTCAAAATTACAATTTTTACCTAACCTAACATCATTCTGTCAGTGTTTTGAAGTATTTTGTCTGTCAAAATTACAATGTTTACCTAACCTAACCTCTTTATGTCAGTGTTTTGAAGTATTTTGTCTGTCAAAATTACAATTTTAACCTGAATAACCTCATTCTGTCAGTGTTTTGAAATATTTTATCTGTCAAAATTACAATTTTTACCTAACCTAACATCATTCTGTCAGTGTTTTGAAGTATTTTGTCTGTCAAAATTACAATGTTTACCTAACCTAACCTCTTTATGTCAGTGTTTTGAAGTATTTTGTCTGTCAAAATTACAATTTTAACCTGAATAACCTCATTCTGTCAGTGTTTTGAAATATTTTATCTGTCAAAATTACAATTTTTACCTAACCTAAATTCATTCTGTCAGTGTTTTGAAGTATTTTGTCTGTCAAAATTACAATTTTAACCTAAACTAACCTCATTCTGTCAGTGTTTTGCAGTAGTTTGTCTGTCAAAATTACAATTTTTACCTCCTAACCTCATTCTGTCAGTGTTTTGAAGTATTTTGTCTGTCAAAATTACAATTTTTACCTCCTAACCTCATTCTGTCTGTGTTTTGAAGTATTTTGTCTGTCAAAATTACAATTTTTACCTCCTAACCTCATTCTGTCAGTGTTTTGAAGTATTTTGTCTGTCAAAATTACAATTTTTACCTAACCTAACCTCATTTTGTCAGTGTTTTGAAGTATTTTGTCTGTCAAAATTACAATTTTTACCTGAATAACCTCATTCTGACAGTGTTTTGAAATATTTTATCTGTCAAAATTACAATTTTTACCTAACCTAACATCATTCTGTCAGTGTTTTGAAGTATTTTGTCTGTCAAAATTACAATGTTTACCTAACCTAACCTCTTTATGTCAGTGTTTTGAAGTATTTTGTCTGTCAAAATTACAATTTTAACCTGAATAACCTCATTCTGTCAGTGTTTTGAAATATTTTATCTGTCAAAATTACAATTTTTACCTAACCTAAATTCATTCTGTCAGTGTTTTGAAGTATTTTGTCTGTCAAAATTACAATTTTAATCTAAACTAACCTCATTCTGTCAGTGTTTTGCTGTAGTTTGTCTGTCAAAATTACAATTTTTACCTCCTAACCTCATTCTGTCAGTGTTTTGAAGTATTTTGTCTGTCAAAATTACAATTTTTACCTCCTAACCTCATTCTGTCTGTGTTTTGAAGTATTTTGTCGGTCAAAATTACAATTTTTACCTCCTAACCTCATTCTGTCAGTGTTTTGAAGTATTTTGTCTGTCAAAATTAAAATGTTTACCTATCCTAACCTCATTCTGTCAGTGTTTTGAAGTATTTTGTCTGTCAAAATTACAATTTTTACCTAACCTAACCTCATTCTGTCAGTGTTTTGAAGTATTTTGTCTGTCAAAATTACAATTTTTACCTCCTAACCACGTTCTGTCAGTGTTTTGAAGCATTTTGTCTGTCAAAATTACAATGAATTTACAAATTTATTACAAGAATATTACAAATAATTACAATGTTTACCTAACCTAAGCTCATAACCTCATTATGTCAGTGTTTTGAAGTATTTTGTCTGTCAAAATTACAATTTTTACCTCCTAACCACGTTCTGTCAGTGTTTTGAAGCATTTTGTCTGTCAAAATTACAATGAATTTACAAATTTATTACAAGAATATTACAAATAATTACAATGTTTACCTAACCTAAGCTCATAACCTCATTATGTCAGTGTTTTGAAGTATTTTGTCTGTCAAAATTATAATTTTTACCTCCTAACCTCATTCTGTCAGTGTTTTGAAGTATTTTGTCTGTCAAAATTACAATTTTTACCTAACCTAACCTCATTTTGTCAGTGTTTTGAAGTATTTTGTCTGTCAAAATTACAATTTTTACCTGAATAACCTCATTCTGACAGTGTTTTGAAATATTTTATCTGTCAAAATTACAATTTTTACCTAACCTAACATCATTCTGTCAGTGTTTTGAAGTATTTTGTCTGTCAAAATTACAATGTTTACCTAACCTAACCTCTTTATGTCAGTGTTTTGAAGTATTTTGTCTGTCAAAATTACAATTTTAACCTGAATAACCTCATTCTGTCAGTGTTTTGAAATATTTTATCTGTCAAAATTACAATTTTTACCTAACCTAAATTCATTCTGTCAGTGTTTTGAAGTATTTTGTCTGTCAAAATTACAATTTTAACCTAAACTAACCTCATTCTGTCAGTGTTTTGCAGTAGTTTGTCTGTCAAAATTACAATTTTTACCTCCTAACCTCATTCTGTCAGTGTTTTGAAGTATTTTGTCTGTCAAAATTACAATTTTTACCTCCTAACCTCATTCTGTCTGTGTTTTGAAGTATTTTGTCTGTCAAAATTACAATTTTTACCTCCTAACCTCATTCTGTCAGTGTTTTGAAGTATTTTGTCTGTCAAAATTACAATTTTTACGTGAATAACCTCATTCTGACAGTGTTTTGAAATATTTTATCTGTCAAAATTACAATTTTTACCTAACCTAACCTCATTCTGTCAGTGTTTTGATGTATTTTGTCTGTCAAAATTAAAATGTTTACCTATCCTAACCTCATTCTGTCAGTGTTTTGAAGTATTTTGTCTGTCAAAATTACAATTTTTACCTAACCTAACCTCATTCTGTCAGTGTTTTGAAGTATTTTGTCTGTCAAAATTACAATTTTTACCTCCTAACCACGTTCTGTCAGTGTTTTGAAGCATTTTGTCTGTCAAAATTACAATGAATTTACAAATTTATTACAAGAATATTACAAATAATTACAATGTTTACCTAACCTAAGCTCATAACCTCATTATGTCAGTGTTTTGAAGTATTTTGTCTGTCAAAATTACAATTTTTACCTCCTAACCTCATTCTGTCAGTGTTTTGAAGTATTTTGTCTGTCAAAATTACAATTTTTACCTAACCTAACCTCATTTTGTCAGTGTTTTGAAGTATTTTGTCTGTCAAAATTACAATTTTTACCTCCTAACCTCATTCTGTCAGTGGTTTGAAGCATTTTGTCTGTCAAAATTACAATTTTTACCTAACATAACCTCATTCTGTCAGTGTTTTGAAGTATTGTGTTGGTCAAAATTACAATTTTTTTGTAGATTGAACAGTATTTTAACACGCTTCATAGTTAAAATAATGTATGATACACGTGTGTGAAAGGCTTTTGTACACTCATTGCAATTAGACCACTCACCTTTACACTTTACAACTCATACACAAAAGCCAATCTTCACACACTTGTATCATAAACTACTATTTCTCATTTTTTTTCAGTTTCATAAAAAACATCAACTAACCGACTCATATGTACATCTATTGTACATGAATAAAACATGAATTAGATTAATATAATAAATAGACTTACCACAGTATCTAATGGCAATGGTCTCCATTTATTCTTCGGTTTACTTTCTACACTTTCAATAATAGCCACAACAGGTTCCTCCTTGCAAACATCCAAAATAGCTTCAACAGCATTTTTACTGAACAATCTCTCCCTTTTCCATAAAAAATCTGTTACTAGTTCTTTGTCCTCGTGATTCACTGCAAACATTTAACTCACATTTCCAAATATATAATACGCATTACAAAAACAATTTACTTTTGATTTTCCAAAATTTCTCCGGGATAAAATCTTCGATGGCTTGGTACCTTTCCACGACGAAACCCAACGTAGGAAACTGACACGATCCGTAACTAATCAATTTATCAGCCAAACACCCGGGGAAAACTTTCTGCAATCTTAAAGTTTGCAACCTAGTGAAAGCAGCACCTAAGAAAATTGCATTATTTAATTATTTATATCTTGTTGAGTTTGAAGATTAGTAATTAAGTAAGATTAGATTAGTTAGTAGCATTTGTATCTTTTCTTCAAAGATTACAATTTCTAGGAAATTATTGTATACATATCGTCAACAAAGTTGACATCCTTTGTATAACTAATCTTTCTCTAACAAACTTTCTTACAAACAACTACTTCACTGGCAAACACCACGACTGACATTGAATTACATTAAGAAAGTTTTTTGGGTTGTTGTAGTGTTATGTAGAACCCAAAAAACTTTCTTAATGTAATTCAATGTCAGTCGTGGTGTTTGCCAGTGAAGTAGTTGTTGTTGTAGTGTTATGTAGAACCCAAAAAACTTTCTTAATGTAATTCAATGTCAGTCGTGGTGTTTGCCAGTGAAGTAGTTGTTGTTGTAGTGTTATGTAGAACCCAAAAAACTTTCTTAATGTAATTCAATGTCAGTCGTGGTGTTTGCCAGTGAAGTAGTTGTTGTTGTAGTGTTATGTAGAACCCAAAAAACTTTCTTAATGTAATTCAATGTCAGTCGTGGTGTTTGCCAGTGAAGTAGTTGTTGTTGTAGTGTTATGTAGAACCCAAAAAACTTTCTTAATGTAATTCAATGTCAGTCGTGGTGTTTGCCAGTGAAGTAGTTGTTGTTGTAGTGTTATGTAGAACCCAAAAAACTTTCTTAATGTAATTCAATGTCAGTCGTGGTGTTTGCCAGTGAAGTAGTTGTTGTTGTTGTAGTGTTATGTAGAACCCAAAAAACTTTCTTAATGTAATTCAATGTCAGTCGTGGTGTTTGCCTGTGAAGTAGTTGTTGTTGTAGTGTTATGTAGAACCCAAAAAACTTTCTTAATGTAATTCAATGTCAGTCGTGGTGTTTGCCAGTGAAGTAGTTGTTGTTGTAGTGTTATGTAGAACTCAATAAACTTTCTTAATGTAATGCAATGTCAGTCGTGGTGTTTGCCAGTGAAGTAGTTGTTGTTGTAGTGTTATGTAGAACCCAAAAAACTTTCTTAATGTAATTCAATGTCAGTCGTGGTGTTTGCCTGTGAAGTAGTTGTTGTTGTAGTGTTATGTAGAACCCAAAAAACTTTCTTAATGTAATTCAATGTCAGTCGTGGTGTTTGCCAGTGAAGTAGTTGTTGTTGTTGTAGTGTTATGTAGAACCCAAAAAACTTTCTTAATGTAATTCAATGTCAGTCGTGGTGTTTGCCTGTGAAGTAGTTGTTGTTGTAGTGTTATGTAGAACCCAAAAAACTTTCTTAATGTAATTCAATGTCAGTCGTGGTGTTTGCCAGTGAAGTAGTTGTTGTTGTAGTGTTATGTAGAACTCAATAAACTTTCTTAATGTAATGCAATGTCAGTCGTGGTGTTTGCCAGTGAAGTAGTTGTTGTTGTAGTGTTATGTAGAACCCAAAAAACTTTCTTAATGTAATTCAATGTCAGTCGTGGTGTTTGCCAGTGAAGTAGTTGTTGTTGTAGTGTTATGTAGAACCCAAAAAACTTTCTTAATGTAATTCAATGTCAGTCGTGGTGTTTGCCAGTGAAGTAGTTGTTGTTGTAGTGTTATGTAGAACCCAAAAAACTTTCTTAATGTAATTCAATGTCAGTCGTGGTGTTTGCCAGTGAAGTAGTTGTTGTTGTAGTGTTATGTAGAACCCAAAAAACTTTCTTAATGTAATTCAATGTCAGTCGTGGTGTTTGCCAGTGAAGTAGTTGTTGTTGTAGTGTTATGTAGAACCCAAAAACTTTCTTAATGTAATTCAATGTCAGTCGTGGTGTTTGCCAGTGAAGTAGTTGTTGTTGTAGTGTTATGTAGAACCCAAAAAACTTTCTTAATGTAATTCAATGTCAGTCGTGGTGTTTGCCAGTGAAGTAGTTGTTGTTGTTGTAGTGTTATGTAGAACCCAAAAAACTTTTTTAATGTAATTCAATGTCAGTCGTGGTGTTTGCCTGTGAAGTAGTTGTTGTTGTAGTGTTATGTAGAACCCAAAAAACTTTCTTAATGTAATTCAATGTCAGTCGTGGTGTTTGCCAGTGAAGTAGTTGTTGTTGTAGTGTTATGTAGAACTCAATAAACTTTCTTAATGTAATGCAATGTCAGTCGTGGTGTTTGCCAGTGAAGTAGTTGTTGTTGTAGTGTTATGTAGAACCCAAAAAACTTTCTTAATGTAATTCAATGTCAGTCGTGGTGTTTGCCAGTGAAGTAGTTGTTGTTGTAGTGTTATGTAGAACCCAAAAAACTTTCTTAATGTAATTCAATGTCAGTCGTGGTGTTTGCCAGTGAAGTAGTTGTTGTTGTAGTGTTATGTAGAACCCAAAAAATTTTCTTAATGTAATTCAATGTCAGTCGTGGTGTTTGCCAGTGAAGTAGTTGTTGTTGTAGTGTTATGTAGAACCCAAAAAACTTTCTTAATGTAATTCAATGTCAGTCGTGGTGTTTGCCAGTGAAGTAGTTGTTGTTGTAGTGTTATGTAGAACCCAAAAAACTTTCTTAATGTAATTCAATGTCAGTCGTGGTGTTTGCCAGTGAAGTAGTTGTTGTTGTAGTGTTATGTAGAACCCAAAAAACTTTCTTAATGTAATTCAATGTCAGTCGTGGTGTTTGCCAGTGAAGTAGTTGTTGTTGTAGTGTTATGTAGAACCCAAAAAACTTTCTTAATGTAATTCAATGTCAGTCGTGGTGTTTGCCAGTGAAGTAGTTGTTGTTGTAGTGTTATGTAGAACCCAAAAAACTTTCTTAATGTAATTCAATGTCAGTCGTGGTGTTTGCCAGTGAAGTAGTTGTTGTTGTTGTAGTGTTATGTAGAACCCAAAAAACTTTCTTAATGTAATTCAATGTCAGTCGTGGTGTTTGCCTGTGAAGTAGTTGTTGTTGTAGTGTTATGTAGAACCCAAAAAACTTTCTTAATGTAATTCAATGTCAGTCGTGGTGTTTGCCAGTGAAGTAGTTGTTGTTGTAGTGTTATGTAGAACCCAAAAAACTTTCTTAATGTAATTCAATGTCAGTCGTGGTGTTTGCCAGTGAAGTAGTTGTTGTTGTAGTGTTATGTAGAACCCAAAAAACTTTCTTAATGTAATTCAATGTCAGTCGTGGTGTTTGCCAGTGAAGTAGTTGTTGTTGTAGTGTTATGTAGAACCCAAAAAACTTTCTTAATGTAATTCAATGTCAGTCGTGGTGTTTGCCAGTGAAGTAGTTGTTGTTGTAGTGTTATGTAGAACCCAAAAAACTTTCTTAATGTAATTCAATGTCAGTCGTGGTGTTTGCCAGTGAAGTAGTTGTTGTTGTAGTGTTATGTAGAACCCAAAAAACTTTCTTAATGTAATTCAATGTCAGTCGTGGTGTTTGCCAGTGAAGTAGTTGTTGTTGTAGTGTTATGTAGAACCCAAAAAACTTTCTTAATGTAATTCAATGTCAGTCGTGGTGTTTGCCAGTGAAGTAGTTGTTGTTGTAGTGTTATGTAGAACCCAAAAAACTTTCTTAATGTAATTCAATGTCAGTCGTGGTGTTTGCCAGTGAAGTAGTTGTTGTTGTAGTGTTATGTAGAACCCAAAAAACTTTCTTAATGTAATTCAATGTCAGTCGTGGTGTTTGCCAGTGAAGTAGTTGTTGTTGTAGTGTTATGTAGAACCCAAAAAACTTTCTTAATGTAATTCAATGTCAGTCGTGGTGTTTGCCAGTGAAGTAGTTGTTGTTGTTGTAGTGTTATGTAGAACCCAAAAAACTTTCTTAATGTAATTCAATGTCAGTCGTGGTGTTTGCCTGTGAAGTAGTTGTTGTTGTAGTGTTATGTAGAACCCAAAAAACTTTCTTAATGTAATTCAATGTCAGTCGTGGTGTTTGCCAGTGAAGTAGTTGTTGTTGTAGTGTTATGTAGAACTCAATAAACTTTCTTAATGTAATGCAATGTCAGTCGTGGTGTTTGCCAGTGTAGTAGTTGTTGTTGTAGTGTTATGTAGAACCCAAAAAACTTTCTTAATGTAATTCAATGTCAGTCGTGGTGTTTGCCAGTGAAGTAGTTGTTGTTGTAGTGTTATGTAGAACCCAAAAAACTTTCTTAATGTAATTCAATGTCAGTCGTGGTGTTTGCCAGTGAAGTAGTTGTTGTTGTAGTGTTATGTAGAACCCAAAAAACTTTCTTAATGTAATTCAATGTCAGTCGTGGTGTTTGCCAGTGAAGTAGTTGTTGTTGTAGTGTTATGTAGAACCCAAAAAACTTTCTTAATGTAATTCAATGTCAGTCGTGGTGTTTGCCAGTGAAGTAGTTGTTGTTGTAGTGTTATGTAGAACCCAAAAAACTTTCTTAATGTAATTCAATGTCAGTCGTGGTGTTTGCCAGTGAAGTAGTTGTTGTTGTAGTGTTATGTAGAACCCAAAAAACTTTCTTAATGTAATTCAATGTCAGTCGTGGTGTTTGCCAGTGAAGTAGTTGTTGTTGTTGTAGTGTTATGTAGAACCCAAAAAACTTTCTTAATGTAATTCAATGTCAGTCGTGGTGTTTGCCTGTGAAGTAGTTGTTGTTGTAGTGTTATGTAGAACCCAAAAAACTTTCTTAATGTAATTCAATGTCAGTCGTGGTGTTTGCCAGTGAAGTAGTTGTTGTTGTAGTGTTATGTAGAACTCAATAAACTTTCTTAATGTAATGCAATGTCAGTCGTGGTGTTTGCCAGTGAAGTAGTTGTTGTTGTAGTGTTATGTAGAACCCAAAAAACTTTCTTAATGTAATTCAATGTCAGTCGTGGTGTTTGCCAGTGAAGTAGTTGTTGTTGTAGTGTTATGTAGAACCCAAAAAACTTTCTTAATGTAATTCAATGTCAGTCGTGGTGTTTGCCAGTGAAGTAGTTGTTGTTGTAGTGTTATGTAGAACCCAAAAAACTTTCTTAATGTAATTCAATGTCAGTCGTGGTGTTTGCCAGTGAAGTAGTTGTTGTTGTAGTGTTATGTAGAACCCAAAAAACTTTCTTAATGTAATTCAATGTCAGTCGTGGTGTTTGCCAGTGAAGTAGTTGTTGTTGTAGTGTTATGTAGAACCCAAAAAACTTTCTTAATGTAATTCAATGTCAGTCGTGGTGTTTGCCAGTGAAGTAGTTGTTGTTGTTGTAGTGTTATGTAGAACCCAAAAAACTTTCTTAATGTAATTCAATGTCAGTCGTGGTGTTTGCCTGTGAAGTAGTTGTTGTTGTAGTGTTATGTAGAACCCAAAAAACTTTCTTAATGTAATTCAATGTCAGTCGTGGTGTTTGCCAGTGAAGTAGTTGTTGTTGTAGTGTTATGTAGAACCCAAAAAACTTTCTTAATGTAATTCAATGTCAGTCGTGGTGTTTGCCAGTGAAGTAGTTGTTGTTGTAGTGTTATGTAGAACCCAAAAAACTTTCTTAATGTAATTCAATGTCAGTCGTGGTGTTTGCCAGTGAAGTAGTTGTTGTTGTAGTGTTATGTAGAACCCAAAAAACTTTCTTAATGTAATTCAATGTCAGTCGTGGTGTTTGCCAGTGAAGTAGTTGTTGTTGTAGTGTTATGTAGAACCCAAAAAACTTTCTTAATGTAATTCAATGTCAGTCGTGGTGTTTGCCAGTGAAGTAGTTGTTGTTGTAGTGTTATGTAGAACCCAAAAAACTTTCTTAATGTAATTCAATGTCAGTCGTGGTGTTTGCCAGTGAAGTAGTTGTTGTTGTAGTGTTATGTAGAACCCAAAAAACTTTCTTAATGTAATTCAATGTCAGTCGTGGTGTTTGCCAGTGAAGTAGTTGTTGTTGTAGTGTTATGTAGAACCCAAAAAACTTTCTTAATGTAATTCAATGTCAGTCGTGGTGTTTGCCAGTGAAGTAGTTGTTGTTGTTGTAGTGTTATGTAGAACCCAAAAAACTTTCTTAATGTAATTCAATGTCAGTCGTGGTGTTTGCCTGTGAAGTAGTTGTTGTTGTAGTGTTATGTAGAACCCAAAAAACTTTCTTAATGTAATTCAATGTCAGTCGTGGTGTTTGCCAGTGAAGTAGTTGTTGTTGTAGTGTTATGTAGAACTCAATAAACTTTCTTAATGTAATGCAATGTCAGTCGTGGTGTTTGCCAGTGAAGTAGTTGTTGTTGTAGTGTTATGTAGAACCCAAAAAACTTTCTTAATGTAATTCAATGTCAGTCGTGGTGTTTGCCAGTGAAGTAGTTGTTGTTGTAGTGTTATGTAGAACCCAAAAAACTTTCTTAATGTAATTCAATGTCAGTCGTGGTGTTTGCCAGTGAAGTAGTTGTTGTTGTAGTGTTATGTAGAACCCAAAAAACTTTCTTAATGTAATTCAATGTCAGTCGTGGTGTTTGCCAGTGAAGTAGTTGTTGTTGTAGTGTTATGTAGAACCCAAAAAACTTTCTTAATGTAATTCAATGTCAGTCGTGGTGTTTGCCAGTGAAGTAGTTGTTGTTGTAGTGTTATGTAGAACCCAAAAAACTTTCTTAATGTAATTCAATGTCAGTCGTGGTGTTTGCCAGTGAAGTAGTTGTTGTTGTAGTGTTATGTAGAACCCAAAAAACTTTCTTAATGTAATTCAATGTCAGTCGTGGTGTTTGCCAGTGAAGTAGTTGTTGTTGTAGTGTTATGTAGAACCCAAAAAACTTTCTTAATGTAATTCAATGTCAGTCGTGGTGTTTGCCAGTGAAGTAGTTGTTGTTGTAGTGTTATGTAGAACCCAAAAAACTTTCTTAATGTAATTCAATGTCAGTCGTGGTGTTTGCCAGTGAAGTAGTTGTTGTTGTAGTGTTATGTAGAACCCAAAAAACTTTCTTAATGTAATTCAATGTCAGTCGTGGTGTTTGCCAGTGAAGTAGTTGTTGTTGTAGTGTTATATAGAACCCAAAAAACTTTCTTAATGTAATTCAATGTCAGTCGTGGTGTTTGCCAGTGAAGTAGTTGTTGTTGTAGTGTTATGTAGAACCCAAAAAACTTTCTTAATGTAATTCAATGTCAGTCGTGGTGTTTGCCAGTGAAGTAGTTGTTGTTGTAGTATTATGTAGAACCCAAAAAACTTTCTTAATGTAATTCAATGTCAGTCGTGGTGTTTGCCAGTGAAGTAGTTGTTGTTGTAGTGTTATGTAGAACCCTAAAAACTTTCTTAATGTAATTCAATATCAGTCGTGGTGTTTGCCAGTGAAGTAGTTGTTGTTGTAGTGTTATGTAGAACCCAAAAAACTTTCTTAATGTAATTCAATGTCAGTCGTGGTGTTTGCCAGTGAAGTAGTTGTTGTTGTAGTGTTATGTAGAACCCAAAAAACTTTCTTAATGTAATTCAATGTCAGTCGTGGTGTTTGCCAGTGAAGTAGTTGTTGTTGTAGTGTTATGTAGAACCCTAAAAACTTTCTTAATGTAATTCAATATCAGTCGTGGTGTTTGCCAGTGAAGTAGTTGTTGTTGTAGTGTTATGTAGAACCCAAAAAACTTTCTTAATGTAATTCAATGTCAGTCGTGGTGTTTGCCAGTGAAGTAGTTGTTGTTGTAGTGTTATGTAGAACCCAAAAAACTTTCTTAATGTAATTCAATATCAGTCGTGGTGTTTGCCAGTGAAGTAGTTGTTGTTGTAGTGTTATGTAGAACCCAAAAAACTTTCTTAATGTAATTCAATGTCAGTCGTGGTGTTTGCCAGTGAAGCACTTGTTTGTAAGAAAGTTTGTTAAAGAAAGATTAGTTATACAAATGATGTTAACTTTGTTGACGATATGTATACAATAATTTCCTAGAAATTATAATCTTTGAAGAAAAGATACAAATGCTACTATTTAATATGCATTTTTTAAGATTTAATCTTTTGGTGAGAAAATTATCAACCTGTTCGTAAGTCTAATTCTTGTCTGACATCAACAGCATCGTTGACATTTTGGTTGGGTTCTTGAAGATTATTTATAGCTCTCGTCACCGAAGCAGCAGTAATCTCGGAAAACTTTGCACGGTAAACTCGCAAATTCGGTTTTACATCCGTACACACTTTAATAATTTCAAATCCAATGTTTTCTCCTTCTCTATCGCAATCCGTCCATATTATAAGACCTCCACAGTATTTTATTTCCCTCTCTAAGGTTTTCTGAAAATTTTAGTCTCAATATATTTTTAAAATATAGAAGTTAAGTAAACAAAAACTTAAAGGTCGATTCCCATATGCGCGACACTCAGCTACGCGACGTCGTACGACATCGCATGTCAAATAATGATTACATTGTTTTAAATGGGCACGTCGCGTAGCCATAGTGATAACGTGCCCATTTAAAACAATGTAATCATTATTTGACAAGCAATGTCGCGTGACGTCGCGTAGCTGAGTGTCGCGTATATGAGAATCGGTCTTTAATCAGCCTCAGTTTCTCCTACAGTGGAAAGTGGGGCAAGTTTAAAAAAATTCTACCTAAACCAGGAAAACCTCTCAATGAAGTTAAGTCCTATGGACCAATTAACCTACTGCCAATCCTCTCCAAAGAATGTGAAAAACTTTTACCAAACAGACTAAAACTAACTAGAGAAGCAGACGAGCTAATCCCAAATAAAGTACACACCAAGATCAAGTGTGATAAAGTCGATAAATCGTTAATGACTCTCACTAGAACCACCCCAAATTTATGGGGACCGCGCTGCGTCTTCAACTATCATGTACGGGGCACCAATCTGGTCACAGGCGCTTAAATATTCCTTGTACAGAAACAAGCTTGAAGCCCTTAACAGAAAAATGACTCTTGAAGTGATATCGGCATACAGAACTGCTGCAGCAACAGCTTTAGCCTCACTTCCGCCTATAGAGCTGAGGGTTCGTAGATGGTAAGTATATATCAGCACGAGAAGACTAGTAAGTCAGATGCGGAAAACAAATGCTTAGATGAATGGCAGCAAAGTTGGATAAGGAAAACTTTTATTAAGGACGTGAGACAGTGGAAGGAAACAAAGTGGCTACAATTCACCCAGGTCTTTACTGAACATGGGGTCTTTAGATCATCCCTGTGCAAAATCAAAAAGAAAGATAATCTCATCTGCTGCATGTGAAAAGCCCTTTCAATGTTTTTCGCTGATCCAGTGTAGAAGCCTGCACCACTTCATCAGGTATACTCTCTCGCCGGGATAGCACCGGCTCACATCAGGAGAGAAGTAGCCGCTGAGGCAGAAAGGGGGCGTCAAGAGACCGACCCAAGGCACCCGCACTATGGCCACCAACCAGATAGACCCAGACTCCAATCCCGCCACAGCTCTTTGGCCAGAACAGCACCTTTGCAAGTCTCTCAGGAAGCCAGAAGGCTCCAGAAATGGCGCGCTGAGGCCCAAGACTCAATCACCCAACAAAAAGAGGAGCTGGCACTGGGACATTTCCTCCCATACCCAATCTGGAGAACACTGAACAGACTTCGCACAGGAGTCGAGATGCAGAGAAAACCTGCAAAAATGCGGAATGTTATCAGCGGACGAAAACCCTCAGTATTCCTGCGGAAAAACCCAGAATCCTCCACAGTAGTCTCGAGGTGCAGAGAAAACCTCCAAAAATGGGGAATGCTACCAGAGGACGAAAACCCTTAGTGTTCCTGCGGAGAAACCCAGAATCCTCCACACCTGCTGTGACACCTGCACCGATATGGGACAGAGCTGCATAACCTAATTTTAGGAAATATCAAGGTCATCAGAGCCACAAACTTTTGGAAAGACATAGTGTGATCCGGACACAAATAGAATAGTAGTACCCCTTTCAATGATCCAAAGCCAGGTAAGGATCCCTCGACGGCTGGTGCATCAAGTTCTGGAAAGGTTGCTCCTATGGCGGTTACAAGCCGTTATAGAGCAAGGGGGCGGACTCGCTCCGGAACAGTTCGGCTTCCGTAAAGGGGTTTGGACGGAGGATGCCATTCGGGCTGTCCTTCGCGTCGCGGAGGGGGCCAACAGCGGACCGTACTGTACAGGGGGCATTGTGTAGTCGTCAGCTTTGACGTCGCCAATGCCTTCAACACGGTACAATGGTGGTTCGTTCTCGAGACCCTAGCAGGGTTGAAACTACCGGAGACGTTGCTGACGCTTACTGCCGATTACCTGCGCGGCAGGAAGCCAGAAGGCTTCAGAAATGGCGCGCTGAGGCCCAAGACTCAATCACCCAACAAAAAGAGGAGCTGGCACTGGGACATTTCCTCTCATACCCAATCTGGAGAACACTGAACAGACTTCGCACAGGAGTCGAGATGCAGAGAAAACCTGCAAAAATGGGGAATGCTACCAGAGGACGAAAACCCTTAGTGTTCCTGCGGAGAAACCCAGAATCCTACACACCTGCTGTGACACCTGCACCGACATGGGACAGAGCTGCATAACCTAATTTTAGGAAATATCAAGGTCATCAGAACCGCAAACTTTTGGAAGGACATAGTGTGATCCGGACACGAATAGAATAGTAGTACCCCTTTAGTAGAGTAAGGATCCCTCGACGGCTGGTGCATCAAGTTCTGGAAAGGTTGCTCCTATGGCGGTTACAAGCCGTTATAGAGCAAGGGGGCGGACTCGCTCCGGAACAGTTCGGCTTCCGTAAAGGGGTTTGGACGGAGGATGCCATTCGGGCTGTCCTTCGCGTCGCGGAGGGGGCCAACAGCGGACCGTACTGTACAGGGGGCATTGTGTAGTCGTCAGCTTTGACGTCGCCAATGCCTTCAACACGGTACAATGGTAGTTCGTTCTCGAGGCCGTAGCAGGGTGGAAACTACCGGAGACGTTGCTGAGGCTCACTGCCGATTACCTGCGCGAGAAAACCATCAAGTACCGCGAGGGGGAGGACTGGCGTGAGCGGGGGTTGTCTGCCGGGGTTCCGCAAGGATTAGTTTTAGGACCATTCTTGTGGAATGTCGCCTATGACGGCCTTCTGCGGACGCTGAGACGGTTACTGCCCACAGGGGTGGGTCTTGTGGAGTACGCCGACGACCTGGCATTTGTCTTCACAGACAGGTGCTGCGGTATGCTGCGTCTTCGGGAGTAGATGGAGACGGCGGGCCTTCAGCTCGCAGCCTCTAAAACACAGGCGACCCTGCTCTCCACTAGAAGGTCAGGTAGAGGCATTCTGCAGATCGAAATTTTGGGAGAGAGGATACCGGTCGAACTGTCGATTCGGTACCTCGGTGTGATTCTCCAGGCGGGTCAGTGGGGATTACTCGTGTGCCACGCCGCCGGCAACGCGGGCCGCGCGACACAACAGGTGGCGCGTCTCACGCCGAGGGCCACCGGGCCTGGGGAGGGTAGGAGGAGGCTAATGGCCAGTGTGGCTACTAGCAGACTCCTATACGCGGCACGCGGTCCTATGAAGGGTAACGCTCGTAACAGGGAGCGTTTGCGACGGGCGCTACGGCCGGTGGCCATCAGGGTCGCCCAGGCTTATCGCACTGTTAGCAGTGCAGCGGCGGTGAGGGGTAACGCTTGTAACAGGGAGGGCTTACCACACTGTTAGCAGAGACGCCGTGGAGGTCATATCGCGGATTCCTTCCGCGGACCTCCTTGTTATGGAGCGCGTGTTGGTGAGGAACGCAAGAACTTCTGGTGGGAACCGCGGGGAGGCAAGGAGAGCTGCTCGGGAGCAACTACTTGCATGCTGGCAGGAGAGGTGGTCATGTGGCGGAAACGGCGCGTGGCCTCGTCGTCTCATCCCTGATTTAATTCTGTGGATCGGGCGAGGGCTGGGCGAGGTGGGTTCGTACTTCCTCACCCAGCTTCTTAACGGGACACGGGACCTTCCGAGCGTATCTCTATAGGATTGGGAGAGCTGCAGAGAAAACCTGCAAAAATGCGGAATGTTATCAGCGGACGAAAACCCTCAGTATTCCTGCGGAAAAACCCAGAATCCTCCACAGGAGTCTCGAGGTGCAGAGAAAACCTGCAAAAATGGGGAATGCTACCAGAGGATTTCGCCCTTAGTGTTCCTGCGGAGAAACCCAGAATCCTCCACACCTGCTGTGACACCTGCACCGATATGGGACAGAGCTGCATAACCTAATATTAGGAAATATCAAGGTCATCAGAGCCGCAAACTTTTGGAAAGACATAGTGTGATCCGGACACAAATAGAATAGTAGTACCCCTTTCAATGATCTAAAGGCAGGTAAGGATCCCTCGACGCCTGGTGCGTCAAGTTATGGAAAAGTTGCTCCTATAGCGATTACAAGCCGTTATAGAGCAACGGGGCGGACTCGCTCCGGAACAGTTCGGCTTACGTAAAGGGGTTTGGACGGAGGATGCCATTCGGGCTGTCCTTCGCGTCGCGGAGGGGGCCAACAGCGGACCGTACTGTACAGGGGGCATTGTGTAGTCGTCAGCTTTGACGTCGCCAATGCCTTCAACACGGTACAATGGTGGTTCGTTCTCGAGGCCCTAGCAGGGTTGAAACTACCGGAGACGTTGCTGACGCTTACTGCCGATTACCTGCGCGGCAGGAAGCCAGAAGGCTTCAGAAATGGCGCGCTGAGGCCCAAGACTCAATCACCCAACAAAAAGAGGAGCTGGCACTGGGACATTTCCTCTCATACCCAATCTGGAGAACACTGAACAGACTTCGCACAGGAGTCGAGATGCAGAGAAAACCTGCAAAAATGGGGAATGCTACCAGAGGACGAAAACCCTTAGTGTTCCTGCGGAGAAACCCAGAATCCTCCACACCTGCTGTGACACCTGCACCGACATGGGACAGAGCTGCATAACCTAATTTTAGGAAATATCAAGGTCATCAGAACCGCAAACTTTTGGAAGGACATAGTGTGATCCGGACACGAATAGAATAGTAGTACCCCTTTAGTAGAGTAAGGATCCCTCGACGGCTGGTGCATCAAGTTCTGGAAAGGTTGCTCCTATGGCGGTTACAAGCCGTTATAGAGCAAGGGGGCGGACTCGCTCCGGAACAGTTCGGCTTCCGTAAAGGGGTTTGGACGGAGGATGCCATTCGGGCTGTCCTTCGCGTCGCGGAGGGGGCCAACAGCGGACCGTACTGTACAGGGGGCATTGTGTAGTCGTCAGCTTTGACGTCGCCAATGCCTTCAACACGGTACAATGGTGGTTCGTTCTCGAGGCCCTAGCAGGGTTGAAACTACCGGAGACGTTGCTGACGCTTACTGTCGATTACCTGCGCGAGAAAACCATCAGGTACCGCGAGGGGGAGGACTGGCATGAGCGGGGGTTGTCTGCCGGGGTTCCGCAAGGATCAGTTTTAGGACCATTCTTGTGGAATGTCGCCTATGACGGCCTTCTGCGGACGCTGAGACGGTTACTGCCCACAGGAGTGGGTCTTGTGGAGTACGCCGACGACCTGGCATTTGTCTTCACAGACAGGTGCTGTGGTATGCTGCGTCTTCGGGAGTAGATGGAGACGGCGGGCCTTCAGCTCGCAGCCTCTAAAACACAGGCGACCCTGCTCTCCACTAGAAGGTCAGGTAGAGGCATTCTGCAGATCGAAATTTTGGGAGAGAGGATACCGGTCGAACTGTCGATTCGGTACCTCGGTGTGATTCTCCAGGCGGGTCAGTGGGGATTACTCGTGTGCCACGCCGCCGGCAACGCGGCACGCGCGACACAACAGGTGGCGCGTCTCACGCCGAGGGCCACCGGGCCTGGGGAGGGTAGGAGGAGGCTAATGGCTAGTGTGGCTACTAGCAGACTCCTATACGCGGCACGCGGTCCTATGAAGGGTAACGCTCGTAACAGGGAGCGTTTGCGACGGGCGCTACGGCCGGTGGCCATCAGGGTCGCCCAGGCTTATTGCACTGTTAGCAGTGCAGCGGCGGTGAGGGGTAACGCTTGTAACAGGGAGGGCTTACCACACTGTTAGCAGTGACGCCGTGGAGGTCATATCGCGGATTCCTTCCGCGGACCTCCTTGTTATGGAGCGCGTGTTGGTGAGGAACGCAAGAACTTCTGGTGGGAACCGCTTGTGTCTGGGGAGGCAAGGAGAGCTGCTCGGGAGCAACTACTTGCATGCTGGCAGGAGAGGTGGTCATGTGGCGGAAACGGCGCGTGGCCTCGTCGTCTCATCCCTGATTTAATTCTGTGGATGGGGCGAGGGCTGGACGAGGTGGGTTCGTACTTCCTCACCCAGCTTCTTAACCGGACACGGGTCCTTCCGAGCGTATCTCTATAGGATTGGGAGAGCTGCAGAGAAAACCTGCAAAAATGCGGAATGTTATCAGCGGACGAAAACCCTCAATATTCCTGCGGAAACACCCAGAATCCTCCACAGGAGTTTCGAGGTGCAGCGAAAACCTGCAAAAATGGGGAATGCTACCAGAGGATTTCGCCCTTAGTGTTCCTGCGGAGAAACCCAGAATCCTCCACACCTGCTGTGACACCTGCACCGATATGGGACAGAGCTGCATAACCTAATATTAGGAAATATCAAGGTCATCAGAGCCGCAAACTTTTGGAAAGACATAGTGTGATCCGGACACAAATAGAATAGTAGTACCCCTTTCAATGATCCAAAGGCAGGTAAGGATCCCTCGACGCCTGGTGCGTCAAGTTATGGAAAAGTTGCTCCTATAGCGATTACAAGCCGTTATAGAGCAAGGGGGCGGACTCGCTCCGGAACAGTTCGGCTTCCGTAAAGTGGTTGAGATGGAGGATGTCATTCGAGCTGTCCTCGGAGACCAACAGCGGACCGTACCGTACCAGGGGGCATTGTGTGGTCGTCAGCTTTGACGTCGCCAATGCCTTCAACAAGGTACAATGGTAGTTCGTTCTCGAGGCCCTAGCAGGGTGGAAACTACCGGAGACGTTGCTGAGGCTCACTGCCGATTACCTGCGCGAGAAAACCATCAGGTACCTCGAGGGGGAGGACTGGCGTGAGCGGGGGTTGTCTGCCGGGGTTCCGCAAGGATCAGTTTTAGGACCATTCTTGTGGAATGTCGCCTATGACGGCCTTCTGCGGACGCTGAGACGGTTACTGCCCACAGGGGTGGGTCTTGTGGAGTACGCCGACGACCTGGCATTTGTCTTCACAGACAGGTGCTGTGGTATGCTGCGTCTTCGGGAGTAGATGGAGACGGCGGGCCTTCAGCTCGCAGCCTCTAAAACACAGGCGACCCTGCTCTCCACTAGAAGGTCAGGTAGAGGCATTCTGCAGATCGAAATTTTGGGAGAGAGGATACCGGTCGAACTGTCGATTCGGTACCTCGGTGTGATTCTCCAGGCGGGTCAGTGGGGATTACTCGTGTGCCACGCCGCCGGCAACGCGGCACGCGCGTCACAACAGGTGGCGCGTCTCACGCCGAGGGCCACCGGGCCTGGGGAGGGTAGGAGGAGGCTAATGGCCAGTGTGGCTACTAGCAGACTCCTATACGCGGCACGCGGTCCTATGAAGGGTAACGCTCGTAACAGGGAGCGTTTGCGACGGGCGCTACGGCCGGTGGCCATCAGGGTCGCCCAGGCTTATCGCACTGTTAGCAGTGCAGCGGCGGTGAGGGGTAACGCTTGTAACAGGGAGGGCTTACCACACTGTTAGCAGTGACGCCGTGGAGGTCATATCGCGGATTCCTTCCGCGGACCTCCTTGTTATGGAGCGCGTGTTGGTGAGGAACGCAAGAACTTCTGGTGGGAACCGCGGGGAGGCAAGGAGAGCCGCTCGGGAGCAACTACTTGCATGCTGGCAGGAGAGGTGGTCATGTGGCGGAAACGGCGCGTGGACTCGTCGTCTCATCCCTGATTTAATTCTGTGGATCGGGCGAGGGCTGGGCGAGGTGGGTTCGTACTTCCTCACCCAGCTTCTTAACCGAACACGGGTCCTTCCGAGCGTATCTCTATAGGATTGGGAGAGCTCCAGACGACAGGTGCATATCCTGTGGAGAGGGCGTGTCCGCATTGGGGGAAGGAGCGACAAGCCCTGGCGTCGGCCCTGGAAGGGGAAGTCACGGTCGAAGCCGTAGCGGGTAGCCTCGCTGACGAGGTGGGGCGTGGGCGGCCTTAAGCCGATTGGCGGCTACAGTCATGCAGGCTAAGGAGTTGTCTGGGTGGGAACAAGGGCGGTAGGGTTTTTCTTGTATTACTTTTGTTGTAATTGTTATTGTAAATTGCAAATACTATTGCATAGCATCTTTTACTTTCATGTAAATCCTGTAAATTTGCTCGAAGGGTGGGCAGAGGCAGTAATGCCATCACTGGCAGTCCCTCTGTCCTTCCATTTCAGTGGAGTCACTTGAGAAAATAAAATAAAAAAACACCCCTTTCAATGTAAGCTGCCCTGGCGCACAATCGAAAGACAATTAAATAGTTACAAATTCCAATCATACCAATATTGTCTTTTATCCTATAGTTGCACAGCACTCTAGGAGTCTTTTTACATTAGGCAGTACTGACCTCTAAAAAAGGGGATTGAAAATAAATGAGGTTAAAACTAAATACATGCAAGTTCGAACAGAACATCACGATAACAATGACCTTAACTTGGACGAGTATCGCTGTGAGCAGGTTGAAAGTTGTGTCTACTTGGGAACAGAAAACAACAGAACAAACGTAATAGCTAAAGAAACAAGCTCGCGAATACTTAGTGGAAACCGATGCTACTACGGATACCAAGAATTGATGAAGTCCAAGTTATTGAGTGACAAAATCAAACTTCAAACATACCGAACACTCATAAGACCAGTAGTAACATACGGATGCGAGGCCTGGACCCTAACCACCGCAGAGGAGGAGGCGCTACGCGTCTTTGAAAGAAAGATCCTCAGAAAGATCTACAGACCGATCCTAAATGAGCATGGAATTTGGAGGATACGAATGAACCATGAACTAAGCAGGTTAATAAACAAAGCGGACTAAAAGCTCAAAGAATAGCATGGCTGGGACACCTGTACAGAATGCATGACGACAGACCAGCCAAGAAAATGTACAACTGGCGGCCAGTAGGAAGAAGGAAAAGAGGCAGGCCAAGGAAAAGATGGATGGAAGACGTGGAGGAAACTCTTAGAAAGATGGGAGTAAGGGATTGGAGACAGAAAGCTTGTGAAAGGACAGAATGAAAGATTGTTGTAGAGACAAAAACCCACCACGGGTTATAAAGCCAACAGAAGAGTACTGACCTCTACTATACAAATTGTAATAATTTGTCTCCAGCATAAATAAAAAATCTAATCTAAATTAGTTAACACACCTTAATTTTAACATAATCTTCCGGGCAAACTTTATGGACAGGAGCATCAAATAAAGCGACTGGGTTGCAGGAATTCCAATTTTTAAACGAGCTAACAAAGGCATAATTTAATAAATGCCCAGAAACGGAAGTCATAATAAGTCGTGACTGTTGTCCAAACACATTATAATCAAACTCGTATATTTTATTGTACGGAGACAAGCCTTCCCTCTGTAACAAAGCACATGTTTATTACAATTCCCTTTTATAAAAGCTTGTGATTCTTACTCGGTTAGAGGCTCCTCTCGATAAAAATTGAGCAATATTTTTAGCCGCATCATTTTTCTCAGCAACACACAAATATTTCATTGTTTCTAGCTTTTTATGACTACATAGGGCTCTGGAAGCAACAGTCAGCACAGTTTTAATTCTAAATAATCCCATTTAAACATTTCACGCCGTTAAAATTATGCGAACTTTATTTTCATAATTTGTTTTTCAAAGTTTATAGGTTATATGCTTTTCAGTACCACCAACATAACTTATCACTAATATTAATTCCTATTTTATTATCAAATAAACTACAATTTTTTTTTAAAAATGCCTTTATAAATTTGTATTTTTAGATTCATTGATAATAAGCAATCAAATATTTGTTTTGCATTAATAATACATCACCAAACATTTATATAAGTGGTTTATGTAATTCTAATGTTGGCAACAAGTCAATTCATTTGTCACACTGTGACAGATTGTTATTATTCACAAATTAATTTTCTACAATATATTAAAGAAAGATGCCCGAAGCCGAACCTAGAAATATTGTAGAGAAGTTCTTTAAAACTATATATGGCATGCTTGAAGGCCCTGTAGTTTTTGTTAGAGGTAATTGTAAAAAAGTTCCCTAACCTAAATATTACTTCACCCAAAAATTATTGGATATATTAAGTAATTACTAATTTGAATAAATATACAAAAATCCCGTGTAAAAGCTGTAAAATATATTCGCAATTTTTTAGAAAAAATTGTTGAGCCAAATCAAACAAACTACCCTTGGTACCATCAAAAATTCCGGAGAGTGCCAACCATTGATCAATGCTGTACAGACGACATTGTCTGCTATTACGAAGCAAACTGCCAATACAAAAGAGACAGGTAAATCACTTTTTAAAAGAAAAAATAGATTACAATTTGATTACATAATCAATATAATTTTAGGCAGGTTGATACAGAAATCTTGAGAATTTTAAGACAACGTTTCGAGGATTGTACTATGTATGAAGCCCCCGATCATCTGGAGAAATGCAAAAATATTTGGAAAACCTATGAGGAAGCCACCACCAACTGGTTTATTAAGTGTAAATAATTTATTTCTTATTTTTTCGAATAGGCCAACTTTAGACCATGCTTGTTCAATTGTTGTATTGTCACATCTTCTGCCAGTGTAACTGTCCAGGGGGTACCTTTCCTATGGGGTTTTTCTTGAAATCCACGGACTTCCTTCAGGGTGTGTCTCACAGACTGTCTGTTTTGGAAATCTGTTATTCCCAGTTCTTTAATATCCTTCTCGGTTTCTGTCAACCAAGTGGTACGAAGCTTCTTGTTTTGCCTGAAAGTGCAAACAGACGGTTGGTTAGTCGGTTTGGAGGCAATCTTGCAATGTGGCCATAGAAAGCTACCCGTCTTTTTCTTGCACAGTCAGAGAGCATCTCAATATGTTCGTAGAGCTCAGTGTTATGCCGCCTTCGGAATTCTCTATCTTCTTTTTCCAGGCCTAGGATCTTTCTGAGGATTCTCGTCTCTCTGATTTCCAATTTTTCTACCAGACCTCTTCAGTTCAAGGAAAGATGGCATTCAGGGCTTCTATTCGTAAGACTGATAGTGCTTTAGTTTCAGGCTGCGTGACGGGCATTTCTTGTTGTAAATGTTCTTAGTCAGTCGATCTCTCTCTCTCTCTTAGTTCCTGCTTCCCCCAGTGGGGCATATGGCTTCTACCAATTGTCGCCATCTTACTCTATTTCGAGCCACGACCTTCAACTCATTCCACAATTTGCCAGTGGAGGTGATTTCGGCTTCAATTGTGTGTCGCCATGTTGTTTTTGGCCTTCCTCTCTTTTGCTTACTGCCTTGGGGATGCCAGTCCAATGCTTGTTTTGCAATGTTTTGAGGATTGCGCCTTATGCCAGCCATACACACAACGGTCCACCGGAGAAGTCTAGCTGTGCAGGTTTGCCTGGCAGATAGACCGGAGGGTGTGTGGGAATAGACCTGTGCAGTTTCTTGCCTACGGTTGACCTGCACAGGCAAACCTGCACATGTAACCTCTCCAGTAGATGGTAGCTTGTATGGCGGGCATTAGGGTGTGTCCAATCCAGTTCCACTTTCTTCTCTTTATTTCAACGTCTACTTTAAGTTGGTTTGTAGAACGAAGCAGATCGTGGTTCGATATCACTTCAAGGCATCGGATTCTAAGGACCCGTCTCAAACACCAGTTTGTGAAAAAAACTTGCAGTTTGTTTGTGCTGCTTTTAGTTACTTTCCACGTCTCACTGCTTTAGAACAGGATGGATTTGACGTTACTATTATATAGTTTGAGTCTCGTTTTACGGGAAAGTATTGAAGAGCTCCAAACGTTATTCAGTTGGATGAACGCTCCCTTCGTTTTGTTGATTCTTCTGGCGATGTCTAGGTCGGCCCCTCCATCCACTGCTATAATGTTGCCCAAGTAGCAGAACTGTTCGCATCTTTTTACTGTTACGCCTTTTACTTCTATGTCCCTGCTAGTGGTGGCGCCAATCCGCATATCCTCTGTTTTTTTGGTGTTTATGTGCAGGCCTATCTCTTCAGCTTCTTGTTGTAGCTTAGCTGTTTTGTCCATCATGTCGGTGAGTGTATGGGACATGAGGCAGATATCATCGGCGTAGTCGAGATCTTCTAGCCTGCTTGATAGTATTCCTCGAGGCTGTATTGTAACGCTTGTCATGACCTCGACTAGTACTATTTGGAATAAAAGCGGTGACAACAAGTAACCCTGTCGGACACCAGCAGACACTTTGACTGCTTCAGAGAGATTCCCTTCATGTACCACGTTGCAAGAGTAGTCCGCATACCATGCTTTTATGATGTTTACTATTTTGGGTTGGACGCCTCTCCGGTCTAAAGCCGCCCAAATGCTTTCCCATTTAATAGTATCAAAAGCTTTTTAAAGTCTACGAATAATAGAAATACCGTGGTTTGCCATTCTACTGCTTGCTCTGTTATAATCTGCAACGTATTGATTTGGTGTACGCAGGATCTTCCCGGCCTAAAACCAGCCTGTTCTTCTCTCAACGTAGGTTCAATTGCTTTACTCATTCGGATGAGTATTATTTTGCAGAGTATTTTCGATGCAGTTGTTAATAGTGTTATGTCTCTCCAGTTGTTGCAAAGCTTCTCCAGTCAGTCGATAGGCTAGTTTTAACTGGTTGACTCTCTTGGATAATGTAGCTCTTGCTAATAAGTTGGGTTCAATCCATTCGCTGAGATACTTAAATTTCTCAGTTCTCTTGATGTTTCCGTGCTCTAGTAACATCTCTCTGTTTGCTTCTCTGATGTTGGTGAAGAATTCTGTTTTCTCCAGTGACTACTTGAAGACCCACTTTGGCAGCCTGTTTTCTGAGGCAATTTACCTGCATTGTTGCCATCTCAAGAGAATCAGCAAACAGTGTCATGTCATCTGCTAATGCCAGGCAATCTACAACCAGTCCATCATTCTTACATCCTTGGTGGATAGATACCACTCTGAGCACCCAAATTGATCAGTTCCTTGCTCCATTCTCTCATAACATTTTCAAGGACATAGTTGAAGAGAAGTGGGGAAAGTTCATCCCCTTGTCTCACACCAGTTTTTATTTCGAAGCTTTTTGAAATCTCACCTCTAAATTTAACCTTGGAATGGGTGTTGGTCAAAGTTTCTAGGATGAGTCTGCGGGTTTAGTTGTCTAGCCCTAGTTTCTGGAATACTTTGTTAAGCGTTTCTCTATCAATGGAATCGTAGGCCTTCCTAAAATCAACAAATGTGATGACCACCTTGCGGTTTCTCATCTTGGAGTATGCAAGTACAGTTTTACCACACAATCGGGTCTCCCTGAAGCCCTCCTGGTATTCTCCCAGTTGACTATCCAGCTGATTTTCTGCCCTTGTTTGCAACAGCTTCGAGAGAATCTTGTATGTTACCGGGACGAGAGAAATTCCACAGTAGTTCTTTAGATCGGTAAAATCTCCTTTTTTGTGAAGCGGATGGATCAGAGCAAATTTTCAATCGGGTGGTAATTTCTCTATTTCCCAGATGTCCTGGATGATCTTGGTTAGCTTGTTTCCAACACCTTTCCACAGTTCAGCAATGACAGAGTCCTCTCCAGCTGCGTTATCATCAATGTTCTCTGTAAGATGCGCAGTAGTTTTCGTGACATTTTAAAATTTGCGCAGATAAATTTATTTTCCGCGCACTTAAATTACGAGAAGTTGATTTCGTCTTTAGGAATATTAGATTAACTAATATATTATTGTAAGCAGCAACATATTACTATGATAAGGGGTAATCTAAGGAGAATAAAATTACATTTATTTATCAAATGGGCAAACAATTAACACCGAAGAAGTTTATAAAGGAGTGGGTTAGTCCAAGAACCTAAAAAAATAAAGTTTCTTTGGAAATATCCAAAACTATTCTTTTTCTATTTGATATTATCTTCTTCTACTTAGAGTACCCTATCCGTTGCGGATGTTGGCGGTTAGCATGGAAATCTTCGCTTTATCAACTGCTTGATAGTTGAATTGGTGAGTGAACTGTTGAATTGGTGTAAGGCCGAACCATTGGCGTAAGTTCTTTAAGGCAGGAGTTACGTCGTCTGCTGGTCCTCTTCTCCCATCTACACTTCCTTGCATGACTAATTGTAATATGCGATATTTGTCATTTCGCATTCTATGCCCTAAGTATTGCAGCTTTCTTTCTTTGACGATGTTGAGCAGTTCTTTATTTTTACCAATTTATTAGAATACTTCTTCATTTGTGGTATGATGGATCCATGATATGCGCAAAATGTGTCAATATATCCTAAACTCGAAAGCCTCCAGCCTATTTGGCGTCGCCTCTGTAAATGTCCAGGCCTCCACGCCATATAGCAGAACAGGCATGATATAGCACCTTACTATTTGGATTTTAAGGGGATGTGACAAGCCGCTGGAGAAGAACATTTTCTTTAGTTTGTGGAAAGAAGATCTGGCCTGTTCTATTCTTGCACAAATTTCTTTGGAGTAATCCCAGTCGTCATTTATAAGGGTACCAAGGTAGACATATTTCTATGCTCTCTCAACGTGTTCATTGCCGAGTATTAGTGTATCTTGGTGTGGGCCCTCGTTTTTAGATATCACCATATATTTTGTCTTTGAGGTGTTTAATCTGAGTCCATACCGTTCGCTTGTTGTTTTGACCTTGTTCATTATACTCTGTAGGCTCTCCAAGGTGTTTGCTACTATGATGGTATCATCAGCGTATCGTATGTGATTGATATTTTCGCCATTCATCTTAATACCTTCGTTTGCGTTTAATGCTTCTTGGAAAATATGTATATTTTGAAAAAGATTGGAGATAGTACAGAACCTTGCCTTGATATGAATCAATGTATCATGTACAGTGTCAAACGCTTTGGCAAAGTCAATGAAACAAACGTGTACATCTCGTGCCATGTCTCTACACCTCTGTGTCATGACTTGGAGTGTCAAGATAGATTCTCTCATTCCGAACACATTCCCAAAGCCTAACTGCATCTCTCCCACATGTTCCTCACACCTATGAACATACATGTCAGGATAGATCCTGGCATGTATGATCTTCAAAAATATTTTGACAATGTAGTTTATTAGGATGATCAGTCTATATTCGTCGCATATCTTCGCAGATTGGCTTATTGGGGATTGTAACAAACATAGAGGTCATCCAGCCTGCTGGCATTTGTCCCGTATTGTAGCTTTGATTAAGTAAGTCAGTGATGATGTTCATCACCATATAAACAGTAAGACAATAAGTCATGTAATTCTGGGTGCAAGTTGCCACATAGCTGAATTATTTCAAAGTGGATTTTTTATATGGGTCGGCTGCTTTCGCATTCTTTATTGAAGTTATAGCTTTTTGAACTTAGTCTTTTGTAATGAACGGTCCGCCGTTATTAGCAGCGGTAATATTATGGTGGTCTGATCTTGTGTCATTGAAAAGCTCTTGTACATACATTTCCCATACCCCTGCTTTGTTTGTAACTTCGGTTACAAGTCTGCCATTATCATCAGTTAAGTTTAACTGACGACAATGGCAGACTTTTAACTGAAGTTACAAACCGCCATCAAGTTTGATGGCTTTTGTCTCCTGTTGGTTTTCATCATTTGCTTTGCATATTTAAGTTATCATGTATGGAATCCTGTTGTTCAATTTCATCACATTTAACTGTTAGCCATCTTTCCTCAGCCAGTCTTATTTGCAGTCTTATCTTTTTATGGATCTCTTTATATCTGGTGGTATTTAGCTGTTTAGCGTGTCCTTTGAGGTCCATTAACTGAAGAATTTCTTTCTTTGTTGTTTTTTGGTGGTTCAAGTACTTTTGGATAAGGCATTTTAAGACGTTCCACTTTTCTTCTGTTTGTGTTACTGATGTGGTGTTATTTATACTATCGCTTAAAGATTGGCACACCTGTTCATTAATCTTTGAGTCCTTCAACCTTCTCATGTCTAGTATTGAAGTAAGGGCTTTTCGTGCTACTTTGATATTATGGTTTGAATATAAACTATAAAAAAAATGCGCAATTTATTTTTAATTTTTTTGCACACCCTAGACTTTGGACCGCGCAGCACTAATAACAATTAGAGGGAACATGGTTATTATTTTTAAGAAGTTGAATGATCTGGCCAACTTGTTTGAAAGGGGCAGCGAGTCTGGGTTTGGTGTCGCTTGTTTATAGCCGAAGTCTTCACTGAGTGAGATTCTTAAAGTACTGCGCCAAAAGGTAGCAGTTGTCCTTGTCGTTATAAGCCAGTTTGCCTTGTGAGTGGAGGCTTGGCGGAGCGCATTTTCTGAGTGTCTGCTTGAAGGTTCCAAAGAAATCTCTGGAGTTATTCTTAGCAAAGCTCTCTTCGATTTGGGTTAGTTGGATTTGTGTGAAGGTTCGTTTGGTTCCTCGAATTATTTTGGCAGTAACCTTTCTTTGTTCCAAAAATTTATGCCAATTTTTCTTGATCTTTTTAGAATTCCACTTCCCCTGGGCTATCTGTCTTTGGGCTATTGCATTGTCACAGTCTTTAGTCCACCACGGATGCTTCCTTCTTCTAGCGCAATGGGCGAGTTCATTGCCCGCCTTGACGAGAGTCTCCTTCAGTTGGTCCCAGCTGTTTGGATCTGTATTGTTCAGTCTCTCACTTACTTCTTGAGTCACTCTACATCAAATCTCACCATTTTGGAGGTTCTGTATAAACTAGTGTTTCTAGGCTGGAGTCTTATTTTGATCTTTGACAGGTAGTGGTCCGAGTCCAGATTGACGCTTCTTAGTACCTTCACGTTTTGTATTTCCTTTTAAGTTTTTCGTGAAATGTCCACATGATCTATCTGGAATTCACCCAAGTTGATATTAGGTGAAATCCAAGTCTTCTCTTCTTCTCCAAGTTCTTCCTTGCCAAGCGTTTGAAGGGTGTAGGCTTCATGAGCAACCCAAAAGTTCTACACAGATCCACCAATCGTTCTCCATTGCGGTTGGTTCGCTTATGCGCCGAATAATATGTTTCTGTATTTTTTCTCTCTTCCCAATTGAGCATTGAAAATAATTAATTTATCCATTATCCATTATTAAAATTTCCATTCTTATTAAGTTTTTTTTTTTTAGATGGTGATTTGGGTGGTTTCCATAATGTCAGAACTGCTTACATGAAGCAGAAACACAGAATGATTTGGGAACGTCGTCACGGACCGATTGGTTCGGGTATGGAAAATGATGGTGAGGAAGTTAGTAAAGGTGGTGACGGCACAAAGGTTGCTGGAGACAAGAAAAAATCATATACATGTTGAAAAAGCTATTTGTTAGTGGCTTGTAAAATATTGTGAATTCGTAGGAAATGTAATTAATTTAAACTTGAAGATTTAGTAAAAATGGTTTGAGTTTTGAAAATCTCTTATATGTATGAGATTTATTCCTAAGATTATTGAATTCCCCATTAGATCTGATTTCTTATATCATTGTTACTAGAGAGAGATTTCGAATAGAGATTATGGATTATGGTTTTTTGTCAATCTTTGCAAATTATTTTGACGTATTCGTCCAATTCTGACATAAAAAAAAGTATTTCGCAAAATTTGTCCAGTCAAATCAACAGAAAAACAAAATTTGCTTCAAGTAGAGATTTGGATTTTTCTAAATTTGACAATTTTTGCAAATTATTTTGACGTTTTCGTCCAATTTTGACTTAAAACAAAAGTATTTAGCAAGGTTTGTCCAGTCGAATCAACAAAAAACAAAATTTGCATTAGAGATTTTGGTTTTTGAAAATTTGGTTATTTTTGCAAATTATTTTGACGTTTTCGTCCAATTTTGACAAAAAAAAAGTATTTCCCAAGGTTTGACCAGTCAAATCAACAAAAAAACAAAATTAGTTTTAAATAGATTTTGAAAATTTGGCAATTTTTGCAAGTTATTTTGACGTTTTCGTCGAATTTTGTCATAAAACAAAAGTATTTAGCAAAGTTTGTCCAGTCGAATCAACAAAAAAACAAAATTTGCATTAGAGATTTTGGTTTTTGAAAATTTGGTTATTTTTGAAAATTATTTTGACGTTTTCGTCCAATTTTGACAAAAAAAAAGTATTTCGCAAGGTTTGACCAGTCAAATCAACAAAAAAACAAAATTAGTTTTAAATAGATTTTGAAAATTTGGCAATTTTTGCAAGTTATTTTGACGTTTTCGTCGAATTTTGACATAAAACAAAAGTATTTAGCAAAGTTTGTCCAGTCGAATCAACAAAAAAACAAAATTTGCATTAGAGATTTTGGTTTTTGAAAATTTGGTTATTTTTGCAAATTATTTTGACGTTTTCGTCCAATTTTGACCAAAAAAAAGTATTTCGCAAGGTTTGACCAGTCAAATCAACAAAAAAACAAAATTAGTTTTAAATAGATTTTGAAAATTTGGCAATTTTTGCAAGTTATTTTGACGTTTTCGTCGAATTTTGACATAAAACAAAAGTATTTAGCAAAGTTTGTCCAGTCAAATCAACAAAATAAGAAATTTTGCTTTGAATAGAAATTTTGGTTTTTGAAATTTTTTCCCAATTCCTAGGTTCCCAAACTTTAAGGATATACCGCACCTTTTGGCAAGAAAAAAATAACCAAGGCTCCCCAACACCCCCTTTCATTTGAATTAAATTAGCCAGCGCCCCTTTGTTTAATGATAACACACCATTAAAACAAGATTTACTGTTTATTAAAACCTAAATATAGAGAGAAATATAGATATGTTTAGCATGATTCAGTCCATTTTTGTCTTTAGTTATTTGACATGAAGACCACTTCATTTGACCACTAACGCCTCCCTAGAAAGCTTCAGCGCTCACTGGGTAGTGCTACCGCCCAGTTTGGGAATCTATGATCTAGTCGTAGGAATGAAACTCAGTGATTAAGTGGGAAAAACCTGTACATATTGGTGTTTTTTTTAGAGGTTTGTTTGTCGACCGGCAACACTTTCTAGTGAGAGTCAATAGACCTTTTCATAGTTGAATTTTTTTTGTGCGCATACGTCAATTTTCGCCATGTTTTCGTGCACTTATTTGACGTATAACCAGCGAAAATAACAAAATGTGCCCGAAACTTTCATATTCCCGCCTTTTAAACAAAGCGGACGCGCATGCGCTTAACTAACCGTAAAAAGGTCTATTTGAAGCATACATTAGTTATCGTATTGTGCGGAAGAAGAGGGGGAATCTGGTAATGGCACCTCTATTTTAAAAACAAACTTTTTCAGTTCAAATCTAACTTGTGTAAGCTCGTCTGTCCAAGCACCACATCTATCGATAGCGAAAGATGGAAACGGGAGTGAAAATTTGTGTTGTTAAGGCTTAGACGGGGAATCAGACATTGGAGAAGTTTACATACTATTGTGTACGGCTTTTAAGAATAATTTTGAACGAGAGAAGAACAATGAAGTATGCGTAAGAGAAAAATAGAGAAGCAGACGTACCTACTTTTTTAATAAAAAATGAAGCGGCTCTCTAATTTAATTTGGTAAATTATTCTTAAAAAATCGTAAAAGAAATGAACTATAGTAACTTGGGTAACTGGGTAAACTTGGGTAAACAACGTGCTGATTGTTTACCCAAGTTTACCCAGTTACCCAAGTTACTATAGTTCATTTTTTTAAGAATGCAGTAACTAGAAACCTGATTTACACTATGACAAATGTTTAATCTAGTTACAAAATTTGGCGCTAAAGTCAAATATAGTTACTTAAATATAAAATTGGTAATTTATTAATGGTTTCATTGAATATCTTATAATTATTGATTAAATACTACAAATGGCAACAATAGTAATAAAATACGAACAAATAAATGGAGAAAAACGCAACAAATCTAAATGATACAAACAGATCAGATGATAATTGTGAATTGACATGGCAGCCATTGACAACTAACAGCTGCAAATGTATGTGAAAAGAAAGAAAGGAAATTAGAGAAAATCGTCGGTGTGAACTTCTCCTCGATTTAAGCCAATCAGAGAACAAGGTCAAATAAGCGCTATCTTCCCTGTACTGCATTCTTAAAAAAAATGTACTATAGGTGCTAACGCTGAATGTAAATTATTTTATCTTCTACCACTATTGTCAATGCCCTTTATTGTACAGTTCGTGGACTATGTAAATACAACATAACACACACGTATGTAACAGTCCGCGATTAATGATTATTAATTAAGTTTTGATTGATAACACACACGTGCGTTTGGTTTACTATTCGTAGATTGGTTGAGAGCTGCACGTTGATACTATTGTTAAATATAGTACTCCGTGATTTTCAAACAATCATTAAACGTCACATCATTCACATAAAAGTTGTCATTCATTTCTTTTTTCACGTTTAAATGTAACGTTGTACAGTGTAAAGGGACTCACTTTCCAAGATTCCAACCGAATTTGCTGATGCTAAAGCGCGAAAAGCATTTGTTAATTAAATTTACTTATTCAATAAATATTTAATACCATAACAAAAACTATAATTTTTTCTTCCCCTAAGTTTTTACTTTTCAACGGATGTAGGAGGGTGCTTTCAAATATTAATTGCCCTGGGCCTCGCATTTTCTCTGAGAGGCTCTGGGTGTTATTGTGTGAGGAGCTTTGGTTCCAACAAAACGGCGCAACATGCCACACAGCGCGCGACACAATCAATTTATTGCAGAAAACATTCGAATAATCTCGCGTAACGGACCTATGAATTGGCCGCCACGGTATTGTGATATCACACCTATGGACTTAGGGTCCATAGGTGGGGGATATGTGAAGGCGCTAGTGTACGCCAATAACCCAACGACGTTGGATCAGCTGGAAGTCAATATTCGCCGCGTTATTGCCGATGAACGCACAGTGCGATAAAATTGGAAAAAACTGGCCATAATATGAAGGTTTGATTCTACGCACTCGACTGCTTCGTTTGAAATGAAAATTTGGGTTGGATTTCGATATCTGCATCGTTTAGTTCAGTTCTCTAGGGTTCTCTAAAGAGATGCATTCTCAGAATCGCATGAATAAGTAATTGCTTTTAAGGTTTTGGCCGGTTTTCTTGCATTTTATCCCACTGTGCGGCTGCTCGAAAAAGTGATGGAAAATTAGATTGCACTTCTTTCGAACCAGCCGCGGCGCTGATATGCCCCAAATCATATTTAAGCAGGAATGGCAAAAAAATATCTTTCCAATAAAGCTAATACCATGACTATTAACATGATTTTTATGAGTTTCATTTCAGTTCAAAGTTCTATACGTCTATAAAACACCCTCACTTTTAGAACTATAGCAAATATAATATTTAAAGGCAGAAAGACGTTTCGGGGAGCGCGGGACCTCGTTGTTATTCAAATGGAAAGAATGTGCGGACTGGGAGTCCGCGCGCCAGTGGCGGAAGATTAGGTTCCCAGCATTACTTTGGATTGTCTTAGCCCTGGAAGTTCTTTCTAGGTTTTTATCCATCGATATTCATACTTAAACCGCAATAAGGTTCTGGACGTATAAAGGACTATGCTAGATCTATATTTTGCTAGGTTACAGGCTTCTTCATTACCCTCTATACCAGTTTGTCTTTCTTTATTGTGAGTAGGGATAGATGATGCGCTCTAGGCCAACCTCAACCTCCGACAGTGCGCATGCGCGACGACCTTGACCTTGAATTGACCTTGACTTAACCTTGACATGACCTTGACTTGACTTGACCTTTACATGAGCCTATTACATCACAGATGGCGCTTTACAGATTCCTGTAAAATTCAAAAAATACAGATTCCTGTAATTCAATTTCCGCTACTATATCACAGATGGCGCTTTACAGATTCCTGTAAAATTAAAAAATACAGATTCCTGTAATTCAATTTTCCCACAGATGGCGCCACGTGGAAACATGCCAGTTATTTATATATCTTGTGTATTTAGTTGCCTATGGATTAGAGTTATAAATGTATTGAGATTATCCTGTAATTAAATATATTCAAAAAAATTGAGTAACTTAAAATATCTTGTGTATATGGTTGCCTAACACTATTTAGTGGCTTAGTGAATTAAATACTGGACTACTAGAGTGAACTAGATTAGTTAATGTCAGACTAGAATAGATATTATCAGACTAGAACCAGACTGGGAAAAGTAAATTCACATTCCTACATAATATTTATTATAGCAATCATTTATAATGAGGAAAAATACCACCACCAGCCTAGACAAGTTTAGACTAGATTAGCAAATCCGCATTATTAAAACTGAATAGTGTTTACTATCGCAATTAAAATGCTAGTAGGGAAAGATGTCACGTTCTGGGCCCGCCTCCGCCTCCCGACCAGTGCGCATGCGCGAACAGCGGATTTAATCAGCTAATAATCAGGTTTAATCAGCTGATAATCAGGTTTAATCCGCTAATATACAGGTTTAATCAGCTAATAAACAGGTTTAAATCCTCTGTTCGCGCATGCGCACTGGTCGCGAGGCGGAGGCGGGCCCAGAACGTGACATCTTTCCCTACTATTGTGGGTTGGGGGAATCTCGCACCAAACCCCTTTTCCATTTGACATTTAGTAAGCGCCTCTGTATCACATATTTTGCATTCCTTCAGCGATGCAGAGACATTAATGTCGAAATATACGCCTGCTTTATTGACTACCGAAAAGCTTTCGACTGTGTCTCGCACCAGAAGCTCATTGAGATGCTAAAATACACGGGAGATCTCTAAACATCTTCACGCAGCTGTACTGGCATCAAACTGCAGCGATTAGGATAGAGGGTATATCATCAGAAGAAATAGAAATCGGGAGAGGTGTTAGACAAAGGTGTGTCTGTCTTGTCTGTCCGCTCTTCTCTTCAATATATACTCGGAGGCAGTGTTCCGAGAGGCACTGGTGAATGTGAAAGTGGGCATTAAGATTAACGGCACCCTTATTAATAATATATGATTCGCTGACAATACGGTCGTGATTCGCCGGCAGCCTCCCACATCTCCAGAATATGATGAATCAAAGCTTGAATCAAGGTTGTTTCCTGGTTGAATCAAAGTATTGGGTTTATCGATGAAAAAGCACACAGTATGGTCTACACATGTCGGCTCTCGTGAGTAGATGAGCCAGGCCGGTTCTAGCTCACTTCAACTTTTCCAACTCCAAACGCTCTTGTGCCCTTTTGGCACCCTCAGACGGTGGTTCCGGCACCGTGGGCCTTATGATGGCGGGGGGCCACCCTCAGATGGGGGCTGCGATGCCGGCGGGGGCGGTGTGCAATAAAGAAGAAAAACAAGAAACCACACCAATAAACAAGAAAAAACACGAATACACCTCTTTGTTTTTTCTTGTTTATTCGTGTTTTTTCTTGTTAATTCTTGTTTATGTCCCCCGGCGTCGGAGCCCCTGTTGGAGGGTGCCCCCCGTCTGAGGATAGGCGTAAGAGTTGAAGTGAGTTAGAACCGGCCTAGCTTATCTACTCTCGTGGTCAGAGCGCTAACTCACAAATCTGGAGATAACGAGTTCTATCCGCTCGTTAGAGAGAGAGTTGGCCGCATTTGTACCAGACGGAAAATGTGTTATTAATTAGCGCAAATTTATAAAAACATCTAGGTTTCTGGGACTATTAGAGAAAAATTTGGGCAAAATACAATAGCCCTCTGGGCCGCAGTGTTTCAAGGGTTAATAACGCGGTATCTAACCAAAAGAAACAATGATCTACACCTGAACGTTGCCAAGACCAACGTGGTTCTGTTTTACAAAACACAAAGACGGACGGTCCTTAAAATTAATAACCAGGTCGTGGAACAAGTGCCGTCCGTTGAATATCTTGGAGTCCTCGTCAACTCGAACAGTAGACCCTAAAATGGAAATCAGATCAAGGATAAAGCAGGTCAGAAGGGCATTCTTCTCCATGAAGAGTCTCTTCGCTAGTACAGACCTAAACCTTCGGCTCCGCATACGTATATTACGTTGCTATATCATCCCAGTGCTACTCTATGGCTCCGAGTGTTGGACATTCAGCCAATCAATGGAGAGCCACATTGACGCCTTTGAGATCTACTTGTATCGCCGTATACTGCGTATAGCCTGGGTAGACAACATAACCAATGAGGAAGTACTGAGGAGAATAGTTAAATGTAAAGAGCTGATTACAACCGCCAAAGAACGAAAGCTCCAATACATCGTGCACGTTGTGAGAGGAGAGCGTTACGAGATCCTTCGACTCGTTATCGAGGGAAAGATCGAGGGTAAACGATCTTTGGGCAGACGGCAGAACTCGTGGCTAAAGGATCTGCGTCGATGGTTAGGACGAACATCTATAGAGATGGGGTATAAGATTGGGTAGCAGAGTGGTCAGTTAGTACCGTCCTGGTTGAAAATTCCTCTTAGCTTTCCTATGTGTTTCCTTTTCCCAAAGTATTTTGTGAGAAAAGCCTAAGCCTTAACTAAGATACCGGTACGTTAAGTGCTACATTCACTCGGTACTGTTGTATGGTGTTGAAGCTTGGACGATGAAGATCAATACTATGAACAAAATAGAAGTGGAGATTTGTGGAATAGAAGTGGATCTTTCAAAGAATGCAGAGAATATCCTTAGCGGAACATATCACGAATAATGAGGTTCTTAGACGCATGCACAGAGACAGCGAGCCACTGATTATTGTGAAGAAACGTATGACAGCGGGACACCTAGGACACATCCTCAGAAATACAAAATATAGCCTTCTAACTGTAGCGGCAACGAGCCGTTCTAATCCTATTTAGTTTTACGAGGGCATTACAATAATTACCCAAATACTTTCGGACGAATTTCCGAAAACATTTTATGAGAGTCGATAATGTAATCCTCGAGCAGATCAAGAAACATTTGTATTTTTAGTTTTACGAGGCCATTACAGTAATTACCCGAATACTTTCAGACGAATTTCCGAAAATATTTTATGAGGGCCAATAGTGTAATCCTCGGGAATATTACGACAGCATGTTTTTCTCCCGAGAATCGGTAATCACCAAAGCGACAAATAGCCGAATATAAAAAAATAATCACACCCAGATGAGGGACCAGTATACCTGGACATAATATAAATACCTGGACCCCCGAATAAACACGACAGTCAGCGAAGTGCCGCTAGATTATTGTGAAGAAACGTTTGACAGCGTACCTAGGACACATCCTCAGAAATACAAAATATAGCCTTCTAACTGTAGCTGCAACGAACCGTTCTAATCCTATTTAGTTTTACGAGGGCATTAAAATAATTATCCAAATATTTTCGGACAATTTCCGATAATATTTTATGAGAGTCGATAATGTAATCCTCGAGCAGATCAAGAAACATTTGTATTTTTAGTTTTACAAGGGCATTACAGTAATTACCCGAATACTTTCGGACGAATTTCTGAAAACATTTTATGAGGGTCAATAGTGTAATCCTCGGGAATATTACGACAGCATGTTTTTCTCCCGAGAATCGGGAGAAAAACCAAAGCGACAAATAGCCGAATATAAAAAAATAATCCCCCCAGATGAGGCACCAGTATATCTGGACATAATATAAATACCTGGACCCCCGAATAACCAAGACAGTCAGCGAAGTGCCACTCGATAACGTAATCCTCGAGCAGATCACGAAACATTTGCATTTTTAGTTTTACGAGGGCATTACAGTAATTACCCGAATACTTTCGGCCGAATTTCCAAAAAAAAATGAGGGCCAATAGTGTAATCGTCGGGAAGATTACGACAGGATGTTTTTCCCCCGAGAATCGCTAATCACCAAAGCGACAAATAGCCGAATATAAAAAAATAATCACCCCCAGATGAGGGACCAGTATACCTGGACATAATATAAATACCTGGACCCCAAACGAAGTGCCACTATTCAGTACAGTCCAGCCAGTGGATCAAGTCAGACGAGGACAGTCAGTTCCACTGGACCCAGCCAGCAGTCAGTCAACCAGATCAGTCGAATCCAGTTCAGAGAGTCCAGCTACACCCAGCTCAGTCAAGTGCGGGTTTCTTCAAGTTATATCCAAGTTTCACGAAGACGTTGCAGCTCCGCCATTCCCTCAACAGTGTTTATATCTTGTATATATAGTCAATGTAAATAAATTCCTCTGCAAACCGTGAGTGATATATTTATTCCGCATATTTTGAGAGATTTTGAGATTCAGATGTTTTACATCAGTCGCTGACAATGCCCATCGTCGTCCAAGATTACACATGGCGTGAAACCGACAACTTCCTCACCATCCACGTTCCGCTTCAAGGCATCCATAAATCCAAATTGGATTTGTTGACAACTGCGACTTACATTAAAGCCTCATTAAAACAATTCTTCTTCGAAATCTTCCCCCAACACGAAATCCTTCCGAAGGAAAGCAAATGCACGTTGAACGAAAAAGAAATAAAAACGAAGAAAGAAGTTTTGAAAAAGAAAGGCGTCTCCGAAGCTGTAAGGATTGATACAAAAATACGAAATCAAATTGATGCTATAAGGAATGAGGAGAAGATGAAGGCTTTGGGAGATGTTAATGCGTGGAGGAAGGATGTGGTTAACAAAGCGAGGAAAGGCTACAAGGCCGTCACTAAGGTTTTGGTTGAACCCAAAGAGAAGCTAGAAGAAGGGATTTTGTTTAAACAACAGAAAAGTGAGAAAATTTCCTACAGAAATAGTTTAGTTCCAAGGAAGACCAAACCGAAATTTTTAAATAAGAAAATAATTCATAAGTCGTTTGATGCTAATAAATCAGTTAGTTAGTCAAGTTATTGAAGTTGACTTTACTAAAAGAGTTTTACCAACACCAAAACGAGAGTCTCGAGCGGTGGAAGAAACCGAATGATTGAAAAAACAAGCGGAGGCTAGAAGATCGGTCGGTTTTGTCAGCGAAGATTTAAGGGATGAAGAGAAGAATCCTCAATATTTACTGAGCAAAGGCGACGAATTCCTCAAAAACTTCAACTATCTTGGCGCAATCAGCGCCTATACCTTTGGAACTCAGTCCCAAATTTGTTGACCTATATGTAAAGAGATCTGAAGCTCATTTTAAAATTGGCATTTATAATAAGACTGTGAATGATTGTTCGAAGGCTTTGTAATGAATGCAACCTGCTGTGTATGCGAATTTAAATCATAAGGCAATCTGCATCGGACATAGGGGCTGCACCCTATACAAAATGGGGATGAAAAGACAAGCAATCGATGAATTGAGAGCTTCCTTGCTGTAGGAAGGTAATCTTGAATTTGGCAAATTTTTGTATATGATATTAGATGAGAAGGATGAGGAAGTAAAGGAGGACCAGGAAGAAACTAAGGAAAATCAAAATGGGTAGATTTATAAGTCGTTATAGTACATAGACGTTTTGTATAAAATAA
The DNA here is from genome assembly GCA_944588485.1 of Phosphuga atrata. Taxonomy (NCBI): domain Eukaryota; kingdom Metazoa; phylum Arthropoda; class Insecta; order Coleoptera; family Silphidae; genus Phosphuga; species Phosphuga atrata. The sequence continues at coordinate 103,484,836 of OX155893.1, forward strand.
AAACTTCTTATATAATGTCATAACATTAATAATGGAGGGCAATATAAAGGGGCGCCATGGGCCAAGACGAAGGAAGTGCTCCTTGTTAAAGTATATAAGAGACTGGACCGGTCTGGACTCATTGTACAGAGCTCCCACTCATACAGAGCGCACAAGACCGTGCGGAATTTGCCATGAATGTTGCCAACAATTGATTGTTCAGTAATGAAGAAGGCACCTAAAGAAGAAGATGTAGTTCTATAGCAGCTTGGATGTGATAGTGTATGAGCTAATAGCCGTAATGGCTTGATTATCTGACAGGATAGCAATGCGTTTTTTGTGACAGTTCCTGTCGAGGTTAAATTGTGCACATCTTTCTATTGCATGTACCTATGCTTGAAAGATACTTAGGTAGATTCCCATGGATTCAATGTATTTGGCATGAGATCTAAATACTCCTCGACCAGTACCTTCATTTGTTTTTGAGCCATCTGTATACCACTTGATAGCACTTTGCCTAAAGTGGTCACATGAATTAAATGAGAATTATAATTTAGTTATGAAAGCGGAGCAATAATTAAAAAAAAATACTTTTTCTACTCAGTCACCAAAATGAACACATTCATAAATACATTATTGTATGTGAAGGATCCCATTATTATAATCGTGTAATGTAAAAGTATTCAAATCGTGCGTAAAAGTCAAATGGAGTTTAATTATTAAACGATTTATGTTTGTTGCTACTATGGCAACATCATGCGTCACTCGGTTGTCAAACAAAAATCATCGACATAGTGCAAAATAAATTTTCTGACATATATTAGAATTTAATTATTTTTTCTTATTTTGAATCAAGAAGTCTCGGCCTCTCAATCTGGATTTATCTGGCTCAAATATAACTTAACCTAACCATAACCTAATCTAGATTAAATCTACTCATTGCGATTAAACCACTCGCCTTTGGCTCGTGCTTTAAACTCACGGCAACTCATGCACAAAACCCCATTTTCCCACACTTGTATCATAAACTATTATTGTATCACGGGCGTAGCCAGGGTTTAATTTCGGGGGGAATTTAGAAAATATTTAGGGGGTGGGCGGAGGTTTGCAGAAACGCCCCAATTTACTTTTTAAAACTGACACACAAGGGTTCCTAAACTCCACATCTACCATGCTCTCTTAAAGACAGTCGTCTGAATATAGTCGATAGGGGCATTACAATAATTACCCAAATATTTTCGGACAATTTCCGAAAATATTTTATGAGGGGCGATAATGTAATCCTCCAGGAGATCAAGAAACATTTGTATTTTTGGTTTTACGAGGGAATTACAGTAATTACCTGCGGACGAATTTACAAAAAATTTTTATGAGGGTCAATAGTGTAATCCTCGGGAAGATTACGACAAGATTTTTCTCACCAAAGTGACAAATAGCCGAATATAGAAAAATAATCACGCCCAGATTAGGGACCAGTATACCTGGACATAATATAAATACCTGGACCCCCATATAAACAAGAGTTCCTAAACTCCGCATCTAATATGCTCTCTTGAAGATAGTCGTCTGAATATAGTCGCTAGGGGAGGGGGGTTTTAATCACCACAGGCTGCTCCACCCAGTCCTGGGTACTTGCAGGCTGTTTGAGCCCAAAGAGAAGCTAGAAGAAGGGATTTTGTTTAAACAACAGAAAAGTGAGAAAATTTCCTACAGAAATAGTTTAGTTCCAAGGAAGACCAAACCGAAATTTTTAAATAAGAAAATAATTCATAAGTCGTTTGATGCTAATAAATCAGTTAGTTAGTCAAGTTATTGAAGTTGACTTTACTAAAAGAGTTTTACCAACACCAAAACGAGAGTCTCGAGCGGTGGAAGAAACCGAATGATTGAAGAAACAAGCGGAGGCTAGAAGATCGGTCGGTTTTGTCAGCGAAGATTTAAGGGATGAAGAGAAGAATCCTCAATATTTACTGAGCAAAGGCGACGAATTCCTCAAAAACTTCAACTATCTTGGCGCAATCAGCGCCTATACCTTTGGAATTGAACTCAGTCCCAAATTTGTTGACCTATATGTAAAGAGATCTGAAGCTCATTTTAAAATTGGCATTTATAATAAGACTATGAATGATTGTTCGAAGGCTTCGTAATGAATGCAACCTGCTGTGTATGCGAATTTAAATCATAAGGCAATCTGGATCGGACATAGGGGCTACGCCCTATACAAAATGGGGATGAAAAGACAAGCAATCGATGGATTGAGAGCTTCCTTGCTGTTGGAAGGTAATCTTGAATTTGGCAAATTTTTGTATATGATATTAGATGAGAAGGATGAGGATGTAAAGGAGGACCAGGAAGAAACTAAGGAAAATCAAAATGGGTAGATTTATAAGTCGTTATAGTACATAGACGTTTTGTATAAAATAAAAACTTCTTATATAACGTCATAACATTAATAATGGAGGGCAATATAAAGGGGCGCCGTGGGCCAAGACGAAGGAAGTGCTCCTTGTTAAAGTATATAAGAGACTGGACCGGTCTGGACTCATTGTACAGAGCTCCCACTCATACAGAGCGCACAAGACCGTGCGGAATTTGCCATGAATGTTGCCAACAATTGATTGTTCAGTAATGAAGAAGGCACCTAAAGAAGAAGATGTAGTTCTATAGCAGCTTGGATGTGATGGTGTATGAGCTAATAGCCTTCATGGACCGATTATCTGACAGGATAGCAATGCGTTTTTTGTGATAGTTCCTGTCAAGGTTAAATTGTGCACATCTTTCTATTGCATGTACCTATGCTTGAAAGATACTTAGGTAGATTCCCATGGATTCAATGTATTTGGCATGAGATCTAAATACTCCTCGACAAGTACCTTCATTTGTTTTTGAGCCATCTGTATACCACTTGATAGCACTTTGCCTAAAGTGGTCACATGGATTAAATGAGAATTATAATTTAGTTATGAAAGCAGAGCAATAATTAAAAAAAAATATTTTATCTACTCAGTCACCAAAATGAACACATTCATAAATATATTATTGTATGTGAAGGATGCCATTATTATAATCGTGTGTAAAAGTATTCAAATCGTGCGTAAAAGTCAAATGGAGTTTCATTATTAAACGATTTATGTTTGTTGCTACTATGGCAACATCGTGCGTCACTCGGTTGTCAAACAAAAATCATCGACATAGTGCAAAATAAATTTTCTGACATATATTAGAATTTAATTATTTTTTCTTATTTTGAATCAAGAAGTCTCGGCCTCTCAATCTGGATTTATCTGGCTCTAATATAACTTAACCTAACCATAACCTAATCTAGATTAAATCTACTCATTGCGATTAAACCACTCGCCTTTGGCTCGTGCTTTAAACTCACGGCAACTCATGCACAAAAACCCATTTTCCCACACTTGTATCATAAACTACTATTATCGTATCACGGGCGTAGCCAGGGTTTAATTTCGGGGGGAATTTAGAAAATATTTCGGGGGTGGGACGGAGGTTAGCAGAAACGCCCCAATTTATTTTTTAAAACTGACACACAAGGGTTCCTAAACTCCACATCTACGATGCTCTCTTAAAGACAGTCATCTGAATATAGTCGATAGGGGCATTACAGTAATTACCCAAATATTTTCGGACAATTTCCGAAAATATTTTATGAGGGGCGATAATGTAATCCTAGAGGAAATCAAGAAACATTTGTATTTTTAGTTTTACGAGGGCATTACAGTAATTACCTGCGGACGAATTTCCAAAAAAATGTTATGAGGGTCAATAGTGTAATCCTCGGGAAGATTACGACAAGATTTTTCTCACCAAAGTGACAAATAGCCGAATATAAAAAAATAATCACGCCCAGATTAGGGACCAGTATACCTGGACATAATAAACATACCTGGACCCCCATATAAACAAGAGTTCCTAAACTCCACATCTACCATGCTCTTTTGAAGATAGTTGTCTGAATATAGTCGCTAGGGGAGGGGGGTTTTAATCACCACAGACTGCTCCACCCAGTCCTGGGTGCTTGTAGGCTGTTTGAGCCCAAAGAGAAGCTAGAAGAAGGGATTTTGTTTAAACAACAGAAAAGTGAGAAAATTTCCTACAGAAATAGTTTAGTTCCAAGGAAGACCAAACCGAAATTTTTAAATAAGAAAATAATTCATAAGTCGTTTGATGCTAATAAATCAGTTAGTTAGTCAAGTTATTGAAGTTGACTTTACTAAAAGAGTTTTACCAACACCAAAACGAGAGTCTCAAGCGGTGGAAGAAACCGAATGGTTGAAGAAACAAGCGGAGGCTAGAAGATCGGTCGGTTTTGTCAGCGAAGATTTAAGGGATGAAGAGAAGAATCCTCAATATTTACTGAGCAAAGGCGACGAATTCCTCAAAAACTCCAACTATCTTGGCGCAATCAGCGCCTATACCTTTGGAATTGAACTCAGTCCCAAATTTGTTGACCTATATGTAAAGAGATCTGAAGCTCATTTTAAATAATAAGACTGTGAATGATTGTTCGAAGGCTTTGTAATGAATGCAACCTGCTGTGTATGCGAATTTAAATCATAAGGCAATCTGCATCGGACATAGGGGCTGCGCTTTATACAAAATGGGGATGAAAAGACAAGCAATCGATGAATTGAGAGCTTCCTTGCTGTTGGAAGGTAATCTTGAATTTGGCAAATTTTTGTATATGATATTAGATGAGAAGGATGAGGAAGTAAAGGAGGACCAGGAAGAAACTAAGGAAAATCAAAATGGGTAGATTTATAAGTCGTTATAGCACATAGACGTTTTGTATAAAATAAAAACTTCTTATATATGGGCATAACATTAATAATGGAGGGCAATATAAAGGGGCGAACTGGGCCAAGACGAAGGAAGTGCTCCTGGTTAAAGTATATAAGACTGAATAGAAAAGAAACTACTATTGTTGTATCACGGGCGTATTGTATTTCGGGAGTGGGGCGGAGGTTTGCAGAAACGCCCCAATTTACTTTTTAAAACTGACACACAAGGGTTCCTAAACTCCACATCTACCATGCTCTCTTAAAGACAGTCGTCTGAATATAGTCGATAGGGGCATTACAATAATTACCCAAATATTTTCCGACAATTTCCGAAAATATTTTATGAGGGGCGATAATGAAATCTTCGACGAGATCAGGAAACATTTGTATTTTTGGTTTTACGAGGGCATTACAGTAATTACCTTCGGACGAATTTCCAAAAAAATTTTATGAGGGTCAATAGTGTAATCCTCGGGAAGATTACGACAAGATTTTTCTCACCAAAGTGACAAATAGCCGAATATAAAAAAATAATCACGCCCAGATTAGGGACCAGTATACCTGGACACAATATAAATACCTGGACCCCCATATAAACAAGAGTTCCTAAACTCCACATCTACCATGCTCTTTTGAAGATAGTCGTCTGAATATAGTCGCTAGGGGAGGGGGGTTTTAATCACCACAGGCTGCTCCACCCAGTCCTGGGTGCTTGCAGGCTGTTTGAGCCCAAAGAGAAGCTAGAAGAAGGGATTTTGTTTAAACAACAGAAAAGTGAGAAAATTTTCTACAGAAATAGTTTAGTTCCAAGGAAGACCAAACCGAAATTTTTAAATAAGAAAATAATTCATAAGTCGTTTGATGCTAATAAATCAGTTAGTTAGTCATGTTATTGAAGTTAACTTTACTAAAAGAGTTTTACCAACTCCAAAACGAGAGTCTCAATCGGTGGAAGAAACCGAATGGTTGAAGAAACAAGCGGAGGCTAGAAGATCGGTCGGTATTGTCAGCGAAGATTTAAAAGATGAAGAGAAGAATCATCAATATTTACTGAGCAAAGGCGACGAATTCATCAAAAACTCCAACTATCTTGGCGCAATCAGCGCCTATACCTTTGGAATTGAACTCAGTCCCAAATTTGTTGACCTATATGTAAAGAGATCTGAAGCTCATTTTAAAATTGGCATTTATAATAAGACTGTGAATGATTATTCGAAGGCTTTGTAATGAATGCAACCTGCTGTGTATGCGAATTTAAATCATAAGGCAATCTGTATCGGACATAGGGGCTGCGCCCTATACAAAATGGGAATGAAAAGACAAGCAATTGATGAATTGAGAGCTTCCTTGCTGTTGGAAGGTAATCTTGAATTTGGCAAATTTTTGTATATGATATTAGATGAGAAGGATGAGGAAGTAAAGGAGGACCAGGAAGAAACTAAGGAAAATCAAAATGGGTAGATTTATAAGTCGTTATAGTACATAGACGTTTTGTATAAAATAAAAACTTCTTATATAACGTCATAACATTAATAATGGAGGGAAATATAAAGGGGCGCCATGGGCCAAGACGAAGGAAGTGCTCCTGGTTAAAGTATATAAGAGACTGGACCGGTCTGGACTCATTGTACAGAGCTCCCACTCATACATTGTTGCCAACAATTGATAGTTCAGTAATGAAGAAGGCACCTAAAGAAGAAGATGTAGTTCTATAGCAGCTTGGATGTGATGGTGTATGAGCTAATAGCCTTCATGGCTCGATTATCTGACAGGATAGCAATGCGTTTTTTGTGATAGTTCCTGTCGAGGTTAAATTGTGCACATCTTTCTATTCCATGTACCTATGCTTGAAAGATACTTAGGTAGATTCCCATGGATTCAATGTATTTGGCATGAGATCTAAATACTCCTCGACCAGCACCTTCATTTGTTTTTGAGCCATCTGTATACCACATGATAGCACTTTGCCTAAAGTAGTCACATGGATTAAATGAGAATTATAATTTAGTTATGAAAGCAGAGCAATAATTAAAAAAAAAAAATTTTATCTACTCAGTCACCAAAATGAACACATTCATAAATACATTATTGTATGTGAAGGATGCCATTATTATAATCGTGTAATGTAAAAGTATTCAAATCGTGCGTAAAAGTCAAATGGAGTTTCATTATTAAACGATTTATGTTTATTGCTACTATGGCAACATCTTGCGTCACTCGGTTGTCAAACAAAAATCATCGACATAGTGCAAAATAAATTTTCTGACATATATTAGAATTTAATTATTTTTTCTTATTTTGAATCAAGAAGTCTCGGCCTCTCAATCTGGATTTATCTGGCTCTAATATAACTTAACCTAACCATAACCTAATCTAGATTAAATCTACTCATTGCGATTAAACCACTCGCCTTTGGCTCGTGCTTTAAACTCACGGCAACTCATGCACAAAAACCCATTTTCCCACACTTGTATCATAAACTACTATTATTGTATCACGGGCGTAGCCAGGGTTTAATTTCGGAGGGAATTTAGAAAATATTTCGGGAGTGGGGCGGAGGTTTGCAGAAACGCCCCAATTTACTTTTTAAAACTGACACACAAGGGTTCCTAAACTCCACATCTAACATGCTCTCTTAAAGATAGTCGTCTGAATATAGTCGATAGGGGCATTAAAATAATTACCCAAATATTTTCGGACAATTTCCGAAAATATTTTATGAGGGGCGATAATGAAATCTTCGAGGAGATCAAGAAACATTTGTATTTTTGGTTTTACGAGAGAATTACAGTAATTACCTGCGGACGAATTTCCAAAAAAATTTTATGAAGGTCAATAGTGTAATCCTCGGGAAGATTACGACAAGATTTTTCTCACCAAAGTGACAAATAGCCGAATATAAAAAAATAATCACGGCCAGATTAGGGACCAGTATACCTGGACATAATATAAATTCCTGGACCCCCATATAAACAAGAGTTCCTAAACTCCGAATCTACCATGCTCTCTTGAAGATAGTCGTCTGAATATAGTCGCTAGGGGAGGGGGGTTTTAATCACCACAGGCTGCTCCACCCAGTCCTGGGTGCTTGCAGGCTGTTTGAGCCCAAAGAGAAGCTAGAAGAAGGGATTTTGTTTAAACAACAGAAAAGTGAGAAAATTTCCTACAGAAATAGTTTAGTTCCAAGGAAGACCAAACCGAAATTTTTAAATAAGAAAATAATTCATAAGTCGTTTAATGCTAATAAATCAGTTAGTCAAGTTATTGAAGTTCACTTTACTAAAAGAGTTTTACCAACTCCAAAACGAGAGTCTCAAGCGGTGGAAGAAACCGAATGGTTGAAGAAATAAGCGGAGACTAGAAGATCGGTCGGTTTTGTCAGCGAAGATTTAAGGGATGAAGAGAAGAATCCTCAATATTTACTGAACAAAGGCGACGAATTCCTCAAAAACTCCAACTATCTTGGCGCAATCAGCGCCTATACCTTTGGAACTCAGTCCCAAATTTGTTGACCTATATGTAAAGAGATCTGAAGCTCATTTTAAAATTGGCATTTATAATAAGACTGTGAATGATTGTTCGAAGGCTTTGTAATGAATGCAACCTGCTGTGTATGCGAATTTAAATCATAAGGCAATCTGCATCGGACATAGAGGCTGCGCCCTATACAAAATGGGGATGAAAAGACAAGCAATCGATGAATTGAGAGCTTCCTTGCTGTTGGAAGGTAATCTTGAATTTGGCAAATTTTTGTATATGATATTAGATGAGAAGGATGAGGAAGTAAAGGAGGACCAGGAAGAAACTAAGGAAAATCAAAATGGGTAGATTTATAAGTCGTTATAGTACATAGACGTTTTGTATAAAATAAAAACTTATATAACATCATAACATTAATAATGGAGGGCAATATAAAGGGGCGCCGTGGGCCAAGACGAAGGAAGTGCTCCTGGTTAAAGTATATAAGAGACTGGACCGGTCTGGACTCATTATACAGAGCTCCCACTCATACAGAGCGCACAAGACCGTGCGGAATTTGCCATGAATGTTGCCAACAATTGATTGTTCAGTAATGAAGAAGGCACCTAAAGAAGAAGATGTAGTTCTATAGCAGCTTAGATGTGATGCTGTATGAGCTAATAGCCTTCATGGCTCGATTATCTGACAGGATAGCAATGCGTTTTTTGTGATAGTTCCTGTCAAGGTTAAATTGTGCACATCTTTCTATTGCATGTACCTATGCTTGAAAGATACTTAGGTAGATTCCCATGGATTCTATGTATTTGGCATGAGATCTAAATACTCCTCGACCAGTACCTTCATTTGTTTTTGAGCCATCTGTATACCACTTGATAGCACTTTGCCTAAAGTGATCACATGGATTAAATAAGAATTATAATTTAGTTATGAAAGCAGAGCAATAATTAAAAAAAAAAAAATTTATCTACTCACTCACCAAAATGAACACATTCATAAATACGTTATTGTATGTGAAGGATGCCATTATTATAATCGTGTAATGTTAAAGTATTCAAATCGTGCGTAAAAGTCAAATGGAGTTTCATTATTAAACGATTTATGTTTATTGCTACTATGGCAACATCTTGCGTCACTCGGTTGTCAAACAAAAATCATCGACATAGTGCAAAATAAATTTTCTGACATATATTAGAATTTAATTATTTTTTCTTATTTTGAATCAAGAAGTCTCGGCCTCTCAATCTGGATTTATCTGGCTCTAATATAACTTAACCTAACCATAACCTAATCTAGATTAACTCTACTCATTGCAATTAAACCACTCGCCTTTGGCTCGTGCTTTAAACTCACGGCAACTCATGCACAAAAACCCATTTTCCCACACTTTTATTATAAACTACTATTATTGTATCACGGGCGTAGCCAGGGTTTAATTTCTGGGGGAATTTAGAAAATATTTCGGGGGTGGGGCGGAGGTTTGCAGAAATGCCCCAATTTACTTTTTAAAACTGACACACAAGAGTTCCTAAACTCCACATCTACCATGCTCTCTTAAAGATAGTCGTCTGAATATAGTCGATAGGGGCATTACAATAATTACCCAAATATTTTCGGACAATTTCCGAAAATATTTTATGAGGGGCGATAATGTAATCCTCGAGGAGATCAAGAAACATTTGTATTTTTGGTTTTTCGAGGGAATTACAGTAATTACCTGCGGACGAATTTCCAAAAAAATGTTATGAGGGTCAATAGTGTAATCCTCGGGAAGATTACGACAAGATTTTTCTCAACAAAGTGACAAATAGCCGAATATAAAAAAATAATCACGCCCAGATTAGGGACCAGTATACCTGGACATAATATAAATACCTGGACATAATATAAATACCTGGACCCCCGAATAACCAAGACAGTCAGCGAAGTGCCACTCGATAACGTAATCCTCGAGCAGATCAAGAAACATTTGCATTTTTAGTTTTACGATGGCATTACAGTAATTACCCGAATACTTTCAGACGAATTTCCGAAAATATTTTATGAGGGCCAATAGTGTAATGATCGAGAAGATTACGACAGCATGTTTTTCTCCTGAGAATCGGTAATCACCTAAGCGGCAAATAGCCTAATATAAAAAAATAATCACACCCAGATGAGGGACCAGTATACCTGGACATAATATAAATACCTGGACATAATATAAATACCTGGACATAATATAAATACCTGGACCCTCGGATAAACAAGAGTTCCTAAACTCCACATCTACCATACTCTCTTGAAGATAGTCGTCTAAATATAGTCGATAGGGGCGCGTACATGGCACACGCCCGGGTACAAAACCCCCCAGGGCACGCCCATGTATTGTATAACATCCATATACTTGTGTATAAATATACAAAAATGTATTTACATACATTTAAAAGAAGAAATGCAGATATTTTCTAAAAAGCGAAACATTTTTAAAAATCGGCGGGACGCGGGACTGTACTCCAAAAAGCGGGACTGTCCCGCCAAAATCGGGACGTGTGGTCACTTTAACTTTGGCCAATATGATATGTTGAGGATTCAACTCTCCATCCAGCTTTACTGCTATACATTGCTGTGTAGTTTGCAGGCTGTTAGTTTATTAAACACTAGTATAAAAATATGATTTACAATAAGCCTAACAAAAATTTAAGGAAAAAGAAAGTGAAAATAGTACCATTAGAACTAAAAAAATAGTACAAATTTATTAATCAACCAACCAAAAATTCACAACAAATGCCATATACTTATATATAGATATATATCTAAATATAAAAGTATATCTAAACTTACATGCTAAACAATAAAAAATATAAAAGTCACAATAATTTAAAAAATAATACATAAAAGTAGTAGTGTTTGTTTTATGTCTCTTAAAATATTAAAAAAGCATATATATAATATAACAATTGACAACAATTTAAAAAAATCAATACATATAAAACGTTTCATCTTGGTTTGTTGTGAAATTTTTAAGTAGATTTGCAATACATGTGGCTTGAGAGACTGAGAAAACCGTAGGTTAAAAATCTCAAGGTAAAAAATTTGACCAATACACAAAGAGTAATGAATAAACAAAAATATTAAAATAAATTTTGTTTAGGGTCTGAATGATTTTCCATGGCACCAAAACGGTCCAAATTTAACGTAAACTGCCCAGAAATATTTTAATTTCAAAATAAATAATAAACACTGGGTGGGTATTACACAAAGTCTAACCGGTAAATGGAACAATTCTCCTTGAAGAAGAAATTTTTTTGTGACACACATTAAAACTACTTTTCTACATTATATTAGGACCAGGCATTTATATATAATTTTTTTTTATAAAATCAGACTTTTCAAATTGACCCTGTACATATAACATTACCAAAATATATTTCAAGTCTCAACATTTACATCTACTAATCCATTTATAATTTACAAATATATTTTTATCATATTAAAGAAGAAAATGTAAATATTTGACTTAAATCTTCTGCGACAGGCAATACTAGTACAATTCTTTGGTGGTGGAAAAATCACAGTCGCGCTGCAAATAATTCACATTTCCTCGCCATAAAAAAAAGTTTTCTCTCTTTACAAGGAATGTACACATCTTCTTCTCCTCAACCGTGTTAAAATATGTATTTTATCCTTCCAATGAAATACATATTTAACATACAAAGTTAAGAAATAAAAGAGGGATTAATATAAAAATACATTAGACAACATTTTACAACTTATCTAAAATAAAATACTAATATATAATCTATTTTAAAACTTATATTAATGCTGAGACGGCATATTCTCAGCATTATTGCATTTGAGGATTCTCAGCAAAATCTTAAGTAAATTTACATCTTGTGTGAAAGTAATTCTGATTTTAAACCTCCATATTTTGGTTTTGTACCTAAACAATATTTAAAAGTTAAGTTTTGTTTAAATTTAGACAGAATATATGCTTGTAAATATAACAAATTAAGTTTTACCTGTGTGCTCAGAAGATATGTCCATTTCATTCTCAGAAATTATTTGTGAATTATTGACACCCGAATCAGTGGAATCATCAGAAAACATCCCTAGAAGAATTTAAAAAATCAGTAAGCTAATAATGGTGAAACCATAGTAATTATAGATGCAAACTTGTTAAAGCAAAATATAGCTTGAATATAAATATATTCAACCTGTTTGTAGCTCTATAATTTCTTAAAGTCTTATTAAAACTACAAAACAAATCTCATGTTGAAACAAATACTTCCTGGCTAATATCACAGACAGGATATTGAATTATACAAAAGATATTTGCATGTTATTACTAGTCCCATTCCATTTTCATGTCACTAACAGAACTAAACAAACAACATTGTTTTTAAGTATCATTTGTTTCTATTTAAACTATGTGAATAGCCATCTGCAGGCGTTTCGAGATCTATCTCTCATCAGTGCAGCTTTGCTTTTTTGTATTATAAATTGAAATACACTTACATTAGCTCGAACAGTTCGTGCAAAACTGGCAATGTTAGGTTTTGATTTGACATTTGTGTAGAAAGTCATGGATATATGTCGAGAGATAGATAGATAGATCTCGATTTAAATAGAAAGAAATGCAATTTGTCTAGTTGTGATAGTGACATGAAAATGAACTGGGACTAATAATAACATGCATATGTCTGTTGTATAATTCCATATCCTGTGTGATATTAGCCAGGAAGTAGTTGTTTCAACATGAAATTCTTTCATAGTCTCAATAAGACTTAATATTATATAGCTACTTTAATGGAATTGTTTTGAAATTACCTTGTCTGAGCAGCTTATCAGGCATCGGCAACTCGTTCGGATAAGGCGGAGAGATCGTTGGCATCACCGGAGTTAAGGGATGAGTTGTATTCGCCGGCAAAAGATTTCTTGTCGGTGAGATCAATGAATCAGAATTGACAATGAATTTTGGCGTTTGAGCGGCTGGCAAAGAAATGGAGAAATCCTGTGAACAAAATATTTTTAACAATATGTCTATTAAACTAATTCTAAAGTATATATTTACCATATTTGAATTAAATTTAGTCGGTGTATCCCAACTTTTCCATGGTGCTGTACCCTAAAAATTCGGGCATTAGTTATGTCACATAATAGTCGTCCATGTAAATAGCTCATATTTTGCTATGTATAAATGCATAATATATATACTCGGGCCGATGAGAGAATGCAGCTGTACTGCGCCGAGGTATGAGGATCGAGGGACGCGCCGAGGTACGCGAAAAATAGTTCGTTTTGGAACCACCGCCACCGCATTTCATTCATAAATGCTCGGCTAATCAGCTTAAATCAGTTTTAATCAACTTTTAATCAACTTTAATCAGCTTTAAAATACCATGTAACACCACGCTAAACAGGGTGTGAGGTCTATGTAGCGTGGGGTTACATATACCTCACACTCTGTTTAGCATGAGGTTACATAGACCTCACACCCTGTTTAGCGTGGTGTTACATAGACACCACACTCATTTCGCGTTTTAAAGCTGATTAAAAGCTGATTAAAGCCGTTTAAAAGTTGATTAAAGCTGATTAGCCGTGCATTTATGAATGAAATGCGGAGGCGGTGGTTCCAGAACGAACTTCCGGTGGTTCCAGAAACGATCTTCCCTACTCGCGCAGGTTAGTTTGAGCTAAACGTTATGCGCAGAACAATGCTAAACTCGTCCAGACAAGATGCTTTCTCTCGCCGGCCAGGTCCTTTCTTACAGTTATTTAAAAAATGAAGGTTTGGCTGCCGCACCCTTTATATCGACGATTAGAGGAAGAGGGTGAGGTACAATAGATCCATAAAGGTTAGTTTATGTTAGCAGTACAAAAAGTTACCACCAGGTTACCAGGACAAAAAGTTACCACCTATAATCTACAATCTACCAACAAAACATTCTAAAAGTATTACTATGATATTTGTTGGTACACTTACTGGAGCAGGTGGAGTATCAGGTTTCGGTGGAGTAATTCCTCTAGTATTACTATCCAATACAAGATCGTGAGCTGGTGGTGGTGGCCAGCTCACAGTTTCTTCCATTCTAACGTAATTGTTATTATTACTACCTAAAGAATTTGATGTTGGTAATCCATAATCTATAAAACAAAAAATTAAAAACATTAATTAAATCTTAAATGTACAGTATAATTTCGATAATCCGACAACCGCCGGATTATAGGAAAGAGCGGTGGGAGGGAAGAGCGCGAGCGGTCTCCAGACCGGCGGATAACTGGACGTGTAGTCCGATTACCCAACGGCCGAATTACTGAAATTATACAATCTCGATAATCCGACAAATATGGGATCAGACAACCGCAGGATTATAGGAAAGAGTGGTGGGAAGGAAGAGCGCGAGCGGTCTCCAGACCGCCGGATTAATGGACGTGATTACCGAATGGCCGAACTACCGAGATTATACAATCTCGATAATCCGACAAATATAGAACCAGACAGCCGCCGGATTATAGGAAAGGGTGGTGGGAGTGAGGAGCGCGAGCGGTCTCCAGACCGCCGGATTACTGGACGTGTCGTCCGATTAACCAACGGTCGAATTACCAAGATTATACTGTATATTGAAATTTACCTGTTATTTTTGGATTTAAAGCGATATTAGTCTTCTTCCTAGTTCTTCTCATAACAATCAAAAAGCTAAAGTCAGAGAGTAACTTTTCATAAGTATCCTCTTCAGCTTGCAGAAGTGGAAATCCGTAAGTTCTCTTGTACAAACTCTCCAATGTATTATAAGTGATCTGTCCACCTTCCTTATATAACATTAAGTAAATTCTTGCAGCAGTTGCATATTGCGGACTTAATGTTATAATTGATTCAACATTTGAAGAATTATTAATCTAAATTAAAATGGCATGCAATTATCTAATCTCTTGATACATTTAAGGTAACACTTACAATAACGTTATTGAGCTGTTCCAGGGTATTCACAGTGATATTGCTTTGGTAGCGAGAATTGTATATATTGATTAATGTTTTTAGATTAAGTTGATGCGGTGGGTTAATTAAAATCGCCCAAACTCTTAACGCCAATGTCGACTGAGTATCACTTTCAACAGATACAAGTAATGGACCAGCACTACTATAAGTAATCTGAAAAAAAAATCGAAATAGAAGTTTTAATGTAAGAGGAATTTTGATATAAGAAATTTATTGCAGAGGATGGTTGTGACGTGGTAATCCATACTTACTCTGCATTGAAAAATTCACTAATTTTACAAAAATATTATATAACCTTTATCGCTCTCTAGCCGTTTATTTCATGGCTGAAGTGTCGTGATCCCATGCTTCTTTTTTACGTGCCATGTCCTCCAAGGACGTTGGCGACCATCATAATGATTTTTATTTTATCAGCAGCGGTACGAAACAGAGGCTAGTGGAACTGACACCCTGCACCCTATACCACTCTTTCAGGTTTTTCAGCCAGGACGTGCGTCTTCTTCCTGGACTTCTTCTACCTTGGATCTGGATCCCATGCTGGTGTTTTAGTATGTCATAGCGGAGGTAGCGATCTTACTCCATTTACCTGTCTGCCATCGTTCTTATATTTTCTTGTAGTGGTGTGTCGGTGATCTCTTACACCTTGTCGAACCAGCGTTTTGGAGAGCATCAATAGGTCGCGTACCTTCATTTTTCCCTTGGATGACCAGGTTTTCGAGATTGTCACCCGTTACACGATTGACGTGTCCAAAATATTTAAGTATTCGTCGATTGATAACGGTTGATCATCAACATCAAGCGACCAATCGCGTCCACTGCTGGACATAGGTCTCTCGTAGCTTTCTCCATCCTGGCCGATCCTCTGCTGGCTCTATCCAGTCGGTCTTTATCCTTTTGATGTCGTCGGTCCATCTGGTTGGTGGACGGCCTCTACTTCTGTATGCGTCTTGGCGCAGTCTCCACTCAAGTATCCTCTTTGTCCAGCGATTGTCCGTAAGTCGCGCCACATGACCAGCCCAGTTCAATTTTGTTCAAGGCTGTTATACGGGTAACCGCGTCCGTCACTCCGGACCTCTCCCTTAATGTTATATTTGGGATCCTGTCTCTTAATGATACACCTAACATCGACCTCTCCATTTTCCTCTGCGCGATACTTATTCTATTTGTAGTGTTCTTTGTGAAGGTAAGTATTTCAGCCGCATATGTAAGCACGGGCAACACGCACTGATCGAATACTTTTCTTTTTAGGCATATTGGAATGTCTGACTTAAAGATATAGCACAGCTTTCCAAAGGTCGCCCATGTTAAGCCTATTCTTCTCGACATTTATTACAATTATTACCCGATCCCACTTGGAAGGTGTTGTCCCAGTTTGTAGGCAAGCATCAAATAACTTGCATAATGCATTTTATAACGTAGTTCCGCCGGCTTTTAGGGACTCGACTGCTACGCCGTCGTCGCCAATTGCTTTATTGTTTTTCATATCTCCCTTATTTCGTCTAAGGTAATATTTGGAATATCCTCGGACCTTTGATTTTGCACTCTATTAGCGTTTGACCTCTCTCATTCCTCACTCCAAATCCGTGGGTTCCCAACGGTGTTTCGGTTTCGTCTTCCTTATGCCCCAATTTAGCGTTAAAGTTCCCTATTAGCATGTTGTAGTGGGTAGGTTCTTGCTGTATTGCGGTATTTATATCATCATAGAATGCCTCCACCTCCGCCTCAAATACCTGGATAATTTTTAACGAGAATCTAGTGTTTAGTTTATCTATGAGAAACATTACTCCATTACTGTGGATCTTGGTGACATTTTGTTTAAGTGGTCTGTTAGAAAAGTATCCGACCTTTAGCCGGTAAAAAAAACTGGCGTACCTGAAGCGTTGGAAACTTAATCACCCTCAAAGTAGTCTCCTTGGGACTCCACACACTTCTCCCAGCGGTGCCGCCATTGTTGGAAGCATTCCGAAAAAGCCTCTTTTGGAATCGACTTTAGCTCGGCTATCGTTGCAGCCATAATATCCTCTCTTGTCTGAAATCGCGTTCCATTCAATGGCCTCTTGACTTTGGGGAATAGCCAGAAGTCGCAGGGGGGGCATATCAGGAGAGTAAAGAGCCTGTCGAACCAGAGGAGTCCAAAAAAATGTGAACCAAGTGCGAAGAATGTGCTGGAGCATTGTCGTGATGGAGTCGCTAATTTCCTGATGACCACAACTCCAGTCGCTTGCGCCGCACAGCATCACGTAGAACATCCATATATATAGTACTCTTTGGTGATTTTTACTTGCATTGAAAAATCGACGAGAGCACTACACACTGCGTCACCCGAACACTGCTCGACAGAAATTGAAGCTATCTACAGGCGGGAAAAAATTCACGCATGCGCACGAAGGTTCAAGGTCGGCTGATGCAAGCGCGCTTGATTCAAATCCATCAGGTTTTCAAAATAAAAAATAAGGTCGGATACTTTTCTAACAGACCACGTATGCTCTTTGTGTACAAGGAACCCGACTCCTCCTTCGTTTATGTGTTTGCCTCCTCTGTAGTGTAACAGATGGCCTAAGTGAAGTATTAGTTGTTCCTCATCTGTTCCCTTCTGTTCGCTTATTCCTAGTATATCCCATTTGATATGGGAGAGTTCTTTTTCGAATTCTTGTAGTTTCTGGGTTTTTAATAACGTTCTGGATGGTCAGTTTTCGGTTTTGGTAGCCTATCCTGTACCGGAGTTTCTTCGCACCCTCTGCTCGCTTCCTTGTCTTTCCGCTACCTTGGTCGGGGGTAAGCGAGCTGCCGGAGACTGAGGGCCGTGTGTTCTGATGTACTATCATTACGAGGGTTTTAGCCAATTGCCCTACCACGCTGGCCACGGTACCAACGCGGGTTGGTAGAGTTCAGAATTCATTTCCTTAGTTCTCTGTTTTAATGGTTATACCGCCATGACTCGGGCGACAGAGCCTCTTTGACTTTCTAGCAGGGAGCGCCAACGTGCACGCGAGGTTGACATTTGGGTCGGACTTATCTGTTGTTTTGCCGTCACCCCTTACTCCCCCTCCCCCGTTGATAACGGTTGATAGTCTTATGTTGTCGAGTTCTTTTAGTATAGATAAATTAGTTCTATGCGCTGTCCAAGGGACCTTAGTAGCCTTCTCTACGTCAACATCTCGGAAGCGTCTATTTTCTGCCGATCTACTGCTTTCACAGTCCATGCTTCGGCTCCGTATAGTGCAATTGGAAACACCAGTGTGTTGAGGAGCTTTCGTTTAATTTCTCGTGATGTGGTCATCTTTGCATACTTTGGTTAGTTTCGTCATGGCTGTTTTCACAAGAGATATGCGTCTTCTAATTTCTGTGGACGTATTGCCGTCACTGTTTAAGCAGGAGCCTAGATAAATTATGTTGTCGACGTTTTCTACGTTCATTACATTGGGTAGATTTTCTCTCCTGTTTACAACGATCTACAATCAGCTTTGTTTTTTGGCGATTTAGCTAAAGTCCGAATTTTGAGCTTCCTCTCTCGACTCTTCGAAGTTTCGGTCATTTCTTCTTCGTTTTGTGAGATGATTATGGTATCGTCGGCAAACCGTAAGATGTTTATTCTCCTAACGCCAATGACTATTCAGCCTTCCCAGTTCTCCAGAGCTCCTCTTTGTATAAACTCATAGTATATGTTAAATAGTAAAGCTGATAGGACGCATCCTTACCGAACTCCTCGCCCTATCCTAAAGGGTCTTGAGTTTCTTCCTTTGATCTTGATGATTCCTTCGCTGTTGTCATATAAAGTTTTTAGCAGAACGGCTAGGTGGGGAGGGGGTTCCCATGTCTAAGAGGGCATCAATCATTGGTGCCAGTTTAGACAGTCAAATGCTTTGCTGTAGTTGAGGAAGCATATATATGTGGGCTTTGCAAATTCTCTGGCTTTTCAATAATTTGCCGTACATTCCTGATCAGGTGTGGTGGTGGCTCAGATAGCTAAGCACTTGGCTCTTGAGTCAGACAGCTGGGGTTCAAATCCCACACAGACCCAAAGCAGCAAGAATTAAAAACTAATGGCTTTGGCAACCATGGGGTCTCAACTGCCTAACACCTTGTCTGGAAATTTGTTATTCGGATTCGACGTTAAACTGTAGGTCCCCCATATTCAAATCTTAGTGCTGAGGTTGGATATGTGGCAGAGAAGAGGCCGGTGCCCCAGGAGTGGGGACATAAAGGCTGATGACGACGACGACATTCCTGATCTGCTATCGAGTGCCTTTACCTTTGATCCTGTGGAATTTGTCGGTCTGAAAAGGTCTAAGAAGGTGGGAGGGAAGAGCACGAGAGTCTCCAGACTGCCCGATTACTGGACGACACGTCCGATTACACAACAGCCGAATTACCGAAATTATACTGTATTTGATTTCTGTAGCGCTTGCCTGGAGAAATCCACTTATATTGGCGCCTTTGTTGCTGCAGATAACTTTTATAACACATTGTTATATGAATTTAAACACGTAGCATGACTGGAGTTTCGACTGGTGAAGATCATTTTATTTGATTTATTGATATATTTTTATAGACATTTTAACAGTGAATTTACCTTAACATAATCAGTAAGCTTAGACACTAGCTCATTAATATCCTTGCAATCATAATAGTGAGGTTTTAGAGGATACCCATTTTCTCTTTGAAACGAAGCTGAGAGAGCCTCCAGTGGCAGGTAAGATAGATGGGATTTTCTAATGAGATCAGATATTTGATGACCACGTAGATTCAAAGCTTTCTGCAACGTCAAAGACACCTTCCTCTCACCATCAGATAACTCTTCAACCTAAACAAATCAAAGTTAATTTATGCAACAAGAAAAACTTTAAATTTATCAATTACTTTGGCAGTTTCTGGTATGGCCTCAAACAGTTCAATTAATTTAGAAAATCCGTAATCGGACACCTTGCATTGATGTCCGAAATGATGATGATATGCAGGTACAAATTTGTTAAACAACATTGAGCATTGTGGCGAGTATGAAAGCAGTTTAATAACCTGAAACCCAAACAATAACATTGTTAACCAAGAGATTTTGTGACTTATTTCCGCACCCTAAAAACAAATTTAAGAACAGAAATTGCTCATCACCCAAGAATTTTTAGTAAGAAGCTACATTGACATTTTTATTTAAATTAGTATGCAACATATGTTAGATAAACTTATCTTTGTGTCAAGTATCAGCTTTGAGTAATGATGAATATAAATAATTGTTGAATATTGTTGTCAAGTGATTAGTTCAGACTGTTTAATCTTCTATGTCTAGTCCAGCCTGTCTTGTCTGCTTTGATTAGTTAAGTTTTTGCGTGTCGAACTTTGACAGGCGGTAACAAATGAATGCGGCGAGTTATCAACACGTAAGTTTCGCGTATATAATCATGTGATGATATGGAATAAGAAATTGCAGTTTATTGCGATTTCCTGCTTTCCGGAAATTGAGACTTGCCTAAACAAATCCATTTTTGAAGCAAAGCTAATTTTAAGCGCAGCTGACAGACGGGCGGATGGAGGAACTTGTTGCAAAACTCGCGAAATATTAGCCGAAACTATCCGGAATGAAAACGGAAATTCTTGTGGTCGCAACGCTTCCGGTTCTTGAGATATCTGGAAAAATCTTGATCAAACGCAAAATTGATATAATGAATTTTGATAATAATTGATATAATAATGAATTGATTTATTTAAAAAACAAGACGATTTTTGCCAGTTTGCAGAAAGCGCTGTAACAGACGAACGTAGCGACGAATTTCGCTGAAAATTAACACAAACAAACTCGAATCAATTGTGCATAAAGGACAGGAAGTTGTAATCACTTGTGACTTCCGGTTTTCCGTTTGTGGCGAATACCGTGGAACAATGTCAAGTTCTTGCGTGGCGAACTTTGAAAGGCGATAATAAATGAACTATCAACACGCAAGTTTCGTGAATATAATCATGTGATGATATGGAATAAGAAATTGCAAATTATTGCGATTTCCTGCTTTCCGGAAATTGAGACTTGCCTAAACAAATTGATTTTTGCGACAAAGCTAACTTTAAGCGCAGCTGACAGACGGGCGGATGTAGGAATTTGTTGCAAAATTCGCGAAATATTAGCCGAAACTATCCGGAATGAAACCGGAAATTCTTGTGGTCGCAACGTTTCCGGTTCTGGAGATATTTGAAAAAAACCTTGATCAAAAGCCAAATTGATTTGTTTTAAAAACAAGACGAATTTTGCCAGTTTGCAAAAAGCGCTGTAACAGACGAACCGAGCGATGAATTTCGCTGAAAATTAACACAAACTATCTCGAATCAATTGCGAATAAACTGCAGGAAGTTGCAATCACTTGTGATTTCCGGTTTTCCGTCTGTGGCAAAAATCGTGGAACAATGTCAAGTTTTTGCGTGGCGAACTTTGACAGGGGTAACAAATGAACGCGGCGAGTTATCAACACGCAAGTTTCGCGCATATAATCATGCGATGATATGAAATAAGAAATTGCAATTTATTGGGATTTCCTGCTTTCCGGAAATTGAGACTTGCCTAAACAAATTCATTTTTGCGGCAAAGCTAACTTTGATCGCAGCTGACAGATGGGCGGATGGAGGAATTTGTTGCAAAATTCGCGAAACATTAGGCGAAACTATCTGGAATGAAACCGGATATTCTTGTGGTCGCAACGCTTCCGGTTCTTGAGACATTTGAAAAAATCTTGATCCAACGCTAAATTGATTTATTTTATAAACAAGACGAATTTTGCTAGTATGCAAAAAGTGCTGCAACAGACAAACGGGGCGACGAATTTCGCTGAAAATTAACACAAAGAATCTCGAATCAAATGCGAATAAACGACAGGAAGTTGTAATCACCTGAGACTTCCGGTTTTCCGTCTGTGGCAAAAACCGTGGAACAAGGTCAAGTTTTTGCATAGCTCACTATGACAGGCGGTAACAAATGAACGCGGCGAATTATCAACACGCAAGTTTCGCGTATACAATCATGTGATGATATGCAATAAGGAATTGCAATTTATTGCGATTTCCTGCTTTCCGGAAATTGAGACTTGCCTAAACAAATCCATTTTTGCTGCAAAGCTAACTTTGATCGCAGCTGACAGACGGGCGGTTGGAGGAATTTGTTGCAAAATTCGCAAAATATTAGGCAAAACTATCCGCAATGAAATCGGAAATTCTTGTGGTCGCAACGTTTCCGGTTCTTGAGATATTTGAAAAAATCAAACGCCAAATTGATTTGTTTTAAAAACAAGACGAATTTTGCAGTTTGCAAAAAGCGCTGTAACAGACGAACGGAGCGACGAATTTCGCTGAAAATTAACACAAACAATCTCGAATCAATTGCGAATAAACGGCAGGAAGTTTGAATCACTTGTGACTTCCGGTTTTCCATCTGTGTCAAAAACCGTGGAACACCGTCAAGTTTTTGCGTGGCGAACTTTGATAGGCGGTAGCAAATGTACGCGGCGAGTTATCAAGACGCAAGTTTCGCGTATATAATCATGTGATGATATGGAATAAGAAATTCCAATTTGTTGCGATTTCCTGCTTTCCGGAAATTGAGACTTGCCTAAACAAATCCATTTTTTATGCAAAGCTAACTTTAAGCGCAGCTGACAGACGGGCGGATGGAGGAACTTGTTGCAAAACTCGCGAAATATTAGCCGAAACTATATGGAATGAAACCGGAAATTCTTGTGGTCGCAACGTTTCCGGTTCTTGAGATATCTGGAAAATTCTTGATCAAACGCAAAATTGATTTATTTTAAAAACAAGACGATTTTTGCCAGTTTGCGAAAAGCGCTGTAACAGACGAACAGAGTGACGAATTTCGCCGAAAATTAACACAAACAATCTCGAATCAATTGCGAATAAACGACAGGAAGTTGTAATCACTTGTGACTTCCGGTTTTCCGTCTGTGGCAAAAACCGTGGAACAATGTTAACTTTTTGCGTGGTGAACTTTGACAGGCGGTAACAAATAAACGCGGCGAGTTATCAACACGCAAGTTTCGCGCATATAATCATGCGATGATATGAAATAAGAAATTCCAATTTATTGGGATTTCCTGCTTTCCGGAAATTGAGACTTAAGCAAATTCATTTTTGCGGCAAAGCTAACTTTGATCGCAGCTGATAGACGGGCGGATGGAGGAATTTGTTGCAAAATTCGCGCAATATTAGCCGAAACTATTCGGATTGAAACCGGAAATTCTTGTGGTCGCAACGCTTCCGGTTTTTGAGATATTTGAAAAAATCTTGATCAAACGCCAAACTGATTTGTTATAAAAACAAAACGAAATTTGTCAGTTTGCAAAAAGCGCTGTAAAAGACGAACGGAGCAACGAATTTCGCTGCAAATTGACGCAAACAATCTCGAATCAATTGCGAATAAACGGCAGGAAGTTGTAAGCACTTGTGACTTCCGGTTTTCCGTCTGTGGCAAAAACCGTGAAACTTTGACAGGTGGTAACAAATGAACGCGGCGAGTTATGAAGACGCAAGTTTCGCGTATATAATCATGCGATGATATGGAATAAGAAATTGCAATTTATTGCGATTTCCTGCTTTCCGGAAATTGAGGCTTGCCTAAACAAATTCATTTTTGCTGCAAAGCTAACTTTGATCGCAGCTGACATACGAATGAAGGAATTTGTTGCAAAATTTGCGAAATATTAGCCGAAACTATCTGGAATGAAACCGGAAATTCTTGTGGTCGCTACGCTTCCGGTTCTTGAGATATTTTAAAAAATCTTGATCAAACGCCAAATTGATTTGTTTTAAAAAGAAGACGGATTTTGCTAGTTCCAAAAAGCGCTGTAACAGACGAACGGAGCGACGAACTTCGCTGAAAAGTAACACAAACAATCTCGAATCAATTGCGAATAAACGGCAGGAAGTTTTAATCACTTGTGATTTCTGGTTTTACGTCTGTGGCAAAAACCGTGGAACAATGCCAAGTTTTTGCGTGGCGAACTTTGACAGGTGGTAACAAATGAACGCGGCGAGTTATCAACACGCAAATTTCGCGTATATAATCATGTGATGATATGGAATAAGAAATTGCAATTTATTGCGATTTCCTGCTTTCCGGAAATTGAGACTTGCCTAAACAAATTCATTTTTGCTACAAAGCTAACTTTGATCGCAGCTGACAGACGAGCGAATGGAGGAATTTATTGCAAAATTCGCGAAATATTGGCCGAAACTATCTGGAATGAAACCGGAAATTCTTGTGGTCGCAACGTTTCCGGCTCTTTAGATATTTGGAAAAACCTTGAACAAACGCCAAATTGATTTGTTTTAAAAACAAGACGGATTTTGCCAGTTTGCAAAAAGCGCTTTAACACACGAACGGAGCGACGAATTTCGCTGAAAATTAACACAAACAATCTCGAATCAATTGCGAATAAACGAAAGGAAGTTGTAATCACTTGTGATTTTCAGCTTTCCGTCTGTGGCAATAACCGTGTAACAATGCCAAGTTTTTGCGTTGCGAACTTTGACAAGCGGTAACAAATGAACGCGGCGAGTTATCAACACGCAAGTTTCGCGTATATAATCATGTGATGATATGGAATAAGAAATTGCAATTTATTGCGATTTCCTGCTTTCCGGAAATTGAGACTTGCCTAAACAAATCCATTTTTGCTGCAAAGCTAACTTTAAGCATAGTTGACAGACGGGCGGATGGAGGAATTTATTGCAAAATTCGCGAAATATTAGCCGAAACTATCCGGAATGAAACCGGAAATTCTTGTGGTCGCAACGTTTCCGGTTCTTGAGATATTTAAACGAATTTAAAAACAGAAATTGCTAATCATCCACGATTTTTTAAGAACAAGGTACATTAACATTTTCATTGGTACTTACGTACTAACGCCACCGCAGCTACAGATTTGAACAAATTGGATGGTTAGATTAGGTTATAACACAGCAGCTACCACATATCGTGCGGTAATGCGACCTCTCGATCCGAAACAAGAAAAAATATTGGATAAGGGTTAGGTTAGGTTATATTAGAGCCTATAAATCGCGCGGTAGCGCGACCTCTCGCTACGGTGGCGTTAATACGTAAGTACCTTTTCAATTTAAATAACTATGCAACATATGTTGGATAGATTTATCTAAATAAATATTGCAACTACTTTGTGTATACCTCAATAATCCACACCTACTTAATAAAAAAAGAATTGTTTTTACCTCCTCTGCAAATTGTTTAGTACGCATTATTTCGTCTGCGGTTTGTTCCCTCTTTGGTATAGAAATGTTAACGTAGTCTTCTCTCCTTGTAATTACAACAGTGTTATCAGGGACTTCGTCTAGAAGATCGTCTAGACAACAAAGTCCGTATTCGATGGCGTTAAAAGGTTTATTCAAAACCCTTTCGTAAGCCGCGGGAAATTCCGCCGCCATCAGCTGCTTCGACACTTGACTCTTGAGCACTCGAAGCAAATCGGACGTGAAACGACGCATCTGAGTGGAATGTGTTAGAGTTATTATGCGTTTGCTACCCTCACCCAAAATCTAAAACAGAAGACAAATTAAATAATATTGAAAACATTTTACAGAATAATGCCCGCCATACACGCAACGGTCCACCGGAAAGGTCTACTGTGCAGGTTTGCCTGCGCAGGTAGACCGGAGCGTGTGTGGGAATGCTCCTGCGCAGTTTCTTGCGTACGGTTGACCTGCGCAGGCAAAGCTGCACATGTAACCTCTCCGGTACACCGTAGCGTGTATGGCGGGCATAAGACATTTATAATACAATTTGAAATTTTTTTTAATTTATACCTGGACTATTTGGGAAATGGGTTGGCTATTTAATAGATCGCTTAATTTAGTATAGCCATAGTCAGCTACTCTAAGTTGTCTACCAAAATGGTGATGGTAAGCTGGTATGTATTTATTCAATTGAAGCTGACAACGTTCTGTAGTTTTCAACAAATCCACCAATTCTCTGCTCAACAAAGAAATGTTGGAAGTGATAGATGGCGACAAACTACCCATAAAAGCAGCTGCAATAAATCATAAAATCCATTGTAGTAAGTTACGTATTTTCGTGTTGATGAATGTAACTTACAACTATCCACGCTAGTAGTCTTTTTGGTTTTTAGAGGAATTTCCCGAATTATATACTTAGTATTTTTGTTGGCGCCTCCATATTTGAGCTTCACGTTGTGAACACAAGTGACCAAATGCTCAAGAGGAACACCATTATTGTCAGTGGGCAAAGGCTCTCCAAATTCGTGCTTGTAACACACAGCGAAACTAAAATAAAATTAAAGAAAATATAAATTTTATTTATATCGGAACAAAATTAAACTATAATCTCCAATTGACATTTAAATCTGATAGATAAGGGAATTTCTTTATTTATGAACAGAATTTCATGAAACTTTATTCTTCATTATTAACATTTTTGCAAAGTTTCAACATTTTGCACAAATAAATGGCAATTTTATACATGTATATCACACTCAATGCTAGCATTAATTCCTTCGCTTATAATTTAGGAAATATTTGGCGGATTTTCGCGTATAATTTAGGAAATATTCGACGGATTTCAGCGAAACTTGTAACTAAATTCTGTTGAAACTTCACTGAAGAGATTCAAGCATCGCATGTAGGTATTCGCACGGTGTGCAATTTAATATATAAATAAATATACATATATATACATATATCACACTCAATGCTCGCATTAATTACTTCGTTTAAAATTCAGGGAAAATTTTGCGGATTTTCGCGTATAATTTAGGAAATATTTGGCGGATTTTCGCGTGTAATTTAGGAAATAATCGCCGGATTTTCGCGAAACTTGCTACAAAATATTCTCGAAACTTCACTTAAGAGATTGATGTATCGCATGTAGGTTTTTGCACGGTGTGCAATTTAATATATAAATAAATATACATGTATATCACACTTAATGCTCGCATTAATTGCTTCGCTTGATATTAAGGAAATATTTGGCGGATTTTCGCGTGAAATTTAGGAAATATTCTGTGGATTTTCGCGAAACTTGCAACAAAATATTCTTTAAATTTCACCGAAGAGATTGACGTATCGCATGTAGGTATTCGCACGGTGTCCAATTTAATATATAAATAAATATACATGTATATCACACTCAATGCTCGTATTAATTCCTTCGATTACAATTCAGAAATTATTTGGCGGATTTTCGCGTGTAATTTAGGAAATATTCGACGGATTTTAGCGAAACTTGCAGCAAAATGTTCCCAAAACTTCACTGAAGAGATTGATGTATCGCATGTAGGTTTTCGCACGGTGTGCAAATTAATATATGAATAAATATACATGTATATCACACCCAATGCTCGTATTAATTGCTTCGCTTATAATTCATGAAATATTTGGCGGATTTTCGCGGATAAATTAGGAAATATTCGGCGGATTCTCGCGAAACTTGCAACAAAATGTTCTAGAAATTTCACTGAAGAGTTTGATGTATCGCATGTAGGTTTCGCACGGTGTGCAATTTATTATATAAGTAAATATACATGTATATCACACTTAATGCGCCTATTAATTGCTTCGCTTAAAATTTGGGTAATATTTGACGGATTTTCGTGTATAATTTAGGAAATATTGGGCGGATTTTCGCGAAACTTGCAGCAAAATGTTCTCGAAACTTCACTGAAGAGATTGATGTATCGCATATAGGTATTCGCACGGTGTGCAATTTAATATATAAATAAATATACATGTATATCACACTCAATGCTGGCATTAATTGCTTCGCTTATAATTTAGCAAATATTTGGCGGATTTTCGCGTGTAATTTAAGAAATAATCGCCGAATTCTCGCGAAACTTGCTACAAAATGTTCTCGAAACTTCACTGAAAAGATTGATGTATCGCATGTAGGTATTCGCACGGTGTGCAATTTAATATATACTTATAATTATAGTATGAAAATAACGATGATATAATAACGATGTATATTATTAGAAGAAATTTAGTATAAGTGTACCTTAATAATGGTAGTGTGCCCATATGGGAAGACAGCATGATATTCAATTTTGAAGAAAATACTTTGAGTTGCATATTAATGTGCGGAATTTCCAAGACATCCGTGTCATCAGAATCTCCACCCCAGCCTAAATCTTCAATGCCATTCAAACCATTCGGACAATGCACATAACAATATAAAAAATGCGTCTGAAAAACAAAAGACAAAGAAAATATTATATAGTTATAAATATTACAGTTTTATTAGAAGTAGAGACATCAGATAAAAGCATTTAATCAATTCATGAGATATGATATATATACAGGGTGGACTATTTAATGCGAACACCCCAAATATCTCGTTGTCTATTGTAACGTAAAAAAATTAGGAGGAAATTTGATTGATTTCAAATCAATGGTATTTCAAATGTTCTTTCTCATTAAGACGTTGTAGATCAGGCCTGGGCAAATAGCGTGGGCCGCATGGGGGGCCACTTGGCATGCTGTTGACATTTTATGCGGCCCGTGAAGCATTTTGTAAATTACTTTAATTAAGAAAATATCTATTTCCAATAAAAACTTTAATAAAGTTGGTTTTGTAATTCACATTCTAAAATAAACACAGCTATAAAAAAATACAGAAAGTCTGTCTATGACATGTTTATTATGTTTATCAGGCCTGATGTTTACTTTATTATCTAGCTAACACTATTTCATAGACACTGCACATTTACGGACTCCATAATAATAATAATAATTCCGAAGAAATTCCGAAGCACCCATAAGCGTCTGGGCAGGGTATTTAATTCCTGGCTTAATGGTGAGCGGTCCATACCTAAAACGGGTGATTTGTCTCAGCCTCAGAACTGCCGGCCTATAACTTGCCTAAATGCGTGCTATAAGATTTTCACCCGACTCCTGTACTACCGAATACTCCACGCTATTAACCCGGCGTATTCAAAAATTTTCGAACAGCGAGGTTCTAAAAGGGGAGTGGACGCAAGGAAAACCTGCTGATCCATAGGTGCGTCATGCAGGATGCCGTTCAATATAAGGGCAACCTATCTATGACTTGGATCGATTATCGTAAGGCATTCGACAAAATATCTCACGGGCTAATTATTCACTTGCTGGAATGTCTTGCGGTATCCGATATACTGGTGAGATGCATTAACAACTGATGTCACTCTGGAAGACTCGGTCCTCGATAACATTCCGACGGGACCGAGTTCGGACAGAGTTGATATCATACAGAAGAGGAGTATTCCAGGTAGATATCTTGAGATATCCTCTTCTGTTTTGCATCTCACTATTGCCGCTGTCCGTAGCCTTGTGCGGTGCAAAGGGTTATGGCTGTGGTACACCCGGTAACCGGAAGCATAAGATCACGCGCTTGGTTTACATGGATGATTTGAAAGTGTATGCTTCCAGCAAACAAGAACTAACGCAGTCATTGCGCTTAGTACAGGAGTAGCATGGAGTTCGGTTGGGACAAATGCGCTCAGGTTCATCTTAAAAGAGGACGATGCGAGTTTTTTGATGAAGATGCTCAATACATTGACGGAAGCGTTCTTTGACATCTGAACGCCGGAGAGACTTACAAGTACTTGGGTGTGGATTAGTGCTACATCCAAGAGTCACACCAGGTAAAAAAGTCTCTCTGCGGCAAGTACAAAAATCTACTCCGACGAATCTGGTCGTCAGAGCTTCCGGGCAAGAACAAGATTATTACCACAAATATGCTTGCCGTTCCGATTCTGCTACTCATTTGGAGCAGTAAAATGGTAAGTGGATGAGTTGAAGCAGATTGATCGTGATACTCGAAAAATGATGCATTTACAGCGCAGTTTGCATCCAAAATCGTCCGTTCCGAGGTTATATCTTCCACGAAACCAGGGAGGCCGAGGACTTTTGAATTTGGAGTGTCTTCATAACAGGGTAATCTTGGGTGTAGCCTGTAAGATCATACAAAGTTCAGATCCCCTGTTGCTTCTTGTAAGAAGTCTTTCTTCTTGTCTTGAAGAGCAGCAGATGAACTCGGTCTTGACTTTGACGTTGAGCGAGCTCGACCACACTCCATTACTGAGCTCAATTTTGTCTTACAGTCCACATCAGAATCTCCGAGCAAAACATGCTCATGAGAAGGCATATGGATAAGTCAATGCATAGTGCTTTCTTCAAGAACATTAAAAACCTTGGCTTATCCAAAAGGCATTTGCCTTTCTGAGATCATGTGGACTGAAGTCTGAGACTGAGGGATTCATTTGCGCTGCGGAAGATGGTGTAATTAACACCTAGGTCTATCGCAGCGCGTGATGGGTATAGAGGTGCCGAATGTGAACTGTAGGGCTTGTCACAGGGGCCCTGAAACCTCAGAACCACAGGGAGCTCCTTCTTGTTGAAAAAACTAATAATAATATTATTTAACTTTCTTGCCCAACAGGAAACCCTTTTAACAGAACAAATAATATTTACACAAAAATATAAAAAAAAAAATAATAATATTAAAGTTAAATCAAAATACAATGAGAATTAAAATATAAACATTCCTCATAAGTAAGTTAACATGCAGAAATAAACAGAAATTAAGTCTAAAAATATATCGTTTAATAAGCAGTGTATATCAGAGCTGTCCAAGTGGGCTGTAGTATTTTATAATGCGCCCTCCAAACAGCATTTTTTTTAAAGCGGCCCTTGGGGCACTTGCAGTTGGACAACCATGATATATATATATATATATATATATATATATATATATATATATATATATATTGTTCGCTTCTTTGAGAAAAACCCAAGAATATGTTTGTGTCTAGGCTTGTATAGATGCAACGATCGTGGTATACAAATAACTAAATAGAAAATAATTTAATGCGGCCCGCGGTCAAATTTTCATCACGTGATGGCCCGAGAGCTAAAAGATTAGCCCACCTCTGTTGTAGATGATATTCAGACAACTCCAACGACCTGATATCATGACCTTTTTCCACCAAAATAAATAAATAAAAACGTGAAATCGTAATATAGGTAACAAAACTTCCTTTTTATAATTGCGCGCCATTTAGGCTGTTGGCGTCACAACGGGGCGAGAGTGGTGTCATTCGAGAGGCGTGGTTTTAAAGTTTTGTTGCTGTTGGAAAATGAGTAGCGGCATCTGTAGTTCAAGCGTCGTAACCGCTCCAGCAAAAAACTGCCCCTAGCGCGCATGTCCATCTCAACATTCTCAATCGCTCTTGGTTCGATCGTCAACGAGTTCACTTCAACACTCTCAAGTTCGGCTCTCTAGTTATAATTACTCATGTAAGTCTTTGCTCATCGGTCTCATTGGCGGCGGCCTTACCTCATAGTCTTATAACTCATTCGGCCCTTTTCTATGGGTCACGAGGTCTTGTATGACTTGTGACCGGGGATCGGAATTCTCACCACGTGGTAGTGTGAAGAATAGCGTGAAAACTTCTTCACGCCTCCATGTGTCGGTAAGACCGGTGCGATTAATAGAATCCACCGACCACTCATTGGTCTCAAAGCTCAACGATTTAACTCATTTAAGTATAAATAGACTTATTATGATTCTCAATTTATTGTTAAATTCATTTTATGTTCAATTAAAGCTAAGTTTTTGTATCGTTATGATATATCGTTGTAGACTAGTTTTATTAATACCAACCTTGTTCGGAATCCCTGAAAACATACAGTCCACTATTTAAAAGCGTTATTTCTCAATCAGTTGCCCACCCCGGTCAGTAGCCCTCATGCGTTTTAACGATGAGGAAGGTGTATTTGCCGTCATGGACTACTTATCGAACGGATGTTGTGTGATCGCAACCCAGCGCGCCTTCAGAAATCGCTTCAATATAACCCCATTGGGTCAAAATCAATATTGTTACATGGTCACTACGTTCCGACCAACCGGGAGTGCGACAAGACGAAGAACTAGAGTCCCTCGGCCCATCAGATCACCTCAGAACTTTGACGTAGTGAGAGCTTCAATCTTGCAATCCCCACGGTGTTCTGCGTACAAACATGCGTCTGCCCTTGGACTTTCAAATCGTTCAGTGAGGCGAATTCTTCACGATAATCTTCATTACCATCCCTACAAGTTATCGTAAGGCATTCGACACAATATCTCACGAGCTGATTATTCACTTGCTGGAATGTCTTGCGGTACCCGATACTCGGTTCTCGATAACATCCCGACGGGACCGAGTTGATATCATACAGAAGAGGTATTCCAGGCAAATTCTTTGAGTCCTCTTCTGTTTTGCATCTCACTATTGCCGTTGTCTATAGCCTTGAGCGGTGCAAAGGGTTATGGTTATGGTACACCCGGTAACCGAAAGCATAAGATCACGCACTTGGTTTACATGGATGATTTGAAAGTGTATGCTTCCAGCAAGCACTAACGCAGTCATTGCGCTTAGTGCAGGAGTACACAGATGCTAGTGGCATGGAGTTTGGTTGGAACAAATCCGCATAGGTTCATCTCAAAAGAGGACGATGCGAGTGTTTTGATGAAGATGCTCAACTCATTGACGGAATCGTTCTGAGACATCTGAACGCCTGAGAGACTTACAAGTACTTGGGTGTGGTGCCACATCCAAGCGTCAAACCAGGTAAAAAAATCTCTCTGCGGCAAGTACAAAAATCTACTCCGAAGAATCTGGTCGTCAGAGCTTTCGGGGAAGAACAAGATTTTTGCCACAAATATGCTTGCCGTTCCGATCCTGCTCAACTCATTTGGAGCAGTAAAATAGTTAGAGGATGAGTTGAAGCAGATTGATCGGGATACTCGAAAAGACCGAGGACCGAGGACTTTTGAGTTTGGAGTGTCTTCATAACATGGTAATCTTGGGTGTAGCCAGTAAGATCATCCAAAGTTCAGATTCCCTGTTGATTCTTGTCGCCTTACAAGTTGGCGATTGTGCAAGAACTCACAGAACGAGACTTCAATTCTCGAAGAAACGCATGTGAGGCACCTTTCAAAAACGTTCCTAAGGACGCTATTGTTTTTTTTTTTAATGATGAAGCCCATTTCCACTTAAGTGGATACCTTAACAAGCAGAACATGTGCTACTGGGCTGACACCAATCCCCTAGATTTGCATCAAAGGCCTATTCATTCACCTAAAGTCACAGTGTGGTTTGCAATTTCTTTAGCTAGGATTGTGGGTACCTGGTTTTTTGAAGAAAATGATATCACAACGACAGTGAATTCGCACCGTTATTTGAACATGCTGGAGGAATTTTTCTTTCCACGACTTGATGAATTCGACTTAGGGGACATTTGGTTCCAACAAGACGGAGCAACGGCTCAGACTACAGGGGCATCAATGCCTGTTTTGAGGGAACACTTTCCAGGGCGCCTCATCTCATTAAGGGATGATTTGGAATGATCAGCCCGCTCACCCGATTTGGCCCCTTGCAATTTCTTTGTGTGGGGTTATTTGAAATCCTGCGTTTATGTCAACCGTCCAACGACCCTACAAGACCTGAAGGCCAATATCCGGGCAGAGATTGCCAACATACACACTGATATGCTGATGTGTATGGTCAATAAGGGGTGTTCTTCAGTTGTGACCTCATTTTCTTCAAATTCTACACTGAAGAACACCCCTGAATCACTTACTTCAATCACCTCCCTGACATGATTTTCAAAACTATGTAAAACAAAACTTTAGGTATGTACCTACATTATTGAAAAAAAAGAAAATAATTGCGATTCTTAAAATGAGTTTTATTATTTTTTCAAAAAGGAAGTTATATTGCCGCAACCTTTACAATCGTTTTTTTTTGGGTGGAAAATGTATTATAACAATTGTTCGAAGTGATGATCATTAACCTACACACATTTCGAGCATTCGTTCAATCGTCCAATAATCCGATCCTCAATTATGCCACACCACACATCAATACTCCAACTCCAAGGACGCTGGTGTACAAATTGCTGGAGCCACATCCGATTTTTTATTAACAAATAGCGCATGTCACGCATATTCAACTGTCCATAGTTAATAAAAGTTGATTCGTCAGTATACAAAACGTAAAAAATAAAAAATGCACTTGTAACTGGTGCAGAGTCTATTCACAGCATTGAAACGTTCTTCCAAAATCAGCACCGTTAAGTGCTTGATGCAAGAAATATTATCTCCATGGTGCTACAATCCTAACTAGGACTGGACCTCCTCCCACTGCCTACACTTGTGCACGGTGTCTTGATCTTATACACGGGAAGTAGGGAGCCCTTACAGTTTTTAACGTAGTTGGCGAGCCACTATTAGGTGAGGTTTCAAGGCAGATTTTTACTGTGATGACTTTGCCAGAGCCATCTACAGGAGAACGTTGGCTTATTTTTAGGCAAAACCTGGGACTTGCGGCTCTGAAGTCTGACACCTTGACTACTAGGCCACCACCGCCTCATGCAAGAAATATGGTACGGATGAAATATACTCTGTGACAAGAAATGCAACACTAAGGAGAGGTATCTTCCCTCACAGAGTATATTTCATCCGTACCATATTTCTTGCATGAGGCGGTGGTGGCCTAATAGTCAAGGTGTCAGACTTCAGAGCCTTTGCGTTTTGAGGTTGCGATTATACGCCGTAAGAGTACGGCAACGTGAAGTTTATCGACAACTGAATGAATTCGAAGGGGATCGCATTATTGGCTTACGTGAAGGTGGTTTTCCATTCAGAGAAATTGCTAATCGTCTTAAGCGTAACCAATCCTCTGTAGTACGGTGTTATCAAGCATGGTCTACAGAAGGTCAAGAACTTCATAGGAGAGGAAGTGGACGGCCAAGACAGACAAATGTGGTCCAGGGCCATCATCTCCAAATAATAGCATTAAAAGACCGATTCTCGAGTGCAAGATCAATAGCCAATCAATGGTTTGAAAACGAAGGACGTCTTGTAACCCTTCGTAGACTTTATCGACGAATTAGAGCTTTTGGTTTGCAGTCCTATCGACCACAGTTTGTGCTTCCGCTGACGGTTTGTCATCGACAGCAACGTTTGGAGTGGTGTACCTTGCGACTGGATTGGGATGTGGTATGGCATAGAGTGGTCTTCAGTAACGAATGCCTATTCTGCTTGAGAATGCACGATGGCCGTAGACGTAGACAACGACACCATGTGCAGTTTTCTATTGAGCGGCATGTGCATCATACAGTGGGGGTTATGGTTTCGGGTACTATTGTTTATGGAAGCAGTTCTCACTTAGTATTCATCTGAGGCAATATAAGTGCCCACTGATATGACGATGAAGTGGTAGAACCCCATATCCTTCCATTCCAAGCTAGAGGACCCGTTTTTCCAACAGGATAATGCCCATCCCCACATTGCAAGGCATTCTATGCAGACCTTCGAAGAGACTAACGTCAAAATCTTGCCGTGGTCTATCTCGACCTTTCTCCCATCGAATATTTGTGGGACACACTGCTCGGATAGTTACTGAGTCTCAAATGTGAAGAGTGTCAAATCACGCCATTTTTTTGGCCAGCTCGCAGTCGAGATTTAAATCAAAATTTGAAATGTTTTGGATGAGATGGGACAACCTTTACCGAGACATGTGCCGCCCCTAGAAATTCTAGAGAGCTACGAAACATACAGGTGCAGGAATGGGACAATCTTCCGCAGAATGTGATTCAAAATCTGATCCAGAACCGTTCACCGTGAACTTTTGAACCGCTCACTACAGAGACTTCTAGTCTTCACCAATCGATTCAGCGTCCCAAAATTAGTCGGAGACCGTATATAATATTCCCTGGGAAGCTTTCAGTTTAACAAATACCATCGACTCGGGAAGTCTAGACCGCAGAAACGATGAAATGCGAGAAAATCGCTTTTTTCAAAATCGTTAATATTTGAGTCACAGCAAAATTTAAAAACGTTTCTGAAAGCATTTTTGCTGCTGATTACAGATGTGTAATTATATTTCGCTAGCTCTTTCGGTTCACTTTCCCCTGCAAAAATTGAATAAATTTTTATGAAATTTCGGCGCTCTAGTAGAGCCCTCAGTAAGTCGTGAATTTCCCGCGGACAATCGTAGTGTATCCACAGGAAAATGTGCTTCTGAAAACGATGCCGCAATCCGTTTTTAATTATCTGCAACCGTTTCCGAGATATCTACTTAGCAAATCGAGAATCGGGTAAATTTAAATTTGAAATTTATCAACGAATTATTAAATATTTCCGGACAATTTACACATCCACTTGTTCGTCTTGTCGTGTAGTTTCTGTGTGCCCAAAATGATTTCGCTGATCTTCACCGTTTTCGAAAAAATCGAAGAAAACCGAAAAAGCATGTATTTTTCGAACGAAATGATGGAAAATTTTTGCCGATTTTTTTTTTGCAAATTTTTCTCGTGATTTTTTTTCTGGTTACACGAAGGAAATCGAA
This sequence comes from Phosphuga atrata, assembly GCA_944588485.1. Classification (NCBI taxonomy): domain Eukaryota; kingdom Metazoa; phylum Arthropoda; class Insecta; order Coleoptera; family Silphidae; genus Phosphuga; species Phosphuga atrata. Next base: position 103,521,459 of record OX155893.1, read on the forward strand.
GTGCTGAAAACTGTTTTCCACTTTATTTCGCTCTAAAGTTACAAATAAACAAATTTGATATATTTTTTTCGCTGTACACAATCACGCATTTCCTACTGATTTGACGCTGTCAGAACTTTTGAACCGCTCACCACAGAGACTTCTAGTCTTCACCAAACGATTCAGCGTCCCAAAATTAGTCCCTGATTACAGATATGCAAATTATATTTCGCTAGCTCTTTCGGTTCACTTTCGCCTGCAAAAATTGAAGAAATTTTTAAGAAATTTCGGCTCTCGAGTAGAGATCTCGGAAAGTCGTGAATTTCCCACAGACTATCTTAGTGTATTAACAGGAAAATGACCTTCTGAAAACAATGCCGCAATCCGTTTTTGATTATCTGAAACCGTTTCCGAGACATCTACTTAGCAAATCGAGAATCGGGTAAATTGTAGTTTAAAATTTATCGACGAATTATTGAATCTTTCCGGACAATTTACACATCGACTTGTTCGTCTTGTCGTGTAGTTTCTGTGTGCCGAAAATGATTTCGCTGCTTTTTATCGTTCTCGAAAAAATCGTAAAAAAACCGAAAAAGCTCATATTTTTCGAACGAAATGATGGAAAATTTGAGTTGAAATTTTTTTAGGAATTTTTTTTTCCTAATTTTTTTTGGTTGCCCAAAGGAACTCGAAGTGCTGAAAACGGTTTTCCAGCTTATTTCACTCTAAATTTACAAATAAACAAGTTTTATATATTTTTTCGCTATACACCATCTCGCATTTCCGAGAAAGTACAACAATATCATTTAAAAATTTTCATTTCAAAAACTAATATTTTTCTTTCAGAGAAAACTTAGAATCAGCCTTTTTTCAGCCATCAGTCAAATTACCTTGCCAGAAACTGTATAATTATTTATATAATTACTATATAATTATTACTTACCCTTTGGAGGTTTGTTAGAGGCGAAGATCTAATTTCGGGCGTCAACGAAATAATCCTTTCACCATTTTCATCCGTGATTTTACAAACATCTCTTAATTTGTTAACTTCGGAAACAGAGACGTTGGTAAGAAAACGCTCTTCCAGTAAATTAAGCAATCTATACAACGGCATGCAATTCAACGGCGCCTCCTAAAAAAAATCCAGCATTAAAAAACCGCCATGAGTACAAATTTTGTGTGATTTTGTGAGAATGTGCGTCAGAAGTGCTTCGTGGCAAAAAACATAAAACAAAAAACGAGACAAAAAAAATAAATTATTTTCATCTCAAGTTTTCTGATTTTCATATCGGCCTATTGTAGTCATCATATTGTATAGCTAGTTAGACATTTTTAGAAAATTTCTTAAAATATACACAGAAAAATACGTAGAAACGTTTCTTGTTTCAATAAATTAATCTTAAAGGTGTTATTCATTTTTTTATATTCGTTACGGCCTACTATGCTGCCCTCCTAAGCCAAAAAGGCGTATCTCATAATTTTAATGAATTGCTTATTTCAGCACATTGGGAACTAGTGGCTTATATTCAACAGATTTCCTTAGCGAAATGGACGTATATCTATCATATAGTGCACAATTTTAGTTTCAGCATAAGACGCATCTCAAAAATACAACGAAAACCTAAGCGATTTGAATGAAACTCATATTTCAAAGCAAAATGGGCGCATCTCTGAGATGCGGCCGTTTCGCTTAGAATTTCGGGCAGTTTGTAATCCGACCTTCTAAGATCCGCCTACATCGCTTAGCTCATTAATACTTCAACTTGCCGCATTACAACGCTTTCTCGTTTTGAGAGTGTGCAAACGTGGTAAAAAAAATCTGTGTTTTGTGAGAGCCGATAGTTTTGTGAAATCAGCGAGACTTTGAAAGTGTGTAATTCCAGACGTTAGTGCACATACGGTGAGTACCTTAATATTAAATTAATTAAAACTATTGTATGCCAGGCAAATTTCGCCCAAGAAAAGCTATTGAGAATTTAAAGTTTTTACTTTGTTCTAGACCGAATTATGGACAAATCTACAGGATTTAGGGGACATCAGTTAGTTATGTTTACGTACCTTCCAATTATGAAGATAGTGATGAAATTTCCGATAATGCCGACGACAATTCATTAAAAAATGCTGGGGTTTTGTCAAGCAAGTCGGATATAAATATAACCAAGGGGTCATCTTCATGTAACAATGAACTTACTAAAGTGGTCACATCTTATTCTAGTTCTAATAGTACATGTGATCAAGCCCATGCTATTCAAAGCGATGTTGTGCCAAATAACTCGGAAGCAAATAAACCGGTAGAAGCGGAAGCTAAACATGCATTGGAAACTCGAGTAACGGAAGTGGAAAGTAGCGAGAACGATATAAATGTACAATTTACTAAAAAAGGTACAGTGCGGAAAAGAAACAAGTATGAAATATCAGCAAGCGAAAGAAAAAGGAGGAAATATGATGAAAACATGATGTGAAGGATGGTTGTGGGGAACAGTGTCTAAAGAAATGTATTCAAAAAATATCTGGGGCAAGAAGACAATTTATTAATAGTGAGTTTTGGAAAATGGCAAATGGAAAAGGCAGAAAGTCTTTTATATTGCATCACATATCATCAGCTCCTGTAAAGCAAAGGACAACGTTGCATGTTGATGCAGGCAAAGAAAATTTTCGGAGAAATAATTCATTTAATTATATGCTTAAGGATGAAAATGGAACCTCACAAACTGTATGTAAAATATTTTTTTGACGACCCTTGGTTTTAATACAAATAACGACAAGAGCGTTATGCATCGCAAAAAATTCTGTAGCGGATATGAGATGCACTAAAACACCTCACAATAAAATAAATGATGAAATAATTCGTCAACACATTACCTCATTCAATCCCACCATTTCGCATTATCGAAGAGAGCATTTGCCAATATCTATTTGCCAAGTGATCTCACATTAACTGCAATGTATAAAGATTTTGTAGCCAAGAACCCAACTTTCAAATGTTCTTCTGAAAAATACAGAACGGTAGCAAAGAAAATGAATATTTCACTTGCTAACCTTGGCCATGAGGAATGCGATAATTGCGAGGAGTTCAACTTACATGACCAAAGTCATACAAAAGACAATCTCCTCAGGCTGAAAATTGTGATATCTGTATTAAATGGAACAAACATAATGCGAGTGCCAAGAAATCTCGAGAAAGATATCGGGAAGATGCTGAAAGGGAGGTACAAATTCATCATCATCATCATCATCACGTAGCGCTACAACCCTGGGTGGGTCTTGGCTGACTGTACAACTTTTTTCCAATTTGTTCGGTCTTCCATCAACCTAGGGTCAAATGGAATGTTCATTTTCCGGAGATCTGCTTGGATGTTATCTCTCCATCGCATTCTGGGACGTCCGAGCGGTCTCTTGCCTGTGGGAATCTCCTCCCATACCAGTTTTACAAGTCTTTCGTTATGCAGTCTGTGCACGTGGGCTGCCCATCTTAGTCGCTGTGATTTAATTTCTTGGACAATATCGGTGTCGTTGTAGAGTGCTTTTAATTCGATATTGGTTCTGATCTTATACTGGTCTGTGGTGATGTCATGGTGAGGTCCGAAGTATTTTTCGTTCAAAGCGTCTGAGCTTTTCTTCGTTTGCTTTGGTCATGGTCCACGTTTCGCATCCGTATGTTATTACAGGTCTGACGATGGATTTATAGATTTTGATCTTTGAACTTCTTGTGAGATTTTTTGATTTTATGAGCTTATTCAGTGCAAATAGACAGCGGTTTGCAGATTGGATTCTGTCTTTTATTTCTTCGGTAACATCGTTGTCCGCTGTGATTACGGCCCCCAGATACTTAAAACGTTGTACTCTTTCGAAATTAAAGGTGTTGATCGTCATATTTTGTCCTATTCTGTCACTTCGTGTCGTTCTATTTATACACATATATTTCGTTTTCTCTTCATTAATCTTCAGCCCTACTTCATTTGTTGCTCCTTCCACCTTGTTGAAAATGTCTTTCGTGGATAGAATGGAGTCTCCAACGAGATCTATGTCATCTGCATATGCGAGTAACACTTTGGGACCTTGACCCGATAGCAATTCTGTTTTTATTTCGGCCGACCTCATGGCTTTCTCTAATACAAGGTTGAATAGTAGTGGAGATAACGCATCACCCTGTTTAAGTCCACTGTTGATTTCAAAGCTGCCAGACAGTTTATTATGTACACGTACTTTAGATATTCCACCCTCCATACAGACTTTGGTCATCCGAATGAGTTTCTTTGGTATTGAGAACTCCGCCATGGCATTCCATACTTGGCTTCTTTCTACACTATCATATGCCTGTCGAAAGTCTATGAAAAGATTGTGTATGGGTTTGTTATACTCCCATCCCTTTTCTAGAAGTTGTCTCAGCGTGAATAGTTGATCTATTGTTGATCTGTTTGCCCTAAACCCGGCTTGATATTCGCCTAGGACATTTTCAGCATAAGGGATTAGTCTACTAAGAATGATGTTTGAGAGGGTTTTATATGCCGTGTTTAGGAGTGAGATTCCTCTATAATTCGCGCATTTTGTTTTGTCTCCTTTTTTGTGGATGGGCACTATTATGTTTTCCTTCCATCGTGCTGGTATCCTTTCTTCTAACCATATGTGCGTTATTAGCTGGTGGATTTGGCGATGTAGTGCGTCTCCCCCATATTTCAGAAGTTCTGCTGGTATCTCGTCCGTACCCGGCGCTTTGTGATTTTTCAGCTTATTTAAGGCCTTTTGGGTTTCTTCAAAGGAAGGATTTTTGACGGGCATGTCCGCTGTGATATAGATCTCTTCTTTGTGCTGTTCTTCCTGTATGATGTTTAGAAGGTCTCTAAAATACTTTTTCCATTCTTCAGTTATTTCTTTACCGTCGATTATCATACGGCCTTGGTTGTCTCTCAGTGTGTGGATGGAATTGGCTCTATGCCCTCTTTTCTCAGAGGAAATTGCTTTGTAGAATTCTCTGGAGCCTGGCTTGGGCCGGTCTCTCTCCATAGTTTCATATTTTTGTTGTTCGTAGTTTCTTTTCTTTGTGCGTATTATTTTTCTTGTTTCTTTTCGACAGTCGTCATATTCCTTTTTACTTTGGTCTGTTTGCAGTTGTATCCAAGTCTTTCTTACTGTTTGTCTTTTTTCCAGTTGTTTCCGACATTTCTCGTCATACCATGTTTTTGCCCTCTTCTGCTTACTCCTTCCAAAGATCTCGTCAGCTGTCTTGGTTATTATTTCTGCAGTCGCTTCCCATAGCTGTTCTATATCATTGTCTTCTCTTTCAGAGTTCAAGGTTTGTTCAAGTTGTTCTCTATAGTTTTGTTGTTTCTCTGCATTGTGTATTTCGTCCATGTTCCATTGTGGGTTTATTGTTGTTTTATTGTATTTGTGGCTAGATATTCTGGACTTGACTTTTGCTCTGACTAAGTAATGATCTGTGTCTCCGTCTATTCCTCTCAGGCTTCTTACGTCTATAATATTGTTGCCATGACGGGCATCTACAATGATGTGGTCAATTTGGTTGCGTGTAATATGGTCGTTTGAGACCCAGGTTTGCTTATGGATGTCTTTATGCGGAAACATTGTTGACTTTATTAGCATATTATTAGCTGCTGCAGTTTCTGTGAGTCTTAAACCATTGTCGTTGGATATATTGTGTAGGCTGTGTTTACCTATTGTGGGGTATAGGCTGGGCTCTTTGCCTATTTTAGCATTAAAGTCCCCGCAGAGTATGCGCATATCCTGTTTGGGCATCGTATCTATCTCTCTTTCTAGGGCATCGTAGAAGTCATCCTTGATATCTTCATCCTTCTCTTCCGTTGGTGCATGCGCTGAGATAATCGAAATGTTGTATCGCTCTCCCTTCATTCGTATGTAGCATATCCTTTCATTTATAGGTTTAAAATTTAGTATATTCTGTACTAGGTTGTCTCTAATCACAAAGCCCGTTCCAAATTCATGTCTTCCGTTTTTGTTACCGCTGAAGAAGATGGTGGATTTACTTATTTTTATATTTCCATCGTCTGGCCATCTTATTTCTTGGACGGCTGTTATATCCATTCCTATGTTTTCCAGTTGTTCCACAGCATTTATAGCAGCTCCAGGTCTGTACCAACTCTGGACATTCCAAGTTCCAATATTCATGGTCCTTTTACATTGCATTTGTCGTTTTTTGTGTTTGTCTGTCCGGTTCCGAGGCAAAGTTGCAGTTTTCATAACTAGTTTCTTTTTTCCAAGGGTGGGTAGTTAACCCTCCGCTCAACCCTCCTCTTTTATCCGGGCTTGGGACCGGATATTTGTATAAAATATTTTTATATTATACTTTTTATAAAATCAGTACGATTTTTAAAAAATTTTACTTTTGTATAGTGTTAACTTTCTATAAAAAATATATTTTTTTATTAGTTCGAAAAAAAAAACCTGTCATTTAATTTTTCATTTTTGTTTTCGAATTTCAATTTTTAAATTTAAATATCTTATTGTCTTCAATACTTTCATTGTTCAAATAAAACGAATTTTACAAAACAAGTGTTTAAAATATAGTAATTTCCCAAGTATGAGTCTAAGAGACTCACAAAGAGTAATAACCATAAGAAAAAGTGAAAGAGTATTCCAGGGTTAAATTGACTGTGTCGACCCAATCAGTAGAAAATACCATTATAAACTAGAAGACATTGAACTTGTATGAAGAAATTTTGGTAAATACATCGATACTCCATAGCTACTTCTTCAATTTACTAATTATGTAAAAATAAAGCAAAACACAAGTAAAGAAAAATATAATTTTCTTTAATATTACTGTGCTTAAAAACAGCATCATAGTAGTCCGAGACAACGGATAACCTAGGCAACGGATACTATTTGTTTTCTTATTTATGTTATAATTTTGTAAAACAAGTTACGTGAATTGAGACTCGACATTACAATTAAAAACATTAATTGTCCTTTCTTTTCTTATAAGGTAAGATTTTGTTATTAGAATTTATATTGTTTTTAAAAAAATTATAATATTGTTCATAAATAAAAACTTTTCTTATAGAGCAACTCAAGAGTGTTTTAACCCTGGAATACTCTTTGTGAGTCATACCTAGGGTTGCCACCCTTTTTTGTTGCAATTAAAGTACATTGGTTATTAAAGGTAAGAAAAAAAAAGTACATAGTGTCAAAATAGTACAAATAAAAAGTACAATTTATTTTTCTTTCTCTCAATTATTATGTTTATCTACGACCACTATTATAATTGCCCAATATTGTACAGATCGTGGATTATGTAAATACATCTTACAACACACGTATGTAACAGTCCCCGATTAATGTTATTTAATGATTCAATAACACACTAGTGCGTTTGGTTTACAATTCGTTGATTGGTTGAGAGCTGCTACTATCATTAATATAGGCAACCCAATACATTCCGTTATTTGTCAAAAAAAATTAAACGTCAAACTAATACATAAACACTATATTTTTTTTTCAATTATAAAAATTAAAGTCCAATGATGTCCAGGTATATAGAACTTCGGAACTACTTGACGGATCGGAACCGGCTCGGTGCCGTCAGATCGGTCATAGAAAGTTTTAGTTTGTTTGGGAGTTTAAACCCGATTGCGCCGAATATGGCGTCGTAATACGCCGTAAAAACAACGTTTTTTGGACGTTGAGAAAAACCCCTAAGGAACCGCCAATTTGAGCTCTGCGGGAACGGTTTCGAACTGCAAGCGGCATCGCGCTGCGTCGTCTACGAGCGCCGCGACGGCCGCTCAAACTCACCGTATTACGGAAAACAAGTGACGACAGTAAAACGGCTATATTTTTGCAGCGCCCCGATGAATGTTTTTTATTTTTCCGTGGATTGTTGAACGGTCTTTTGGCTTTCCGCAGCCATAATTGGACGTAGCGGAATCGCGTCGCGACCCTTACTTATAACTGTTAATCTGCACGGACAAAAACTTGAATGTCGATTTGGGACACCGGGATGTCGCTTTTTTGAAATTCCAATTCGACCGGCACGTGGGCCCCGCCGAGACACGCATTTTGGTACCGGCGCCGCGTCGCTGCGACCATGGAGTCGCCCTCCACAGATCCAAACGTATTGGCCCAAACTGTGAAATTCTCGCCGGAAGGTGGGGTCAGTCTGCCCGCCGCAGTTTCGCCGTTTCCAGGCGTAGCGAGTCGAAACAGCGCCCGTTCGATTCGGGAAGGACGCGCGCGCCTCTCTTACATTTAAGGGTTCGCGATCCGAGTCTTCCCCGTCGAGCTGCCGACGTCTGAAAATCCCACTCTTTTTTTTTGCACGGTTTTTTGACGATTACCTCCTCACCGCGCAGCCGAATCAGTGTTTTGCGTATTTCGGTACGCGTATACGCGTATTTCGGTACCACTCGCGGCTTCCTGCGCCGCTCCCTGCACCCGGTGCGCGCTGAAATGCCGAAAAATAATCCGCAACCACTTTTTTGGCCGCCAATATGCGAGTTTGATGGTCAGCGGCGAGAATTCGGATTCGCTTCGCGGAGGATAGATGCGGGAACCGAAGAAACCGGTCCGCGCCCCCGTAGAGCCCTCCCGGCCGGAAATATCCCAATAAATGTGCCGGCTGCACTGTAAAAGAAAACTTTCAAGTTTACCGCCGTCTGCGTTCAACGTGCCGCGGAAATTCGCGATTTTTCCGACACAGTTCTTTTGATTGAACCTTTGGCTATGCGGCATATTCCGACATTCGCGGGATATTTTCTCTCCGTGTTCTTTACCTGGTTGGTAAAATCTTCAGTTTAATTCTGGTCAGGTAGTGATCGGAATCTACTTCTGTTCCCCTTGCTACTTTCACATTGGTATTAATATTAATGAATAAATTAATCTTAAAGAAGTATTATCCCCTTTCAAACAGTTTCAATGCCTCTGTACAAGAAATTCCTATCTATTGAAAAAAACCCACCATGGCGAGAATATTTGGTTATTTTTTTTTTAATTTAAGAAGAATTTTGGTTATTATGGAATCTATATTCAATATTACGAGCTACAATTAATGTGAACAAGTAGATACAAATTAAGAATTATCCTAGATTGATAGCCTTCATTAAAAGGAAGTCAATCGGCCTTACTCCATAGAAGTCTATATTCTATCCAGCGAGAGAATGCAGCTGTACAGCACCAAGGTGCAAGAGACGCGTCAAGGTACGCGCAGATTAGTTTGAGTTAAGAAATATGCGTCAGTTTTTCAAATACGACAACTAAACACTGCGCGCTCGAAATAAAGTCGGGGTATGCGCAGAACAATGCTAAACACGTCGAGACGGGATGCATTCTCTCGCCAGACAGAGTATAGCGTCTTTTTGAAGGAAGCGGATGATAACAAATATTTGTTGAAAATTAAAATTGACCACCAAATTTGGTGCTACGTACTAAAACCTTCAACCATTTTTCGGTGGTGTTGCTTGTAGGAATTAGGGGAGGGTTGCGTCGAGAAGAGATAACTTTTCTGGATATAAAATATGTGAAAGATTTGAAATCATTTTTTCCGATTGAAATTCCACACACAAAGACAAATTTGCTATAACACGATATCGATGTATTAAACATATTTAGAAAGTACTATTCCCTGCAGCCTTCACGAATTGAAAATACAAGGTTTCTTAATGGCTACCGTTATGGCATATTTACTAGACAAGGTGTGGAGATCAACACCATTGCTGAAATACCACAGAAAATTGCAAAGTTTTTAAAGCTATGAAAATCTTTGATGTATACTGGACATTGCTTCAGGAGGAATTCAGCAGCACTACTTGCAGACGCCGGTTCACGCTCCGTTTTTTTTTACATGAAATTTCAAAACGATCCCGTTGTTACCGTTACGTCGCGTAGCGGTCGCGTAATGAGAACGTGCCCATTTAAAACAATGTAATCATTTAAAATGAGATGTCATGGTTTGAAACAAATTAATTTCAATTCTAATGTAATCATTATTTGATAGGTGATGTCGCCTGACGTCGCGTAGCTGAGTGTCGCGTATACCAAATTTTAATAATAGAGCGGAAAAGGGAAACTCTATTCCTTGGATTTACCAAATTTAATATTGTTTTAAACAATTGAAATCTTGTCTGATTTTAATAAATCGATTTAATAAATCGATATTAAAATCCTGATTTTAATAAAACGAATATTATTAAAAAGTCAATTTGAAAGCTTTTAAAATTTAGTTTCTTACCTGCAATAAAGTAATAACCATCTCTTTCAATTGAGCAGGATCCAGATTATTGCTCTCCAGAGTGTACGCGATGGACAACCTTTTGAATCCCAATTTAAAATGATGCATCTTTGAAATAATATTATGAGCATCCTGCTGAGTACTAACTTTGACCAAAGCTAGGGGAGTGCCGTCCGGCTGACTAATCACATTTATACTGTAAACCATTGCGTACTCCTTCAGCAAATTCATCAAAATATTTCGCAAATCTTTTAGGGAAGGATCCAAATTGCTAATCACAAGCTCAACTGGATTACTCGAGATTGATTCTCTTGATATCGGTTGAAATGTATTATTTACTGGATAGAATACCTGAAAATAAACTATTTTATTAGCTTTGTCTTCTATTAAAAAACATTTCTTAAGTTTTACCAAAACAGTGTTTGAGAAATATTACTCTGTCTGTCAAAATGTCGCGAAAGCTACAATATCGCGCATACAAAAAATAGTAGTTTGATACAAGTGTGTGAAGAAGGGCTTTTGTGCATGAGTTGCGAAGTTTCAAGCACGAGCCGAAGGCGAATGTTTTAATCGCAATGAGTGCACAAAAGCCCTTCTTCACACACGGGCATCATACATTATTTTATCTACGAAGCATGTTAAAATACTGTTGAATCTACAAAAAAATTGTTTCTTGCCGATGATATTGTAAAAATTGTAATTTTGACAGACAATCAAAAAAACATCCTTCAAATCACTGACATAATAAGGTTTAGAATGTTCAGCGCCTCCGTGGAATAAATTGCTAAGTAAATATAAACTAGTAAAAACGCACTGTAACGGGAACACTATTAGAGCCAGGTTACACGATGCGTTAACGGTGCGGTGTGGCACCGCACCGCAATTAATTCGAGCTATAGGGTGCCACACGGGCGATGCGGCACCGCAGTAGAACGCTGTATCCCGCGGTACGGCGCGGCGCATATAAACACGTTCGATACAAAACTGCGGTGGCGACACGATGCACTCATGCGCCGCAGTGCATCACCCCTCCCCGAATCGTCTCGCAGGTCACAAGCGCGGTGCGACGCCGCACGGCGGCCTAACGCATCGTGTGACATGGCATAGTGATTTGTATGTAGTATGACGTTGCGGCACCGCTCCGGAATACGTTACGCATCGTGTGGCCTCACCACACTTAGGTCGTTGTCGATGAGTATGGAAAGATTTTTCCTTCTAGGCCCTACACTGACCTTGACCTACACACATCCGGTTCTGATTTTGAATTTTCCCGCCTGCGCCGAATTTTAAATTTACCCGCGGACAGTGCAGGAACCGGAAATGGGGCGGCCGGATTTGGGAAACCGGAAGTGGGAAACCGGATGAGGAAAACCGGAAGTTGGAAACCGGACGAGGAAAACCGGAAGAAGGAAACTGGAAACGTAAGTTGAAACCGGAAACGTAAGTCAAAACCGAAAATCTAATCCGGAAACTGAAGTCGAAACCGGAATCGGAAGTCGAAACCGGGCACGGAAGTGGAAAGCAGACCTCACACCCAACGTGGGGTTACATAGACCTCACACGTGGAACTACATAGACCTCACACCCAGGGTGGGGTTACATAGACCTCACACGTGGGACTACATAGACCTCACACCCAGGGTGGGGTTACAAAGACCTTGCACGTGGAGCTACATGAACCTCTCATGTGTGAAAAACCGGAAGTCGGAAGTGTGAAGGCAATGAAAGTGGAGGGCCTAGAAGGAACCATCTTTCCCTACTTCGATGTAATCTGGGTTAACCTAGATTTAATCAATCTAACCATAATATGGTTATGGTTAATCAACCTAACCATAATATAATCTAGATTTAATCTAGATTATATTATGGTTAGGTTGCCATAGTAACAACAAACAGAAATCGTTTGATAATGAAACTCCATTTGATTTACATTGAAATTTTACGCACAATTTGGATACTTTTACACACGATTATAATAATGGCATCCTTCACATACAATAATGCATTTATTAACCCCTTGACATACGAATAAAATGCGCGTTGCGTAATCTTATCACATATACATTGGCGTCTTAGATACTTCATTGTATGTTAAGTGGTTAATGTTCATTTTGTGTGTGAGTATAAATGAACTTTATGCATATTTGAAATTGTAAGATAAAAATGTTAAATTACCTTTGAAGAATCATTCAATTCGCAACTTCCTGCGCTGCTTCCCTTAATAGCTCTTCCTATGGGATTGATCAGACTTTCCTCTTGCGGTGTTCTTGGTCTCGCATAAGAAGCTCCACATCTTTGGGACCATTCTTGATGTGGTGGACAACTGCGCGATGTACGAAAAGAATCGGGCTCTTGCAGAACCAGCGGCGGTTTATTTTTGTCCTAAACAAAAATAATCATTTTAAAGATAAATGAATAAGAAAAGTAGATATTGATAGTAGATATGTTTTGTTCAGGTGCTTCGACGTTTTGATCATAGAATTCCGAAACGGAAACTCGACAAAAAAATTTTTTCTTGGAATTTCAACGTTTCGAAAACTCAGACTCGGCCTCATGTAATTTTCATCATATGGTGATATTATAGTATTTCATCATACGGAGATACTATAGATAAGCTAAATAAATCTTTGTTTGATTTCAAATTCATTACAATGGTTCAAAAAAATTTTATGTGCACACCCTACTTTTAATCACCCAACTTCTTGTTGCAACACACCTAGAGATCCTGGGTGCCAACAATGCCCACCACAAGTGAATTCGTGAATTTGCATATAAACAGAATCATTTGAAATATATTTACTTTAATATATAAACCATTTTAATTAATAAATAAACGCATTAGAAACTATCTAAGCTGTTTCCAAGTTCCAAAAACCTTTAGTGACATGAAAATGTACTAGGACTAGTAATAACACGTAAATGTCTGTTGTATAATTCAATATCCTGTGTTAATGTAATAAAATAAAAACCATCCCGACCGACGTGTATGAGAACATTGCTTTACGCTCCCTTGATCCCACGGTTATCATGCAATAGCCAATATTTCTTTTAGTTTATCACCATTACGACATCCACATGTCGTAATAAAACCCATCAAGCCCCACGTTGGTTTAGGGACATTCCAACCCTTGGTCCCACGCTTAAAAGCTCTTAAGTCATTTAGACCAGCTATTCTCAACTTTTAATCCGAAATCCGAAATTTTACTGGTCCGCAGACAATTTTTTCTATCCGAGAAAAAAATTTACTAATTTTAATTCTATGTAATTTATGATTAGTACGGCACTGAAGAAAAAAAAAAAAATTATATATCTTTACATTTAAATATTATTGTAAGTAAATTATAATAAAAATGTTACAATTAAATTGGTTAATTCCTCAAATCAACCCGACTGGTACGTGGCAGAAAATGCAACTAATGTGGCAGCTCAGTGGCGTTGCGCGGGAACACACTATAGAATACATCCCCAAGTTTAACTATTTAAAGAAAATTCCTTATTTTTCATAAGTTGAATTAGATAGAGACATTTTTAATACGTTTAAAATGGAATTTTGTATTGTTAAATTAAGGGAGATGCAAGAGAGTGGCAGAATGATTGAATGGTTGATGGATCTGGTATTGTTAGCGAAAAGGTATATTTGTATTGAGTAAGGAGATGATATGAAATTGGTGAAAGCAAAAAGTCTAAAGGATGGGTGGGTATGGCGGTGCGATAAAAGCAAGGCGAAGGTGGGTATGCACAAAAGGGTTACAAGGAGTGTAAGGAAGGGTGGTTGGTTTGAATGTAGTAATTAATCATTAGACCAACGGTCCTTGCCACATTGTTCTATATTGGATCGAGAATTCGCGCTGCTGCGCGTATGTTGTCTTGATTTATCTGTCCGCTTCGCAGCGGGCAACCTAATCTAGCCAGGGTTAAACCAACGGTCCTTGCCACATTGTTCTATATTGGATAGAGAATTCGCGCTGCCGCGCGTATGTTGTCTTGATTTATCTGTCCGCTTCGCAGCGGGCAACCTAATCTAGCCAGGGTTAAACCAACGGTCCTTGCCACATTGTTCTATATTGGATAGAGAATTCGCGCTGCCGCGCGTATGTTGTCTTGATTTATCTGTCCGCTTCGCGGCGGGCAACCGGGCAAATGCCCAGAGCGGCAAAAATGAGGGGCGGCAAAATTGAGGGCGCCGAGTTGCACGAAGTCCAAACGTTCAGAAATAATAAAGTATGTACCTCTACATATAAAAAATATGTACATAAGTAGGTACATACTAAGAACACATAGTATTAAATAAAAATAACTGAAAAAATATTATACAAAATAATTAGATATATAAAAAAATATTATAGTTATTATATATATATATATTTTAAAATATTATACAAAATAGTTTTCCCAGAGCGCCGAATTACTGAACGTGCCATATTTGCAAATAGTCTAGCGGAAGCCATAAAAAAAGTTACTAATTGCGACACAGCGACACTTAAGTAATCACTCAAGAAATATATCTCAAGTCTACAAGTTGTATTTTAAATTTAAAAGTGGTGTGAATATTAGTTAGACAATTAACAATACATATTGAAGTGCGCGTGTGATTCGTGTGAATTTACTAAGTACCTATTTTATAAAATAAATCTGTAGTTCGTAAAAAATAGGTAATTTTAAGCTAGAAAGTAGTTTTAATCAGGGTTGATAAAAATCATGATTTAAAAAAAAATCAAAGTAACCGGATTTATTTGATTTAAATCGGATTAATTTGATTTAAATCAGATTTTTTTTATTCATTTACATATTCCAATCTTTCTTCATTTGGAAGTCGGTTATTATTATTTTAAAAAAAACCTTATTGTTTATTTTAATTATATTTTCACTATATTCTTCTAAAATTATCAATATTAGTCACATTCAAACAAAAAATCAACAATGAAAAATTTGAAAAAATCTTCGACTTAAAATTGACAAAAACCGTTTGGGTATTGCTCTAGTCGCAGTCACTTAACATATTTTGATATTTATGTTCTTACTGGTTTCATAATTATTTTTTGTCATCACCCTACGATTTTTGGCAACTGGAGACTCTTACAAGTCTTGAATGTACTTATTCAGAGTGTCAATTTAAATAGAATTTTAATTTATATGGCAATTTTTAATGGAATTTAAAAAAAAAATTCATTTTTTTGTGAAAATAAAAATTTCAAATTTGCTGGGAATCTGAAGAGAGAAAATTATTTTTAAGTTGCAATTATAATTGAAATTTAATTTTTGATGATATTTTTAATGGTATTAAATTTGAAAAAATTGTAAATATACCTACTGTAATTGTACTAGTAAAACTAGGTATTATGTATATTTATTGCCCTTACGGGTTTATAAATTGAATCCAAAATTTACTAAAACTAACATCGAATATAATATAATAATAAAAAGAGAAAAAGAAAAAATACACATTAAAAAAAAAGAAACATATGCTGCTCAAACTAAAAACAAAAAAAACAAAAAAAGAAAGTCACTAAATTCCTATCCCTAAACCCCGATTACCGGCTTCCCTCCCCACATATTGCTCTTCTTCTCTCCTCAACTTTCTTCATTCAATCTATCCCTCTTCCATCCTCGTTTAAAATCTCTTCTCTACACTCGTCCCTTTCTCTCATTTCTGAACATTCGTTCAGCAAGTGTTCTATTGTCTCCTTGTTTTCTCCACACATCCTGCATACTCTATTCCTATCCTCCATCCAAAATTTATTATCTCTCTCTTCATTTCCACATCTGAATCTTGCTATTGTCACTCTCTCTTTTCTACTTTCTCTTCCTAGGTACTTTGGCAGTTCTTCCGTTATTATTTTTTCATATTTCCCATTGTACCTAGACTCCCTAATTCTTGCTCTCCTTTCTTGCCTTTGCACATCTCTATCTCTCTGGACCAATTCCTCTGTCATTACTCTACCTCTCTCTCTCATTCTTTCTATCTCCGCTCCTGCATACCCGTTTCTTTCTAGATATGCTTCCCTCTCTTTCCACACCCCCTTTCCTATTTCTTTTCTTTTTTCTTTGAGGCACTCTTGCAGAATTCTGCACTCTCCTCTCTCTATCACTCTCTCCTCAAAACTTATTGCTCTCTTTCCTGCTTCTATTCTTATTCCATCTCTCTTTGTTTCCTCCATCACTATATACCCCAGGGTCTCTCTACCTAGTCCTAACACCCATTTCAAATATTTTTCTTGCACCATTTGCAGTCCTTCTTGCTCTCTCCTACCCCATATTTCCGCTCCATACATCATCACACTTTTCACCAGGCTATCAAACATCATCACTCTCCTTCTATAGTCGTGTCCAAATTTTCTCTCTCCTATTCCCCATACCACTCCTAGTATTTTATTGGCTTTCTTTACTAACTCTCTCACGTGTGCTGTTTCAGTATTTCTCTCATTAAACACGTACCCAGGTATTTAAATTCTTTTACTTCTTCAATTTTCTTCTTCTCCCATCTCCACTCAATTACTCTTCTCCTGCCACCCCCTTTTCTAAACACCATCATCTTGGACTTCTCCACATTCACTGTCAGATTTTTCCTCCTCATATATTTCTCCATGTTTCTTATAATTTCTTTCATCCCTTTCTCGTCTCTCGTTAGCACCACCAAATCATCCGCGTAGGCTAGGGACCACACTTTTTCTTTGCCCACCACAACCCCACCCGTCTGCGCCTTGCTGAACATCTCCTCTATGTCTCCAATAAATGCTGCAAACAGGCTGGGGCTTAGTGGGCAGCCTTGTCTCACTCCCTTATGCGTATAAAAACCTTCGCTCACCCTTTCTACTAGTACTAGTAAAACTAATTTCGGCTACAATTTCAATTGAATTTCAATTTTTATGCTACTTACAAAAAAAGAATAGGAAAGTCACTTGACATTGTTTGGTTGATTTTGTTGTTAAAAAAGGTATTGATTTAGAATTGGTAAAACCAAACAACATTATAGATAATCAGATAAACTTAATAAAGACGGAACAAAGCTTGAATATATAAATATACTCAACCTTTCGGGAACTCTATAATACTAATGAGTCTTTTTAGGACTACCAAAAACAAATCTCGTATGAAATTTGTCAGTTATTCTATAGCTTTCAGTCCACCTTCGTGGCACTCAACAAAAACCATACAAATAACATTAAGTTTTAAGATCATGTCTTTCCGATACCTTGAGTGGATAGCCATCTGTGGACGCGTTTCGAGATCTATCTCTCATCAGCACAGCTCTGCTTCCATGAACAATATTTTGTAAATCACTCACTTGAAAACCCATGTGGTGTTGGGGTTAGATGTTTTTAATTTTGACATTTTGTGAGAGAGACATGAACTTAGCAGGTTATTGATATAAATGATAAATTTTGAATTGGTAAAACCATACAATATTATAGATAATCAGATAAACTTAATAAAGACGGAACAAAGCTTGAATATATAAATATACTCAACCTTTCAAAAATTTACTCATGGTTCATGGAAGCAGAGCTGTGCTGATGAGAGATAGATCTCGAAACGCGTCCACAGATGGCTATCCACTCAAGGTATCGGAAAGACATGATCTTAAAACTCAATGTTATTTGTATGGTTTTTGTTGAGTGCCACGAAGGTGGACTGAAAGCTATAGAATAACTGACAAATTTCATACGAGATTTGTTTTTGGTAGTCCTAAAAAGACTCATTAGTATTATAGAGTTCCGGAAAGGTTGAGTATATTTATATATTCAAGCTTTGTTCCGTCTTTATTAAGGTATTGATTTAAATCAACGATTTTTTTTTTAAAATCACTTGATTTTAATCGCGATTTAAATCACTGATTAAAATCAAGTGTTTAAAATCATCTCAACCCTGGTTTTAATTTAACATTGTCCGCAAGAAATGAGTAACTTTTCTGCGGTAAAAAGTAGCCAAGTCCAATTTATTTCTATATAGCAAAATTTATCAAAATTAATTCAACGATTTAAGCGAAAAAACGTAACATACAGACAAACATAATTACTTTCGGATTTATAATATTAGTAAGGTTATTACATATCTATTTAAATTTAATTAATATTTTTATTGTTTACGGAACAGAATGGCTGAAGGTAGATCACGCTTGTCGGGATACCAATATAAAAAACGAAGACTCGAAAAAGATGAGCGGCAAAAGCAAGCAGGGGCTTTAGAGTCCTTATTAAAGAAAAGTGAGCTTAACAAACCAACGTCACCCATACGAGAAACCGATGTAGTAGCTACGGCTTCGTTTAAATCACATGTTGAACATACGCCCGATCCCAATATAATCTGTGAACCTGATGCTTCTACTTCTGGGTCAAGCGCTATTGTAGCTGATGGTGCTATTGCAACTACAAGTGTTCCTGCAGGATCAACGTCATTTTTAGATGTCGACCCAGCCACGTGGCCCGTTAGATTAACAGATGCAGAAAGAATATATTTGGTAAATAGAGGTTTTCCTGACCCACTGTATGAATTTGAATTTCCACCGGATAACAATGGTCGAATGTTTACAATGGTTTACTTCGAGATATTATAAGAGAAAGCTTAACAACGGTGAAGAAATTTTGAGAGATTGGCTTGTATATTCTGTGGCAAAAAATTCGGTATATTGTTTTTGCTGCAAAATATTTAATACAACTACAACTTCCGGTCTATCTGAAGCTGGCTACACAAATTGGAAGCATGTAGGCGATATGCTTAAATCTCATGAGACATCACGAAACCATGTAGAAGCTGTAAAATTATGGGTCGAACTTTCACGTAGGTTGAAATCATCTCATACGATAGATGCCGAGTCACAAAGAATAATTAAATCAGAAATAGAACACTGGAATGGAGTTTTGTTACGTATTGCTTCAATCATCAAAATGTTAGCTAAAAACTGCTTGGCTTTTCAAGGTACTTCTGAAAATCTATATCAACATAACAACGGTAATTTTTTAAAACTAGTAGAGTTCTTAGCCGAATTTGATCCTGTTATGCAGGAACATGTACGCAGAGTTTTTAAGAAAGAGGAGAGAAAAGCAATCTACTGAAGTAAAACTATTCAAAATGAGTTTATTGATACAATTTCAAACAGCATAAAACAACATATTCTGGAAGCTATCATTAAATCGAAATGTTATTCTATTTTCTTAGATTGTACCCCGGACGCTAGCAAAACTGAGCAGATGACCCTCATAATTAGGTATATTTCTATTAATCAAACCGATCAAACAACCATCCAACAATCAAACAATCCAAGAACGTCAGAAATTGTAATAATTTTTTTAGGATTTATACCAATCGAAAAATCTATAGGTCTGGCACTAACAGAAATTATCCTAGAACAATTATCAGCACTTGGATTGTCTTTAGAAAACATAAGAGGACAAGGGTATTATAATGGATCTAATATTAAAGGTATTCAAAGTGGCGTTCAAGCGAGGATAAAAAACATCAATCCACGGGCATTTTATGTTCCTTGTAGTAGTCATTCTTTAAACTTAGTGGCAAAAGACATGGCAAAGTCCTCACGGGAAGCTACACATTTTTTTAGTACTGTGCAAAAAAATATATGTTTTCTTTTCCTCTTCAACATTGAGATGGTCAATTCTTTTGAAGAATGTAAAAGATATTACTCTAAAACCGCTTAGTAACACGAGATGGGAAAGAATCGAGGCAATAAAACCACTAAGACATCAAATAGGACAAGTGTACGATGCATTGTTTAGTGTTTACCAAAACACAGATACGGATACCTCTACACGAGACGAAGCTTCGGGTTTGTTGAACCAAATTAAACAGTTTAAATTTTTTTGTTCTATAATAAATTGGTACGAAACTTTGAATCGGATAAATCCGGTTAGTAAATTAATGCAAAGTAAGGATTTTCATTTCGTTTCTGTTATTAAAATACTTAAAAATACTCGATTTCTTTAAAAACTCACGTTCAGATGAGTATTTTACTCAAGTTCTTGAAGACGCAAAAGTCTTAGCTTCTGAAATTCATTGCGAGGTCTTAGACTTTGAAAATTTGCCGAAGCTTCGTGCTCGATCCAAAAAGAAGCAATTTGGTTACGAGTGTAGTGACGAACCAATCATTGAACCTCGTCAAAAATATAAAATCGAAGTATTTTTTCACATTATAGATACAGCTATAAACTCCTTAGAGTTAAGGTTTTCCCAGATTACTGAGCATAGTAAATATTTTGCTTTTTTATATAACATATATACCTTAAGAGAACTTTCAAAATATGAATTGTTAGAGCATTGTAAGAATCTGGAGACTATTTTAACCCACGACAACTCATGTGATGTGAATGCAATAAACCTTTCAGAGGAGTTATCAGTTCTTTGTATGTTTTTAAACAGTAATTTGTCTCCTCAAGACGTTTTAAAATTCATAACAGATTTAAGATTTGGTCCAAATATCAGTATTGCGCTCAGGATTCTTTTAACTTTACCAGTTACAGTTGCAAGTGGTGAAAGAAGCTTTTCCAAATTAAAAATAATAAAAAATTATCTGCGATCCACCATGACACAGAATAGATTGTCTGGATTGGCTATGATTTCGATAGAACACAAGATTTGCGACAGTATAAATTTATTAGAAATTATTAAAGATTTTGCGGAGCAAAAAGTGCGAAGAAAATTATTTTAATTACGAGGTAGAGTTTAATATTTACAGGAAAAATGTTTTATTTACCTAATTTGATTACTTTTAATAATGACTTTTAATAATTACTTTAATAATGATTCGTTTTGTATCGTTACATAATAATGTGTTATTTTTTCTTGCATTAAATTTAAAAACAAATCATTTCTTGTGTTTTTTATACGTAACGTATGAACCTTAACTTAAATATTATAACAGTTTGTTCCTAATCTTTTTAACTCATTCAATTGGTCTCCATGACAATGACAATTTGCATGCTTTTATTCTATACTTGTCGCACGCAAATGAATAAAGAGCCAAATAACGCCAGAAAAAACGTGCGTAAAATAGTACTTATCCCGCATGACAGGTTGATGATGATGATGATGAAATTGAAAGATAATATTATGTCGTTAAAAAAATATTTCAATCCATTCAGTAGTTTTTGAGAAATTCTTTAACAGACATACATATATCCTTATAAACATACTTATACATACATACTCTCATGAACTTTTGTATGCTTGTTCAGAAGCCCCCGTAGACTAACAGGTGAGTATTATACAATTCCAGCAATATCACATTTCTTTGGAATAGCAAGCTCACGACTTATGTGGTAAACACCAGGGCGACTGTGGTGTAAAGGGCGGCGAATATTAGTTTTGCCCGGAGCGGCTAAATAGCTAGATCGGGCCCTGACTTGAGGAAATTTATATTTTCAATGGATATTTTTGTTACCCGAAATGAAATTTTCGGAAGCTATAAAAGTTTCCATCAAGATAATCACGTCCCACCACATTATTAGTGTCTCTGGCAAAAAAAAAAAATCAGAATTTCAAGGAAATATATTGTTTATCTACGACCACTATTATAATTGCCCAATATTGTACAGTTCGTGGATTATGTAAATACATCTTACAACACACGTATGTAACAGTCCGCGATTAATGTTATTTAATGATTCAATAACACACTAGTGCGTTTGGTTTACAATTCGTTGATTGGTTGAGAGCTGCTACTATCATTAATATAGGCAACCCAATACATTCCGTTATTTGTCAAAAAAAATTAAACGTCAAACTAATACATAAACACTATATTTTTTTTTCAATTATAACAATTAAAGTTCAGTGATGTCCAGTGATAGCGAAATAGAAAATGCTACTCCGCCCGAAATTGTTGAAACAAGCCGCCCATATTTTGCTACGGATTAAATCTCGGGATTGATACGAGGATGCATATAGAAAATTTATGGACCGGAGAATGAAGTATAAAGTTAAATCTATTTCAGAAAATGTTTTATTATACATTGATGAGTTATCTCAAACAGTGATCTTCACTTTGGGCAATTTATTGAATGGTTCGGACATCAATTAATATAAAGCACAACATCGACATTTCAAAACATTCAAAGTTAATAGCTTTACTAAAGAGAAAATCTGATGGATTTAAAAGCAACAAATCAAAAATTTTAACCATTCAAGAAATTCAAAAGTTTCCTCAATAATTCACCGGATAACAAATATTTATTGATGAAGGTATTCATTACTTTTTTATCTTATAATGCTCTCTAATGGGCATAACGACATATTTTTTTATATAATTTTAGATTATTCTTATCATTGGCATTAGTGGTGCCTGCAGAAAACAAGAACTACGAAATGTCAAATCCTGGCATATAGAAGACACCGGAACATCTCTGATCATTAAAATTCCTGATTCCAAAACAAAAACTTAAAGATCTTTTGTGCTAGCGAAAGAATTTTACCAAACCTGTAAAAAATATATTAACGTACGCCCACAAAATATGGACAAAACTCAGTCTTTTTTTGCTAAATTTTCAAAATGAGAAATGCACTAAGCAATGGAATAAATAAAATTGGCTCTATTCCTAAACAAATTGGCAATTATCTTCATTTGCCGGAAGAAAATCTTTCTTTTTACAGGACATGGTTACAGACGTTCGTCAGCCACCATTCTTGTGGATTCCGGTGGTGATTTATTGTCACTAAAAAGGCATGGTGGCTGGCGTTCGTCTGCAGTAGCAGAAGGCTATATAGACTGCTCCATGAAAAATCAAAACGACACTGCTACAACACAGTAGGTATTAATAGGTATTAATGAAATTAAACAAAGATTATAAATTATTAAGTAAATATAAATTATTTCATTTGACACTGACACTGCGTACATTGTGTTGCCTATATCGATGAATTCACTATATCAGTTACATCAAACATAATTTTCTTATTAAATAGAAAAAAATAGTGTGGTCGTAGATAAAGTATAGTACATAATTCGAGTTGTAAGGCAATTACGTACTCGCGGAATTACGCTTCTTACGTAATATGCTTCTTACAACTCTCTCATTACGTAATATACTATTATGTGTTACAACCTTAAGTGAGTTAATGAGTTTTAATAATGTGATAGTATCGAATTTACAAGAAGCAGGAGAAAACACTCATTGCGATAGGCAATAAATTATATATTTGTCTTGCTTTGTAAAAGAGAAATTATCTGTTTGACTTGAAATTTGGACTGAGATTCTTAAATACATTTACTGTACCGTCAACTACGATATTTTTGATTGGATGCAAATTAACGATTTGACATTGAAAAAACGTCCATATTTTAGGCAAAAAAACAGACTTTTTTTCATAACTTAACAATTTTTCATAACAAAAGTCCCATGTTGACATTTCAATCTCGGGGTGTGCACATAAGAGTTAACACATATTCACATAACAATGAATTTAATAAGAAACAAATTCTAATGCAGTTTGAATTTTGACAGAAAAAGTTACTTGCAATAATTTATGGGGCAAACTAACTTACCGAATTAGATCTCCAGGACAATTCTCTAGTAGATGATGGGAAGAATGATCCTTGTTGGGACGGATATCCAGGTGGAGGTACATTGAATGACATTTGATTGCTGTCGCTGGTTTTACATATTTTGCGACCTGCTGAAATAAAATATACCATTAATAATTTTTAAAATTATTCATCTTTAAAATATATATATATATATATATATATATATATATATATATATATATAAATGTATATATATATATATGTATATAAATATATATGTATATATATATATATATATATATATATATATATATATATATATATATAAATATATATATATATATAAATGTATATATATATATATATATATATATATATATATAATATCTGGATTATTTGAATTACCATAATTTCTAGGTGAATTATGTGAACGCCAATCGCCTGAATTGGACACAGCGATTTTTCTTCCAAAAACATCTTCACCATTGAGCCTTCTTTGTGCCCTTAAATATTAAAAATGCATTAACAGTTTTATCAAGTTTACCATTTCGTAAATATTTTCTGGACAATATATCACATTTCCCTTAAATCATTGTTTAAAATAAATCAAACATTAGAAAATGGCGGAGTTAAAAAAAAATTGCAAGAATATACCAATATGAGGAGATTATTTTACATTTAAATCAAATTTTTCTTTTAGCGAACAGAATTTCGACAAAATTTTCAATTTATAAAATTGCTGTACCTGTCTTTGGTGTAAGGTCGATAATGGGACGACATTTTTAATTGAAACAAATACTTTTTTTTATCTGACAATTCACTTTCAAAAAGTTCTTCTTCCACTTCTAACTATTAAACACTAATTAAGAAATCTCTTTCTAAAAATAATTTAAAATTACAGCATAAATTTTGAGCATGTTGCTTTAGTAGAGACACCACTACTACTGATAACTTAATGACTACGTGCGCGCGAACAAATATTTTTTGTGCGAAACGAATTTTTTTTCGCAAAAAAGGTGAAAAAGTATGATCGCATTTATGAGTTTAAAGAAATCCGCGCACTATACAGGGTGATTCGGGGGGAAACGGAAATATTTTACAGACATGCCCAGGTGAAGCAAAAATTAGCAAAATAAGCTCATATATTCAAGTTCGATTTTCATTTGTTTCAGAGATAATTAGGTTTTTTTCTAAAAAGTAAATCAACTTAAGGAGGTTCGAGCGTAACTAATGAGTCAAAATAGTGCTTGAATTTTTCTATATTTTCAATTATCCTAATTGTTGTTAAAATTCATTATTTTTATTTATAATAACATAACAAATTTCTTCTTCTTCTTCTTTAAGTTCCATGTCCGTTCCGAACGTTGGTAACTATCTGGGCTATGATGACTTTATTCACTGCGGCACGGAAAAGTTCTGTTGTCGTCATGCCGAACCAGGTTCTTAGGTTTTTCAACCAAGATATTCGTCTGGCGCCGATTGACCTCTTTCCTGCCACCTTTCCCTGGATAATCTTCTGCAGCAAATGAAATCTATCTTCGTTTCTCATGATGTGGCCAAGATATTCTAGCTTTCTGCACTTGACTGTGTTTAGAACCTCTCTCTCCTTGTTCATTCTATGGAGGATCTCATCATTGGTTATTCGATCCCTCCAGGAGACTCTCAGCATTCTGCGATATATCCACATTTCAAATGCCTCTAACTTTTTGCTGGTGGCTTCTGTCAGTGTCCACGATTCCATTCCGTAAAAAAGAACCGAAAACACATAGCATCTCATCATTCTCAGCTTTGTAGTCATTGTTAGGTTGTGGCTTGTTAGTACAGATCGCATTTTGGTAAAAACTGATCTTGCCTTTTCAATGCGAATTTTTATCTCCTGAGAGTGATCCCACCGATCATTAACATTTGTGCCAAGATATGTATACCTCTCCACCCGTTCGATTGGCTCTTGATTGACAGTAAGTTCACAGTTTTCAATATAGGACTTGCTGATGACCATAAGTTTTGTCTTCTTGATGTTAATATCCAAGCCATATTCTGTGCTCTTTTCTACAAGTCTGTTTATTAGATGTTGTAGTCCTTCTATACTATCTGCAAACATCACTGTGTCATCTGCATATCGTATGTTGTTGATTTTTTCGCCATTGAGAGAGATGCCAGCTTCACACTCTTCCAGAGCTTCTTTAAATATGTATTCAGAATAGATGTTAAAAATAAGAGGGGACAATATACATCCTTGTCTCACTCCTCTCATTATGTCTATTTATTCGGTCTTTTCTGTCTCTACTCTTACTACGGCTTTTTGGTTCCAGTAGAGGTTCATAATAATTCGTAGATCCTTGCCGTCCATCCCAGTTTCCTTTAAGATGTTAATCATTTTTTGGTGTTTGACCCTGTCGAAAGCCTTCTGGTAGTCAACAAAACAGGCAAAAATGTCGCAGTTCATATCTCTGCACCGTTGAAATAGTACTTGCGTGCAATATAATGCTTCTCGTGTGCCCATCGCATTTCTGAAACCAAACTGAGTTGGTGATACTTGTTCTTCGCAAACTCTGTAAATTCTTCTGTGAATTATTTTTAAAAATAATTTGAGAAGGTGACTCATGAGACTTATAGTTCTGAACTCTTCACACTTCTTTGCTTTTGTTTTTTTGGGTAATGTTATAAATTCTGACTTTAGCCATTCTTGTGGTATATTGAGTTATGTTGGTATTGTGGTATGTGAGTTATAAATTTGGTTGAATATTTTTGTCAGATTTTTTACCCTGTCGTCATCCAGTAGTTTAAAGAATTCCGATTGGATTTCATCTGGTCCAGGTGCTTTACCGTCTTTCATTGTTTTTATTGCCTGTTTGTTTTTATTAAAACAAATATATATATAACAAATTTAAAAATTGGTAATTATTATTTATTTAATATTATAAAGTTATTAAATGACTTCGTTATTTTTGACTTATAAGGTGACATAAAAAGATCTGGCAACATCAGTGTTATGAGTCGTCTGGTTGTAAAGGGATCAGAATGTTATTAGCCCAAGATGTTGGCCGAAAACCTCGAATTACCAAAAGACAAAAAATTATTGATAATCTATGTAAAAAGCTAGAGTGTATTCTATCAAATAGTTCCACAGACGTTCAAAAGTTCAAAATGTTTCCATGTTTTTCTTTTCTCATACAATCAGCTGTTATCGACGACGTTGCCAAACCATCTGTCATGTGAATTACTGTCGATAAACAAGATTCAAAACAAAAAAATTTAACTTTAATTATTTAAATAATTACATAGGGAACATCACATTGCTTTAATGTTATCGTGTTTTAATATAATCTAAGTTTATTGTATATAGTTTTTTATTCCCTAAAATTGGGAAATTAATACCGAAAAAAATAAATAAAGACGTGACGGAAGCTTGTCTGCCATAGGCCCTGTGTATAAGATTCGAAAAATCATCATTTTTGAATTTTTTTTCCGGATAAACTAAACGCAGGATCACTTTCAAATTTTGAGAGGACATAAATAAAGTATTGATCTTCATGTATAAAAAGTTTCAAAGCTGAAACTTGAAAAAAATATTTAACATGGGATTCGCTCGAACCTCCTTAAATTTGACAACGTTGTCCTAAATGCCAATTTGAAACAAAATATTAATTAGGTAAATGTCATAAAAAGTGACAGTTGTAGTTGTTTTACGACATTATAAAAATGCCACATATTCCCTGTCATAGAGAATATGCAGATATGATATGCAGTGTTTGTTTATGGATTTTGTAATGGTAATTCTGTTCGTTCAGTAGAAGAGTATCGATGTCGTTTTCCGAATCGAAGAATTCCTAAAAGGCCCTAACAGGCCTATTAAAATTTATTGATATGTGAATATGTGTTAACTCTTATGTGCACACTAAGGTGGAGCAGGGATGTATGCAAAAATATTTTTTTCAAGATTTAAAAATGTAAAGCCGAGACTAGTAACCGCTATAACCGCTCGAGAAACACACAGTACGCTGTGGGAAAAATTTCGCATTCGCAAAGTGAGGCATATGGGAGCTTAATTATTATAGTATATTACTAGCGCTTGCATTAGCTTACTTGAGTCACAAAATCAAGCGATTAAAAACCACGGCGGTTCAGCCATAGTGCGGCCTCAGACTAACCTTTAATTCCTAACCTTTCCAAAACTGTTTTTAAAACTGGAATGTTAAACCCAAATATACGAATTATTTTTGAAAAACGCATGGGCTTTAGAACTTGAAGAAGATAATTTGGATGTTCTACAAAATAATCCAGGGATAAGTACAAGGCGCATTGCAATCCAATTTAAAATTCCACAAACAGTGTTTTGGTATACATTAAAGGTCGATTCCCATATGCGCGGCACTCCTACGCGACGTCGTGCGACATCGCCTGTCAAATAATGATTATATTGTTTGTAATGGGCACGTGGCGTAGCTGTCGCATAGCCATAGTGAGAACGTTCATATTTCTTTTTCTTCTTTTTTGTAAGGCATCTGCCTTCTTCTCTAATTTCTTAGAGTTGTAGCTGGGATGATGAATTCCAGCTTTCATACCAACGTATGGGTGGACGTCCTGGTGGTCTCCTGGATCTTGGGAGACCATCCCTTGCAATTGAAAATTGCCTATTTAAGACAATGTAATCATTATTTGGCAGGCGATGTCGCGTGACGTCGTGTAGCTGTGTCGCGTATATGAGAATCGGCCTTAAAACGGCAATGTTTCGGCAATGGCAATGGCAAAAGCGTCTAATGCGGCAATGGCAAAAGCGTCTAGCTTTTTTTCTGCAGAAAAGTACAAAATGACTTCTGTTGAAACTTCATTGGACTACGGGATTCTAATATAATGATAGTAGTTCTTATTAGAATTCGTGCTGATATTTGAAAATTATTGTGAAATTCTGATAGACAAAATACACATTCTAATATGTCAATAATAATTTTTTATTACTCATGCGTTAAAAGTATTATCTGGCGGACGTTTTTTATTTAGAAAAATGCTTTATATTTCTTTATGTATTTGAAAAATATTTCAACGTAACTTGAGTAATGCACGCAAATATTCAATATAGCTAGGTTACATTAAAAAAAAAGAACAAATAAATAAAAGTAAAATGAATGAAAATTTTTTTCATAACAAAATTATAATTAAAGAAAACGTTTTAAAATGAGTGTAAATTACATGGTGACACCGGAGACTGGCCGGATTCGTCATAAGAACTCTCTTATGACGAATCCACACCACCAGAGACAATTAAAAAAGCGAATTCTCCATTTTTTATTCCATTTTTTTTTTTTTGGATGGCCCCTGGTACCCTAACTTGTAAGATACATCCCCTCGCATGAGTACAAAATTTTTTTTATCTACGACCACTATTGTAAATGCCTATTATTGTACAGTTCGTGGACTATATAATTCACCATAACACACTCGTATATAACAGTCCGCGATTAATGATAAGTTATGATTGATAACACACACGTGCATTTACGATTCGTTGCTTGGTTGAGCGCTGCTACTACGTGCTCATACTTTCAGCGCCCCCCGTGCCATAATTCAAACTAACGGAAATTGACATTACGTACATTGAGTTTCCTATATCCATGAACGCTCTTATTCTAGTTTAACCTAAATAAGTACTAAATAATAAGGTATGTAACCATTTAGAATGTATTTCTTTTCATTTCTTTCAAGTTAGATAATGTCGAGTAACAGTTATATATGAAAATACAACTGTTTGTTTATTATAATGTTAAATAATGATGAATTAAATTAATAACCTAATAAGAAATAAATTTGTTACATCAAACATATTTTTCTTATTAAACAGAAACAAGTTACTGTGGTCGTAGATAAAGTATAGTACATAACTCGAGTTGAAAGGCAATTACGTACTCACGTAATTACGCACTCCCCGCTACGCGGATCGTGCGTAACTGTTCCGCTCGTCCGAAATATGCTTCTTACTACTCCTGTTACGTAATATACTATTTCCTCGAAGATTTTATAAACCCTTTGATTTTGTTTGAATTCAAAAAATCGTCTTAAAATGAATTATGTATATGTCCAACTAAGTCCGCGATATAAATTACCTCTTCGAGGTACCGGCGAATCGACTACTGTACATAAATTGTATTTAAATCATGCCCATACCCGCCGGTGTACAAGCGGGTTCCAAATAAAACATATCGTGTGCCCAACGGCGAGCACGCGGGCCGATAATGCTGAAGCGGAGTGACCCACCGGTGGACATGCGGTCTTTAACGTATTAGGACCATCTAACCAGCCATTACTAGCCGAAACGTTGGGAATTCCGAATTTTGAAGCAAAATCTTTAGATTTTTGTTTTAACAAGGGTCCAGCTATGGTAAAGTGACAAGACGTCCCGATTTTGGCGGGCCAATCCCGCTTTTTGGAAAACAGTCCCGCATCCCGCCGATTTTTAAAAATGTCCCGCTTTTTAGAAAATATCTGCATTTCTTATTTTAAATATACTGTAATATATAAAATAAGATTGAATAAGAATAAGATGTCCTCCAATTGAACTGTCCATTCTTCAAGATATTCCAAGCAGTTATTATAAAAAATTCATAGTTCTTTCAGAAAATCTGGTCGTTTAATTTATCTGTCATCAGTACAGCTTAGCTTTTATGTACAACAAGTGAATGGTTTAAAAATTGTTGTTAATAAAGTCAAAGCTGTACTGATGAAAAAAAAAAATCATTTTACCAATTCATGTGAGAAATTTCACGACATTTTAATAAATGATCCGAGTATTAACTCGGATCAAAAATTTGACCGTGAAAGAAAATCATATTTTTTTTAATACATACATGATTGTATATTTATAGACAAGTATTATATATGAATGTATACAATAATAGTAGTTTATGATACAAGTGTGCGAAGAAGGGCTTTTATGCATGAGGTGCGAGTTTATTGTAATGAATGCACGTCAGAAAATTTATTTTCACTAAGTCTATGTTTTTTGTTTAGTCACGCATGTTATTGCCATAGTAATAACAAACGGAAAACGTTTAATAATGAAACTCCATTTCATTTACATTGGATTTTTACGCACAATTTGGTTACTTTTACACACGATTATAATAATGGTATCCTTCACATACAATAATATATTAGAGCAGGCATTAGCAACCTTTTTTGGAACTATAACTAAATTACCATTATTTGTTATTACCATTATATTGGTCCCGTTTATTAAAATTTGAGGCAGTAGAGTAGTTTTCATAGCGGAGGGAAACCGGCATATGCGTTGAATGCGGCCCGCGGGCCGCAGGTTGCTCAGCCCTGTAATAGATTGCTCATTTTGGTGGGTGAGTAGATAAAATATATTTTTTTAATTATTGGTCTGCTTTCAAAACTAAATTATAATTCTCATTTCATCCCATTTGTCCCGCTTTCTCTCAATGAAAATGTGGCCACTTTAAGCTATGGGAATGTTCTTGTCGAGAGTTTGTTTGATCCATTCTAAATAGTTATTTACATTATAGTGCGGAAAGTTTGATTTTACAACGCCACAGCTCATTTGGGGAACGAGCCCGAAGGGCCGGAGCGCTGTAAAATTTTTGGCCGATAATTATTATTTAAGAAGCAATTAGATTTAGATTAGGGAAAGATGGTTCGTTCTGGACCCTCAATCTCCATTTCCGGTCCCCTCCCCGGAGGGGAGGGGAAAAACTCGTTCGTATGTTCGTGTTTTGTCCATTAGAAAACTCCTCGCCACGCTGGTCGTTTTCCAAACATGGCCGCGTGCTGTAAAATCGCGCTTACTGAACTCGTCCTTTAATATACGATTACCGCATTGTAGCTGTACTTTGCAACATTTTACATATGAGGCTTTGCGTATACGAAGGGCGAACTCAACAAATGGTGGTTTCGAGAAAAACACATTTGAAATTTTTTTTATCGATTGCGGATGAAGGGCGAACCCAGCAAAGGCTGATGTCGATTTTGATGAACTTATGACGAACTCAACATGAAACCTATACCTGCAGATTCTCAAGAGGATTCTGATCCAATCCGTGAAAAAAAAATGACCCAATGTTGAGTTCGCCCTTCGTATTCGCAACGCCTCATATACACGATGGTAAAGCTAGCTTTACAATTCAGGAGGCCAAAATGGCAGTTTTCAACTGTAAATCTTGGAAACTTAAGTGTCGACTATATAAAGCGTATCACATCTGATTGAGAAAAATGGAAGGAATTAAGGGACGCTTATATCCAGCTACAAGCTGACTAATGATGATGATGATGACGTAATCACATAGTGAATTTTCGTGGATTGTAGTGAAATTCCGTCAGATTGTATAAAACAGAACCATTACATGATGCCGTCAATTCCTGTAGTTCACGAAACCACCAATTTTATGCTGCTTATTATATTTAACTATGATTAAACAATCTGTCTGGCTTATCATTTAAACATTTCACGAAATACCTAAGTACAGTCATCTCATAGTATAAAACTACCCGTCTTAATTACAGACTCATTAAAAAATAAATAAATAAACAAAAATGTGTGTGATGGCTTCACTTCTGAAGTGCATGATGGTTCCTCACTTTGACAATGAACCCACATAAGAAATGCTATTGTGTGCTTGCAACCACCCTGTAGGAGGTCAAGGACACTGAATAGATACAATAAAATTTCATTATACTCTTTGCTTTGTCCAAAATCCATAACAAACAGTACTTGTTTCTCAAGATATAATTAGAAACAACTGTACCCATTCGACAAGAAAAAAAATAAAATGAAAAAATTTTAAATATCCTACTCTACTTTACGAATATGTCAAAAATGTGTGTTTCGCACGGCGTGAATCAGAAAGCGTTACTTCTGATTGATTTTCACTGTCACGTGGCAGAATGCCTACATTTGTCCATTTCATTTTGTAAATATACCCTATTAATACTATTAAATTTTATTAAATGTTATTAAATATTATTAAATATTATATATGTTACATTTAAAACTCAACAATATATAAATAACCCTATTATACTCTTTACTTATTTTTATTAAATAATATTGTTTTTTGTGATCCCTAAGTCATTATTACTCATTAGAAACTGTCATTCATTCAATTTGTTTCAAAATGAAAAGATAATTTATAGTAGATTTTGTAGCTAGGGCGAAAAGTTCTCAATATGAGTCGAGAGCGAAGTTGTGCACGAACCAAGTGAGTGCGCAAGACGAGTTGCTCGAGAGGAAAAACTGACAATTTCGCCCGTGCTACAAACGATATTTTTTATCACTCATGCGAGATGATGTATCTTACATGTTTGGGATTCAGGTTCTATCCAAAAAAATGGAATGAAATATGAAGAATTCGCTATTATTAAGAATATGGGAATTGTGGAGTTACCTTCACTAACTGTTGCTAATCGTCTTCCAAAGTGTATTTCTAAACGTGGAAAGTAAAAATGAATCTTCTACGTCGGCTGGTTCAAGAAATATCCGGGCTTTTGTAATCCAAACAACTGACATTTTTTAATACAACAACAAATATAACTGCAACTTCTGTCCAGTTAATTGACAGAAAATGTGTTTATGCAGCAGATCCGCTGTTGCCAAGTTCAATTCTTTTGCAGGGATTATACTTTTTTTCCGTGTCGCTACAATTTAAGTATTATATGTATTAAATATATTTAATTTTATTTTAATTCTTGCGCAGGGGTCATGTTAATCTTCTATGTATTCTTCTTCTTCTTATGCATATTCACTAATGAATGTTTGCGACCACGATAATGACTTGAATGTCGTCATCATGTGAATCTCTTGGGAAGTGTAATGGTATATGAATATATAGGAAGTATAAGTGGTTTGATCGAGAGTTCGCGCTGCCGCACGCATGTGGTTTAATTGAGAGTTGGTTAGGTTAGGTTGTCCGAGAGAGAGGTTTAAACGCACTGCTGCGCCTATATGGTCTAAAATAAGATAAAGTTGCAAGAAGTATTGGGTTAACCTGAGTTAAACCAATTAGAATGAAATTAGAATTAAAAATTAAATTTATATTTCAATGTTGTTGTAAGTGCATGTGCAGAAATTGTATATTGAAGTGTTTACCAGAACAAGGTAAAATAAAAAGATAAAATTGGCAACGTCGGCTGGGCTTCTCCTGCACTTTTTGTTTAACAAGTAATTAGAGAGAAGTTAGGCAGTGAAGGAAAATATTAACTGTTGCGGCAAAAAAATGTCATTTTTTTAATAAAAACCCGTATATTTTTTGAATAAATCGACGTAGAGGCTTCGTTTTGGCTCTAAGTTTGCAAATACACTACGAAGGACGATTAGTAACAGTTATTTAAGGTAAAAATCCGCCAACCCCCAAAAAAAAAATGGAAATTCCCATATTCTTTACAAATTCCGAAGAATTTACTTTTTCAATTGTCTCCGGTGGGGAAAAAATGCAGAATAAGCCCCTTCAATAAAACTTAGGTTTGAGGACTTCTTACCTGGTGTAACTGATGTTAATCGTCTTTGGCACGGTTTAACTAAGGTCGCAAAGCAAAAATGCTGGGTTCAATAAATAAAAAACCTCAACCTCAACCTAATCTAACCTGGGTTAAACCAACGGTCCTTGCCACAATGTCTTATATTGGATCGAGCCTCAACCTCAACCTAATCTAACCTGGGTTAAACCAACGGTCCTTGCCACAATGTCCTATATTGGATCGAGCCTCAACCTCAACCTAATTTAACCTGGGTTAAACCAACGGTCCTTGCCACAATGTCTTATATTGGATCGAGCCTCAACCTCAACGTAATCTAACCTGGGTTAAACCAACGGTCCTTGCCACAATGTCCTATATTGGATCGAGAGTTCGCGTTGCCGAGAGTATTTGGTCTTGATCCTTATGCCGCTTCGCGGTGGGCAACCTAATCTAACCTGGGTTAAACCAACGGTCCTTGCCACATTGTCCTATATTGGATCGCTAGTGCGCGCTGCCGCGCGTATGTGGTGTTGATTTATCTGTGGGCAACCTAATCTAACCGGGGTTAAACCAACGGTCCTTGCCAAATTGTCCTATATTGGATCGAGTTCGCGCTACCGCGCGTATGTGGTCTTGATTTATTTGCGGCTTCGCGGTGGGCAACCTGATCTAACCTGGGTTAAACCAACAGTCCTTGCCAAATTGTCCTATATTGGATCGAGAGTGCGCGCTACCGCGCGTATGTGGTCTTGATTTATCTACCGCTTCGCGGTGGGCAACCTGATCTAAACTGGGTTAAACCAACGGTCCTTGCCACAATGTCCTATTTTAGATGAAAATTAGTTGCTTGAAACTGGCTAATTACCCCCTAAGAGTTTTTCGTTTATACATTTTTATTGTTAAGAATTATCGACATTAAAACATTTTACTCCTTTATTTTACCATTTTTCCAAAGATGTTTATTGACTGGATATTAATTTAAAAGTAGGTGTCAGCATCAAGCCATTTCTTCTTAATTTTGACCAGTTGGCTATTACTCCACTAGACCAGTTGGTTGGAAACGCCCCTGATATTGAGAACTAAACTAGCTTGTTTATTACGGTTTGAAGTTATATATTTATCTAAGTCGTCGCGAAAACTAGAAGATTCCATTTAGACTAATTAGAGTTATACAAGGATTTTAAAATTACCCGCTTCAAACGACAAGGAAAAAATCTAACTTTGTTTAGTTGTCTTTATCTTGAGAACTAGGTCTTGTTCTCAAGATATAGACAACTAAACAAAGTTAGGTTTTTACCCACCTAGGTTAATGCGGATCGAAGTTTGTGAAACTAATAGGATTTTTCAAAACTAGAAGCTTGTATCTACAGTAACTAGTGTTTTTTTTTACAGCAAAATAAAACAATTGTGACATATTGTCCTTTTTTACAGCAAAATTAAGAAATTGTGATTGACCATATACGCGCGCCAATGTCGATCACAATTTCTCAATGTTGCTGTAAGAAAGGTAAAAGTGGCAACGCCGAGATAATTGTTTACGCACACTTTTTATCACGTGACCAGAAATTTATGAGCCGTTTTATTGTCATAAATTTCTGTCACGTGATAAAAAGTGTGCGTAAACAATTATCTCGGCGTTGCCACTTTTAACTTTCTTACAGCAACATTGAGAAATTGTGATCGACGTTGGCGCGCGTATATGGTCAATCACAATTTCTTAATTTTGCTGTAAAAAAGGACAATATGTCACAATTTTTTTACTTTGCTGTAAGAAAAACACTAGTTACTGTAGATACAAGCTTCTAGTTTTGAAAAATCCTATTAGTTTCACAAACTTCGATCCGCATTAACCTAGGTGGGTAAAAACCTAACTTTGTTTAGTTGTCTATATCTTGAGAACAAGACCTAGTTCTCAAGATAAAGACAACTAAACAAAGTTAGATTTTTTCCTTGTCGTTTGAAGCGGGTAATTTTAAAATCCTTGTATAACTCTAATTAGTCTAAATGTGTCAATTTTTAGAAACAAAAACACCAATATTTATTGAACCAAGCAATGTAGAAGCTTCATTTTTGCTTTGCGACCTTAGTTAAACCATGCCAAAGACGATTAACAACAGTTACACCACGTAAAAAGTACTAAACCCTAAGTTTCAACGAAGGGGTGTATTCTACATAATAGCCACGTTGTTTTTAATTTTTAGTTTGTTTTGAAACAAAATTCTGACACTTCACATCACTTTTTTAATACCGAGATCTTGATTATATTCATTCAACGTATGCGATGCAACGTGAGAGAATTGGTGTGCACACTCGTGCCGCGCATACAACGTACATTTTGCATCAGACGCTGTTGTAATTTCTCAGAAGGTGCACTACTGCGTCTATAAGTCACGTTTTCTGATTCTGATAGCGAGTTTGAAGATGATTTATTGAGTTTACTATTGTTAAATGAATATTTCCGAGGCACAAAAATAAAAGTTAAGAAGAGAAGATATTGGGTTCATGAGATGAATAAACAAAGAGAAAAAGTTGGAGAATACAATACATTTATGCAGAAACTGGAATTTGAAGAAGAACGATTCTTTATGTACTTTCGCATGTCTAAACTGCAGTTTGAGGAGAACGCTTGCATCAAAGGTCTATTTGTTTATGACGTGCTACGCATAAGTTCTAGAAACGCACGCGTGGATAGCGTACGAAAATCCCCTCCACCTTCCCACGCCGATCTGAACATCCCACATCGACGTTGCTTGTGAGGCGTGTGATTGCGTTGCATACGATAAGTGTGTTCTAGGGCATAGTTTTTCATCTAAAATCAAGAGTCTAGATATCGTAATGCGTTGCATACGTTGCGTACGTAGGACCAGTGTGTCTCCAGCTTTATCCTTTAGCTTTATATTCAAGTTATGTGTATTACTAAATATTTTATTATATAACTAATATTTTACATTTATCGCATTAAAAGCGTGCGCCAAAATAGTAATATTGTGCACGAGTGATAAAAGGAATATAAATATTAGTTAGTGTATTTATTAAATACACTTTGACTTTTAAAATAAACAGATCAATTAATTTTCTCCAATCCCATCTTTTAATTATTATTTCTCTTACCTTGTAGCAAAGTCTGTAGATGCAAATCTAATAGTAGCCACTCCTAACTCATTATCCACATCAATAACTCTGCCTCCGCAATTATCTGATAAGAATTTTAACCGGTTTTTAAGAAGCTTCTTTTCATATCTCAGTGGAAGATTGGACACATGTAAATCTACATACTCATTAGGCTACAAATTGAGGTATCGATTAAAGAAAATAATTGATTAAAATATAGGCATATAATCTTACCCTTATTCGTAATACTGGTAAATTATCGGTAATACTAGCGTACGTACAAGTTCTTGTTGCGGGTAATTTAAGTGCATCAGCTACATTAGTGTTATGAACTAATATCACATCAATTTTCTTTCTATATCGTAGGTCAGATAGGTCCGATGCAAAATTCACATCACCTGAGATTAAAATTGCTGTTGCTGGAGCTTGGTGAGTTTCAGCAAAACGTCTTAATGACTGTCTAAGTTTCTCATCAGCTGCATTCTTGCTGGTTGATGATACATGAATTAAATTTACCTAAAAGGTTAGATTATTTATTTATTTAGAACCGGCGTTATTATTGTAATCATATACGTATCAAATGTAAAATGTTTACAAAACATAAAATGTTTTCAGCAATATATACCTACTTGTGCGTCATGTAAATCTTGAATAACTTGTGGGTTTTCTTTTTTAACATCACAGGCAACAATGAAATCGGCTTCTCGATGTCCTTCAAAGAAATTATCTCGAATTCTTTGTACTATACTAGCGGCACTTTTATTTTTCGGAACCTGGCAATTCTCGATATCCCAGAAGACTCCGATCGGAGGTAAAGCTTTTGATTGTCTTTTGCGGTTTCTGCGCTTGGACTTTTTGATCTGTTCATTGCTGGAACTATCAGAATGGCAACTGACACTGCATGAGGTATTGTTGGAACTTTTGCACAGTCTCGGGGCAGCGGGGAATGTGAGTTTAAAACCTGTGTAGCTGGAAGATGTTGATCTGGTGTTGTTCGACTCATCTGTGGAATCGGATTTTTTTGAATCGTATGAACTGGATAAAATCATTTTTAATTGTTAACTGTTTTTAAAGCTACATAATTTAGGTTTTTAAATTATTAGTATATGTGAGATTCACATAATAAACACTCTAAACTACATGATAAAAACAAGTTGACAAATCGATTGTTTGATATCTTTATAAACTAGCATGAACATAGCTTAACTTCCTGTTCAAAATTATGAAAATACTAGCAACCTTTAGATGGAGCCACTATAAATCATTCAATTTAAGGCAAGACATTTGATTCTAGTCTACAATAAAACTAATATTAATTATCATTTGAAATAATACAAAATATTATTTGCATAATAAATGTAAAAAATAAATTTAATTAGTTATTTTGTAAATTAATTGAAAATTTCAAATATTCACTCTGAAGTTATTAATTTATCAAAGTTATCAATTTCACATATTTCTGACAGTTCAAACGTCACGTAAAGTGTATAACCTAGAATTAGCTTTAAAATAATTTGAAATGGAGAAAATACTTCGTACAATTGAATTTGACGAGACGTTGGATTTCCAAGTAGAAACTAATGAGGAAATAGATAGGAAGGTTCAAGAAAATTTGGCGAGGTGGCAAGCAGTCGAAAGCCCTTTGGCCCCTTTAAGTGATGAACAGTTGGATCTGGTTTATAAGATACGAGAAGTTTTACATGATAAATATTTTGATCCTCAGCCAAAGGTTTGTTCATTTGACTTTTATTTTGAATCAAATACACTGCTCAAAACAATTAGCTGGTCACTAATTTGTGCCCCCATAAAATTGATACGGGAAGTTACATGCAAAAAAAAAACTGAAAAACGCCCTACTTTTTAATTGACACATAGGGAATTATCAGCATCTCATACTTTCGTAATAATTAACAAGAACTACCAAAACTAGTCAAATAATGTATCCCAAATTTGGTTCAAAGAACCAAGAAGGCCTTGCTCAGATCAATAAACAGACGAAAATGTTTGCAACTGACGTTAAGTTTTGACTTAAGTTAAGTGAAAATGAGGCATCTCAACGAAGTGTTGTTGTTGTTTCGTGCTATAACATCATTTGAAAATGGCAAAAGCCTTCGTCAAGTTTCAAGAAACTTCAACATAAGCCTATCTATTATTCAGTGATTGTGGAACAGGTACTTGGATACTGGTTAATGTAACAGGTGCAGTCGGCAAAGTCGCAAAAGAAAGTCCAAAAAATAATTCGGAATTTATCGAGTTTACGGGTCTATTGAAATTTAGTGTTATGGACTTTTTACCTGGTGTAACTGTTATTAATCGTCCTTGGCACGGGTTAACGGAAAGGTCGGAAAGCAAAAATGAAGCTTCTAAGTTATCTGGTTCAATAAATATTCTATATAATATTTCTATTAAATAATTCAAAACCAAGACCAATTTTTACTAATTTCTAGTCTTTGCAATAGAGTTTCTGCAACAAAAGACCTTTTAATTCAACTCTGTTAAGTTGCATAACATAAACATAATCCACTTTCTAACTGCAAATGAATGTAAAAAAAAAACACATTTCCCGGGAAAATGGAATCCCGCTAACTTAACAAAAAGTTAACAGGACCTACTCTAAAAATGATTATTTTGAGGAAATTAATGCACCAGAATTAAACGTATGCGGTCAGGGGAACCCCATCAGGAACGAATTTCCTCGCGCATTTAAGAATCTAACAACTTCTCTTTTTGAATTATTAACATAATGAAAGTGTTCGGCTTATATTGAAAATACGGGTTTGTTTTGAAAATATTTTTGCCAACTTTTTACCTGGTATAACTGTTGTTAATCGTCCTTGGCACGGCTTAACTAAGGTTGGAAAGCAAAAATGAAGCTTCTATGTTGTCTTGTTCAATAATAATTCTTTCGATGATTGTAAAGATTCAGGTTCAACACGTTTCTTCTTTCATTTAAATTTATCTCTGTATATTTGAACGCCTTCAGCATGTTTCGAACCTGTAGTTTGAAAAATTTCTTTTTTCTCTGTCGTTACTCTTTTTGGCGCTGTGTTTGTGATTTCACTATTGTCACTATAATATATTTATCGTGGCAAATACAAATACAAAATAAGAAGGTAGTAAGAAGCGCCAATCTGGACTCAGACCACTACCTCTCAAAGATCAAAATAAGACTCCACCCTAGAAACACTAGATTACACAGAACCTGCAAAATGGTAAGATTTGACGTCGAGCGAGTCAAGAACAGTCAAGAACTAAGTCAGAGACTGAACAACACAGAGCTAAACAACTGGGACCAAGTGGAATTCTAAAAAGACCAAGGAAAATTGGCATAAATTTTTGGAACAAAGGAAGGTTACAGCCAAGATAATTCGAGGAACCAAATGAGCCTTCACACAAAACCAACTAACCCAAATTGAAGAGAGCTTTGCTAAGAATAATTCCAGAGATTTCTTTGGAACCTTCAAGCAGACACTCAGAAAATACGCTCCGCCAAGCCTCCACTTCAGGGACTCACAAGGCAAACTAGCTTATAACGACAAGGACAACTGCAACCTTTTGGCTCAGTACTTTAAAAATCTACTCAACTCTGACCCACCCAGCGAAGACTTCGACTATAAACAAACCACACCAAACCCGGACTCGCTTCCCCCTTCATTGGAAGAAGTTGCCCAGATCATTCAACTTCTTAAGAATAATAAGGCAGCTGGAGATGACTATCGTTGCTGAACTGTGGAAAGGTGCTGCAAACAATGCGCAAGCTAACCGAGATCATCCAGGACATCTGGAAAACAGAGAAATTACCACTCAATTGGAAATCTGCTCTGATCCATCCGCTTCACAAAAAGGGAGATTTTACGGATCTAAACAACTACCGTGGAATTTCTCTCGTCCCGGTAACATACAAGCTTCTCTCGAAGACATTACAAACAAGGGCAGAAAATCAGTTGGATAGTCAACTGGGAGAATACCCGGGGGGCTTCAGGAAGACTCGCGTCTTCCTGTGTTGAACAGATCCTCGACCTTAAAACTGTACTTGCATACTCCAAGATGAGAAACCGCAAGGTGGTCGTCACCTTTCTTGATTTTAGGAAGGCCTACGATTCCATTGATAGAGAAATGCTTAACAAAGTACTCCAGGAACTAGCACTAGACAACAAAACTCGCAGACTAATCCTACAAACTTTGACCAACTTCCAAGGTTAACACCCATTCCAAGGTTAAATTTAGAGGCGAGATTTCAGAAAGCTTCGAAATAAAAACTGGAGTGAGACAAGGAGATGGACTTTCCCCACTTCTCTTCAACTGTGTCCTTGAAAAGGTTATGAGAGAATGGCGCAAGGAACTGAACAATTTGGGTGCTCAGAGTGGTATCTACCTGGGACGTAAGAACGATGGACTGATTGTAGATTGCCTGGCCTTTGCAGATGACATGGCACTGTTTGCTGATTCTCTTGAGATGGCAACAATGCAGGTAAACTGCCTCAGAAAACAGGCTGCCAAAGTGGATCTTCAAGTGTCACTGGAGAAAACAGTTTTTCACCAACATCAAAGAAGCAAACAAAGAGATGTTACTAGAATAGGGAAACATCAAGAAGACTGAGAAATTTAAGTATCTCAGCAAATGGATTCAACCCAACTTATCAGAAAGAGCATCATTATCCAAGAGAGTCAACAAGTTAGAACTAGCCTATCGACTGACTAATAAGAACACTTACAATAAGAAATGCCTGTCACGCAACCTGAAACTTAAGCACTACACATCAGTCTTATGACCAGAAGCCTTGTATGCCATGGAATGTCTTTCATTGAACTGAAAAGGACTAGTAGAGAAATTGGAAATCATAGAGAGGAGAATCCTCAGGAAGATCCTAGGCCCGGTAAAGGAAGATGGGGAATTTCGAAGGCGGCATAACTCTGAGCTCAATGAACATATTGAGATGCTCTCTGACTGTGCAAGGAAAAGAAGGATAGCTTCCGAAAAACCTAGCAAAAAACCTCGAAGGAAAGGTATCCCCTGGACGGAAGAGAGAAAGGAGTTACACTGGCAGAAGATGCGACAATACTGGGCAAAGGTCAAAGTCCAACAGTTGAACAAGCGTAGTCCAAAGTAGGCCTATTCGAAAGAAGAAGAAGAAGAGCTACAAAAAAGGAGCTACTAAATGAATACATGAACCAAGAAGTACAAAAATACTTGCAAAACCTTACACCCACTGCTGGTACAGGATACTCACTATGGAAGGCTGCCTAAAAGATAAAACAACCACTAGAACACATTCACAACCACTAGAACACATTCCGAAAATCTGAAAAGAAAACGGCTCCTGGGTAAAAAGCGATAAAGAAAAGACCTTTGCGAACCACTTGAAAAGTGTTTTTGAAACCTACCCCAGGGAGGCAACAGTAGAAGAAGAATTAACTTAACCAATAATGTTTAAATATATTAATAGTGCAAAATAGTGCAAATATATAAATGGTTGACAAAGAGTACTACCTATCAGAAAATTTAGAGTCACCGAAATCAGAGCTGTAATAAAGCACCTGAAACCAAAAAGGATACCGGGATACAACCTAATCACTGGAAGAATGTTAAATTAATTACCTGACATGATTTAAAGCCATCACACAAATATTTAATACCACCCTAAGAATAGGATACTTTCTGCTACAATGGAAAGTAGTTCAAATAAAAATGCTACTTAAACCTGGAAAACCTCCCAATGAAGTCAAGTCATATAGACAAATCAGTCTACTGCCAATTCTCTAAAGTATTACTTTTAAAAACTTTTACTAAATAGACTAAAACCCACATTAGAAGCGAATGAGCTAATCCCTAAACACCAATTCGGCTTCAGAACACAGCATACCACCATGGAACAAGTGCATAGAATAACTGATAAGATAACTAAGACTTGGAAAGGAGAAGATATTGCTCAGCACCATATCTGGATATAAGTCAGGAGTTTGACAAAGTTTGGCACCCTGGACTAATGTACAAACTCAGAATTAAATTACCTTGATCATACCTATAAGACCATCTCTTTGTCAAACTCCGAGATGAATATACATGATTGCATCGTATCAAATCAGGGGTTCCACAAGGCAGTGTCCTGGGTCTAATTCTCTATCTTCTCCTCACCGCAGACCTGCCTACAACACCAGGCACTATGATAGCCACATTTGCTGATGATACTGCTGTACTTGCATCCCACCAAAACCCCATAACAACAGCATAACATCTAAAAAACCACCTTACAAAAATTGAAAAATGACTAAAGAAATGGCGTATGAAGGCTAATGAAAATAAGTCAGTGCATGCTACATTCACACTATGATGAGAGAATGCCCACCAGTTACTCTAAACAACATACAACTGACCCAATCTGAAAACGTCAAGTATCTGGGAATACACATGGACAGAATACTAACATGGAGAAAACAACTAGGGCTCCAGTATACCAAGATGCACTGGTTAATGGGACGAACATCACAGCTATAACAGCCCAAAACAAGCTACTCTTATACAAGGCAATTATCAAACTAATATGGACCTAGGAGATCCAACTATGGGGCACGGCCAGTAATACTAACATAGCAATTATTCAGAGATTCCTATCCAAAGGCCTCAGAAATATTGTCAAAATGATCTAAAAGTGCCAATCGAACTTATAACACCATTAACAAACAAAATTCAAATGCGAAGACATCTGCTATAGATTAGATTAGATTATTTATTCATACCAGAGACAAATTAATACAATTTGTATATTACAGGTCATTACTGCCTAATGTCAAAAGACTCATAGAGTGCTGTACATCTATAACATAAAAGACAAAAATGGAATTTGCAACTATTTCATTGCCTTTAATTTTACACGCATTTGCATTTCTAATTAGTAGGGAAACCCGACAAAGACGTACTGTACCTTCATGAAATAATTTACATATTCAATTTTTGTTTACATTTGGACATATACACTGGTGAAACTAACTTTATATCCGCATTTAAAAAACTAATTCTGGAAAATTATTTGGTTTAGATCAGGGGTCTCCAAACTACGGCCCGAGGGCCACATCCGGCCCGCGGACAGATTTTGTCCGGCCCGCGGAGAGCTAGCATACTTGAAAACTCCTTTTAGAGAACATATATAGCAAATTAAATTTAGTTTACTGAAGTATTCTAATTTTATGTTGAATAATTATTAATATGACATCTACATTGATATGGTCATGGGCTAACTACTCATAACATTGTTGTAGGCTTATTGTTATTGTTTTTGTGATAAGTTGGATAAAGAAACACAGAATTCTAATGAGTAAAGACATGTATAATATGTGAAAATTTAACTTCAGTATATAATAACTAACAAATTATTGAAATGAATCCAACTAACATTTTATACATTTTAAATAAAAACATAACTTATAACAAGCATAATGACATATGAAATACTAATGAGATTTATGTAATTGAGATTTTCCACTGACAATAGTTTGTAGTTGTGGACTAATTTTACTTGTACCAATTATTAAAAGAGATTTAAGATGCTCTTCAGTTAATTTAGATCTGTAAACATTTTCTGTGTACTT
Source organism: Phosphuga atrata (assembly GCA_944588485.1). Taxonomy (NCBI): domain Eukaryota; kingdom Metazoa; phylum Arthropoda; class Insecta; order Coleoptera; family Silphidae; genus Phosphuga; species Phosphuga atrata. The sequence continues at coordinate 103,566,278 of OX155893.1, forward strand.
CATTTTGGAGAAGGTCTTCTCACACAAATAAGTAGTACCAAAAACAGAAAACATCCCACGAGCAAATTTATGCAAATTATCAAATTGTGTCAGAGGAAGACTCTTATAAAATTCCAACAAAGATGAGTTTTGATATTTGTTCTTAATTATATCACTGCACTGTAGATCAGTCATTTCCATTTGAAGTTCCGAGGGCTAGGGTTTCAATGTCAGTATCAAAAGGATTCTGAAAAATCTTAATTTGATTCGCAATGGCATCAAAGTCCGAGAAACGAGTATCAAAATTTATTTTCAAAGCACTCAAAGTTTCGATTGCAAAATCGATAGGAAACTCAGTCTCAGTGGTGTGGCTGAATATTTCACATGTTTTACAATGTGAAAAACATTTACTTCGTAGTTGTGATTGAAACAGTATCAATTTCTTCCGGAATGATTTGATATTAGTGTATAAATCAGAAGATGCTGGTTTTCTCCTTGCAATCTCAAATTCAGTTCGTTCACATGTTTTGTCAAATCAACATAGAATGCTAACTTCCACAGCCATGCGTTGTTTTGTAATTCAGTAAGAGGGCGATGCTTTTCATTCAAAAAAAATTCGATCACTGCTCGAAGTTCAAAAAAGCACTTTCCCACAACTAAGCCAACGTACGGCAGTATGATAAGGTAAGTCATTTTCTCCAATCTCTTCAATACATTGTCGGAATTGTCGGTGATTCAGCCCAAAAGATCTGATAAAATTAACAGTTGATATGACTGGTTTCAGAACTTCAGACATATCCAAACATTTTCCACACAAAGACTGTTGATGAATGATACAATGTAAGACTAATGGTTTTGAACCACCATCATTTTCTACAGACTTTGACACAAGAGCGACCACTCCTTTATCTTTCCCACTCATGTTTTTGCCTCCATCAGTTGTAATACATTTCAACTTTTTCCATCAAAGGTTCTTTTGATTAATGGCCATTTTAACTCCTTTAAAAATATCTGTACCAGTAGTTGTGCCATGAATACTATACATATCAAGAAGTTCTTCATGCACCTCATAGCTTTTATCTACTCCTCGAATATAAATCAACACCTGAGCAGTATCTGACACATCCGTTGACTCATCCAAGGCCAAAGAAAACCACTCAACATGTCACTCAACCGAACAGTTGAGAGGATATATTTTCAGCGATGTTTTCTACCCTTCGAGCCACAGTGTTTGCTGACATACTGACAGTTTTTAATAAATTTACCTTTTCAGGGCACATTTCTTCAGCTACTGCAATTATGCATTCTTTGATCATTTCTCCATCGGTGAATGGTTTTCCACGTTTTGCAATTTCAAGAGCCACACGAAAGCTGGCACGAGTTGCAGCCTCTTGTTCAGTTTTGAGTTTTGTAAATGAAGATTGCTGCGATTTCAATCCGCGCTTCATAGCTTCGAATTTGTCTGTCCGCAAACTTCCTGTATATTTTGAGTAATTTTGAAAATGTTTTGTTTCATAATGACGTTTAATGTTATATTCCTTGAGAACGGCTATGCTTTCATTGCAAATGTAACATAGCGCCTTGTTACTGGACTCAATTACGAAATACTGAATGTTCCATTGATCTTTGAATTTTCTGCATTTACTATCAATTTTTCGCTTCTTTTCCATACTACTAAATCACACACAAAAGCAACAATTCAAATCAAAATACTGTTACAAAGATGTCTTAAACTTAAACACGCACAAACACGTTTTAAGGAGGTACGCACTATTTTATTTCACAACAGTGTCATAGGAACTGATTTGTGGTTGCGCCACTAGCCTTCTTATATATTCCAATTACTGCCATCTAGAAGTAGTGGAAGACACCAGAACTTTCTCGTACCAACGAGAATATTCTGTACGTGCTATTAGCGCCATCTGTTAGCGATAGAAGGTACTACCTATTTCCGCTTGTGTCCACCAGATGTGTCACGTTACTCCTCATGGCTCGTACTCTACGACTAATCTAGAAATTACAGATAATGACAGGAAAATTAATAATATGCAGTGTTGCCATTTTGCGGACTTTAGTCGGATTTGCAGCCTTTATTTATACGTTGCGTTCTTTTTCGGACTTTTTTTTTCATCAGTGAACTATTTCACTTTTTACCACCGGCAACAATGATAATATGGTTTTGGCCCTCGGAACTTACTGGAGTAATCAATATGGCCCTAAGGCTGGAAAGTTTGGAGGAAAAAAACCCCTGGTTTAGATCATCAATTTTATATGGTTCAAAGCAGATTAAGTATCTGATATTTGTTTTTCTATAGTGGAAAAAGTTTTTCATCTCCTTAATTTTGCTAGGGAGCATATTATAAAATTCCACACATTTATAAAAACTGCCTTTTTCAAGAAGAGTGGTTTTAAGTGCAGGGAAGGTAAGATTAACTTTGTGTCTAGTATCATAAGAATGGCTAGACACTACTCCATCAAAAAACTGCTTTTTTTAAAAACAAAATTTACACTTTCAGAGAAGTATATGGTAGGTAGAGTTAACAAATTTAATGATTTAAATTGTTCTGTACAGGACTCACCTATTTTGAGATTTCTCATGATTCTAATCATTCTTTTTAGGGTTCCGTACCGAAAACGGAACCCTTATAGGATCACTTTGTTGTCCGTCTGTCTGTCTGTCTGTCTGTCTGTCTGTCTGTCTGTCTGTCTGTCAAGACCATTTTCTCAGGAACGCGTAGAGGTAACAAGTTGAAATTTTCAACAAATACTCGGGTCTACGGTCTCTTTCGGCTGCGAAAAAATCAAACTTGTAAGTCAACGCGATCAAAAGATATGATCGTTTATGTCGCATATTTTGCGATTTCACAAGGGAATCAAAACCTATAGGGTACTTCCCGTTGACCTAGAATCATGAAATTTGGCAAGAAGCGGTGTCTTACAGCACATGTAAAGGGAAAAATCTGAAAACCGTAAATATGTAGTTTAATTACAAGAAAAATGCGAATTTACTATTAGAAACTTATGACAATACACTAATGTTGTCGTAGTGGTATTGTCAGGCTCCAGAAGCATATGGGTTGCATACAGTTAGGTCCTAAGGTTAAAAAGTATGTGTTGGCACCAAGCTGTTTATACTGAAATTTCTTTGTTTATATTCGTTATGCATTTCATCACGTACGCTCTATATCAGGGATGTTATGGAGATCCGTAAACGTAACCGAAACTATCGGATATCCGAAATAAAAATATATCCGTAACCGAATCCGATATAAAAGTTTCGAATAATTTCGGATAATTTTTACTGATATGTTGTAATAATTCCTATAAATATATTTCAATATCTAATAGAAAATATATAATAGACAAAAAGGAATAATGTTGTTTTTGTTTATTATAATTATGATTTTGCATTTTTACGTAGATAAATATTAATAACTTATATATCTTATATGACATATAATTGTAGTACCTACTTATATTGTTGTACTTAGTTGTATGACATATGATTGTAGGTAGTACAAATAATAACATAGAAATAAAATCATTTTTTTTACAAATTAGCATTCTACTTTTACCATTCCTTAGAAATCTGATATCCGTAACCGAAACTATCCGAAACTAACGGATTATCCGAAAAAAATTCTTATCCGTAACCGTATCCGACACCGGTATAACATTATTCCTATATCCGTATCCGCATCCAGATCCGAAATTTCATATCCATAACATCTCTGCTCTATATACATAATATATACAGGGTGTATATTATGTCTAAATTTTGCTTGTTTATAACCGACATGCGACATACTCAAGTCCCGTAACATCCTGTATATATTATATTTCGTCTAATTTTTTTTTATAATCTACATACTATGTTGATAATCTAAATAATAATATTATACTATAATCTACATAATCTACATAACATGTTGTAGATAATATGATTTAAGTATATTATACTTAAATCAGGTTCGCCCTATATTTTTTGGTAGTCAATTGCCCAAAAAGCAGTCAATTCAACAACTGAATGTTAATAGTATCGAAATAGATCTAGAAATAGTTAATATATTAGTTTATATTAGATCTAGAAATAGTTAGATCTTAATATAAGTTAGTGTATAAGTCTAATACTAAAATAAAGTTTTCTTTTTATAAGTTTAAAAATATTCGCGTTATTTAAAAAAAATACCCTGTATACCTTTATACAGGGTATATAGGTATACAAGCAAAATTGAGCAGTAAAAACAAATAGTGAAGTTCCAGAACCCCTAAACACTCATAGTGAATGGAGGATGTATGGTAATAAAATAGAGGGTAGAATTCCATCGTACGACAACGACATGTTGAGGTTATGCTTGCAGCGGTACTAAGATGGTCGTGATTTTATGAGAGCCACTTGTCAAGTTAACTGAATGTGCTTGTAAAGTCCTCCACAAAAAAAGATACCTTACTTACAAGTTTGTACGGAACCCTCGGTGCGCGAGTCACAACTCGCACTTGGCCGGTTTTTTGGATTGTAAAGACTTCTTGACTGTGTGACCCACCCCAAAAAAGGATGCCGTATGACATAACTGAGTAAAATTGATCAAAGTATGCTGTTCTAAGAGTTTCAGGATCTACCACTTTTTTCAGTTCCTTAAGTGCATAACAAATTCTACTAAGTCTGCCACACAACTGCTTCACATGTTCTGACCAACACATAAATTCATCAATGGTAATTCCAAGAAAGTTTGTTTTGTTGGCATATAATATTTGTGTCTTATAAAGATTGATGGAGTCTGGATACAGTGAATTATTTCTACAATGTCTGAAAAGAATACAGTTTGTTTTGGTTGTGTTCAGAACTAGAGCATTGTTTAGGAACCAATTTGCAATGTTTTCTGTGGCATTGATAGTTTTGTCACACAATAGGGTATAGTCCTTTTGTACTATAAGCAAGTTAGTATCATCAGCATATGAAGTTACTGCAATAGTTGGGTCTGTTATGATATTTGACTTATCATTTACATATAGGATGAACAAGATCGGACCCAGTACACTATCCTGTGGTACACCCATAGCAATTGTTTTCTCATCTGAAAAATATGTTTTTATATTATGCTTTACACATACTGTTTGTAGTCTGTTGGAAAGATAACATCTAAACCAGTCCTGTGCTATTCCGCGAATCCCCATTTTATATAACTTGCATAGAAGTATTTCATGGTTCACACAGTCAAAAGCCTTCGACAGGTCCAGAAATACACCATGAGCAATATAGCCATTGTCCAGATAATGAAGGATCCTCTCAATAAAAGCGAAAATGGCAGTTGTAGTAGATTTGCCCTTCTGAAATCCATGCTGATTATTTGTTATCACTCTGTTTGCCCTCAAAAATGGAACGAATCTTCTGCACATAATAATTTCAAATAATTTAGAAAAGGATGAAAGTAAACTAATGGGTCTGTAATTTTCCACTAGAAGTGGATCACCCTTATTTTTGAACAATGGCCTAATAATTGCCACCTTCAGCTTAGTGGGAAAGATGCTTTGTCTAAAGGATTCATTCAGGATGTAAGTTATAGGTTCTAAAATACATTGACTGATATTCTTCAGTAAAACATTTCATTTTCTTCATCTTCTCCCGATGAATACTTGATTTTCAAACTATTTATCACTTCTAAAACCTCATTTTGGGTTATCTTTGTTAAGTAAATCGATCTGTTGCATTCTGGCACAAGGTTACTTTCGAAATTATTTGCAGTATTACCACATATGAGACGAGAAGAGGCGGTTAGAAAATAATCATTGAATATATTACAAGCAACATCTGGTTCTGTATACAATTCATCGTTAGTTTTTATTTCATCCAAAGAGTAATTAGTGTTTTTTGACTTGCCTAGTTCTGAGTTCACAATTGACTAGACTGTTTTAGAGGTGTTATCAGATGAGCAATTTTTTCACCATAGATTTTTTTCTTTTCTGACAGCTACAAGTTGCAGTAATATTTTTGGTATTGATTCAGTTCATGGTTTGTTATTTGTTTGAGGAGGTACATTTCTGATAACAAATTAAGTGTATTTTTTGCATTCATAACAATTTCTGATATCCACTTTGGTTTTTTCATTGAATGAATATGAACTTTCTTCAGAGGAAATGCTTCATTCACCGAACTTGTGAGTTGAGCAATGAATCTATTATACATATAATCAACGTTTTTTGCTTCAAATACACTTAACCAGGTCTCATTTGATAATGACTGATAAAGCTTGTCATAGTTTTTTGCACTGAACAAACGTTTCCATTCATGGGTGTCTTCAGAGATTCTTTCTTTTTTTACGCAGATGTATTGTCCATAATGATCAGATATATTTGTATTTATGACATTTACAGAATAAGTTATTTTACTGGGAACATATATATTATCCAAACAAGTTGCGCTGTGTCTGGTAACTCTAGTTGGTTCATCTATTGTGAAAATCATATCATAGGAATTTAACATATTGTTTACTAGGTCTATGTGCTTTTAATTTTTTGCAGCTTTTAACATGTTTATGTTGAGATCTCCAGCAATCAGAACACATTTATCACCTTCCGTGGCTCTTTCTTAGAGAAGATCTATTTTTTTAATGTAATGTTCTATACTAGTTGTTGGGGGTTTGTAGACTACACAGATGATGTAATGAGTATTATCAATTCTTATTTCAGCACCACAACATTCAAAAACATATTCTTCACTTAAATTATTTATATCGCCTCTTATTAAAGGATTCAATAATGTTAATGCATATAAAGCTACTCGACCATGTGATCCTCGCTTTTTGCGACAAAAGGATGAGATCAATTTATAATTTTCTAAATGGAATGCTTCTAGAATGTCAGCTGTTTGCCAGTGTTCAGTAATGGCAATGAAATGTACCTTGAACTGTTGAACTATTACACAAATATTATTTATACAATTTGAGATACTTCTAACATTTTGATGAAAAAACTTAAAGCTATATCTTCTTTGATACTTTGATCTGGAGATGAACAAGTTAATTGCTATACCTTCTTTGTTTTCTTTGCTTCTAACTCCAGAAGCCTCTTATAGCAGGGGCATTCAGGGTCAAACACAGTATGGTTTGTTGTTAGCACTTTTTTCAGTCTCAGCACAATTTATGCAATTAACGTTTTCGGGATCAGGGCAATCATTTGATTTATGCATACCTCCACAGTTGAAGCATGTTATGCTATTTTGCACAGTTTTGAGCTGTATGTCCATATATTGCACATTTGAAGCACCTCAGCACACTGAAAAACTCTTGCGCCATACATCTTCTCCGTCCAATGTTGATCCTACCCAATTCACATATTCTTTCCTTGAGTAAGACATCCACAGTGTTAGTGTATATGTCTCCAGACAGATTGTAGATTAAATGGGGTAATAAAAAAAAAATTATTTTGCTCTTTGGTTTTGGTAGTTTCATTATTACGTGTACTTAAAAGTATGTGATGCTGACACATCCATATGTGCCAATTAAAAGAATTAAATTCAGCGTCTTTCAGATGTTCTTAATTTTATTTGCATGTAACTTCCTGATTGAATTTTATGTCCCGCTAATTTCTTTTAGCAGTGTATATCATGTAAAATGATCCATTTTAGGTTGTAGCTGTGGCCCCAAAAATAGATAAGATAGATAATTTCAACATGTATATAGAAAGGATGGTGGAAGTAGAAAGGGAGATTGATGAAGAAGGTTTGTTTGAATACGTGCAGCATAGAAATTATTTAAAATCTCAAGCTGATGATTGTGAAGTTCTATGCAACGAAGTAAATATTTAGTTATCTTTAAATTATTTGTCACTTTAATGCTTTGTTTTAAGGCCGATAGCCTTGTAAATGGATTAGAGAATTTACAAGAAACTTACAGACAAGTTTCAATTAAGACTGATTCTTTGCACAATCTCAGCAAACAATTAATGAAACACCAAACTGAGCTAAAAGAGAAAAAAATTGCTATACACGACAAACTAAAACATTTCACCCTGTACCATTCAGTAAATGATTACATCAACTCGCATTCTTATAACGTAAACAGCAAAGATTTCATAGAAATCTTACAACAGATGAACACATCAATGGAATATCTTACAAAAAATGTAAATTAATCTGTTACTACAATTTACACTTATTTATTAATCACTTTGTAGCCCCAGTTTAGAGAATCCAACAACTACAAATTTCGGTATGAAAACTTATTGGCAACTTGTTTGCAAAATGTGTTGAAGAATGCTAACAATATCATTACGGATGCAACAAATCAAGTCATAAATCTTGATTTGAAGAGTAATTTGTTGGTGGTCGAGAATTTAAAAGTTGGGAATGAACCGATGGTCGAGACAGCCTTTTCGTACTATTACGGAAAGTTTCAAAATGCTGCCACGAAAATAAACAGAATTATTAATTACATCGAGGACCAAATAAATGTTAATGACATGTAAGTAAATAATATAAATACTGCTTAAAAATGCTGGAATTAAGTTTAAAAAAATATTTCAAATTTTAAGGCTGTTTAAACGCCGCTATTTTCGCGCGGTCTGTTGATGACGTCAATTACTACTGACAGTTCAGTCCATTGTTTACTACAGCTGTAAAAAAATATTTAAAATTTTTAAGCTGTATAAACGCCTCTATTTTCGCGCGGTCTGTTGATGACGTCAATTACTACTGACAGTTCAGTCCATTGTTTACTACAGCTGTTCTCATTTGTAACTTCGCGTTTTTGACGTTTGTTTTCTAACCAAAAGTCTGCAACGACATACAATTGTAAACAATACGAACTTGTTTACATGGTATGTTACGGCACTTTCGTTTTAACCAATGATGTTGCGTTTTACAAATTTGAATTTCCGGCTCTAAATTTGCGCTTTTAAATATAAATTTTAGGTATTTAAAAAGATAATACAAAGCGCAAATTGAGCGAGGGAAATTCAAATTTGTAAAACGTAACTCCATTGGTTAAAACGAAAGTGACGTAACATACCATGTAAATAAGTTCGTTTTTTTACATTTGTATGTCGTTGCAGTCTTTTGGTTAGAAAACAAACGTCAAAAACGCGAAGTTACAAATGAGAACAGCTGTAGTAAACAATAGACTGAACTGTCAGTAGTAATTGACGTCATCAACAGACCGCGCGAAAATAGTGCCGTTTAAACAGTTCAAAATTTAAAATATTTTTTTACAGCTGTAGTAAACAATGGACTTAACTGTCAGTGGTAATTGACGTCATCAACAGACCGCGCGAAAATGGCGGCGTTTAAACAGCTCAAGATTTTTAAATATTTTTTAAACTTAATTACAGCATTTTTAAGCAGTATTTATATTTGTTGCTATATTATAACAGTGTAAACTGTGAATTAAAAACATGCATATTCCCTATTGTATTGGGAACAATTTCAAAAAGTTATTTCATAGGTATGCCAGAACTTTAGCAGATATTCAAAAATCTTACTTTTATCAAAGAGCTCCTGTAATGCAAGCTGCCGTTTCTAAAGCTCTTGTAGATCTCAGAGATAAATATAAAAGCGATCATAGCATTCTATTCCGTTCGGCTGGATTATTTATAATAAAGGTTTGTCAAGATGAAGCCACTTGTTACAATTATTTCTTCAACAATAATTCACAGCACTTGAGGTAAAACAAACGTAATTCTCGCAGAAAAATAGTTTTAATGTTTCATTTTTAGTGATTATCTATCAGCTTTATGCCAAAATTTGTATGATGTTCTTAGACCTTGTCTGATTAGTATCAATCATATAGAAGTACTCACTGAGCTTTGTACCATTCTGAAAGAGATGCTGAATGAACAAATTCAGAATAATTGTAAATAAATAACAATTTTAATTTTCAAATCAATTTTTTTTTATTACTCATGCGTTAAAAGTATTATTTTGGCGCACGTTTTTTAGTTCGAAAAATGCTATTTTTCGTTGTATTACCACATAACTTGGGATCGTCCATTAAACACGTGAGGCTTGAAAGGGTGGAGAGGGGGTTTGTGAAGAATTGTGAGATATCACGTGTATTTATTTTTTCGTTGAACGAACGATTTTTAAACCGAAAAGTGGCTCGCTACAAAAAAAATGCACGTGATTTTAGGTAGGGGGGCGGGTGCTTAACCTAAAACCTCACCATATATTTCTATCGGGGAGGGGGGTCTTAAAAATTTTCTAAAAAACATCACTTGATTAATGGACGACCCCTTGGGTAACGCACGCAAATATTCAATATCGCTAAGTTACAATAAAAAAAAAAACAATAAAATAAACAAAATCAAGACCTCAATATTCAAAAAAGTGACTTGAAAGTGACAGAATTTTTTTTTCATCACAAAATAAAAAAATTAAATAATTAAAACGTTTTAATAATTAAAATGAGTGTAAATTCTATGGTGATACCGGAGACTGAGGAGAGTTCCTATGACGAATCCACACCACCGGAGAGAATTGAAAAATCAAATTCTTCATTTTTTATTTATGGCCCCTGGACCACAAACTTTTAAGATACGTCCCCTCGCATGAGTAATAAAAAATATTAGGTTCAACACGAGCGGTACTGTCAATTGCCCTCTCGAGCGAATGTGCGCAATTTCGCTCTCGTGTCCAATTGACAACTTACAGCCCTAGTTGCAAAATATACTATACTATAACTGCATATTCAGTGAATTTAAATTTTTAGCTGCATTATTCCAGTTTGTTGAAATAATAAAACAGCTATTACAAGATGTGGAAGAACGATTAGTCTTTAGGACCAATATTTTCTTCCAATACGATTTGAATGCTTATGAGCCTTCGCCAGGGGATTTGGCTTATCCAGAAAAACTGGAACAGATGGAGGTAATATCAATTTGGGTTAACAACAAAGTTTAACATTTATTTTGTAGAATATTGCTGAAGAATTAACGGAAAGGAGGACTGATTCTAGATCTTCATCAATCTCTATTGAATCACAAGAGGTAGCCAATATTAATGCTGGATCTGTCGGACAATTTCGATCATTCACAGGAAGTAAGTTTAAAATAAATCTATTCCATTTGAAACTTGGGTACTTATGTATTAACGCCACCACGGCTACATATTTAAATGCCGCCAATCTACACCTAAAATTTTTATGGAAAATCATAAAATAAAACATTTTATGGGTATATTCGGTTTTACGGGTCTGTCTTGAAAATATGTTTGTGTACTTTTTACCTGTTGTAACTGTTGTTAATCGTCTTTGGCACTCTTTGATTAAGCTCCGCAAGCAAAAATTAAGCCTCTACGTTGTTTTTGTTGAAATTTTTTTTGACATTTTTAAGATTGCAGACAGTATATGTGAACGCAATTAGTTGGATGTTGCCACGTTTATTCTTGGTTCACGCTTCATGCACGTTCCACAAATCGAACTTGATTTGTGCGTAGATACGCAAGTTACACAAATTTATAAGGTAAGGACGGATTAACTCACTTGTGTTATCGAAACGGCTAGCGGCTGAATCATGAAATTTATCAAACTTATGAACGTCTGATTTATCAATGTCTGTTCCCGATCAGAATTGGTCAAAAAAAACATTTTCCGCGGTCCTAGTTCGTGTCTACTGACTGACGGTTGTGCTGACGTTTGTGTTTGCGTCCTGCCAGTAGCGCCGGTGTGTTTTCTTGGTAATTTCACGATACAGAAAATTCTGAAAAAAATCGAAAATTCGAATAGCCTTGCGACAGGAGTTGCAGGTGAAAGTGCGGAAATGTGTTTACCACCGATTGGTATTTTTCGTTGCATAGAAAATGTCGTGGTAAGAAAGTTTAGATTTTGACATTCCCGAAATTTGAGGAATTTTAGGAAATTCCCCCTCACCGAGCCGCAGCCGGCGAAGAAGCGAAATTTATAACCCTTGCAGAAAAGAGTTGAAATTTGCAAATTGCTGCGAAAAGTTGCTAAAGTTGAAAGACGGATGAAATATGACGCACGAAAAATGGGCGACGATATTACCACTCCCAGGGCTCTGGGGGGCGCACCATGCAAGCCAAACGTGTAAGCATGGTTTTAGAATGTCGGCAATTTCTAGCGGAAGGACACCGTTCAAAAATTTCTGAAAAATTCGCATAAACCTCTCAGCTAGGACACAAAATGCGAATTTCGTCTTTTTGCAATAACTTCGCCAGTTGCAAACTTTTTGCAACTGACGATCTGCCACTCTCTATCTGCCACTGTAGGGCAGGAAATTGTGCCATTTGTACTTTTGTACATCTTGATTGCGGATTGACATGCTACCGGTTTCTTACTATCGGCGGTGGCGACCTCGTGGTTTCTGCGAATCGTACACAAGATACCGTCGACCTCCTTCGAACGGTGTAGAAGAAATTGCAAAAGTCTACACACTTCCACCTCGGCATCCGCAAACGTCCGGTTTTGCCAAAACGTCTTTTTAATCGGCGAATTTGCAAAAAAATGCACGGTCTCTTCGAAGGCCCAGAGAGGAAGAATCTACGAAACAGGACCTGCATATGGGAAGGCGTTCCGTTCAGCTTTCGGCTCGCAATAGAACGTCAAAGAAGATCGTTCTTTGCGATTTTTTTTTCGGGTTTTCGCACTTATGTCCAAATTTTCAGCGAAGACTCGAAAGTTCGAGATCTCAGTTTTGTGCGGAAAAAATCGGCGCTCCCGATAGCACCACTGGCTTGGCGATCGGTCCAAATACAGAAATTTCGTTTCCGCGCCGGAAATTTCGTTTCCGCGCTGCACCCCCTCCACCACAATATCTCAAAGATTCGTCTGGAGTTTTTTAAACATTTTACCACTTTCGCCCGGCAAAATTTCTTTCGAAAATCGCTCAAAACGTCCGTTTTCATTCTCCAAACCCGATTTGACGTATTACTCCCGCCCCCTCAGAAAGGCGTGCCAGTAATTCCTAAAAAAAAATAAGAGTGGGATGTTTATACAATATATTGCGCAGAGTCTGATCTCTGCAATGCTAAATCCTCGTAACTCCATAAGAATTCTTAAATAAATATATTGCAGAATTTTTGTGGCGTTACAAGGATTTAGCATTGCAAAGTTCAGACTCTGGGCAATATATGGTATAAATATCTCACTCTTAATTTTTTTAGGAGTTACGAGGTTTTCTTGTGTCGTCGACGACATGCAACAATGTTGTAAAGTACTGCTACAATGCGGGAATAGTTTTTTTAACGGAAGAGTTCAATAAGCGCGATTTGACACCACGCGTTCAAGTTTGGAAAATGAAGAGCGTAGTGAGGAGTTTTCTAATGGACAAGTCCTGAAAAAGCCCTAGGAACGAGTTTTTTTTTAGTATTTTTTCTATTTTGCTCCCTTTTATGGCATTTCTAAATAAACAAATCGCCGATACAAATTGAGAAAATTGTATCTCACTCGGCGAGCCATAACCCTGTCTAGTCTTGTCTGTCTAGCCTTGTCTGTCTAGTCTTGTCTGTCTAGTCTTGTCTGTCTAGTCTTGTCTGTCTAGTCTTGTCTGTCTAGTCTTGTATGTCTAGTCTTGTCTGTCTAGTCTTGTCTGTCTAGTCTTGTCTGTCTAGTCTTGTCTGTCTAGACTTGTCTGTCTAGACTTGTCTGTCTAGTCTTGTCTGTCTAGTCTTTTCTGTCTAGTCTTGTCTGTCTAGTCTGCCTAGTCTGTCTAGTCTTGTCTCTCCAGTCTTGTCTGTCTAGTCTTGTTTGTCTATTCTTGTCTATCTAGTCTTGTCTGTCTAGTCTTGCCTATCTAGTCTTGTCTGTCTAGTCTTGTGTGTCTAGTCCTGTATGTCTGGTCTTGTTTATCTAGTCTTGTGTGTTTAGTATTGTCGGTCTAGTACTATCTAATTTGTCTTCTCCGACTAGTCCTGTATGACAAGTCTTATCTACTAGTCTTGTGTATGCAGACTTATCTGTGCAGAATTGCCTATCTTGTCTTGTCTATCTCCTCTTGTCTCTATAGTCTTGTGTGTCTAGTCTTCTCCATCTACTTTTACCTATCTAGACTTGTCTATCTAGTCATGTCTCTCTAGTCTTATCTGTCTAGCCTTGTCGGTCCAGTTTTGTCTATCTAGTCTTGTTTATCTAATCTTGTCTGTATAGTCTTGTCTGTCTAGGCTTGTCTGTCTAGTTATGTCTATCTAGTCTTATCTGTCTAATCGTGTTTGTCTAGGCATCTGTTTGGTCTGGTCTGTCTAGTCTTGTCTCTCTGGTCTTGCCTAGTCTAGTTTCATCCAGCCTCATCTAATCTTATCTAGTCCCATCTAGTCTCATCTCGTCATATCTAGTCTCATGAATGTTCTGATTCTGATCTGATTTCATCTAGTTTCATATAGTCTCATCTAGTATTTTCTAGTCTCCTCTAATCTTATCCAAACTCATCTAGCCGTCTTAAGTCTCATCTGGTTTCATTTAATTTCATCTAGCTTTATCTAGTTTAATCTGGTCTAATCTATTCTAACCTAATCTAATCTAGTCTAATCTAATCTTATCCAGTCTCATCTGGTTTCATCTAGTCTCATCTAATCTCATCTAGTCTTAGCTGGTTTCTGCTAGTCTCATTTAGTATCATGTAGTTTCATCTAATCTCATCTAATCTCAATCTAGTCTCATCTGATTTTATCTACTTTCATCAAATCTCGTTTGGTCTAATCGGGTTTCATTTAGTCTCATTGCAATTTCGTTTCGTCCTATCGCAATAATAATTACAATATTTTTTATTTTAAATTAGATTAAAAAAAAATGTTTGAAATCGAGTGAAATCAGAAAGGAAAACGATATTGATAAATAAATCGCGTGTTCAAATTACGTGAATTATAGCGTGTACTCAATATTTATTTTCAATGACAACGGGTGAAAATGTATTTCTAAGAATTTCCGTGGTCACGTGACCAATTTGTTACCGGTTGTCATGATAACATGCATAAATTAACTTCGCCGGCCGATCACGCGATACGCGGACCTATCAAAACGCAATTATAACACACATTTGTACTTTTTCAAATTGCGGAAATTATTTTCAAAATTCTAGTTCAAAATATCGGAAATAAATTTACCTTTAAGTTCTCGCAGTTTTCCGGAATATCGGTCCGGTTGTTTCCAAGAATTCCTGGCGATTTTCCAGGAATGAAACACAACCCAGATTTCACGGCGAGCTCAGTACGGGTTCACACATGCGCACCAACAAATCATAGCCTACTTTGTAAAAGAAGTCTATTGTCTAACTAATCTTGTCTAAACTAATCTTGTCTGTGTAGTCTTGTCTGACTAATCTTGTCTGTCAAGACTTCCCTGTCTAGTCTTGTCTGTCTAGTCTTCTCTGTCTAGGCTTGTCTGTCTTGCTTTGTATGTTTAATCTTGTTTGTCTATATTTGTCTGTCTAGACTTGTCTATCTCAACAGATAGACGAACAACACTATATAGACAATACTAGATAATAAGACTAGACATACAAGACTAGACAGACAGGATTAGACAGATAAGATTAATTAGACAAGATTACTTACTTTTTTTACAAAGTCGGCTTTGATTTCTTGGTGCGCATGTGTGAACATTTCTTGGTGAAAGCTGTGTTGTGTTTCACTCCCGGAAAATCGCGAGGAATTCTTGGAAAAACCGGACCGAGATTCCGGAAAACTGCGAGAACTCAAAGGTAAGTTAATTCCCGATATTTGGAACCAAAATTTTGAATATAATTTCCGCAATTTGAAAACATACAAATTTTTGTTATAATTGCGTTTTGATTGGTCCGCGTATCGCGTGATCGGCCGGCGAAGTTAATCTATGCCTGCTATCATGACAACCGGTAACAAATTGCTCATGCGACCATAGAAATTCTTAGAAATACATCTACACCCGATGTCATTGGAAATAAATATAGAATACACGCCATAATTCACATAATTAGAACAGGAGATTTATTTATCAATATCGTTTTCCTTTCTGATTTTACCCGATTTTACATGAAATTTTAATTTAATTTAAAATAAATAAATATTGTAATTATTATTACGATAGGAGTAAATTAAATTAAAGTGAGACTACATGAGACTAAATGAAACCATAAAAACAAAATTGTGCTATAATTTCAGCAAATTGTGTGGGGGGGGGGTCCCAAAATGCCCCCCCCCCCCACAGAGGTTATGGGGGGCCCCGAGCATTCGCCCGATTGACTGGCGCAAGCGACGCTACTGTAGCAGGGGTTGAGTCAAATGCAACAAATCAAAAATCATAAAAATCGCTCCAGTCGTTCTTGAGCTTTTGAAGGTCAAAATTCAAACCCGACTGTGTTTTATATATTAAGATTTCTTTGGCCTTGTAATCGCATAAATCATAGTGAATCTATAAGTTACAGTGTTGCCCTTGGCTGTCGACAGGACTGTTTATTTAGAAAAATGTTTTTTGTTTGTTAGATTCACCGGCTGATCTTCATGGCATGTGGTACCCAACAGTGAAACGTACATTAGTTTGTTTATCCCGTTTATATATCTGTTTGGACAGAGAGATATTCCAAGGTGTAGCTCAAGAGGCGTTATTTATTTGTATAAGAACTATAGAAAAAGCCGCAGATAAAATCACAGCAAGAAAGGTAAATTTTGATATTTTATAAAGAACACGGTTGAGTTTCTTTTAATTTACAGACTGCGCTGGATGGTAAATTATTCCAAATAAAACACTTGCTAATAGTGAGGGAACAGATTGCACCATTCCAAGTTGATTTCACAGTGACAGAAATGAGTTTGGATTTTAGTCACATAAAAAGCGCCGCAGCGGGATTAGTACAGAATAGGAATAAGATTTTCTCTTTCAGCAGCAACAATGCTATTTTAGAATTCTTGTTGGAAGGAACACCACGGGTTAAAGAATATTTAATTGATTCTAGAAAGGAAATTGATAAACAGCTGAAAGCTGCGTGTGAAGCCTTTATTAACAATACCACCAATATGTTGATCGGGAATTTGCTACAATGGTTACAAAAAGTAAGATGTTTTAAATTAATACTATATTATATATATATGATGCGTCAAAACAAATACAGTATAATCTCGGTAATTCGGCCGTTCGGTAATCGGACGACACGTCCAGTAATCGGGCGGTCTGGAGACCGCTCCCGCTCTTCATATGTGTCGGATTATCGAGATTATACTGTAGTGCAGTTTTGAAGGGCCGGTATATCCCGTGTGGTGGGGATTGGAACATGGGCGGGGGGGGGTCTCATTGTGTCGGGAGGATCGTGCCGTTTTCACTCGTTACCGTGGTTTGGTTCGGACAACATAACATGTCGTGCGACATCGCCTGTCAAATAATGATTACATTGTTTTAAATGGGTACGTCGCATAGCCATGGTGAGAACGTACCCATTTAAAACAATGTAATCATTATTTGACAGGCGATGTCGCGTGAAGTCGCGTAGCTGAGTGTCGCGTATATGAGAATCGGCCTTTATGATTATGATGAATGATGTTTTGCCTTAGTTCCACTATGAAACCCATATTCGAAAATAAGATGATTGTTTATTTTATTTGACCTCCAAAAGTGCAATTGCAAAGGTTATCACAAAAAAAAAACGTCTGAAAGGCAGTTACTATAAATTGACAATAAAAAAGTGAAGTATCAGAGATATCAGGTATCAAACTTGGTATTTGAAGTAATCAGAAATTTTATACTTGATGACCTTAACCAAACTGATTTTTTGTTTTCTGATTTTTAAAAAAACTTTTTTACCTTAGGCCGAGCATGTTCAAAAATTATCAGAAACCTACAAGGAGAATGCTGTTCCATTGAGAGAACAAGATTTTACCAAACCTCAAATTTTGGCCGGTATTATAGCTAATACACAGAGAAACATTAAGACAAAAATACCAGAAATACAAAAATCAATGCGATTGTATTTAGCCAACAGAGAAACAGAATTTATTCTGTTCAGGCCAATTAAAGTAAGTAATAAGTAAATTCTACTAAGTAAGTAATTGGTTTAACCCATTCGCTTCATATTTAAATGATGACTTTGTTGACTCAGCACTCAGTTTTAAATAGGGCTTCCAATCCCGCATGCCCTTGCGGGATCTCGGTATAGGTGAAATCAAAACATTTCATTGAGGCGGGATCCCGGTATAACGGAATCCCGTATCATGCAACAGTGAGTACATACATACATACAATAACCTTTATTGGCATAAATAAAAAAAAACATAAACCTTTCCTCTTACAATACCAAAAAACAACAAAAAGAAAAACAAAACCAACAAAATATAAAAAAAAGAAAACAAAATCAATAATCGCACACCATAAAAAATAAAGTCCAAGTTAAAAGAGAACTACACTGGACATTCCTCTGTTTCCGTTCCCTGTTCCTTCCATCCTTTTATCCTTTCCATCATTACCAAACCACTATCATCTTCATTCATGCACTGTTTCCATTTCGACCTTAACACTCTCTCCTTTCGGTCCTCTCCTTTTTTGCAGTCCTCAAACCAATGCATCCACACGTCTTTCCCTACCCCACATACACCACAACTCTTATACTTGTCATCCATCCAATACTTTCGCCCTCTTGCTTCACAGCCGCATCTAAACCTGTCAATTACTGACTGGGCATTCAGGCCCATTGTTGATTTTAAGTATTTAGGTATCTATTCAAATATTTGTATTTCCGCATAGTCCTTACTATATCTACTCTCCATTATTTTCCTTTGACGTTCTTGCAGTTCAACTTCCTTCAGCCTTACCACTAGCCATTCGTCAACTCGAACGCCTTCCCTCCTAAGCCTCTCCATTTCCATGACATACCACCTCCTTCATACAGTTTCCTTCTATTCCTTCCCCAATTTGTCTCTCTCCTACCATTCAATCCTTCCAAACTTGCTACCCTGAACACTTCTTTTACAATTCTTTCCTCAGTCATTCTGTCTACTCGTCGGCTTGCTTCAATTCTTAATTTAAATGCATTTAGCTCCTGCAGTACTATGTAGGTAGGAGTTGATCTGTCTAATTTCAGGGCCTTTTTAAAGAATTGTGGTTGCACTTTTTCCACGCCTTCTTTCGCCTTATCTTCTTTCACCCCCCATATTTCAGTTCCATACATCAATATACTCCACCAACAAGCCTTCCATATCATCTCCTTCGCCCGGTAACATGTGCTAAACTCTTTTCCCCATACCTTCAAGAACCTTTCTGCCGCCACCCACGCTTTTTTTACCACTTACTCTATATGCTCTTTATTACCACACCCACTCCCAAATACAAACCCTAAATACTTAAAATGCCCAACCTGCTCAATCTCCATTCCCTTCCATTCGAACCTCTCCTTCCTGCACACCCCACCTTTCTTAAACCTTATCCATTTTGTTGTATCTACATTCACAGTCAGTTTCCTTTTATCAAAAAATCTCTCCAATCTCTCAATTATTTCTTTCAATTCTCCTGCCGATTTTGCCAGTATTACCACATCATCCGCGTACGCCAGACTCTACAATTTCTTCCTCCCCACCACCACTCCCCCTGCTTGTCCAGCAGCCAAGACCTTTTCCAAATCTGCCACATATATATTGAAGAGTGCCGGGCTAAGCGGGCAACCTTGCTTCAGTGAGTAGTAAAACAGCATGCTTACACTACAAAAATAAATTTACTTTACATTTTGGAAGTGTTTTCGCAGAAAATGCAACATTGCCGTCAGCCAAACTACTTCGTATCTTGTTGGCAAGAAAACCGGCAGCAACGGAGAAAGCCCACTCAGCTTCTACGTTTGTAGGTACTACAGACTTTAGGGCGTTGTGTGCTAGCGTTAAGTATCTACCTATCGACCCTCCTGCTTCATAAAGAGTCATCTCTTTCTTTATGATGGTTTCCATAAGAGAAATTAGAGGGGCGATGCAAGGGCGTACCCATGATCTGAATTAGGGGAGGCAGCTCATATTTGTTTCGAGGATTATGAAATGAATTATGACTTATGAAATGTAGTATCCATCTGTCGTACAATTTCAGATCTGCTTCGCCGTGCTCTTTGCACCCGAAGACACCAGGTTGAGGTTTTAATAATGTTATAGGTATTTTTGTGCGGCATGGTGGGTTTTAGGAGGGGGGGGTCTCTGCCCCTTGCTGGGTACGCCCTTGGGGCGATGGACAAATACATGTCATGGCAGAGTTTAAAGTTTGCTCTAGTTGTCCTTGTAATGTCAGAGTTCGAGTAGCCGTGTTGTTTTCCATGCTGGCAGCATTAACAGCTTGGCTCTGATCATTCTTTTCAGCCACAACAACAGGAAGGGGAACTTCATTATCTTCAGCTTTGACGGAGGATGGCGAACTAAACATTTTCTGGATTAACTCCTTAATTTCCTTCGAATTACGCATTTTTGAATGCTTGATTTAGTTGTTACGGCATCTCTTCTATCTCGATTGGGTCTTTCGAAATTAAGATTATATCGTCCGCGAGGCGGAGGTGGTTTAGATAAGTTCCATCAATGTTTATACGTTTTGCTCCCAGTGAAGTTTCTTGAAGACGTCTTCTAAGTTCATTGTAAATAGTTTCGGGAGATCGTATCCCCTTGACCTACTCCTCTCCCTATTTATTTTGTTGGCATTTAATCCTTCTTCGGTTTTAACATGGAGCGTCGCATTTGTATTTATATTTTTGATGATGGTAGCATATGTAGAGTCTGTTCTCACGTTCCGTAGTAATTCAGTGGCTTTCTCTATTAGAGTACGAAGTGTTTGCAGATGGTCGATTGTGCTGTAGCCTGTAGAAGTCTTCATTTTTTTGTTAGGCGGTTACATATGATATTTGTGTATAGTTTGTAAAGTTGTGCCAGTAGATTGAAGGGGCGATAATTTTCTATATTTGTTGTAACACCTTTTTTAAACAGAATTATAACTTTCGCGTTGCACCATTACATTTATTTAGTAAATTTTGTTTTGAATCTTCTTCTTCTTTTGAATAGGCCTACTTTGGACCACGCTTGTTCAACTGTTGGGCTTTGACCTTTGCCCAGTATTGTCGCATCTTCTGCCGGTGTAACTCTTTCCTCTCTTCTGTCCAGGGGGTACCTTTCCTTCAAGGTTTTTCCTGAAGTCAGTGCCTGAAAACAGTGCCATGTAATCTATAACCAGTCCATCCTTCTTACGTCCCAGGTAGATACCACTAGGAGCACCCAAATTGTTCAGTTCCTTGCGCCATTCTCTCATAATCTTTTCAAGGACACAGTTGAAGAGAAGTGGGGAAAGTTCATCTCCTTGTCTCACTCCAGTCTTTATTTCGAAACTTTCTGAAATCTCGCTTTTAAATTTAACCTTGGAATGGGTGTTGGTCAAAGTTTCTAGGATTAGTCTGCGGGTTTTGTTGTCTAGTGCTAGTTCCTGGAGTACTTTGTTAAGCGTTTCTCTATCAATTTTGAATCTTCTAATATATTACCTATAGCTTTATCATCTCTACTGTGATGCTGTCTTCTCCCGGGCATTTACCGTTTTTCATCTTCTTCAGGGCAAATCTTATTTCATCGAGAGAAATATCCAGTCTTCTGACCCCACGTTTAATACTCTGTCGTGAGTCGTCGGCTCTGTATCGGCTGCTTCTGGTTTGTATAAGTCAATGTAGAAGTATTCGACTAATCGGGGTATTTGTTCCAAGTTCGATATAACAATTTGTTGCTTGTTCTTAAGCTTAGATATTCTTGGTCTTCCAGTTAAGAGTTTTGATCTTAGCACTTTCATATTGGAGTTGTCTGCAATTGTAGTTTCAATCATTTAGGTCTTATATGTACGTATGTCTTTTTATTTGTTTCTTAAGTGTTTTATACTCATCAGTTCCGTTTTTTGTCTCCTTTTTGCTATCTTTTCCTTGGTACTTGCGCTCAGTTTAGAATCGCCTGTAAGTTTTGCCCTCTAGCAGATTCTCTTAGTACAATTTGGATGCCTGTTTTTATTTTCTCAGCCAACTGATCTACACTCATATTTATCATCTTCTTATCTAGAAACACTTATCAAGTGTTTCTCAATTTCATCTTGGTATTCCTCCTTCATGAACTGCAGTTGTTCACTGGTTGGGATTCTGGGCACAATCCTGTGGTCGCTTCCGGCATTGAAACAATTCATGACCACCACGTCGCTGCATATTCTTCGATCGTTAGGAAGGATAAAGTCTATTTCTTTTTCACCGAGTTGTCTGGGCTTCTGCATGTCCATTTGCGCTGGAGTGGCTTCTTAAAAAAATTATTTAGGCAGTAAAATTATTTAGGCAATAGTGGTGGAATTTTTGTCCTCCCCAGAATCTATAGGGCTGACTTTCAAGTCAGTGTGAGATTTGGAGATTAACCCTCTACTCACCTTGGGTACTTTAAGATTCGTCATTTCCATGGTCTATCACGTTTTGGCAATTTAAACGCCGCGCTTGTCCTGTGTGTTGTCCTGGCGAGTTTTTTATTCAGCCCATCCTCTGGATGCAGACGCGGTTGGTAGCCGCCCATTCTGGGTTAGTTTAGAGAGGAAAAGAAACGAGGAGAAAGGACGGGTGTCTACTATCAAATTCAGATGGGCAAGCCACGCTGCCAGATTTGTTATTCTTCTATGCTTGCTTTTTTCACTTCTTCAATGTAATCCAGTATGTTCTTTATCTTACGACTGTGTGCGATTTGGTCTCCTACATTCTCCACTCCTATCTGTCTGCCTCATAGCGAATTGAGTCTCATTCGTTCTGCGATACATCTATCGCGTTCAAACAACGTATGCACTACCGTATCCTCCCGTGGGTAGAACCAGCACATATCGCATCTCTTAACTGAAACCTATGCAGGTACACTCCAAAGGATTCTTGTCCAGTGAGTGTCTGCGTAACGCGAAGTTCGTTTCCTCTTCTCCTTCCAGCCAGGATTTAATGTCCTTGATAAACACCTTTGGGACGCCTTGGTATTCGTCCCATCGCGCTTGCCATTTATTTATGGTATCTTCTCTGCACTCCTCTTTGGATTTCTCCGCATTGTACACCTGGGACCCTTTCTATTATTTGCAACTGGAGCGGTATCATCTTCCCAATGACTTATAGTGCCTCCGTCGGCGCCATAATATAGGCTGATGTTATTTTTAAGGCCATCTTTCGTCCTGCCCATTGTTGGCATTCCTTCATCTTTAATCCTTCCTCCCAGATCGGCACCGCGTGACTACCGATTACCGACTACCGATGAGGCTGCCGTAGCAATTACCCTTGCCTTCTCCGCTTTAGGACCTTGAGTGTTTAGAAGGATCCTCCCTATTTGGTTCATTACTTTTGCTGCTTTCTCCGTCGCGTTTTTGATGTGGGCTTTCATTCTTGTGTCACTCCCAGGTATAGTACCTTATTTATAGGTTTCCTTACTTCGCATCTCCAGCCCTTCTACTGTTATCTTTCTTCTATGACTTGTCTTCTACCCTGCAGGGCTACCACTTCTGTTTTATGTGGTGCTATTTTGATCTCAATTTTGTTCAAACGCGTTATTACCTTTATCACCATCCTGTTTCCTATTCTTTCTCCTTTATCTTTGCCGTTGATCACTATGCATAGCTCATCCGCGAAACCTATTAATTTGGATTTCTCCTCAAATATCTAGTCGTAAAAAATCAACCATTAGATGGGCTCCAATATTGAGCCCTGTTGCACATCGCAAGTTACCTTGTGGCGTTTCCCCGATGGAAGTTCTATGGCTCGATCCTACGATAATGCGTATCAGATAGGTGCTTAGTTCCTTCCTCTTCATAGTGTAGACAATTTTATCCCAGGGAACGGAATTAAATGCATTCTAGATATTCATAGATCGTCACCAAGAAAATTGCGCAAAGGGTTAATACTCTCCGGGGAGATAGCCTAATGACGGAAGTCAAGAACCTGTTCCCAGTACATGAGCGAATGAACTGGCTGGAACCCGTGGGATGGAGGCACCCCTTTTCACTCCGGCCGAGCTGCAGAGTGCAGTTGGCCGGATGAAGGAGGGAATAGCGCCGGATCCTGATGGTGTTCCACCCGAAGCGTGCAAGGTGTTTGGGTATGTGTGCGAGGGCATGTGCTTGAGCATGATGAATGATTTGGCAGTATCCCCAAAGAGTGGAAGAGAGCGAGACTGGTAATGATTGAAAAAAAGCGAAAGGAAGGAGAGGAAGCCAATTACAGGTCAATCTGCCTACTGAATGGGATAGCGAAGATGAGAGTATGATCGGAGCTAGGATAAATGAGGATCTCGAGAGGGCAGGGGGTCTTTCAGAGGAACAGTATGGGTTCAGAGGCGGCCGCACTACGGTGAACGCAATGATGCGTGTGATAGAGAGAGCAAGGTTAGCAAATACGGGTCCATGGCGTACACGTAGCTATTGCGTGCTTGTAACCCTGGACGTGAAAAATGCTTTCAATTCGGTCCCATGGGGCGGAATCATGAAGGCTTTGGAACTAATGGGAGTAGCACCCTACCTTCGAAAGATGGTGGGGTGCTACTTGAATAATAGGGAGATAGTGACTGTAGAAGGTAAAATCTTCAAAATGAGTGCGGGTGTTCCACAGGGTTCGGTTCTTGGGCTGATACTGTGGAATCTTTTATGATGAGGTTTTGAGATTGAGTTGCTACGAGCGAGCCGAGCGTGCCAACGCCGGGCCCCCCTTAGTGCGAAGGGGGTGCACAAATTTATTGTAAACTCTGATGTGAGGGGGGGCACGGCGATTAACGGCGCGCCCGGCACAACGAATGAATGCGGATGAATGCTTTGGATATGAAAGGGGGAGGAACGTGATGAAGTTATACCAAATTTTGGATTCCATCACGTTCTCTCTGGTTTTGGCTGGGGGGAGGGTCTGAATGGTGGGTTTTTTTTAGTGGGTCGCCCCTTTTGCCCCACACTACCACTCGGCACGGGTCGGGTGGTGTCTGTTTGCAGATTTTCACCTACAGCACGTGCAAAAAAAAAAATTAGTTAGAAGAATAGTTTATTAGTTTTAAATAGAAGAATAGTTTTTATTAGTTAGTTAGAAGAATAACAATTTCTCTGTCTACGGTTGGCCGCGTTTTGAGCCACTTGGGGTATTGGAGGATGGCTTGCAGCGCGTCCATAGTTGACTTGCCTGGGAAGAAGCGGCCAACCTAGTACTAAACGAATAAACACAAGTAGGTGATTCTAAGATAGGACAACTGAATTCTTCAGCGACGCATAGGCCAAGGATAGACTGCATTTGGAGAATTTAAGAACATCTTTTAGTGCAAATTTCCAATGTGTCTAAAAAGGAAGTAAAGGAGTCAGCTAAAAAGAACTCCGCATTCAAACTGCATGTGTTTGAACAATGTGTCCTACCGGTAATGACGTATTGGTTAGAGACTTTAACGCTCACCAAAGAGAGCAAAGAGGGAGCAATAAAATTACAGGTTACACAAAGGCCAATGGAACGGGCTTTGCTGAGCATCTCCCTACGAGGCAGGATAAGAAACGAGGACGAAGGACTGGTGTCTGCGATATAATAACACGCACGTCTACTATCAAATGGAGATGAGCAAGCCACGTTACTAGATTTGATGGTCGTTGGACCAAACGGTCTCTGGAATGGAGACCCCGCGCCGACAATGGAGCAGAGCTATACCACCAACCGGTTTTTCTGACGACATTAAGTCTAAAGTCAAAGTTTGGATACTAAAAGTGCAAAATCGAGTTGCATGGAAAGATTTGGAGGAGGCTTAAGGTTGATTCCCATATGCGCCATACTTAGCTACGCGACGTCGTGCGACATCACCTGTCCAACAATGATTATATTGTTTTAAATGGGCACGTCGCGTAGCTGTCGTATATCCCAGGGGTCGGCAAACTTTATAATCTTA
Source organism: Phosphuga atrata (assembly GCA_944588485.1). Lineage (NCBI taxonomy): Eukaryota > Metazoa > Arthropoda > Insecta > Coleoptera > Silphidae > Phosphuga > Phosphuga atrata. The sequence goes on from OX155893.1 coordinate 103,592,061, forward strand.
AGAGCCAAATTTTTATTTAAAATGATTTCAAACTGTATCAAGAGCCACGGATGATTTGTTTTCATAAAGCCATATTTTGCATTTTGTTCATAATTGGCGTTGATTAAGCGCCCTTGCGATAATATTATGTCGTAATTTATGTCGCGGCGGTGATCGTAGGACTTCCCAAAAGGGACAGTTCTGTTTCTTTTTTTGTGAATTTTTGTTGGTTTCAATGTATTTGTGAAGAGCCATAAGCTCACACCAAAGAGCCACATGTGGCTCGCGAGCCACATTTTGCCGACCCCTGGTATAGCCATAGTGAGAACGTGCCCATTTAAAACAATGTACTCATTATTTAACAGGCGATGTCGCGTATATGAGAATCGACCTTTATTCTTTATCATTGTAGTCGTCAGTTTCTTGGCTGATATCAGCTTTAGATTCACTAACTCTTTCATTAGAGTTCATCAAATGAAGCGATTGGGTTAATACGATGATGTTCATGTTACTGTAGTCAAATTTACAAAATAATCTTTAAATTATTTTTAGAATAACATTGTAAATGCTTTTATCCAATTGGATCAGCTATTAGTCGCTGCAAAATATACAACAGAAGATCAATTGCTAATAGCTTGTCCTTCTCCTGAGCAACTAAATATTTTAATATGCTCAGTTTCATTGACTGCTGAGCAAGATCAAATGCTCAGGTCTTCTTCAAGGTATTCAGATAAAACTAAATCTAATGACAAAGAATAAATTAAATATGCAATGTGAGTATTAAATTATATGAATATTTAAGATTGGATTATAATTAAAATCTATATTTATTAAAAATATATCATCATAAATAAATATACAAATTATATTTAACAAAAACATAAAATTATAGATAGAATTAATATAAAAGTTACGAAATTATTCAGCCTGTTTCACATTTATTTCTTTATATTTCTGTCCGAGAACCTTCATGACTTCTTTGTGACCCAAATTTAGAAATTTATAGTCCTTATAGTTTTCCTTTACAAACAGTGCGAAACCAGAAGCGCTTCTAGTTTTTACTGGCACGCTTTTTGTTTCTCCACTTTTACTAATTTTGTTTATCAACACTTCAAATGTGCCGTAACAGTGCCCACACCTTTTTCTATCCAAGTCCAAAGACTTTGAATGGCGACCCACACTAAAAAAATAATAATATAAAGATAAATAAAATTAATATAAAGATAAATAAAATTAATATAAAGATAAATACAATAAAATTTAAATGAAATATTTCTTACCTATATCCACAACCAGTACACCTATAAGTATATTTAGTTGTAATAGTGTAGTCATGACATCTTTTAATGGGAGGTAATTCTGGAAAAACTTTCATAGCCTTTCCAGCCCTATAAAGTACAGAATATTTTAAATATCTCCTCCTGTTATAATAATAATTGTGTTCATTTTACCAAGATTTCCAATAACTTCCGTGCCCATCTGCAACTTTATGAACAATCCACGTAGCCGCATGACACATTTCATGCACTAAAGTGTCCCTTAGCCTATCAGCTGAATCCAAAATCTTTGTTGCTAATTTAAGTTTAACTTTTCTTTCAATAACCCCTGTCCTTCTGGTTATTTTGACACAGCTGCAATATCCCGCAGTTCCTGTCATTCTGTCACTCCATTCTATTGGAGTGTCATCTGGTATGCAATTCGAAAAAATCTCGTCGTTGTATAAATTGAATAACTTGGTAACTAGTTCATCTCTGTAATGTTTGAAGTTATTGCGGAAAATTCTTGCAGAAGCGTCGCATTGACTGTCTGAGACTGTCTTTGAAAGTGAGGCTAAGAATGATTGTGGTTTAGCGGATTTAGATTTTATTCGTGTGATCGGCTCAGTTGAAGGATGTTTTATGGTCAATTTATTTCTTAATTTTTCTTCTAACGATTCGTTGATTTCATCGCCACATTCTGCTTGTAAGGATTTTGTTTTCTGTCCAGCAGGTTTCTTTTCCTTAGTCTTAACATTTTTTGCTTTTAGTTTATCCTTGAGACTCAGTTGACAATCATCTGAGAAATCATCATCAATCCAATCTGAATTTTTACTTGAACTGCTGAGCGATCCTTTCCTATTTTGAGCTTTATCACAAGACGAAGTGCTTGATGTCGAACTTTTCCTGCTCCTATATGTATGAACATCCAAATTTTTACGTGGAGAATTGTTTGAACTTTTGCTATGATCAGTCTCGAAATCGTCAAATTTTAATTTAGTTTTAATGTTTTTGTAGTCACTTTGGTTTTCTTTTTCATCTTCGGAACTTTCTGGATCACACAAAGCGTTCAATCTTGATAACCAGGGAGATTCTAATGCCGCCTTCATACGTGCTGATTGTAAAGTTTTTAATAAATTTTTCGATTTTTTTACCTCCGAATCTAAACATGGATTGTGATTTTTCTCCGTGTTATTGATTTTACTGCAACATAAATATTGATATTAGAATTTACTTCTATTTTTAAAATAAATAGAAATAATTAGCAGTCCTTCCCACATTATCTGATTTTGGAGAGTTCACGCTGCCGCGCGCATGTAATCTTGATTTATGCAATCAATTTTTTTTTCACAATACACGAGTTAGTTACACACTATAAAGAAAGGTGTTTAAAACTTATTTTATTTATTTGCTCAGAAATGTTTACAAATACGGAAGACATGCAGGGAAAAACTTAAAAAACTGCAGAAAATAGAAAAGAGGGAAAGTGAGGAGTGAAAGGGGGAGTTAAGGATCCTCCTCAGGAGAGAAGGGGAGGCGGGAAAAAGGATGTTTGAGAAGAGCGTCCAAGATCGCACCTCTCGTTATACCCCGTATTAAAGGGTTCTTGTGATTTCTTGTTTGATTGGCATATAATTTCACAGCGAGTTCACGGACATAATCGGCAACCATTGGAATGTTTGCCAGATAGTGCAGATCCGCGATCCTAGGGTATCTGTCTCGATTCAATGACAATCTGAGACATTTGTTCTGGAATACCTGTAGCGGCCTGAAATTGCTGCGAGCAAGGTTACACCAAACAGGAGATGAGTACGTCATTATTGGTCTTAAGATCATTTTATAAATCAGTAATTTGTTTTTCTAGTTCAGCCTACTATTTTTTGCCAGGAGGCTGTACAGATTCCTCATAGCTGCATATAGTTTTCCTACAGTATTCTTGACATGCTATATGCCTATATGTTAGTCTGGTATCTAGTGTCATCCCTAAGTATTTCACTGTAGATGAGGGTTTGATGATTTTGCCAAGAATTTTGGGTGAGATTGGGAGTCTGATATTAGTTCTCTTTCTTGTGAAAGAGATTGTTTCGGTTTTGTCCAAGTTGATGGTGATTTTCCATTTTTCGAAAAATTTTGCTAATAAGGTCAGATGGGTATGGATCTTGGAATGTGCAGTTATGGCACTGAAACTATGACTGTAAATGGCAGTGTCATCAGCGAAGAGTGCTAAGTTAGTCTGCGGTAGTGTTGGGATATCATTTAAATATATTATAAATAGAACCCGTCCCAAAATAGAACCCTGAGGTACACCAGCCCTTATAAGTCTTTTATTAGAGATTTTTAAGAATCTATTTGTCAGATAATTACATATCAGTTTTGTCAAGGTCGGGGGGAATTTGAACTTCATTCATTTATAAATTAGCCTGTCCAACCACACCTTGTCGAACGCTTTCTGTACATCTAGTAGCGTCATTGCTGGTACGTTATTTTTGTTAAATTTAGTCGAGACGTCCGGCGCTATCCTAGCAATTTGTTGCACAGTATTGTGACATTGTCTAAATCCGAATTGATGGTCTTTTAGGATGTTGTTTTTCTCAAGGTGGTCCGTGATTCTACTTAGTATGAACTTTTCGGTTAATTTTCCCAACGTACTCAGAAGGTCTATAGCTTGATGGGTCTTGCTCTGGCTTCCCAGCTTTCTGGATGGGAATGACCTTAGCCGTTTTCCATCTGCTCGGAAAATATATCAGTAGAAATATAGCGTTAATGATATAAGTGAGCTGAACAAAAGCTTTTCTTGACAGATTTGTGAGCAAGATATTATGAATAGAGTCTGGCCCTGGTGCTTTAAGCGCTGGCAGTTTCTTGATTAGCCTTTTGAGTTCGCTGGGAGTCGTTATGTAATCGTTAATAATGTCTCTACCGTGGAAATCTTTAGAATCAATGTATTCTCCAACCATGTAGACAAGTGATTTTTGAAATGCCGAATTATTCGTGTCTATTATGTGTATGTCCTCAAAAGTGTCTGCTATGAGCATTGTTTTGGACTTGTCTGTATAGGCACACTTGTTGTCTTTGATTAGAGTGGGCATTGGTTTCCAACGTCTTTTCACTTTTTTTGTCGTTTTCCAAAGCGAATTGTCATGGGGATTTAATTTCTCCAACTTGTCGGTCCACTTTTTCAGCTCGGCAACTTTATTCAGCACGCTATTTGCATTCCAGGCACATACTCTCAATTGATCCATTATGGATTATTAAGTCGTTCTAGGAATGTGATGAGGACGACAAGGCGCTGCATCTCATCTTTACAGTTAGCAAGGCTGCCTAACAGCTCTCTTACCCATTGTATGTACTAACGAATATTACCTATAGAAGTGAGATCTTGGAATATCTTCTTCAACTCTAGGATTTCACCCATTGGGTTTGACGGGTTATTTGGTAGTTGTGGTAAAGCGTGAAGGGCTGTTCGTAGAACCATTGGTTCCACGTGTAGTGGTGCTGGCTGCCTTGGGACGTCGACTGGGACGTTCCTGTTGTGAATTGCAGGCCACTCCTCTGATGCCGCTGCGGGTTCTTGGATCCTTGCCTCTCTCCTTTCTTCTCTGGCAGACCCGATGTTAGTATTCGGGGGTGGTGCTGATTTGAAAATGGGTCTATAAACCTCCTCTTTGCGAGTACTCTTCTTCTTGGAATCGATCCAGGAGATTTTCCGTAAATAGACAGGCCATATAGTAGAGCTTGCAGGATGTGGACCCCCACAGTTGATGCATTTAGCGGGTTTGTCCGCCGGTTTTTTGCAATCAGCTGTTAAGTGCGCCTTTACACACTTTACGCAGCGGGGGTTGGCCCCACAGTTTGAGCTCGCGTGACCCCATTCTTGGCAACGATGGCATTGCATGATCCTCTTTTTATTTTTATATTTTGCAAATCGGATTCGCGTTGAGAAAAGTGTTTTAATTTTGTTAATCTTCTCAAGATTAACATCTCCAGAAAAGCTTATTATATATAGCGGCGATTCCGTTCTCAGTATTTCTGAAACCTTTTCCACCTGAAAACCTTTTTTCTGGATTTCCCCCGTAATTGCTTCTGGCTTAGCTGTGCGGCTTAGACCGTGAATCACATATGTTTTTATTTCGGTCGGCTGGAGTAAACGTATGATACGGTACGTTTTCCTTTTTGAAATTATCTAAAATTTTGTCGTATGTTTCTTTATTTTTGGGTAAAATATGTGTTTTATCCCTGATGTTGATTAATTCGAACAGGTCGGTCTCCGCTCCGATGATTTGTTGTGTTTTCAATACCCAGTCTTGGGATTCCTTTTGCTTATTATGGATGACAATAGGTGGTGGCTTCTTTACCTTTTTTGGTTTGGAGTTTTGAGTCTCCATCTCAGAATCTCTATTTTCTTCGTCTTCACTGTTGTCAGTGTCTGGATGGTTCACTAATGGGCCGAATTTATTATTTATGAAATCTCCTAACGTATTGCCCGTTGGGGTTGACGTGGATGAACCTTCTTCATCTGACAGAGTAGGGCCTCTCTTTTTTTCTCCGTTTCGCGGTGTGCAACCTAATCTAACCTAAGTTAAATCAGTAGTCCATGCCTCATTATCCTATTTTGATCGAGAGTTTCGATCGAGTTTCTTAAATTATATGGGTTTAAATGTACGATGAGCCGATTAGTGCTGTAGTATAGTAGCAACATGGATAAATATGCGTCAAAAACAAACTAAAGTCAAGTAAGCATGATGTCACAACATTTCAAGAAAGTTACCACAGGGGGTAAGTCCTTGGATAAATCCGTCGTCGTGAAACGGCGACGCACGAGTCTCATTCGGATTCTGGGGGAGAGAGTCGACATCATGCAAGAGACGAGTCGGAGCGTCGCGATGTATCCCAACCCGTCAAAAACCAAAACTTTTCTAGCAACGTTGAACATTAACACCCTCACACAAACTGGCAAACTGAAAACTCTCACCAAAGCCCTTAATGAAAACCAGATATCTATAGTTGCACTACAAGAAACACGTTACCCAGACGAAGAGACTTTCGAATCTGGAGGTTACCTCTTTAAGAGCAGGGCTCAAAAGAGGGTCTTCAATGGATCTGTGATGCTTAGAACTTAGTTTGCTGCGAGAACGAGAATCCTTAGGTCGGTCACAAACTTTCAACCAGTAAATGACATTATCCATATTAACAATGAAATGCGCCAACAAAACCTAGTTAACGCACATGCCTACTCACATGGTAAGAACAGATCTCTCTCTCTCTCCCTCTCTGTAGCTCTTACAACCCATAGAGGGTCTTGGCTGACTCAACAACTCTCCTCCATTGGACTCTGTCCATCATTAGCTCCTCTGCTTCCATGATATTCAGGGATCTAAGATCTGATGCTATGTTGTTTCTCCACCATAGTCGCGGTCTTCCTAGTGGTCTTCTACCGGTCGGGGCCTGTTCCCATACCAATCTAACAACTCGTCCATCCTCCTGTCTCTTTACATGGCCGGCCCATCTCAGTCGTTCCGCATTTATCGTACTTACAATGTCTGGTTAGTCATATTGTTCTTCTATTTCCCTGTTTTTCCTACTGCGGTACTGTTGTGTAGTTTCATCCCTTATAAGCAAGCCCGTATATACACCGTAGTATTTTTCTCTCCACAACTCTCAGTCTGTTTTCGTTCTTTTTTGTCATTGTCCAGGTTTCGCAGGCGTAAGTCATGATCTGTCTTATAATGGAGTCGTATATTCTTATTTTTGTCGTCCGAGATACATTTTTTGATTTAATTATTCTCTGCAATGCAAAAGAACATCGATTGGCACTTTATATTCTGTTGTTAATTTCTTTGGTCATATCATTGTCCGACGTGATAGTGGCACCCAGATATTTAAATTCCTGGACTCTTTCGAAGTTGTATTGGTCCATCGTCACATTTTGTCCTATCCTATCCCTACGTTTAGTCCTTGATGTGGTCATACTTGGTTTTACTCTCGTTTATTTTTAGACCCATATTTTCCGCTGCAGATTATATTTTTTGAAACTCTTCTTTAACGTTCCTAGTTGTTTCCAATAATGTCTATGTCATCCGCAAAGGCCAATATAAGATGCGGGCCCCGATTTCTAAACAGCAGTGGCTCCGTTTTTGCCCCCATCACTACCTTCTCCAGATCTATATTAAAGTGGAGTGGGGAGATGGCGTCTCCCTGTTTCAGGCCATTATTTATCGTAAAAAAGGTTCGACAACTTTCCCCCGATCCGTACTGCACTTTTGGACCCTTCCATGCTAATCTTTGTTGAGCTGACAAGTTTATTCGGAATTCCCAGTTCCATCATAGCATTCCACAGCTTCACCCTCAAGACGTTGTCGTACGCTTGCTTGAAGTCGATGAAGAGTTGATGTATGACTTTATCGTACTCCCAGCACTTCTCCATTAGTTGACAAAGAACAGATCTGACCCGGACAAAGTGGATAACTTTTAGGACCTCCTGGATGAAAAACTTGCCAAAATTCACAATGTTAAAAGTCTTATGGGGGACTTCAATGCCCAACTTGGACGAGAACCCAAGTACAGCATAATCTTGATAATCCGACACATATGGGACCAGACAACCGCCGGATTATCAAAAAATTTACATATTTTTTTTTAACAATTTTACATATTTTATGTACAATTTTATTTCAGAAAGAATAAAATATGTATCCATATAGGTAACAGTGTACATGTAGATGTAGATTGTAGATATGGTGGTGACGACTTGTACTGCGACCTTTATAGATCTATTGTACCCCACCCTCCTCCTCCAAGTGTTGGTGTACTTACCCATTTAGAGCGCCTCCTCTAATCCTGATTCCTTTAGGAATCTCAGGATCTGGGTGGGATTCAAGGCCTGCAGCTCCTCTGTGTTCAAGCAGTGAGCCCCAAGGTACATCTGTCTCTTACGGAGTAATGCTCCGCAGTCTTTGAACAGATGTATGGGGGTTTCCTCTGCTGAGCCACAGAATCTGCATCCATCATCCTCCTCTAGGCCTAGGGCCTTGAGATGTTTCCTAAGTCTGCAGTGTCCCGTCAGGGCTCCTGTCAGAATTCTGAGCTTGTTCTGTGCTGCTGCTTAGTTTCAGGCAAGCTTTAGTTCTCTTCTGGTTAAAAGATCCCAGCATCACTTTGGATTGCCTTAGCCCTGGAAGTTCTTCCCAGGTTTTCATCCATTTTCTTCTTATTTCTTCATCTAAACTTTTGCGGATGGTGTTAACAGTGTACATACAAAAAAATATGTACAAACTTATAACAGACAGTAAGACAATTGTAGAGTGGAATTAGCTTCGTCAGAATCGTCAATCAAGTTTTCAGAGTTAAAAGCAGGATGTGTTTGGCCAGACTTTTCCAAGAACACTTGATGGTATTGTTTTTGACTTTATTTCTTCTGAGCGCGAGGTTTATATCCGGCGCGGAGCAGTGTAAAGAAAAGACACGTTTTTCCCCAGATTACTGCACGTGCCGGATTAACCGAGCGCCGGATTATCAAGATTATACTGTATATGAAAATCATTGGAAACTATCCTGCCCACAAGAGAACCAATCAAAATGGCAAGTGATTGATCTCCATTTGTGAAAACCTTAACCTCCAGATCACACTTTCGCTACCTTCCCAGTAAGCAGAAAACATGGCGATCTCCTGCCGGCACCATCGGAGAGTTCCAAATAGATCACGTCGCGATTTCCCGGAAAAACAGCCCTAAGATTATGAATGTAAAGGTTAAAAGAGGAGTAATCGAGGACTCAGACCATTAAATTCAAAGGAGGAGGACGGATGCAGATTCTGTGGTTCAGCAGAGGAAACCCCCATACATCTGCTCAAAGACTGCGTAGCATTACTCCGCAAGAGACAGATGTACCTCGGGGCTCACTGCTTGAACACAGAGGAGCTGCAGGCCTTGAATCCCACCCAGATCCTGAAATTCCTAAAGGAATCAGGATTAGAGAATGCGCTCTAAATGGGTAAGTAGACCAACACTTGGAGGAGGAGGGTAGGGTACAATAGATCTATAAAGGTCGCAGTACAAGTCGTCACCACCATATCTACAATCTACAATTAAATTCAAACCAGTCCCTGCAAACACCAACAGGACACTCAAACATATTATTAACTTTGACAATGATAAACTCCAACAGAAAGTAATGCAGTTCCAGGACTCTGACTTTAACAACACAAGAAACCATCTGAGCCCGCCAAAGAAATTGAAAGAAGCAAGAAAGGTGGAATGATACCTGTGTTACAATTCAAACAACTCCAAAAGGCTCGATGTATGGAAAAAATATTCAACAAAAGTGAAATCTGATTAGGAATCCTACAAAGCCCAACAAGCCCAGACAGCTGAGCCCAGAAAGTGATCCGAGCTGAGAAGTGTAAATATGAAAAGCCACTTATTGAGAGGATCAACCAAAACCAACAAAAATGACACCAGAGAGCAGAGCTTCTCAGAGAAAATGCTAGGCCCGAGGCAATTGATATTTGGAGACCCCCCCCCCCCACAACCGTTGAAAGATAATAACTTAGTGCAAGAAAAATTATGGTAATGTTATGGTATTAAATATTTATTCAATAAGTATAAATGCTTTTCGCGCTTTAGCATCAGCAAATTCGGTCATAATTCGGTTGGAATCTTGAAAGTGAGGCCCCTTAAATTTTGAGGCCCATGGCAACTGCCCCTTCTGCCTCCCCCTCTGATAGGATCTGCCAGAGAGTATTACAGAACGTTCAAAGCGGGCGATGGTATGGCGGGGACGACTGTTGTAGGAATTTGATTTTCTTTTCAGCCTGTGGTTTGTGTTTGTAGCATCCAGCGGGTGGCCGTCAGCAGGCGAGTAGGGCCTAGAAAAACGTCGCGGGGCGTCGTTTGGAAAATTGGGGCAGGGTTTAGGAAGTTGGGGTGGACAACTGGAGGTTGGGTTTTTTTAGTTTTTTTAATGTTATCGGTCTTTTCAGTGGGTCCATTGTTGGTTGTGAGTTTCATTTGGAATTATATGAAGTTGTGCGGGATTTCGTCTAGGATTGATTTTAAGTTGAGCGGAAGGTCTTCTTTGAAAGGGGATAATAGTATTAGATAGGGAATTGGAATTTTGTTTTTTGGGGAGTTTCGATGAGCACACATGAACCCTAGCCAGGTGCGGAGACTGTAGATAAGGTTGATTCTTTTCCTTAATTTTTGAAAACACTTTTGATATTGGGGGTCGGGTTAAGAGTTTGGTTTAAGGTCACCAAGTAGGTTATAGAAGGTTGGAGACTCAGAGGTTGGTTGTACTTGTTTATGGAGAGTTGTCTATCTACACATTTGGAGAGGTGGGGCTGCCGAAAGTGGATTAATTGTGACTTTTTCAGATTGATCTGGATTCGCAAACAGTTCATCAATCCAATGTTCAAGTATTTGTTCAGCACGGATGCCGAAATGCCGAGAGCAGGAAATAAGGTTAATAAGATCGAGCAGGCTAGAGCAGCATTTAGCAATATGAAGAAGGTTCTTACATCCCGAGACTTGTCAATACCTCTGCATATTCGATGACTATGGTGCTATGTATTTCCAATTTTATACTGGTTGTATGGAATGGAAGGATGGACTTTAACAAAGGCAATATGGAAACCGACTGGAAGGGTTCGAGATGTGGTGCTACCGCCGCCTGCTGCGAATATCATGGGTACACAGAGTCCGAAACACCAAGGTGCTTGCCCGTCTCCAGAAGCAACTAGAAGTCATGTTTACCATCAAAAAACGCAAGCTGGAATATTTTAGAGACGTTATGAAGGCAAAATCCAAGGTAGAAGAGGTCCAGGAAGAAGACGCATGTCCTGGTTGAAAAACATGAGAGAGTGGTATGGAGTCAGTTCTACTAGCCTGTTTCGTGCTGCTGCTGATAAAATCATTATGATGATCGCCTACATCCTCGGAGGACATGGCACGTAAAGAAGAAGAAGAGATTTCTGTAACAGGCCCAGACGACTGTATCTTTCGCATATTTTTGGATATGACAGAATGGTACAGTGGGTGGTGTGATGTCTTCTGAAACCAGTAGTTATGTATGCAGCCGAAACCCTATCCCTAAATGCTAACAAAGGACTCCTCGAAGAACTTGAGAAGCAAGAGCGCAAAATCGATATAGGTGTAATGGGATCGAATTACAAGAATGGCATCCATCATAAGAAACCCAGGTAATTACGTATTAACGCCACCGCAGCGAGAGGTCGCGATATGTGGTCTGGATTTATCTGCTCCGTTATAACCTAGTCTAACCATCCATTTTGTTCAAATCTGTAGCTGCAGTGGCGTTAGTTCGTAAGTACCAAAACCCAACAAAAAAGTCTACAGTGAAATAGAGAAAATTACAGAAACCACCCATAAGAGGCGGGCACGGTATTATGATCATCTCAAACAAATGGACGGAAACAGGCTGATAAAACAGATTTTTCATTTTTTTGACTCCAAACACAAAACCACAATGCCCGGGTTTGCAAATACCAAAGAAGATCTCAAAATACTGCATCTAAAACTAGACGTTTCCTTCAATAGAAATCTCTTCTGCAAAAAGATATTGACGAATGGGATAAACCGAGATGAAGCAAAAGGAAGACAAGGTAGTGTAGCACAAGCTGGCCCACTCACAGAGAATGCGGGAATTCTCGACTCAGAAGAAAACGACACAAACTGCCAAATGTAACAAGATTTAACATGGTCCTAGATGTCCTCAATGAAGAATAATAATAATTTACTTCTGTAAAATTGGAATTAAGTTAACTTACATTTCCGTATTTGGACATTGTTTCAAATCGGATTTTTTCTTTCTAGGTCTTTGTTCGGATTTGGGTAAAACTTTGTCTTTATTTTTCCTCCAGCTGTTTCCATACAATTCATCTAAGACAGACTTGCATTCTTGATAATCTAAAGCAGCATTTGTCGGTGTCCCTAAACAGAAAAAACAATGAATGTTTGCCTTTTAAAATTAATCGCAGAATTACCTGGTATGTCGTAATAATTTTCATTAGAATCATTTTTTGATTCAAGTCCATTAAAATTATCTTTTATTGAGAAGAAATCTAAAACGAAATTAAAAATAATAATAACATCCACTTTGGGATAGACCACTGGGGTGCCCAAAGCTTTGATGACGGGATAATATCCGCAAGGACCTTCAAACCCTGGGGGTGCTCAACTGGGAAGAAGCCACTCAGGATCGGAGAGAATGGAGAAGAATTGTTGAGGCGGCCAAGACTCACCCCGGGTTGTAGAGCCATCGATTGACTTTTGGACAGCGTCACTATTTAAATCAAGGGAGGAACACAGAAATCTTCAGTTACTCTTTAGCACATGGTGCTCGAGACGCATTGTGTGCTAAAGAGTAACAGAAGATTTCTGTGTTCCTCCCTTGATTTATTTAGTGAAGCTGTCCTGAAGTGAATGTTATTATTTTTCATTTTTGAATTGTTTCAACTATATGACTATATAAGTCGTCATCAATTTGAAAATTAACACGTTAGCTGCCACATATTTCGTTCGGCACAGTAGGAACCATGTCAATTGTGGCAGCTAACGTGTAAAAACAAAACTTTTAAAATGTATAGTCACCATCCACATCCGCTCCTTTTTTCTCTTCAAACGATTTCTCAAACGAATCTTTTCTTCTCTCCGTTTTCCTCTTTGTAATATTCTTTAAATTCCTTTCATTTGTATCGAACACATTGTTAAATTCTTTAAGAACTGGTTTTGAAACTCCATCGCTCTGTTTTTTCTTCCCAATGTGAGCATTATCATTCTTTTTAATTCCAAAATTTTTAAACAAATCTTTCAAATTATCACTTTGATTTAAAAACGTGGAGTTTACAATATGGTTGTCCCCATTCCTCTTAGCATCACCTTGAATACTAGAAATTTGACTGAGTTGAGTAAGCTCCCATTGCTCTGGTTCGTGAACGATAACATCTTTATCGATTTTGTCAATCCATTCTTGTACTAAATCCAATTTTCTGTTTGAAAATGCAGTTGATGGAGGGTTATCGCAAGCCTCATCTTCTGAATCTGGTATTATAATTAGATCAATAGGATCGTCTTTGTTTGAACTTTGCACAGAGTCTGTTGATGATATAGCATCTACTACGACGTTATTAACAGAAGTGTAGGGTAACTTATCGAAGATTGCTGATTTCCGAATAGACTTTTTCAAACTCAATATTTTTGGTCCTAAAATTATTGCGATAAAAAAATAAACTGTGTATAAAATGTAGATTTTACCTCTCGTTTTTTTAACCAATTTCCTGGTTTTATCAACTTTTGGGGACATGGAACTAAGTAATACGAAAGATTCTTCCATATTTTAACCTCTTCTTTCATATAAGCATATAGTCTTGTTTTCAACTTTTCCAATAAATCTTTTTAACATTTAAGTTGAACGAAGATGTGGTTGTCAACTGAAAGTTTCTAAATGGGGGACTCGGCACGTGGACACACTTTTTCGTAAAAGATTTTTTTTGAAAAATCTTATAAAAATTTAAATCTTAATTTGTTTGCTATGAAAACAGATGACAATGAATCGGTGGTACCAATCTTTCACATTTCATTTGTAACAAATTTGAATAGAAACATAGGTTTTATAGCTTGACTTACATTTTTAAATGCATTAGAGAATTTCGTAATTAATTAGTAATTAAGTTTTCGAGCAGTTTGTCGAATAATGATGAATTAACAAATTAATATTTTCTTATTAGGGGAATTTTGTGTTTTGCACTGGAATGTAAGCATCTTCAATTAATCAATTCTAAAAACCGTTAAAAACTGCGGCAAATTTAAAAACGCGCACAATGTTTTACAAAATTAATCCTTTCGCTGCTATGGACTGCTATAGCAGTTCAATTGATTTGACGCCCATGTGCTGTGGACTGTTATAGTAGTCCAATTGATTGGAACACAGACTTTATGAATTAATTGTGGCTTTTTTAAACTTATCAAAGAGATTAATAAATACATCGGAGCGTTGAAGCGTTGCATTGCCCTGGGTGAAAGATTCCGGACTCACCCCAGCACCTAAGAATGACTACACAAAGATGAATATTTCACAAAATCCCAAAAAAAAAATGTTAACTATACGGATATATTCTATATTTAACTATACGGCCATATATTTCCTTTTTCAATTTTTTTATGTCTAGTCTTGTCTAATCGAGTCTAATCTTGTCTAGTCTATTCTAGTCATGTCTAGTCTTGTCTAATCTTGTCTAGTCTTGTCTAGTCTTGTCTAGTCTTGTCTAGTCTTGTCCAGTCTTGTCCAATATTGTCTAGTCTTCTCTTTATTTAGTCTTGTCTCTTTCTTATCTTGTATACTATCTAGTCTACTAGATTAAAATGTAGTTAATTTAATGAATTCTCTACAATGCTAAATGAATTGGACTAGATGTATTAGCAGTGGCGGATCCAGGGGGGGCTAAGGGGCTCCATCCCCTTGTATATTCACCGAGATATCTCTGCTAATCTACAACCTAACAAAGTCATTGAGGAATTAGCGAAAAGTTATCCGAGGAATTACAAAATACTGCAACAAACTTGTACTCTTAGTAGTGACTTTGGCCTTTGAGGTCCGATGCTACTAGAGAAAAGACAGTAAATTGATCGTTTGCAAAGTGTGAAATGTCTCAAAATATAAGCTATTACAAAATACTGCAACTTATCCGAGGAGACTTATTATGCGTTAAGCAAAATACAACATGTGTTTTTTAGTGTTTTCTTTGCTAGTCTTTACTTTACCTACCCTAAGCGGGATCAAGCCTAGTATAGTCATATAGTCTTTGCTTCGAAAAGAGATTTTGGTTATTAGTAAATTTTGGCAATTTTTGCAAATTATTTTTACGTTTTTGTCCAATTTTGACATAAAACAAAAGAATTTTGCAAGGTTTGTCCATTCAAATCAACAAAAAATAAAAAAAATTGCTTCGAATAGAGATTATGTTTTTGTTTTAATTTAGCAATATTTGCCAATTATTTTTACATTTTCGTCCAATTTTGACATAAAACAAATGAATTTTGCAAAGTTTGTCCACTCAAATCAACAAAAAAAGCAAAATTTGCTTCGGATATACATTTTGATTTTTGAAAATCTGGCAATTTTTGCAAATTATTTTGACGTTTTCGTCTAATTTTGACTCAAAACAAAAGAATTTTGCAAGGTTTGTCTATTCAAATTAACAAAAATAAAACAAATTTTGTTTCGTATAAAGATTTTGGTTTTTTTAAATTTGGCAATATTTCCCAAATTATTTTGACATTTTCGTTCAATTTTGACATAAAACAAATGAATTTTGCAAAGTTTATCCACTCAAATCTACAGAAAAGCAATATTTTGTTCGGATAGAGATTTTGATTTTTGAAAATCTGGCAATTTTTGCAAATTATTTTGACGTTTTGATGCAATTTTGACTCAAAACAAAAGAATTGTGCAAGGTTTGTCTATTCAAATTAACAAAAATAAAATAAATTTTGTTTCGTATAAAGATTTTGGTTTTTGAAAATATGGCAATATTTGCCAATTGTTTTGCCATTTTATAATACAACAGATATTTGCATTACCAGCCCCAGTACATTGTAAATGTTTTTCATTTAAATAATTCAATATCCTGTGTTAGCCAGGGAAGCAGTTGTTTCAACATGGGATTTCTTTTGTAGTCTTAATAAGACTTAATATTATAGAGCTACGTAAAGTTTGAATATATTTATACAGAGTGATGATTTATACAAAAAAAAGAACACTTAAATAATTCACTCGAGACATTGCGGCTGTTTGTGGCGTAACTGTTCGTTGCAATATGAATACAACTTCAATACGAGGCTTAATATTGTATATAGGTTGCCAAAATTATAGTTTTTCATATAAACGGGTATATAAACAAAAATAAACGTGGCAACGTCGAGTTAGTTGCGTTCGCATTTACTATCTGTCATCTTGAATGTCAACAATTATTTTCAACAAAAGCACGAATCTTTCGGATCTTAGTTAAAAAGTGCCAAAGACGATTAACAACAGTTACACAAGGTAAAAAGGCCGTAACACTAAGTTAAAAAAAAAACGTATTCTGGACCTACTTA
This sequence comes from Phosphuga atrata, assembly GCA_944588485.1. NCBI lineage: Eukaryota > Metazoa > Arthropoda > Insecta > Coleoptera > Silphidae > Phosphuga > Phosphuga atrata. The sequence goes on from OX155893.1 coordinate 103,608,406, forward strand.
GAAATGGAAATATTTTAATGATTTGTCCTGGAAGCAAAAATTTCCAAAATAAGCTCATTTCTTCAAGTGATGTTCATTTGTTTCAGATATAATTAGCCTTTTCTTTTTAAAAAGTTCAAGTTAAGGAGGTTCGAGCGTAACTAATGAGTCAAAATAGTGCTTGAATTTTTCTATATTTTCAATTATCCTAATAGTTGTTAAAATTCATTATTTTATTTATAATTACATAACAAATTTTAAAATAAAGAATAATAAAATAAAGTTATTAAATGACTTCGTTATTTTTTACTTGTGATAAGGTGACATAAAAAGATCTGGCAACATCAGTGTTATGAGTCGTCTGGTTGTAAAGGGATCAGAATGTTATTAGCCCAAGATGTTGGCCGAAAAACTCGAATTACCAAAAGACAAAAAATTATAGATAATCTATGTAAAAAGCTGGAGTGTATTCTATCAAATAGTTCCACAGACGTTCAAAAGTTCAAAATGTTTCCATGTTTTTCTTTTCTCTCACAATCAGCTGTTATCGCGACGTTGCCAAACCATCTGTCATGTGAATTACTGCCGATAAACAAGATTTAAAAAAAAAATTAGCTTTGATTATTTAAATAATTACATCGGGAACATCACATTGATTTAATGTTAGCGTGTTTTAATATTATCTAAGTTTATTGTACATAGTTTTGTATTCCTTAAAGTTGGAAAATTAATATCGAAAAAAATAAATAAAGACGTGACGGAAGCTTGTCGGCCATAGGACCCTGTGTATAAGATTCAAAAAACATCATTTTTGAATTTTTTTGCCGGATAAACTAAACGGAGGATCACTTTCAAATTTTGAGAGGACATAAATAAAGTGATTGGATTCATAACATAAATGAAGTGATTGATCTTCATGTATAAAAAGTTTCAAAGCTTAAACTTGAAAAAAATATTTAATATGGGATTCACTCCAACCTCCTTAAACTTGACAACGTTGTCCCAAATGCCAATTTGAAACAAAAGTAGGTAAATGTCATAAAAAGTGACAGTTGTAGTTGTTTAGTCGAGATTATAAAAGTGCCTCATATTTTCAGTCAGAGAGAATATGCAGAGTAAGGTGTGTGTTTATGGATTTTGTAATGTAATTCTGTTCGAGTATCGACATCGTTTTCCGAATCGAAGAATTCCTAATTAGGTAAGTGTTTCAAACTATTTTTACAGGTTCTAGCGAAACTCAGGCCCGCAGCTGGGCGCTTCACCGCACGCATGCAAAAGTGACAATGCCGCAATTATCATCAAATTCCTCTCTAAAAACCTAACCTAACCTAACAAGGAGGGTAAGCAGGAAGGTAAAGACTTCCTGCTTACCCTCCTTGTTAGGTTAGGTTTTTAGAGAGGAATTTGATGTTGGCTAAGTTGTTATGGAAGTGCATATAAAAATAAACAATTTTAATTATCAAACAATTTGATTTCATATCTATAATAAAACTTAGATGTAGGTTTTTTTCTGAATGATTGTACAAAAAAATGAAAACTTTTGATGAACTTTTCTTACTTTTAAATTTGCGAAATCTGCTATTTGTTTTGTATCCAAACTATCTAATACTTCAGATTCATCGAAATAATAGATAAACACATACATACATCGAAATAATATATAAATTAGTCAGTCTCTGTTGATGCATAGTGTACAAATTCCGGTTAATCTGCGTTAAGAAGCTTGAGATGTATAGACAACCCACTGTACGCATTATGCGCATTTGGAGCAAAACACAAAAGAGTAGGGAAAATAAATTTGAAGGGGGTATATAAAAATTGTTTATTCGCTCCGTGCACAACCCCCCGTGTCCAAAAAGACAACATCGTGTATAAAAACAACAGGCAAAAACAAACAAAACATACATTGAATTGAAAAATTCACTTTGTTTTTTACCACACTTATATTATGTAAAAATATTATATAACTTATTATTCACAGTTATATAAATTTGTACACATATCACGACTCGAGTTTCGACGTTTGACGGTCATTTTCAAGTGACTTAACAAATTGATAAAGTTGAATATATACCCTTATAGTTTTGGTGGGGTGGGGGGGCGGTGTTTGTCCGAAGATGAGGACTTATCTGTTTGAGATTGGGTGAGATTAAAAAGTTGGGAAAAGATTAGGTCAGTTTGCTCGTTTAGGAGATTAACTGAGGGATTACGGGTTTTTTTGAAAATTTCTAATGACTCTAGGAGATTTAGTTTCGGGCCTTTGTTGCAATTATGCAAGATTTTTAGATTATCTATTTCTGGGAATTTATGATTGAATTCGAGACAATGGTTTGAAAAAGAACTAGTGTCTTTTTTCAGACGAAAAGCGCGAGAATGTTCTGAAAACCGTGTTGAAAAACTTCGTCCTGTCTGTCCTATGTACACGCTATTGCATTCGGAACAATGAATTTCGTATACGCCGGATTTTTTAATGGGATCGATTTTGTCTTTGGCATTAAACAATATGTTGGACAACTTAGAGGAGGGTTTAAATGCAACCTGAAGATTTTGCTTTCGAAGGACATTTGCGATGTGTTCGCTTGTTTTGCCAAAATATGTCAGGGAGATGAAAGTTTTGTCTGAATTTGAGGTTTTCGGATAAATTTGGGCCATTGCGAATTGGGTTCGTTTATTATTGATAATGTTTTGGATGAGTTTTGTTGGGAAACCATTCTCTGTAGCGATTGAAATGATGGTACTTAATTCTTTGATTCTCTTTTCTGTGGAAAGGGGGATTGAAAAGGCTCGATGTATCATTGAATGATAGGCCGCTAATTTGTGTGTTATCGGGTGAAATGATGAATACGAGATTGTGGAGTTAACATTGGTGGGTTTTCTGTATATATCAAATTCTATTTTGTTGTTTTTGTGAATCAGAGTAAGGTCTAAGAAGTTTATTTTGTTGTCTGTTTCTACCTCGATGGTGAATTTAATTTTGGGATGAACGTTGTTTATTAGGTTGAGAAATTGGTCTAATTGAAGTTGTTGTACCATTAAAACACGCTATTACGTCATCGACATATCTATACCAAAATGAAATATGTTTTTTGGAGAAATCTAGTTTGAAGATTTTTTCTTCGATAGTTGACATGAATAGATCGGCTAAAAGGGGACTTAATGGCGATCCCATTGCTAGACCTGATGTTTGCTGATAGTAAGTGTTATTAAATTTGAAGTAATTTTGATTAACACATGTTTCCAGGGCTTCATAAAGTTCAGATTTTATAAGATGATGACAATTAGCTTTATCAATTAAATTTTGTATGATTTCGAGACACTCTTTAGTAGGTATATTAGAAAACATACTACTGACGTCAAAAGATACGAGTTTGGAGTTTATTGGGGTTGTTATTTGTTTGAGGAGTTCCGAAAGGGCGAGTGAATTTTTTACAGAATATTTTGGGGTAAATTTGGTGTATTTTTTGAAAAGAGTATTCAGTTTAATTGCCAAAACTCTTGCTACACTGTTAATATAGGAGACAACTGGTCTAATGGGAGAATCGGGTTTGTGAGTTTTAATGAAACCATAGAGTCTGGGAGCTGTGGGATTCTGATTTATGATTTTAAATTTCTCAAATTCGGAGAACAAAGTTGTAATATTTTTTAAGAGACTTCTATCTAATTTGAAATTGGAATTTTTGTGTAGGATCCTTTTTCAAAGGAGTTGAAATGAAAGAGTTCATTTTATTAATGTACTGTTCTCTTTCCAGGACGACTATCGAATTGGATTTATCGGCTTTTGTAAGGACTAAAGAATTGGACTCAATTTTTGTTTTTATCGATTTGATCACTGCGGAGTCTGTGGTAGAATTACGGGCGTACGATTTTATATGATCGGCTATTTTGGCTCGGGGTATAAGAGGTTCTTGCACTTTTTTTAGCGCGATTTCTGACTCTACAATTATTGTGGATTTATCGGATTTGTTATTGATGAATGGGGTGTAGTTGGGGTTTTGGGAAAGAAAAGATTGTTCAATAGGACTGAAGATAACTTTTGAGAAGTTGATGAATTTAGACACTAGATTCGGTTTTGACATTACTTTTTGAGGTTCGGACTTTTTGTTCTTTACGAGAACGGATAGTTTCTTTTTTAAATTTAAATATTTTAGGTGGTTGACCCTACTTACATTGTCACGAACAAAGTCATCAAAGATCGTGAATTCTACTGGATGTAATTTAAATGTCAACTCTGAATGCAATATCTTGAGATAATGTTGAATAACATCTCTCCTCCGATGAAGATTTTTTATTTCGGATCTAATCCAACTGTTTTGGGCAGATTTTATGGCTGCTATTGCGGCCGAAGACGTGGAGCGGGTTTTAATATTTACATAGTTGGGTACGACTTTGGACCGAAGGCATTCTGAATTGAACCAGATATCCTGTGAAACAAAATAGCCGATCATATAAAATCGTACGCCCGTAATTCTACCACAGACTCCGCAGTGATCAAATCGATAAAAACAAAAATTGAGTCCAATTCTTTAGTCCTTACAAAAGCCGATAAATCCAATTCGATAGTCGTCCTGGAAAGAGAACAGTACATTAATAAAATGAACTCTTTCATTTCAACAGAAAAACTAACTCCCTTGAAAAAGGATCCTACACAAAAATTCCAATTTCAAATTAGATAGAAGTCTCTTAAAAAATATTACAACTTTGTTCTCCGAATTTGAGAAATTTAAAATCATAAATCAGAATCCCACAGCTCACAGACTCTATGGTTTCATTAAAACTCACAAACCCGATTCTCCCATTAGACCAGTTGTCTCCTATATTAACAGTGTAGCAAGAGTTTTGGCAATTAAACTGAATACTCTTTTCAAAAAATACACCAAATTTACCCCAAAATATTCTGTAAAAAATTCACTCGCCCTTTCGGAACTCCTCAAACAAATAACAACCCCAATAAACTCCAAACTCGTATCTTTTGACGTCAGTAGTATGTTTTCTAATATACCTACTAAAGAGTGTCTCGAAATCATACAAAATTTAATTGATAAAGCTAATTGTCATCATCTTATAAAATCTGAACTTTATGAAGCCCTGGAAACATGTGTTAATCAAAATTACTTCAAATTTAATAACACTTACTATCAGCAAACATCAGGTCTAGCAATGGGATCGCCATTAAGTCCCCTTTTAGCCGATCTATTCATGTCAACTATCGAAGAAAAAATCTTCAAACTAGATTTCTCCAAAAAACATATTTCATTTTGGTATAGATATGTCGATGACGTAATAGCGTGTTTTAATGGTACAACACGTCAATTAGACCAATTTCTCAACCTAATAAACAACGTTCATCCCAAAATTAAATTCACCATCGAGGTAGAAACAGACAACAAAATAAACTTCTTAGACCTTACTCTGATTCACAAAAACAACAAAATAGAATTTGATATATACAGAAAACCCACCAATGTTAACTCCACAATCTCGTATTCATCATTTCACCCGATAACACACAAATTAGCGGCCTATCATTCAATGATACATCGAGCCTTTTCAATCCCCCTTTCCACAGAAAAGAGAATCAAAGAATTAAGTACCATCATTTCAATCGCTACAGAGAATGGTTTCCCAACAAAACTCATCCAAAACATTATCAATAATAAACGAACCCAATTCGCAATGGCCCAAATTTATCCGAAAACCTCAAATTCAGACAAAACTTTCATCTCCCTGACATATTTTGGCAAAACAAGCGAACACATCGCAAATGTCCTTCGAAAGCAAAATCTTCAGGTTGTATTTAAACCCTCCTCTAAGTTGTCCAACATATTGTTTAATGCCAAAGAATGCCAAAATCGATCCCATTAAAAAATCCGGCGTATACGAAATTCATTGTTCCGAATGCAATAGCGTGTACATAGGGCAAACAGGACGAAGTTTTGCAACACGGTTTTCAGAACATTCTCGCGCTTTTCGTCTGAAAAAAGACACTAGTTCTTTTTCAAACCATTGTCTCGAATTCAATCATAAATTCCCAGAAATAGATAATCTAAAAATCTTGCATAATTGCAACAAAGGCCCGAAACTAAATCTCCTAGAGTCATTAGAAATTTTCAAAAAAACCCGTAATCCCTCAGTTAATCTCCTAAACGAGCAAACTGACCTAATCTTTTCCCAACTTTTTAATCTCACCCAATCTCAAACAGATAAGTCCTCATCTTCGGACAAACACCGCCCCCCCACCCCACCAAAACTATAAGGGTATATATTCAACTTTATCAATTTGTTAAGTCACTTGAAAATGACCGTCAAACGTCGAAACTCGAGTCGTGATATGTGTACAAATTTATATAACTGTGAATAATAAGTTATATAATATTTTTACATAATATAAGTGTGGTAAAAAACAAAGTGAATTTTTCAATTCAATGTAAGTATGGATTACCACGTAGTAACTGTCGCAACCATCCTATTCATAAACAAAAAATATATAATATACGGACAGCTAAAAAATATAGATTTTGTATAGGTTTTGTAATACGTCAATTCTGTAATAAGATACTACCGGAATAATAATTATAAATTAAATTCATAATGGATGAAATTATTAAAACTGGCTTTGAAAATTTTTAAAAATAAACAAAAAATTGTGAATGGTGTAAAACTAAGTGAAATTAAGGTTGTTTATGTTGAAGAGTTTAGAATTAAAAATCAAGAAACTACAATTACTGAAGTTCCATATAAAGTACAATTGCAAGTAAGTTGAGATTATTTATTAAATAACTAATGTCGTAAGATATTATGAAGCTTTAATTATAATCTACTATTTTCTTAGTTGAATGATAAACGATACGTTATACAAAGTGCAAGACACATGCGTTTCTCAAGCATGCAGAAAATGTAAACATATGTATGCACTGATTGATTTTATTAACAAGTACACTACTGAATCGAAGACTTCTGACGAGCAAAATGTCAGTATATTACAAAATACATGTCAATAAACTATACCTGAAGTTCTTAAAAGTGTCACCTTCGGCGCTAGTGCTGTTGCGCTCGGAGCGAATACTATTGAATTTTTTTTCTTATTTCGGATCGAGAGGTCGCGCTTTCGCGCGAAATGTGGTCTTGATTGATCTTCTCCTAATATAACCTAATCTAATCATCCATTTTGTTCAAATCTGTAGCTACGGTGGCGTTTTGTATACGCCACTGGAGGTTTTATGTCAATTTCCATTAGTTGCAATTGCGGCACGGAGGGCGCTGAATGGCTCAAGCCTCTTAACGCATATTAACCAAAATTCCTCCTGAATTGTAAAGCTAGCTTTGACATCGTATATACATCACATAAACTAGAATTTCACTCACAATGTTGCTAAAAGTCCGGCTAAAATGCGGTAAAGTCACTTTCCCGCATTGTAGCCGTACGTTACAACATTGTGCCAAATAAAATAATTTCCAATATTATTAATAGTAAATAATCTAAATAATAGGGTAAGATGGTTCGTTCTGGACCCTCTACCTCCACTTCCAGCCCCCCACCACGCTCCCACATCCGGTTAACACCCCATTTCCGGTTCCCACCCCCACTTTCGGTTCCCATCCCCCTATTCCAGTTCACACTCCACTTCCGGTTCCGGAACCGGAAGTAGGAAGAGTTTAAAGTCATTCATTACTCACTTGAACAAAGAAATGCGTAATTATTTAATTAAGTGTAGCTAATATCTGTGTTCTAAAGACAATCTACCAGACGACCGCGCAGTGTACCGCGCATTATCTGCTTTGGAGAACTTTGAAGATTGAATTTTTTAATGGAAAACAAAAATTACTGACTTTTTAAAAAAATAATGTATTAATTATAATTATTTTTAATTAATTATAATTATATAACATTATGTTAATAATGTATATTTTTTATGTTTTTTGTTTATAAATATATACATATGTATTTACTTTGAATAAATTGTGTAAAGTGAATTTTACTCATTAAAATTTTGTATGTATGTATTTCTCTAATTCGAATTTTCTATAACTCCAATTTTTTTCGTGAACTATGGTAATTCGACTTAGGGAAGTTCGACTGTAATAATTGTTGGCCAAAAAAATTTATACATTTTTCGTGCTGAAATGATTTTACAGCGCTCCAGCTAATAAACCCAAATGAGCTATCGCGTTGTAAAATCAAACTTTCCACACTCTAATGTAAATAACTATTAATCAGCTTTAATTTAACCTTTCGGCTGCGAATTACTTTTTTGGAATGATGTGATTGTGTGCTCAATATTCTGAACATTACATTATAGCCCGTGGGGAGTACTTTCTCTCTTTTTAAAAACCAAAATCTTGTAACCCAAAATTTTTTGTTGATTTGAGTGGACAAACTTTGCAAAATTCATTTGTTTTATGTCTACATTGGACGAAAATGTCAAAATAATTGTCAATAAATGTAAAAGTTCTTTTGTTTTGTAAAAATTGTACGAAAACGACAAAATAATTTGGAAAAATTGCCAATTTTTCTAACACCAAAATCTCTATTCAAAGCAAATTCTGTTTTTCTGCAGATTTGAGTGGACAAACTGCAAAATTCTTTTGTTTTATGTCAAAATTGGACGAAAATATCAAAATAATTGGCAAATATTTTATGTCAAAATTGGACGAAAACGTCAAAATAATTTGCAAAAATATAATATAAAGCTATCACTCTATCACAGCCATAAATTTATTTATTTAGAGTGATAGCTTTAAGACTCCTTCAGACCGGCGCGGAGCGTTCGAGTTGCGAAATTTACGCAGCGAAAAATTCGCTAGCGGCGCGGCAGCAAAACGGCCATGCCCACATCAAATCGCGAATTTTACGTATATAGTAGTCATAATTTCCTCACAGGAAGAAGCTCTGCTATTGACCACAGAAGAAGAAAATCGGTCAGTTTGTTATTTTTTATTTGTTTTTAATTTTTAAAAGACCCAAAACTCATTTAAGAAATAAAAGAAAAAGGATATGAGTTCATAAAATTAACAAACTTAATTTTCTTCCAATTCTAATCCTATCTGCTTACAAATTTTGTCCTTTTTCCTTATGTTTTTATAGTTTTTATCATCCAGGTTGAACAATATAGGAATTTTTTTAAAATCCTCAATCAATTTCTCCGGAATCGTCATTTCAAAACACAGTGGCAGCGAAAGTAACCGCTTATGCAGCGTTTTTGTCGAACAACGCTGCACAACCGCGGCTTTGGCGGAAAACGCGGCAGTTGATCTGAACATGTACATAAGCCGCCACGTCAATCAGTCCGCCGCGATAACGCACCGGTCGCGGTAGCGAAACTTCCGCGCTGTTTTGTGATATCCTTTAAAGCTGAAGGCGGTGCCAAAGGATATACTAGTCATTCAGGTATACATGCCAACTACAGACCATGAGGAAGAGGAGGTAGAAGATGTGTATTCAAAGATAGAGGATATAATCAAGGAGGAAGGAGGCGGCTGTTGTAAAATCCTAATGGAGGATTGGAATGCTGTTGTAGGAGCTAGAAGAGAAGGAGGAATAGTTGGCATGTACGGAATTGGAAAGAGAAATGAGAGAGGCGATAGGCTGGTAGATTTCTGCAAAGAAACAAAAATGATAGTTACCAACACATGGTTTAAAAATCATAAAAGAAGACTGTACACTTGGAAATCGCCTAGAGAACGTTATAGAAGTCAAATTGATTTAATTCTAGTAGAAGAAAGATACAGCTAACCCCACCAACCTGGGCCCAATGTTTGGGAAGCCAGGCTATGTCTGTCACAAGTCAGGACAAAGCGCGAGTAATAGAGGAGTAACACCTCTTTAAAAAACCTGGGGCCAGCTGAGTAGTAGCTTGTAAGAGTCTCTTGCCAGGGTTACGGTGAAGTCCTCAACGGTATCTACAGTGGAGAGGATAATCTTCGGCACAGTGTAGATGGCGGATGTGGCAGCCCAGTGCTCGGGATTAATTGAGTAAAGGGTGTCATCCTCACTTTGAGGGTAGGTATCAGTTGTAGCGTCTGACCCGGAGCGGGCGGCTACGAATGGCGTCGGTACTCCATGTTAGGAACGGCAGGATTATATGCTGGCAGTAGCTCTAAAATGTTTGTCCTCCTCGGTGGTGTAGTTGACAACATACCCGCCTTTCAATGCGGGAGACCCGGGTTCGAAACCTGGTCGGGGGGACAACAACTTGGGCGTTTTTCATTAACCGTCCGGGCTGCCCACCCTGAATGAATGCAAAATATGCGATTCCGAGCTGGCGCTTACTAAAAGCGGAAAAAAGTGAGCTCTAAAATGCTTGGTGACAGGCTTTGTGACAATCCGACCGGAAAACTCAACGTCACATCCTTATGGAAATGTTGTTTCATAGATTCGGAACCAAGGTGAGGGCGTCCCCTGAAAGCGACGCGTGTTGGCAAGGTCCGGTCAACATGAAAAGTGTGCAAGGGTTACCGTCGCATGAGCGGCGACGGTTAAACAAGTCTGTCTCGCATCGTTGAACGTCGGGACTCCCAAGGGACGACCAAGGCAGAGGTTGGTTGATACGATCCGTAATGACCTGAAGACTGCACATCTCAAGACCGAAAGAAATGTAGACAAAGAATTCTCACAGCGGACCCTACCAACAGGCGGGGCAAACGCAGGAAGAAGAAAGATACAGATACGAAGTGAAGCAAGCGTGTGGATTTTCAGGTGCAGATATATACAGTGATCATGTTCTGTTTATGGCGGAAATCAGACTTAGGCTTAAAAAGGTGAAAGGAGCACGGAAAGAAAGAAAATGAAAATTTAGATATGTTAAAAAGTATGGACAAAGAAGAGGTGGGAAAGTTGATGGATGAAGAGATAATGAATCTTAAGCCGCTACAAGATGAGGAAGATTTTTAAGTTGAGGGAAAATGGAACAGAATTAAAATGGGCGTAATAAAAACAGCTGGAAAGAAGATTGGTTATAAGAAAGGAATAAGATTAAAAAGCCGTAGATAAATCAGGTAATGATAACAAAGATGGACGAGAGAAAAAGGCACAAAAACATCTGTACAGATGAAGGAAGGAGAACATATCGAAAACTAGACACGGAGTTAAACTGATGAAGCTAGGAAAATGTGGCTAGAAAACCTTTGTAATGAAATGAAAGAACTGGAAAGATTAGGCAGGCACATTGTTTACACCAAAATAAAAGAGATTACTTTAAATAGAACATCAAGAGTAGTTTGCAGTATTGAAGTAGAAGACAAGAACGGAAAAATATTGAAATACGAGAAAGAAATTTTGGTGGTAAACGGAGTAGAATAATGTATCACTCACGGTGTGCAGAGGAATTTATTAACGTGGACGATATATATACAAATGTACAAGAGATACAAACACTTGTGAGGGAATGACTGGAGCTGGACTCTGAACTGGACTGGTCTGGTTGACTGGGTCCACTGGCTGGACCGGTGTGAATGGGTCCACTGGCTGGACTGAACTGGACTCGTTGGTAGGTTGCACCTCACTGTTGAACAGAATTGGGGTCGACTTGCTGACTGTTTGCGCCTGACTGTCCGGAGGGAACTCCTTTGTTTATTCGGGGGTCCAGGTATTTATGTTATGTCCAAGTATACTGGTCCCTCATCTGGGGTGATTATTTTTCTATTTTCGGCTATTTGTCGCTTTGTTGATTACTGATTTTCGGGAAAAACATCTTGCCGTAATTTCCCCGGGGATTACACCATTGAGCGTAATAAAATATTTTCGGAAAGTCTTTTGAAAATATTTGGGTAATCACCGTAAAACTAAAAGTACAAATATTTCTTAATCTGCTCGAGGATTACATTACCGACCCTAATCAAATATTTTCGGAAATTGTTCGAAAATATTTGGGTAATTATTATAATGCCCCAAGGTCCCCTTGGTAACCACCAAACAAGTTAGACGTACAAAAATTTTCTCGTTGAAATTATATAGGAGTATTTTTTAATGGTATAAAGTTTATATAGAGAGAAATTTATAGTGAAAAAACAAAAAGTTAACTTTAAATTGGTGTTAGTGTTAAAAATTGTGTTAAAACAAAGTGAATTTCGATTAAAAAAAAAAAAAAAAAAATCGTTCGAAATGTCAAATTTTTTAAGTGTCAAATTTTCTTTCTCTTTATGGGACTTAAAAAAAATATAAAATATAAAAAAAACCAAATTAAAGGGTATTCCCCACAGAACCTTTGCCTTCGAAAGCAAGATGGTAAACTAGCCTTGACAAATAAGGAAAATTGCAAAGAATTAGCTACATATTTTTCACAGCTTTTAAATTGTCCAGAACCCAAAGAGAGATTCCAGAAAGTACAATCAGAAATCACACCGGAAAATTTGTCACCACCAACGCAAGAAAAAATGTATTCACGCATCAAGGCACTTAAAAACAACAAAACATCAGGGGAGGACGGGATTGTTGGTAAACTTCTGAAAAACTTAGGCTCAAAGAAATTACACAAATTACAAAACATTTGGCAAACCGAAAAGCTTCCGGATGACTGGAAGATTGCTCTAATGCATCCACTACATAAAAAAGGCAACAAGTTAGATGTAAACAACTATAGAGTTATCTCTCTTTTATCTGTCTCTTGAGTAGAACACAAAAGCAATTGAAACCCAAACTATCAGAAACCAAGCAGTATTCAAACCAAACAGGTCCTGCCCAGAAGAAATTATCAACCTCAAAACCATACTCACATTACGAGCCCTCATACAAAAGCCCACAGTATACACATTTGTAGACTTCAAAAAGGCATACGATTCGATAGACAGATCTTTACTATTCCAAATTCTAGAAGAGAGAGAACTAGATCCCAAAACCCTAGAACTCATAAAACACTCACTGGCACAAAATCTAAAGTGAAATTTATGAGGGAAATTTCAGAACGCTTTGACATTCGAACAGGTGTGATACAAGGTGATGGACTCCTATTCTGTTCAATATCGTGCTAGACAAGGTTATGGAAGAATGGGAGAAGGAACTCAAGAAATGTGAGTCTTGGAAACCGATTCGACTGGAATTTCCCAAAAACAACCTCTACGTACCATACCTCGCTTTTGCGGATGATCTGGCGATACTAACAGAGGATGAGGAGACTGCTGTCAAACAGCTTGAGATACTTAAGGAATGTGCAGAAAAAGTGGGACTACAGTTCTCATTTGAGAAAATTATTTTGTTCAAAAACTGATATCGCGAGACTGAGAACAAATTACGGTAAAATCGACAAAGTCTCGTACTTTAAATACCTCGGAGAAATCATCGAACCGACAGGCATTGAGAAGATCTCACAGCAAAACCGTCTCCAAAAAATCAAGAATTTTGGTTAGTCAAAGACATTATGGTTAGTCAAAGACATCTATAATGAAAAATCTATGTCAAGACAGACACAAATTCGGCATTACAATACGGTTATAAAACCAACAGTCCTTTACGCAAGCGAAACTTTGACACTTATCAGAAAACACGAACTAGAAAAAATCAAAAAGGAAGAGAGGAAGATCAGAAAAATCCTAGGACCAAGAAATACCCAAGACGGCTACAGGCTACAATCAATCAAAACAACAGAAAAGTATTCAAACATTGAAATTGACATGAAGAAAAGACGAATGAAATTCTTTGGACATCTAACGAGACTACCAGCAAATCGACTGTCAAAAAGGATATTAGATTATGTTAGCTCACTAAAGAATTCGACACCTTGGTTAGACTAACTTCGAAAGGACATCAGAAATGCAAACATATGTACAACATACATTTTAGAAAGAGACACCTTCAAACACAAAGTAGACAAATGGGAAGTTACATTAGAGCAACCAAAGCAGTACACACCAAAGTGGTCGGAAGAACGGAAAAAAGCTTTTTCGGAAAGAATGAAAGCTTATTGGAGAAACAAGAAGAACGCCAAGAAAAATTGATTGAGTTGTTTGCTTAACGTCTTCCATTATTGGGAGAATACGATAATAATAATTATAATAATGCCCTCGTAAACTAAGAAATAAAAATGGAACGGCCGCTACAAAATACTTAATAGATGGGAAGAATACTCGTGTATAAAACGGATGAAAAGCCAAGGGTACTGGAATTGGAAAGAGAAGACTCGGTCTGTTCAGATAACATGGGATTCGGCATTATGATCGCAGAAGAAGAAAGATCAATGGAAGACATGAAAGCAGGAAAAGCTGCCGGAGTGAATGGAATTCCAGTAGAGATATTGAGGTGTCTTCAGGCAAGAGGAATCAGAAAATTAACATCTTTATGTAATGATATATATGAAACAGGAGTATGGCCAGAATACCTAAAGACGCTGATGATATCTCTGGCTAAAAAGATATACACAAAGAAATGCGGTGAGCACAGAACCATCAGTCTAGTAGGACATGCACCGAAAATATTATTGTGAGTGTTAAATAGAAGGCTCGAGAGAATAATGGAAGAAAAAGTGGCGGATGAACAGTTCGGATTTAGAAAAGGAATGGGAACAAGAGATGCAATTGGATGTGTAAGGACAATAGGTGGAAGATACATTGAAAAAGGTGTTTTGTCGACCTGGTGGAGAAAAATACTAGGAATAAAGTGGATAGACAAGATCAGAAATGAACAGGTTTTGGAAAGAGTAGCGTTAGGAAGATCTTTATACGAGACTATTTTGAAATGAAAGAGATTGTGGCTTGGGCATGTGTTAAGAGGGAGTTGTTTGTTGAGAGAATTAATTGAGGAAACTGTGGAAGCTGTAGGGGATAGAGAAGAAGAGTGAAAATGGTTGACGATCTGAAAGAAGGGAAAGGATACGTGGATATGAAGAGAAAGGCTATGCATAGTGTTAAGTGAAGGAGGAAGAATGGAATCTGCACATAGCAGAATACAAATGATGATGAGTTGCTATACAAAAAACGTATGCGGTCAGGGGACCCCCGTCAGGAACGAAGTTCCATTTCCATCCCTTCTGCCTCGAGGACTTCCGCAATCCCACCGAACTCTCCTGGGGAGATAAAGTCGATTTCGCAGCGTAATCACAAGACTAAAGTTTTTGTCGTGAAATATTTAGACTGTATCTATTTTATTGGCTACTATGAAAGGTGAGTGAACTAAGTGTTTAAGATAAAGCCTATCGTCCACATGGATGTTAAAGGATCTGCGAAAATACCTTTCATATATGACAGATGACGTATGTGGTTGAGTATTTTATTTAGGTCAGGGGTGTCCAAACTGCGCTCGCAAGACAAGCTGCAATGCGGCTTAAAATTGAACGGTTAATTTAATGAACAAATTCAAACTGAGCCTCATACGGACAAGATGTAATTCGGTCCAAAATTTAGTAAATAAATGAAAAACAAATTGTCAAACTGGGACAAGATACGTTGAAATGCGGCCCGAAACAAAAGCGTTAATTTGATAAATGAACGAAAAAAATTGTCGGTTTTGTTTTGGGCCGCATTGAAACTTATCTTGCGGCCCACGAAAAAAATTGTCGGTTTTGTTTTGGGCCGCATTGGAACTTATCTTGCGGCCCACGAAAAAAATTGTCGGTTTTGTTTTGGGCCGCATTGGAACTTATCTTGCGGCCCACGAAAAAAATTGTCGGTTTTGTTTTGGGCCGCATTGGAACTTATCTTGCGGCCCACGAAAAAAATTGTCGGTTTTGTTTTGGGCCGCATTGGAACTTATCTTGCGGCCCACGAAAAAAAATGTCGGTTTTGTTTTGGGCCGCATTGGAACTTATCTTGCGGCCCACGAAAAAAAAATGTCGGTTTTGTTTTGGGCCGCATTGGAACTTATCTTGCGGCCCACGAAAAAAAATGTCGGTTTTGTTAAGGGCCGCATTGGAACTTATCTTGCGGCCCACGAAAAAAATTGTCTGTTTTGTTTTGGGCCGCATTGGAACTTATCTTGCGACCCACGAAAAAAATTGTCTGTTTTGTTTTGGGCCGCATTGGAACTTATCTTGCGGCCCACGAAAAAAATTGTCGGTTTTGTTTTGGGCCGCATTGGAACTTATCTTGCGGCCCACGAAAAAAAATGTCGGTTTTGTTTTGGGCCGCATTGGAACTTATCTTGCGGCCCACGAAAAAAATTGTCTGTTTTGTTTTGGGCCGCATTGGAACTTATCTTGCGGCCCACGAAAAAAATGTCGGTTTTGTTTTGGGCCGCATTGAAAATTATCTTGCGGTCCACGAAAAAAATTGTCAATTTTGTTTTGGGCCGCATTGAAAATTATCTTGCGGCCCACGAAAAAAATTGTCGGTTTTGTTTTGGGCCGCATTTGAACTTATCGTGCGGCCCACGAAAAAAATTGTCGGTTTTGTTTTGGGCCGCATTGGAACTTGTCTTCAACAAGTTCCAATGCGGCCCAAAACAAAACCGACAATTTTTTTCGTTCATTTGTTTCGGACACCAACTTGTGAGTAAAAGTTTGAAAATTTCGCCACTCAAGCAGTTAGTCTGTAGATTTAGACTAAAATCTACCAATTATTTAGTGTATAGACGAGATTATTATATTACATCAAAACTTGCGGTCGACACATATGTAGTTGTAGTGTCATAAATGACACATATGTAGTTGAGTATTTGATTTAGATCAGGAGTGTCCAATTTGCGGCCCAAGACCAGAGGCTATGGAAATCAAAACATCAAAATAGACATTTTCATAGTTGAAATTTTTTAGCACATGTGTCAATTTCCGCTATGTTTTTTGGGCACTTTTTGACGTATAACCAGTGAAAAAAACAAAATGTGCCCGAAACTTTCATATTCTCGCCTTTTAAACTCGACGGACGCGCATGCGCTTAACTAACCGTAAACAAGTCTATTATCTAGTCATAAATGACATATGAAATTGGGTTATTAAGATAGTTACAGCTTGGAAACAAACTGCAAGTTTTAGCTAAAACTATCTAGTTTATAGATATTATTAAAGAGTTTTAAGTCTTCAAACTTAAAAGAAAGTTTTGTAAAAATCTTCAATTTTCCAAAACTTTTTAATTAGCGATATTCAACTGTCGATTGCTAAGTTACTAAGATAGTTACAGCTAGAAAACTAACTACAAAGGTCCATTTTATTATTTTTAGTCATATAGTGAAATCTAGTCATATATCGAGTCATATAGTGAAATAGTGAAGACAGAAAGAGATGAGCGTATAACGTAACGTAACGTTTTCTGCCGAATCACTCCTACCGAGACCTCCCTAAAGGAACTGCGTTCCAAAACAATTTTACGAAAAACTTGAGGGCGTGTTCCTGTAGGTCCAAAAAATTACACAAATTGGTCCTGCTCTTGTGTGTTTGAATAGTTTTGAATCGGTTTGAATTGGTCATTTGAAGTAAGAAGTTGGAATAAATGATAAGGCGCATATGCGTTAATAATGTTTATCAACTATAACGAATTAAACCGTAAATAATTAACTGTATCTGCCCTTTTCTTGGAGACAGCATTTGTAAAAACAGTTAATTTCTTTAAAGTTTTCCATGCGGGCTCAGTTTAAAAACCCTCAATTGCCATTTAACGCAAACGAGCTTAAAAACCAAACTCTAATAAACATCACGTATTCCCATTCTCTCCATACATTATGCCACTTTAATCTATTAATACAAAGTCGCCAGATGTTTCAATATTTCTATTCAGAATGGGGCGAACCCATGATACAAACCTCCCAACCGTCGCCGTTCCACCCCTCCACACAATTAAAACTAAACGAATACAGTGGAGTCGTTCCATTCGATATGGAAAAAATTCTCACTACACATTGAGATCAGTGCGATGACATTTCAAGCGATGTCAAGTCAAGAGCCAAATAAACAAATAGCCTTTAAGGAGTTTAAAAAGATAATGAAGAACGTTGATCTGAAGACGCTGCCGCCAGAAGAACTCAGGATGTTGATGGTTTCCGTGTACAAGGGAGAAGATCTGTATTACAGGAATAATATTTGCGGGGGCGAAGAAAATGTTAAAGTGACTGAAAAAAGTGATATTTGATTTGGATTATTTATTGTGTGCATTTATATAATTTGCAATATTTAGTGTGTCTAGTCCCTTAATATAAATACTTTATTTTATATACAAACTTATAATACAACTATGTTTAAAACTTGGTTCTTTTTATATAAAAAGAAAACAATTTAAGTGCGAATGCTATTATAATTTAATAAATAAATTTTATTTTATATATAAAAAAATGTTTTCTTTGACTAGAAAATTGGTTATTTGTATAAAGACTAGAGAACTTAATCCTAATTAAAAATGACTAGTAGCATTTAAATATAATCTTCTAAGGATTTGCTCCCGTTAGTTTTTCTGTGAGGACTTGCACCATGGGGTGATCAGCTGGTAATCCTTCTTGGGCGAGAAATCGAAGGGTCTCAACGGCGCACGCGGAATATCCCGCGGCCTGCGGATCATCCTCGAGCTCGTCTTGTTTTTTTAAATCCTTCTGCAGCTCGCAGACTTTCTCCAAACACATTTTCAGCATGTCATTTATTTGATTGCCGTTTCTGAGTCGCTCCTAAAAAGAAAATGAAAACAACACAATATACGAACAAAATTGTAAATAAACTTTATCTACTTAACTCAGGAAAACCGGTAAAAAAGCAAATTTCACACTATAATACTTAAAAATTAACTCAATCCACTAAAACTACACTTGTCTCGCATGAAAATATTTTTTGGCGCAAAAAATTGTTACGTACTCGTTGACCATTTCTTCCTTTCTTGGAAAAACTGGCTCTTTCTGAATTTTTCGGTCGCTTCATTCTTAGAAATTTTCTTATCAGTTTTTCCCGATGTTGCTCGGAAGTGCGTACGTTGGTGAATGAACCGATGAAGTGAAAAGGGACCATTCTGTTTTTTTATTAAAGTTATTTTCGGGTGCTTTATTTCACTCGAGCGGGTTTTCGACATTTAGTCCCGACAAGTTTCTGCTACCATTTAATATTTTCTATGTGCCGCTCAGTACTTTTCAAATCACGTGCGACAGATGTTAATAGGGCAGATGGTGGGTACCTTGAATACCATGCCTAGTTCTCGTAGGGAGTAATCAACGCTCGATTCTTTATATTTTGTACCTTTAATTAAAAACAATATAATAAGAATAAACAATTGGCAAATATAAAAAATAAATAAAACAGTATAGTTCGTGTATTATTGTGTTTATTATACTCATGGTTTATTTGATATATAGGGTTTTAATTTCTGTGAGATTAAACTTTATTAAACATGTATATAATCATTATACACCTGCCGGTTATGACTAGAAACGATTGCAGTATAGTTTTACTGAGTTTTACTACAACTTTACTAGATAAAAATGAATAAATATTATATGATGTTCAACTTTGTTAGCGTTAGTTACATTTGGTTTTAATTAAATTTAATGGGTAATAAGACAAAGAACATTAATATTATCATACAATAAAACAATAAAAAAGAAACATATGCGGTCAGAGGACCCCCGTCAGAAACAAATTTCCTCGCGCATTTAAGAATCGAACAACTTCTCTTTTTTAATTATTAAAATAATGAAAGTATACTTTCGATGATTGTAAAGATTCAGGTTAAACACGTTTCTTCTTTGATTTAAATTTATCTCTATATATTTGAACGCCTTCAACATGTTTTGAATGTGAAGTTTGAAAAAAAAAAATTTTTTTTTCTATGTCGATACTCGCTGTGTTTGTGATTTCACTATTCTTCTTCTTAATGGCACTACAACCGATTGCCGGTCTGGGCCTCCTTCAGCATGTTTCTCCAAGCGGACCTATCACTCGCCAACGTTATCCAGTCCCGTACTTGAAGTTTTTGTAGGTCAGTTGTTACCGCATCCTTCCATCTCCCTCTTGGCCTTCCGGCCCTTCTCCTTCCCTCTGGTTGGCCATTGAACAACTTTTTCGGAACCCTATGATCACCCATTCTCTGCATGTGTCCGAGCCATCTCAATCTTGCCACCTTGATGAAACTCACAATATCTGGTTGATTGTAGAGCTGATATAGTTCGTGATTATATCTTCGGCGCCAGATTCCTCGTTCTTGGGTCGCTCCAAATATTGCACGTAGCATTCTTCTCTCAAATACACTTGTGTTACATGCCTGTTCTTCGCTCTGTGTTAAGCTCCATGCTTCTGCACCTTAGGTTACCACCGGTCTTATCAGTGACCTGTACAGTGTGCACTTATGCTTGGGGTGGATTGTTTTGGACCTTAAAAGTTTAAGTAGCCCATAATAGCACCTGTTACCAAGAGTTATCCGCCTTCTAATCTCCTCGCCCATCCGGTTTACGCTGTTCAGTTGCGAGCCCAAGTACACAAATGTATCTACTGTGTCAAAGTGCTTTCCGTCTAGTTCTAGCGTTGGTCCTACCTTCCGATGAGTTTCGTTAGCCACCATGTATTTCGTTTTGTTTACGTTGACAGTGAGTCCTAGGTTATTTGCTTCCTTCTCCAGCAGCGAGTAAGTAGTTTTGGTCGCCTGTTCGCTTCTGCAAACTATATCAATGTCGTCTACGTAAGCCAATAGTTGTGTTGACTTAAAGTACATAGTGCCGTTAGTATCCACTCCACTACTCCTAACGGCCTTTTCTAGTACGATGTTAAACAGTAAAGTTGCCAGTGGGTCTCCCTGTCGAAGTCCTTCCTCTGTTATAAAAGTCTCAGACAACTTGTTTCGTATTCTTACTACAGACGATACTTCAGACAGTGTTACTCTGGTTAGGGCTGTCAGTTTTTCAGGGAATCCGAAACTTGTCATTATCCCCCACAGTTTGTGTCTTATAACGCTGTCGTATGTTGCTCTGAAGTCCACGAATAGATGGTGTGTCGTGATATTGAACTCATTACATTTCTCCAGGATCTGCCTAATGCCAAACAGTTGGTCTGTGGTTGACCTGTTTGTGCGGAAACCGCACTGGTATTCCCCGATATTCTCTTCTGCGTATGGTAGTAAGCGACGGTACAACACATTAGCGAAGACCTTGTATGCAATGTTTAGCAGCGTTATCCCCCTGTAGTTAGAACAATCTAACTTATCACCTTTCTTGTACAATGGACATATTATCCCTAGCTTCCATTCATCCGGTAGATTTTCCGTTCTCCATATGTTTAATATGAGATCATGCATGCACGATATTAAGGCTCTACCTCCATACTTCAACAATTCTCCTGGAATGCCATCTGCACCTGGCGCCTTATTGTTCTTGATCCTGCGCACTGCAGTCTCTACTTCTTCTAAGGTGGGTTCCTCCACTTTCTTAGTCCCTAATATTGATGTTGATGTTGGCGTTATACTTTCCTCTTGGACTACGCGAGTGTTCTGGTTGAGCAGGTCCCTGAAGTACTGACCCTACCTCTTGATACACTTTTCTGTGTGTCCGATTACTCTGCGGTCCTTATCCTTACACAGAAGTTTCAGCTGTTTGTAGCCAAGTCTCGCATTTCTGACCTTTTGATAGAGTCCCCGAGTTTCGTTGGCATTACTCATTCTTTCTATTTCCGCGAAATCTTCTTCATATTTTTCAGTGATTTCACTATTGTCTCTCTATAATGTATATTTAGCGGCGCCTCTGATCAACCAAGTCCGGCGTCGCTTTCCCTATCCTCAACTTCAAAGCTATGTCCTGAGTGCAGCTCCGTCTCAATCTCCAACCCCCGCACCGGCAACCTTAACCCCTCGCCCGATCCCATCCCCGGTAAGGACCGTTGCCCCCGGCAAAGACAAAAACCACAAGAAATCCAGATCGAAAGCAATCGCCAAAACAAGAACAATCAAATTCTACGAGTACAAAGGCCCCCCCAGCGCTCAAAAGAGTTTCTCCCTCAACAACCCCTTCCCCGAAAAACCTAAAGCTCCTACAAAGTCCTCCTCCAGCAACAAATCCTCCAATTCTAGCTCCAACTCCAACACAAATACATCCTCACCGCCTAAAAGAACATAGAAAACAGCACCAACAGCAACCTTCTGAGAGACTTCTCCCTCAGCACAAGATTAATGGGAAGATTGGTAGACATGAAGGTCAGCGATCTAAAAGCCAAGCTGAAGCGGAGAAACCTCCGCGTTTCCGGTTCCAAACCCCAACTCATAGAACACCTCAAAACCAACTTGAACAACGGAGATTGCTCCATAGCTTCCGGAGGCGACGACTCCCAGTTCTCCCGGCTTGGCCGAGGATCAAGAATACATGGAGATCAATCCGCAAAGTCCCCAAATTCTCCAATGCGATTTGAAAACGCAAGAGGAATTAGTTCGGGATCAGCAGAGGAAGATTGAGGAGTTGCAGAGGGAGTTAACGCTATCCCAGATGAAGCTGCAATCTGCCACCAAGGCTGAACCCAAAATGCAGTGTTTGGCGCTGAAGAAGCATATCCAAGCTAAGCAGCAACAGCAGGCGATGGTTATATAGATGTTGCAGAGCGAGGAACAGGTGAAGATCCAGCAGGAACAACGCGTGGCGTTTCAGAATCAGAAGAATTTAAACGGGAACTTAGTGTTGGATCGGAACGACGCTGCGTTGGTTTTGAACTATTTGGTGCGAGGGAGGAACAAGCTGAATTCGCCCGCCTTGCCGAACTTTATTAACTCGTTAGTGGCCGAAGCGGCGGAAGAAAAACCTTCCCCGCTGATTTACGAAGAAGCTATTGAAAAACAGAAGAGTGTAAAG
Source organism: Phosphuga atrata (assembly GCA_944588485.1). Lineage (NCBI taxonomy): Eukaryota > Metazoa > Arthropoda > Insecta > Coleoptera > Silphidae > Phosphuga > Phosphuga atrata. The sequence goes on from OX155893.1 coordinate 103,631,036, forward strand.
AGTCAAACCGTCGATGCCGTGCTTGAGATTTTGACATAGAACGGGGAACTGCCGCCAAGTGCGGCTCAAGATCCTTTAACTCCAAACTCTGTTAAAGCAGAACCGCCTTACCCACTCAACGAAACGCCAGAATCGGCTCCTGAATTAGACGCCGTGAATCTGTTAAACACTTTGGATATGCTTGAGACGATGGACTTTAAGCAACTTGTCGAGCTCGGGGCACAGTCTCAGACCAACAACAACTCCAGTGTCCGATTCCCATCTTCACTGCCATCGCTCCATTAGTTTTTCCCGTGCCGTAGTTTTTTATCAGCTTTGCTTTTGTCCAGTCAAGACTCCTTGTATATTTCTTCTTTCTCCCGGACCAATAGGTCAATCCGCGGAGTGCTAGCTAACACCAAGACAACTCCAACAGAAACGGTTGTACATGCACAGACGACCCGTATCGCACATATCATTCACTGTCACCATAGAATCAGCCCATATCTCCGTTCCATACAGTAATTTTGAGTGTACGCGGCTGTTAACCCCTTGACAACAATGGCGTCTCTTAGACGTCAAAGTAGTTGTATCAGTTATTGACAGGGACCCAATTATTGACAGTTTTCACGATTTTGAAAAATAAATCTCATGTAGGTCTTGAAACCTACAAAAAGTTAGAGTGGAACTGCAATAATTATAAAAAAAACCTCTCTTAATTGCTCACTAATTGCTCAATTAAAATCCGCAATTGCTCATAGCAATAATTAATTATTCTATTAGTTATTAACTATTTAAAGTACAAATGGGAAATTTCACCTATTACCTATTTTATTATAATAATAATAATAACCTATTTTACCTATTTGTGAGGGAAACATTAAGTTTTTCTTATTAAATTTGCTTTCAATAAATTGCTCACTTTTTGCTCATCTAGTTTCTATGCAAGATCTTGGTTATTTTATTAAATTTATTTTTAATTAATCAAAAGAAATTATCTCGATTTAAAATGGCGATAAACGTAGTAAGACTGACATCTCATGCGCATGCACATAAATAAACACATCGCGCATGCGCTTTTGGCACGGAAAACGTAAGTACGTAATACATATGTACAAAATAATAACAAAACTAGTAAACATAAACATATATATGGAAGGCTAACCTACATTAAACAAATACTTTCAAGGGAAACTAATTAGTTATTATTAAATTAAAATTTATTTAAATGTAGTCATTGCTATAAGACAATTAAATTTACAATAGGAATGTTATTATGATGTATTGTCGCCATTTAATGAATATACGTCTTTTGTGTACTTCTTATTATTTGTTAATTTATTTTAAATATTTTTATAAATAAGTTAAAAAATTATTATAATTTCCGGTTAATATGCGTTGAGCCATTCAGCGCCCTCTCATATACCAACTAACATATGTACTGAAAGATTTGCAGCGCATATAGAACAGTGTCTGGACAGACGCTATCCATGTAATTGCTGGTATATCAACAGATAAGTCTGATCTGTCTGGTCAGTCTGACCCATCTGGTCTTTCTGGTCTGTGTGGTCTGCTTGGCCTCTTTGGTCTGTCTGATCTGTCTGGTCTCTCTGGTCGGTCTGGTCTGTCTGGTCGGTCTGGTCGGTCTGGCCGGTCTGGCCGGTCTGGCCGGTCTGGTCGGTCTGGTCGGTCTGGTCGGTCTGGTCGGTCTGGTCGGTCTGGTCGGTCTGGTCGGTCTGGTCGGTCTGGTCGGTCTGGTCGGTCTGGTCGGTCTGGTCGGTCTGGTCGGTCTGGTCGGTCTGGTCGGTCTGGTCGGTCTGGTCGGTCTGGTCGGTCTGGTCGGTCTGGTCGGTCTGGTCGGTCTGGTCCGTCTGGTCCGTCTGGTCCGTCTGGTCCGTCTGGTCCGTCTGGTCCGTCTGGTCCGTCTGGTCCGTCTGGTCCGTCTGGTCCGTCTGGTCCGTCTGGTCCGTCTGGTCCGTCTGGTCCGTCTGGTCCGTCTGGTCCGTCTGGTCCGTCTGGTACGTCTGCTCCGTCTGCTCCGTCTGCTCTGTCTGGTCTGTCTGGTCTGTCTAGTCCTGTTAGTCCTGTCTGTCTGGCCTCCTCGGTGTTGTAGTTGACAACATACCCGCCTTTCAATGCGGGAGACCCGGGTTCGAATCCTGGTCGTTCAAATCCCAGACGACAACAAGTAGGACGGTTTTCACTTACCGTCCGGGCTGCCCACCCTTAATGAATGCAAAATATGCGATACCGGGGTGGCGTATACTAAAAGCCAAGGTGGAATAGGGGGTTTAGTGAGAGCTTCCCTCGAACCACTTTTAGTCCTGTCTGTCTAGTCTTCACACTTTCTAAACTGTGTTAAATAATTCAAAACTATATTCTACCATGTAAGCAAATGTTGTATTTGTCAGAGTATGTATTTATTGTCAGTATTACGTAAAAGTGTTGTGTTGTGTGAATGTAGCATGGTAAGGTGCAAGGTGTACGGACCGTGTACAGATGTCGTGGAAAGGTGGGAAATCCCTACCACCCCATTTGTATCTGCCTCGTGCCATCTGTCGCAGGGTTGGAATTAAAATCTTCTCTGAAAACACCCCCGGGATAATAAATGGAGTACCTACCTTTATTATTTTGCGGACAATCGAACAAACAAATTGTTACAGGATTATTACTAATATGTTCTTTGGTTAACTAGTAATATGTCTATAATTGAATATTTGACAAATAGGACAAAAGACGTAAAAAAAACTAATTAAGGACTAATTATGGATGGTTATACAAAAAATAGAAGGTAAATGGAACAGACTAAAATTGAACACGTAAGATTAAAGAAACAAGATTTTCAATACCCGGTGTACTTCATTAAATGGATAAAACTAGTTTGTTAGGACTAGTTATATTGGGACTATTCCGACAAGACTAGACAAGGCGGTTAAGAACATACATAGAACTTTTAACTAGCCATATAGACAGTTTGTTTAGTTATTGCGAATTTGAAATTTCCCATTCGTAATAACTAAATAAACGATGAATAATAGCCAACATTTCATATAGATAGTATAACTAGAAAAGCGTATAAATTGTTAGGTTTAGTGATGAGACTAATATTTAACCAGCGGTAAAAAAATACAATCTATCGTTCGATTACAAATACGCTGCCACAATATTCCAAACATAAATCTAGAATTCACATCTTAATTCCTATATAATAGGGGATGAATCAATTAAAAAATCTATAAAGCCATTAAAAAAAATTGCAGAAATAATTGACTTTCACATTAATTGCACACGCAATTTAAAATGCACACGCTCGATTTGTTGGGGCTTTATTCTTGGGACGACAAGATGCGGTAAAGTTTAAAATTTCTCACTTTTGATTTTATTCCCTAATCGGATTCTTAAGGGATGAATCATTCAAAGTATCTATAAAGCTATTTCGTGCTTGCGAGAGAAGATGGGGTTAAAATAACTTTAGAATGCTTGCAGACATATCTATACTCGTAACGACGAGAGAATGCATCGACGAGCTTAGCGTTGTCTTGCGCATACCCACCGGTGGCGGATCAAGCATTTTGAAAGCCCCAAGCGCAATCACATTTTGAGGCCCCCCTACATTACTGATTGTAAAATAGTGACGTTTTAATGGAAGTACATATGTTAAAAAAAGAACATTTTTTATTACAATATAAAATTTATAATATAAAATAAAATTAAAGTGGAACTTTTCTCACTTTAAGTTTAGCGAATTTATAAATAATATAGTCATATTCTAAAGCCTGAACTACATCGTTTTCTATAAACATTATTGATTAATTAGTTAAATGTGTTAGTGAGTTTCGTAAATAATTTTTGACACGTTTCAAAACCGAAAATGAACGTTCGCCACTGGCGTTGCAAATAGGTATTGTCAGAAATTTTTTTAAAATTGTTTCTACATTCGGGAATGTTGATTGTAACCCCCCAATTAATAATTCATACATGTCAACAGGATTAGTGACGTTTTCTCCCTTTATGAATGAAATGAAGAATTTCATCTTTGAAATAGCGAATGTCAATATCTTCCTTATATTTTGCAGATGTTCTTGCTACACATTCATTAAACTCCATATCGGTCATTTTAAAATTGAAAAAGAAATGAAAATCTTTTAGTACCTCACTGTAAATGACGCTTCTTCTAGATATTTCTGAAATGAGTACGTCACAAATAACATTATGCACGTTTACTACGAAATTTTGTTTTGAAGTAAAATGTGTGTCATTGTTAGTTGTTTCGCCAAATTGCAATTTTCTTCTTTTAATTCTGGTCTCTTTGTAGTTTTGATTCTCTGTTAATAAATTAGCACCGTTCTCAATTTCATCGAATTTATTTCTGACTTCCATGACAAATTTGGAAAGAGATTCCATAAGATTTGTGCCCAACAATAAATTGTACTGCATATCTTGTAATGATTTACTGGTACTATTTATTCGTTGTAGTAACTTACTGACGTATAACTAACGTATTCATCAAAATATTCTGATAACTTTTTTGCCTCTAATTTGCTCATCGGTTTTTCATTATCGGACATACTAATTTGAATCAAGGCTTCTTTTATATTTTGATAATTAGATTTCAGTGCTGAAATTGCGTCTGCTCTTGATGCCCATCTAGTATCTATTATTCTTTTAATATGTTGGAATTTATTATGTGGCATACTGTTCATGAGTATATTCTACCGCCGAGTGGACGATGAGAAATATACGTACAGATTTTGTACAAAATCAAAATAATGCAATGCGCCCGAACAGGATTCCGCAGCACAATTTCCTATTAAATTTAGGCTAGCGCATGGTACAAGCGTTGCTGTATCAATATGGTGTTTTATTCTTGCTTGCAATCCACTGTATTTACCAGCCATATTAGCTGCATTATCGTACGTTTGGTCCCTACAGTTTTTTATATCTACTGATAAATCTTTCAAAAATTCTAATAAAATCCGTTCTAAATATTCGGAATCATGATTTTCGATTTTAAGGAAACAAAAAAATCTTTCTTTTATATTTCCAGTATTATCAACAAATCTTAAGATGAAAGTAAATTGATCTATATGAGTTACGTCGGGAGTGGAATCTACAATAATAGAATAATAAATTGCATCTTGAACTTCAGAAATTAAATCTTTTTTGAATTCACTGCCCATTATACTTATAAATTCATCACATACGTTGTGCGATAAATAATTAACACGGCCTCTACCTGGATTACTGTATTTTTCTAAATGAATTTTCAAAAAACTATCGAATTCCGCAAGATACTAAATACAACATAAGAAATTTCCCTTTCGATTTGAATCCGAATCTTCTCTGTGGGCACGAAAAGCGATTCCTAAACTCGCCAACAATTTCACAGTGGCAACAATTCGTTCTAAAACGGCTCGCCAATACTTTTGTTCTGAATCAATTTGCTGTTCCAAGTGCATATCGATACGTTGAGCAATTGATAATCGTTTTTGGAGTGTTAGCATTGATTTAAAATGATTCTGGGAAGATTCGTGTTGTTCCTTTAAGCTCCGGGCTAAATTTCTCCAGTCGTTAAATCCCATTGAAAATTTTGTTTGTGATTGGGAAAATAGTCTGCAAACACAATATTAGACACATTTACTTGTTCCTGAAAAAACTAACCATTGACGAATTTCTTTGGTGCCATTTGCTTTTAAACAATAAAAATTTGATTCGGAAATATTTCTGTAGTACGATCGATTACTATCTGTATACTCTACTTTAAGAGTAGTAATATCTCCAGTATTGCACGGTTTATTTATTAAATAGTATTGTACCATTTTATCAGATATATGCAATGGCCACAAAGCGATATCATTGGGAAAAACACAATAATTTAACACATGGAACACAAACAAAAAACACAAGAAAAACACAATTTTCATTTTTTCCACAGTCTGCAAACTTTGTCAAATTTGTATTGTTGTTCGGATTTGCCTTCATTGTTACCTTTTTCATCATTCTTGACATCGATAGTACAAATTGTTGATCCTTCAGGTTGCTTTTCTATTTCATTTTCTTTTTCCGTTCGCACTTCTTTTCTGTCTTATTGTTTTTCATTGTTACTTCGTTCTTCAGTGTTAACATCTATTGCACAAGTAGTTAATCTTTCAGTTTCTATTTTTATTTCCTTGTCATTTTCGAGTTCCCCTTCTGATTCATTTATAATTATGAATTTAGCCAGTGAATCTCTTTGCTGTAGTACAGAAGTTTCTTTTTCCTTTTTCTTTTTACGTTTCTCAGCTCCACTCTGAAACCTTCTCTTCATGGCTAGAATAAATTCATATTAATATTATCAATAAACACATATTAATATTATATATAATAATATACCATTAACAATATCATAGATAATATATATATATATATATATATATATATATATATATATATATATATATATATAGATATATATATATATATATATATATATATATATATATATATATATATATATATATATATATATATATATACAGGGGCGGATCCAGGATTGTCATTTGGGGGGGCTTGACCTCGCTGACGGTAGGTAAAGTAAAGACTAGCAAAGAAAACACTAAAAAACAATTTAATTTTGCTTAACGCATAACAAGTCTCCTCGGATAACTTTTCGCAAATTTCTCAATGACTTCGTTAGGTAGTAGATTAGCAGAGATATCTCGGTGAATATACATGGAAGCTAAACCGGTTAACGTGTCTTGGGTCATTGTCGTACGGAGGTACGATTTTATTAGTTTAAGCGAAGAGAAGCTGCGCTGCACACTACAAGTGGTTACTGGTAATGTAGCGAGAATTTGTAACAAAATTTTTATATTTGGAAAAAACTCATTTGTCTCTTGATGCGCTTCAGCTGCTGTTTGGGGGAGATGTTGTCTTCCACACCATAGTTCCTTCCAAAGAGTTATTTCTCCCGATAACGAGAGAGGATGAGGTAAATCGTCGCTGTAAATGCGTGCAGCTGCTACTATCGAGGTCAGATTTTCTGTTTTTACGATGGCACTTGGTAGAAGGTGGAACAAATCGAGAATCGAAGAGTGCTCTGCTCTCGAAAAACGACTTGTCAACTGTCCCAACACAAAGTCTATGAAAGGGAGGAATACGTTTAATCTAAAACAATACACGATATGTCATTATACTGGAGCTTAAAAAAACATTGGAAAATATTATGTTGCACCAAACAAAAAGTGTGTGTATGTAGAGTACACACACAATAAATTAAGAATTAAATTAAATATTTACTAAAATTATTAAATTTATTTATTAAAACTTATTAAGATTTATCTATTAATTATTTTATTAATTTATTGATTGTGCCACCCGTCCAAAGGCAGTTTTCCCTTAAGAAGAACGGGTAAGAAATTCAAGGGTTGCACTTGCACCTATGTATTAATGTTTACCTGTAATATTCCTTAGCATCAGGTGCTTCTATATTTGAGCGATGAGTTGAACGTTTGGCAGTTCTGGGTAACTGGACTGGGATCTCCAAAGGTTCTACAATAATACACGCCTCTTGGAAAATTTCTTCATATTTAGTTTCTTTATACCTTTTTAGTGTTCTTACTACACTTTCTACCATCTCATAACAAAGGTTAACATCTAATGCAACAGCCTGCAGTTGCTGTGAAAGCGAAACAGTGATTTCAAATACAGCGGCGGTTACCGTTAGAGATAAGACAAAGTCGAATCGTTGAATAGAAGCCAGAAAACTTGCACTTTTCAAGAAGTTTTGTCGATTTCTTCAAGGAACTGTAAGATAGGGCCAAAGAACTCTTTGAATTGAACGAGCGCATCATGCCTTTCAACCCAGCGTGTATCACTAAGACTTTGCAACTTAACTCTTTTCGTCTGTGGGTATTTTTTAAGGATAGCTTGTTTGAAAAGTTCCAATCTTTTTGCTGTCTCTCGTACAAAACTGGTAACATTATTTACTATTGCCATCATATTGCGAACACTTGGCAGGCTGCATGCCTTCACGACAGCTAAGTTTAGTTTATGCGCGGCACAGTGCATGTAAGGCGCTAGCGGTTGGAGCTGCTTTATTCGAGATTGTACGCCACTAAACTTTCCAGACATGTTGGCACCCCCGTCATAACCTTGACCTCTCAAATCCTCAATTTTTAGACCCACTCGATTTAATTCATGAATGATTTGATCGCTTAACGCAGCACCACTCAAGTCAGTTACAGCCAGGAAGCATAGGAACTCTTCGTGTATTGTGCTCTTCTGTATATTGCAATACCTGATACATATACTGAGTTGTTCTGTACCACTAGCATCGGTTGTTTCATCGGCAAGAACAGTATAATATTTTGCTTCTTTGGCTCTGTCGAGAACATTTTTCATAATGACAGAATGGCAACAATCAATCAGCTGATTCTGGGTTGTTTTGCTCAGATATGTAGCATTTCTTGGTGCTGTCTCTAAATGCTCTTGGAGAGACGAATCGCCTGCATCAATACGAAATTTCAAAAGTGCTCGAAATTTTCCTTGGCCGATTACATCACTATCACTCAATGTACCATCATCTCGATGCCCTCTTAATGATAAATTTTCTCGACCACATAGTATGATCGTCTTTACTATAGGAATCAGCAGCTCTCTATTTAATTTAATTATATTCAGTTTCTCAGTTTCGATTAAAATATTGACAGCCTTTTCCGGGTTTTCATATGAACTTTTGAAATGTGTACATATTTAATACTGCCATTTTGTGGTAATCGGTAATGGCATGGTTTCTGAAGATTTCTAACGCTTTTTTATATTTGCTTAGTGGACGAGTGACTAAAGATCCTAGAGCCACAGAATGCTTACCCCCACTATCTGGGCCAGAAAATAATACGCAAGGCAAACAATATGCACCATTTTGTTGTTGGCTATAGACTAGCCAAGAATATTCCTTTAGCCAATCAGATCGGAACTTTCTTTTTTGTCCACCCTCCGTCTGCACAGGATATTCATGATTACAGATATTTAAACATTCCGTCAAATATTTATACTTGTCCTTATCACTGAGGCTTTGTCCTATAATATGAGAAATATCAAAACTATTTTCAGCGCAAGCATTGGATGTACTGGCAATTGGTACTGACTGTGGTTCTGTATCTGTAACATTGTAGCAACAGCAATAAAACAACACGAAGTAGAGTCTAGTGTAGTGGTATATGTTATAAAAAGTAGTGGTAAAAATAGTGGCAAATGTTAATAAAACTAATTTTCGGGTAAAAACTAACTATTGTACAAGATTATTAATACATGGTTAATCAATAATCCTTTAATGCGTTAAAATAATACTGATTGATAAAATCAACTTCAAAATCGCGATAATTGGGTATTTGAATAATTTTCAATTTGTCATAAATCGAAAGCTCATATTTAAGTTTTATAACAAAACTATTTTTTTTCTCGTTGAAATTAAAAAGTTATAACAAATTGAATAGTATATTTTACAGGCGTTTTTTTTTTGGTGAGGTGGGAGTTTGCTCACGAGCGCCAGCGAGTTATCAATCACACCGAACAAAAAAAAAACACTTTCATCTCGAGTAGTAAATGCAATTTTTTCTACTGATTTCGGTTGTAGAATCCATAATTCGACTTTAATAAATCCAATTCGAAGCGAACTGTCAGAACTGTCAATACAAATTTAATTGTTGGTTTGGTCGTTTCCATGGTAACATATTGCATTCTCATAGAAGGTGATACTTTTCAAGACAAATGTCCTAATTTTATTTCGGTTTTTTAAATAGTTTCAGGCTCGTTTTACGGTTTTACATAAAATATTTCATTGAAATTGATGTAATTAATAAGAAAGTCTATGCAAATTTGGTTAGTTTAGTGTTTTAATCGAGAAAATCATAAATTTAAAATGCTTATTTTCGTCACTAGATGTGAAAATATTTTCATCTCTAGAATGAAAAAATGTCACTTTCATGTAGGGTAAGCCGTGAAAAAAATGCCATTTTCACATATATCAGTAAAAAAAATATATTTTTGAACTCGGTACTGAAAACCGGCCGGTTACCCGTGTGACGTAAAATGTGTAATTTCTACCCTAGCATGACTTTGTTGATACAGTAGTTGTAGTAGACATGTCAAATATATCAAATATTAAAAGTCAAACGTAAATTTATACTTTTTATCTTTTTATTCCAGTCTTTCTTTACTTCTCTAATTACTCTATTAATTTCTTACTTTACTTACTTTAATTCTCTATCAGATCTTTTGGGTTGCACTCACTACTACTTCACATACACTTTACAGATATAAATCGTGAATTAAATTGCTCAGAACCTCCCGAAATTTGAGATTAGTTTCGAAGCTGCTAAAACACGACCACACCGCACCAGCGCTAAACTTCTATGCAACATTATTATTAACAACAATATTATTACAAACTTAAAAAATACAAAAAGTGCGGGCATAGACGATATTTCTTCCATCGTTTTAAAAAATGTGCTACCTTCTATATTAATTCCTCTACAATATATCAATGTCTTAGAGATGGGTACATTTCCAGAAAACTTAAAAGTGGCGATTATAACACCCATACACAAGGCTGGCCATAAATGTGCAATTGAAAACTACAGGCCCATAAGTGTCCTATCGGTGTTTTCTAAGATCTTTGAGAGAATCATTTACTCAAGAATTGTGTCGTTCTTAGATAAATATAAAATAATAGGCACTCAACAACATGGCTTTGTAAAGGGCAGAGGTATTGAAACTGCGTGTTATCAGTTCACAAAAGGAGTAATTGATAATCTTGAAACCCGAAGGATCCCGGTAGGACTTCTTATGGACCTATCTAAGGCCTATGATGTGGTTGACCATAATATATTGTTAATAAAACTTTCAAAATATGGCATAAGGGGGGTCGCGCTTAATTTGATCAAATCCTTCCTAACAAATAGGACACAAGTCACTATGGTTTATACTCTGCAAGGATTTGTGCAAACCCCCCCTTCCCCCCCCCCCCCGGGTACGATCAACATAGGGATCCCACAGGGATCCCACGATTGGACCCTTGCTATTTTCACTATTTAAAAATGATTTACATTCTACATCTATTAATTCACCTCACATAAGGATCACATCAGTATTAGGATTCATCATTTAGATTCATCAGATTAGGACACATCAGTATTAATACTAAATAAGACAATGGATGATATTTATGCGAATGTAAATAATGTCATCGAATCTCTGACGTCATGGTTTGGGTCTAATAGACTGATATTAAACAAAGAAAAAACAGTCAATATTTTTTTAAGACAATGCGTAATTCATTATTGTACCCCGAGGAATTGGCAATCGAAAACGAACGCGTGTTGGTTAACACGAACGCGAGTCCGTTAGGTTGCTTGGTATTCATTTGGATCAGTATCTAGACTGGACCAGTCATATAACCTTTATAACTGGGAAACTAAACAAGGCTGTTTTCGCATTGAGATCCCTCCAGCGATATGTAGATAATGATGTTCTTAGTTTAGTGTATTTCGCCAATTTCCACAGCATTCTTAGGTTTGGTATCATGTTTTAGGGAAATCCAAACTATATTCAGGATTCAAAAACAAGGCCTCCGGATACTAAGTAACTTAGTCTACCACGAATCTTGCACGGGATGCTTTAGGAGGGCCAATATCCTGACAGTAACGGGCGTCTTTATTTATCAAAAAAATCATATTTCTTCGAAAACATAATCACCGTTGCAGTAATTTCTTTAAACCTCCGAACTGCGAACGAGATTTAATAAGGAACTGTTTCAGCTACCACAGCATGCCTTAACACTTACGGAGAGAAATCCCCCATATAATACCATGAAATTATTTAACAATTTACCGAGGGATATTAAGCATTTGAACAGTAACAAACAATTTAAAATGCAGTTATTTAAACTGCTAATTAGTATTGAACCGTATAATGTGCAAGAGTTTTATTGAAAGGTTAATAGCGCAAATATCGGCATTTCATGTTAACCATATCTGTTTCACACATTTCATATAGGATGTATATATGTTTCATTTTATTGTATATGTATGTATGTACGTGCTTAAATTATGAAATAAACTGTTTTGAATTTGAATTTTGAATTTGACGGTCCTGCTAATTTTGAAAAATACTTATTATTAACGAAGTTATAGCCTTTTGAAACAAAAATTTTATTGCTGGAATTTATTGCCAGTTTCACGGCATCGGTTAACTTTAACGAAAACTCCCGATTTTTAGTATTAATGCATTATTTGCAATCCGTAGAATAATAAATCTTAAACATACAATGAAACATTTTTTAATCATTTGGATTCAGGCTTACTTCCCCTCGGGAAATTTTCCTAAGCCGAAGTACTTGTTGGATTTCCTATTTATTTTCCTGCTAATGTTTGATTTTCATGTTAAATAACAGTTTTTCTGTTCATACATGTAAATTAAAATTTTACAATTTTGCTTTATATAATCTGAGATTTTTATTAAATTTACTTTAATTTTCTTTCTATCTAATTAATTTGGTTTGTAAACAGTGCCAACGGTTTGTTCCAACATTTTTTTCCAACATTTAACAAAAAAATGTTGATTGGGAAATTAAATATATACCCGAAATGAAGTGTAATATTGCAAAAGTTTTCAGACAATTTCTTTTCGATTTTAATATTGAGTTTTAAAAGTTACTTTCTTAAAATAATTCCGGCGATTTCATATATTTAACAAATTCTTATGCAGCTGCCTCGAACAAACCAGATATTTCACTTAGAACTTTTCAAGTAAAACATTTTTTATATGTATATATAAGTGGATTAAATAATTCCCATTATTCCATAAAATGCGCTGATATATAATTAATCCACAATATAATATACAATAATAACACTCTAATCTTATACTATTTATATTATCGTATACTATTTATATTATCTTATACTCTTTATTTAAACATATTTGTTTTACACTGTTTCACGAGATGTGAGGTCTATGTGACCCCACGCTAAACAGGGTGTGAGGTCTATGTAACCCCACGCTAAACTCCGTCCACTTTCCGTCCACCCCATCCACTTTCCGTCCACTTTTCATTCTTTCAGCTTTAATCTCATTGGGTTAGTTGGGTTAGCATTGGGTTAGGTTAGCATTAGGTTAGGTTACGGGAGGTTGGGAATGAAGTGCGCTTCATTCCTAACATCCCGTAACCTAACCTAATGCTAACCTAACCCAATGCTAACCCAACTAACCTAACCCCCCCTCCCCCCCCCCCTCCCGCAACCTAACCTAATGCTAACCTAACCCAATGCTAACCCAACTAACCCAATGAGATTAAAGCTGAAAGAATGAAAAGTGGACGGAAAGTGGATGGGGTGGACGGAAAGTGGACGGAGTTTAGCGTAAGGTTACATAGACCTCACACCCTGTTTAGCGTGGGGTCACATAGACCTCACACCCTGTTTGGCGTGGGGTCACATAGACCTCACACTCTGTTTAGCGTGGGGTCACATAGACCTCACACCCTGTTTGGCGTGGGTTCACATAGACCTCACACCCTTTTTGGCGTGGGGTCACATAGACCTCACACCCTGTTTGGCGTGATGAAAATTGGATGCAAGTAGATGAAAAGTGGATGCAAGTAAATGAAAAGTGAATGCCAGAAAATTGAACTCTTTGGTATTTATATAAATGAAAAACTTTAATACGATCTGGTTCACAGACAAGTTTAAGAAATTTCGCTTACTTATAGAAAATTATTCGGATAAATATAAGGTCTGTATAGTCTTGTCCGTTCTTGTTCGACCTTCTTCGCTATTGTCCGATCTTGTCCGGCCTAAAACCAATAATCTCATTTGAATCAATCCGTTATATGTTTGCAATCAATTATGTATGCATACAGGATTGTCCGCAACCCATCCGCAACTCATTTTGAATTTTCTCCGCTTGTCTGTCTGTCTAATCTAGTCTGTCTAGTCTAGTCCCTCTATTCTTGCCTGGTGTTATGACTGACAAACATCCGGTTGCGTCTAATCAACAAGCCGTAAATCAAAATAAAACGTAGATAACAAAAAGAAAGTAATATATAGAAAGAAAGAAAGTAATACATCTGTCTAGCTTCATCTAACTAGTCTCGTCTAGTCTTGTCTGTCTATTCTTGTCTGTCCAGTCTTGTCCATTACATATAAATTGAGGGAAAAGGTCAACTGTAATTATTTATTCGTTAATCAGCCAATCAGCATCGAGGTAATTAGTTTAGCAATATCTGCCGCGGCGGATGACGTCATCAACTGTGGGGTAGGCGGTCGGGCGGTATCTCGCTTAAGGCACATGCTAGAGCCGTTCTGACACCAGAATTGATTTTTCTCATCAAATGGTTTAAAATGGTTTAGTCTAGTCTGTCTAGTCTCATGTATTTAGTCCCGTTGATGTATCTAGCCCCGTCTATCTAGTCTCATGTATCTAGCCCCGTCTGTCTAGTCTCATGTATTTAGTTTCGTCTATCTAGCCTCATGTATTTAGTCCTATGGCTCTAACCTCGTCTGTCTAGTCTCATGTATTTAGTCTCGTTGATGTATGCAACCAACTTCACACCTCATTTGTCTCAACAGGGTCTAATTTTGAATTTCCCCGCCTCGCGTCTATTTTTTGAATTTTCCCGCGCATCTGGAAGTTCCGAAAATGGCGCCAGGAAGTCGAAACCGGAAACCGGAAGTCGAAACCGGAAACTGGAAGTTCCATGGTCAAGGTCAAGGTTAGGTTAGGGGTCAGGGTCAAGGTTAGGTTAGGGGTCAAAGGTCATCGCGCATGCGCATGACAGAGCTGGAGGTGGATTTAGAACATATCATCTTTCCCTACTCACAGTTTCCCAATCTATTTATAATAAATATAAAATTGACACAATTAGCAACATTTATCTTTTGAATAGTGTGTATCCTTCTGATTAGTAACTCAAAAAACTACGACCTATTCGGTCCGTGCGTAATCGCCTTTACCGCCACCCGTGGTCAAAAAGAAAAACTTCGTCTCCAATTATATTGTATAAAACCAACAGGCAAAAACAAAAAATAATAAATTTAATAAAATATACAATATTTAACAGCAAAAAAAAATTGCCAATTATGTCAGGTCATGTCTTGCGAACAGAAACGGCTAAGAAAATGCAATTAGCATATTTGCAACCAGCAGGGAAAACACCTTGAAATTTTGTATATTTCCTGTCATGTCTGACATTTCCTGTTATATTTTATATTTCCTGTCATTTTTTACCTGTCCTGTCATTTTTGACATTTTCTGTCATTTTTTATATTGCCTGTCATTTTTGACATTTAAATTTTCCATTCACTTGATAAATAATGATTTTCATGAAAAAAAGACCTGGAATTTTCTGAAAAAATCGCCAAAAAAAATCCATCATTTTGATCAGGAAAGAAATTGAATTTTCAGTTCACTACCATCTTCTGGAAAAGAAAAAATCCCAGCGAAATCATTTTCGGCACACGGAAACTAGACAAGAAGAGAAAATATAATCAATGTATAAATTGTTTGGAAAGATTCAATTTTTTATTACGAATTCTGACATTTAAAATTTGACATTTGTTATCAAAATTTGACATTTTAGAGATTATGTCATTTAAAATTCAACATTAGTTGAAATTAAAAAAAATTAAAACTAAAATTCGATATTTGTTATCAAAATTTGACATTCTGACATTTAAAATTCGATATTTTTTATCAAAATTTGGCATTTTTGCCATTTAAAATTCGACATATGTTATCAATATTTGATATTTTTGACATTATGACATTTGACATTTGTTATCAAAATTTGGCATTTTAGAGATTCTGTCATTTAAAATTCGAGATTAGTTAAAATTTAAAAAAATCAAAACTAAAATTTGATATTTGATATCAAAATTTGACATTTTGACGTTTAAAATTTGACATGTGTTATCAAAATTTGACATTCTGCCATTTAAAATTTGACATTTGTTATCAAAATTTGACATGTTAGAGATTCTGTCATTTAAAATTCGTCATTAGTTAAAATTAAAAAAAATTAAAACTAAAATTCGATATTTGTTATCAAAATTTGATATTCTGACATTTAAAATTTGACATGTGTTATCAAAATTTGACATTCTGCCATATAACATTTGACATTTGTTATCAAAATTTGACATTTTAGAGATTCTGTCATTTAAAATTCGAAATTGGTTAAAATTAAATAAATTTAAAACTAAAATTCGATAGTTGTTATCAAGACATTCTGACATTTAGAATTTGACATGTGTTATCAAAATTTGACATTTTTGAGATTCTGTCATTTAAAATTCGACATTTGTTAAAATGAAAAAAAATCGATATTTGTTACAAAAATTTAACATTCTGACATTTAAAATTCGATATTTTTTATCAAAATTTGGCATTTTTGCCATTTAAAATTCGACATATGTTATCAATATTTGATATTTTTGACATTATGAAATTTGAAATTCGACATTTGTTATCAAAATTTGACATTCTTACATTTAAAATTTGACATTTGTTATCAAAATTTGGCATTTTAGAGATTCTGTCATTTAAAACTCGAGATTAGTTAAAATTTAAAAAAATCAAAACTAAAATTTGATATTTGTTATCAAAATTTGACATTTTGACGTTTAAAATTTGACATGTGTTATCAAAATTTAACATTATGCCATTTAAAATTTGACATTTGTTATCAAAATTTGACATGTTAGAGATTCTGTCATTTAATATTCGACATTAGTTAAAATTTAAAAAAATTAAAACTAAAATTCGATATTTGTTATCAAAATTTGATATTCTGACATTTAAAATTTGACATGTGTTATCAAAATTTGACATTCTGCCATATAAAATTTGACATTTGTTATCAAAATTTGACATTTTAGAGATTCTGTCATTTAAAATTCGAAATTGGTTAAAATTAAATAAATTTAAAACTAAAATTCGATAGTTGTTATCAAAACATTCTGACATTTAAAATTTGTCATGTGTTATCAAAATTTGACATTTTTGAGATTCTGTCATTTAAAATTCGACATTTGTTAAAATGAAAAAAAAAATCGATATTTGTTATAAAAATTTAACATTCTGACATTTAAAATTCGATATTTTTTATCAAAATTTGGCATTTTTGCTATTTAAAATTCGACATATGTTATCAATATTTGATATTTTTGACATTATGAAATTTGAAATTCGACATTTGTTATCAAAATTTGAAATTCTTACATTTAAAATTTGACATTTGTTATCAAAATTTGGCATTTTAGAGATTCTGTCATTTAAAATTCGAGATTAGTTAAAATTTAAAAAAATCAAAACTAAAATTTGATATTTGTTATCAAAATTTGACATTTTGACGTTTAAAATTTGACATGTGTTATCAAAATTTGACATTCTGCCATTTAAAATTTGACATTTGTTATCAAAATTTGACATGTTAGAGATTCTGTCATTTAATATTCGACATTAGTTAAAATTAAAAAAAATTAAAACTAAAATTCGATATTTGTTATCAAAATTTGATATTCTGACATTTAAAATTTGACATGTGTTATCAAAATTTGACATTCTGCCATATAAAATTTGACATTTGTTATCAAAATTTGACATTTTAGAGATTCTGTCATTTAAAATTCGAAAGTGGTTAAAATTAAATAAATATAAAACTAAAAATCGATATTTCTTATCAAAACATTCTTACATTTAAAATTTGACATGTGTTATCAAAATTTGACATTTTTGAGATTTTGTCATTTAAAATTCGACATTTGTTAAAAAAAAATCGATATTTGTTATAAAAATTTGACATTCTGACATTTAAAATTTGACATTTGTTGTCAAAATTTGACATTCTGACATTTAAAATTCGATATTTTTTATCAAAATTTGGCATTCTTGCCATTTAAAATTCAACATATATTATCAATATTTGATATTTTTGACTGAAATTTGAAATTCGACATTTGTTATCAAAATTTGATATTCTTACATTTAAAATTTGACATTTGTAATAAAAATTTGACATTTTAGAGATTCTGTCATTTAAAATTCGAGATTAGTTAAAATTAAAAAAATTTAAAACTAAAATTTGATATTTGTTATCAAAATTAGACATTCTGACATTTAAAATTTGACTTGTGTTATCAAAATTTGACATTCTGCCATTTAAAATTTGACATTTGTTATCAAAATTTGACATGGTAGAAATTCTGTCATTTAAAATTCGAAAATTCGTTTTAATTCGTTAAAATTAAAAAAAATTAAAACTAAAATTCGATATTTGTTATCAAAATTTTACATTCTGACATTTAAAATTTGACATGTGTTATCAAAATTTTACATTTTTGAGATTCTGTCATTTAAAATTCGAAATATGCTAAAATAAAAAAAAATGGATATTTATAATAATTTGACATTCTGACAATTAAAATTTGACATTTGTAATCAAAATTTGACATTCTGACATTTAATATTCGATATTTTTTATCAAAATTTGGCATTTTTGCCATTTAAAATTCGACATATGTTATCAATATTTGATATTTTTGACATTATGACATTTCAAATTCGACATTTGTTTTCAAAATTTGACATTTTGACGTTTAAAATTTGACATGGGTAATCAAAATTTGACATTCTGCCATTTAAAATTTGACATTTGTTATCAAAATTTGACATGTTAGAGATTCTGTCATTTAAAATTCGACATTAGTTAAAATTTAAAAAAATTAAAACTAAAATTCGATATTTGTTATCAAAATTTGATATTCTGTCATTTAAAATTTGACATGTGTTATCAAAATTTGACATTCTGCCATATAAAATTTGACATTTGTTATCAAAATTTGACATTTTAGAGATTCTGTCATTTAAAATTCGAAAGTGGTTAAAATTAAATAAATTTAAAACTAAAATTCGATATTTCTTATCAAAACATTCTGACATTTAAAATTTGACATGTGTTATCAAAATTTGACATTTTTGAGATTCTGTCATTTAAAATTCGACATTTGTTAAAAAAAAAATCGATATTTGTTATAAAAATTTGACATTCTGACATTTAAAATTTGACATCTGTTGTCAAAATTTGACATTCTGACATTTAAAATTCGATATTTTTTATCAAAATTTGGCATTCTTGCCATTTAAAATTCAACATATATTATCAATATTTGATATTTTTGACTGAAATTTGAAATTCGACATTTGTTATCAAAATTTGATATTCTGCCATTTAAAATTTGACATTTGTTATCAAAATTTGACATGGTAGAAATTCTGTCATTTAAAATTCTACATTAGTTAAAATAAAAAAAAATTAAAACTAAAATTCGATATTTGTTATCAAAATTTTACATTCTGACATTTAAAATTTGACATGTGTTATCAAAATTTGACATTCTGCCATATAAAATTAGACATTTGCTATCAAAATTTGACATTTTAGATATTCTGTCAGTTAAAATTCAAGACTAGTTAAAATTAAAAAAATTTAAAACCAAAATTCGATATTTGTTATCAAAATTTGACATTCTGACATTTAAAATTTGACATTTGTTATCAAAATTTGACATGGTAGAAATTCTGTCATTTAAAATTCGACATTAGTTAAAATTAAAAAAAATTGAAACTAAATTCGATATTTGTTATCAAAATTTGACATTCTGACATTTAAAATTTGACATGTGTTATCAAAATTTGACATTCTGCCATTTAAAATTTGACATTTGTTATGAAAATTTGACATGTTAGAGATTCTGTCATTTAAAATTCGACATTAGTTAAAATTTAAAAAAATTAAAACTAAAATTCGATATTTGTTATCAAAATTTGATATTCTGTCATTTAAAATTTGACATGTGTTATCAAAATTTTACATTCTGCCATATAAAATTTGAAATTTGTTATCAAAATTTGACATTTTAGAGATTCTGTCATTTAAAATTCGAAATTTGTTAAAATAAAAAAAATGGATATTGATAATAATTTGACATTCTCACAATTAAAATTTGACATGTGTAATCAAAATTTGACATTCTGACATTTAAAATTCGATATTTTTTATCAAAATTTGGCATTTTCTGCCATTTAAAATTCGACATATGTTATCAATATTTGATATTTTTGACATTATGACATTTGAAATTCTATATTTGTTGTCAATATTTGACATTCTGATATTTAAAATTTTACATTTGTTAACAAAATGTGTGTTTAAAAAACTTTATTATCAAACATTTTATTGAATGTTATTGTTAAAACTCAAATTTAAAGTTTATTTCTCAAACTTTTGATTGATTTTTGTTGTCAAAATGAAAATTGCAAGTTTAGAATTCTGCTGTCACACTTAAAATTGACATTTCTTATCAAATTTTGTAATTAAACCTTGGTTGTCAAACTTTTTGTTTGTTAAATTTTGACTTACTTTCTCATGCTTTAAATTGTCACTACACAACAACTTGTCATACATGTCATTATATACAAAAAAATACTGAATAATGACGTAACTGGTAATGAAGTTCTTAAAAGTGTCACCTTTCGCGCTAAAATATGTATGCCTTTCGTCATTAGGAGTTGGAAATTATATAAACTCGCCCGTTTATTTGATAAATATTCACGAATTCATCACATTCACCAAACTTGGTAGTGACTATATATAATAACCGCCAATTATACATAATCACTGGATTGATCACATTTACCGTAACACATATACTTTCGACCAATACATCACTCAAATCAGGATTAATAAGTTTAAGCAAACGATAATAAATTAATAAAATCAACATAATAATTAAAATAAATACGTGAATTATTTTAAACTCAAATTATTATAATTTGTGATTAACTATGCGTGAAAAATATGTTTGTGAAAATAATTTGTGAAAATACATTAAAAACTCATTTAATTTCTAAACAATTTCACATTATACATACAATAAAAGCACACAGAATATTACTAATATTTAAAGCTTCCTATTTTCTTAAATACAACCATTTGAACAGTGTCGCAATGTATTTACAATAATTATAAAATTTACACAATCATGAACATTTATTATCATGTGAATAGTTAAAATCGCTTGTGCCTACAAGTATACACGTTTGTTTTATTTTCCTCTTATATAAAGCTTATCTGTTTTCCCCTTTTAGAATCAATTATTTAGCAACGTAAATAACTGTTCTTATTATTTAAAGGAAACTTGGAATGTTGCAAAACATATTTTCTTAAGAATCGCCAATTTTTCTTTGTTTGTTTGGAACTCCGTCGTTTTAAGCTGTAACACTATCTGAAAACATACGTTAAATCAAAAAAGGATACGATAATATTTGTTTACTCTTACCACTTTTATTTGTGGTTGCCGGTGTACTTGCTGCAATCATATTTGAAAGCCACTTTTCTTTGACTGGATTCCGGACGATCTCAACTACAGTGGTCGGATCGCAGTATCAGCGTCGTCTTGATACCGACGTCCTTTTTAGATGGAGTGTCGAGTGTTATTAATGTTGTGTCTTGCGTATTCTGACGGCCCAACAAAGTATTCTTCCTATACATACTTTGTGTCTCTATTGATGTTCCCTGAATATTAATATGTAATAACTGTTTATATTATTTAATCTTTAATTAAAATACGATGAAATAGGATTAGTTAAATTAAATAGGAGATACTATGATAATAAGCAAGGAAGGAGCAACGATTTCTTCCTTGTTGAATTTTAGTGTTAAATCCATCTTAGAGGGAAAATTTTGGGATTACAGGTTGAAAAAATGTTGCAACAGCGATGTCTTGATTGGAGCTACTGAAGGACGAAATGGTAGAGAAATCTCTGCTCATTCCTTGCTGAATCTTAAGTAGAGGGGCTAGGAGAGTTCTGGGCCAAAATCCCATAAGGATTTACGTAGGGTTTAAATTCGCAATTCTTCCGGTCCTGGAAGTTGGTGGGACCGAGAGTTGGGAAAGATAGTATGTTCTAGATCCACAGCCACCACTGACCTTGACCTTGACCCCTGTCCTTGACACTTCCGGTATCGACTTCCGGTTTCGACTTCCTGTTTCCGGTTTCGACTTCCGGTCCCCACTTCCGGTTTCGCCTTCCGGCACCTTGACGCCTGACCTTGAGCTTAACCCCTGACCTTGACCCTGACCCTGACCCCTGACTCCTAACCCCTGGCCCTAAACCCTGACCCCTGCCCCCCTGACCTGTGACCGTGGTCTAGATCTCGATCTGACCCTGACCTAACAACCTCCTCCTCTGACCTTGACCCTGACCTTTGACCCTGACCCTGGTCTTGTTACTTACTAGTTCTGAACGCGGCCGAGCGAGTATATGTAGATGGCGCCGCGATTTATCAGTAGTTCTGAACACGGCCGAGCGTAGATGTGTAGATGGCGTTAGGATATACGAAAAATTCGCGGTGAAAAATGACCGTTGAGGAGTTTCATTCTCAACTTGCCTGTAAACGTATTTGAAACTAATTAATTGCTCGGAAAATAATCTGCGTTTTTATTTTGATTTACCGTTAGACGTGACCGAATGTCTGCCGTCGATAGCAAACCCCTATCTTATCAGCTACATACAAGCGTGGAACTAATAAATTATAGTGGTCTAATCAATTTCTCGGAAAATAATCTGCATTTTTATTTTGATTACCGTTAGACGTGACCGAATGTCTGTCGTAGATAGCAAACCCCTGCTATCTTATCAGCTACATACAAGCGCGGAACCAATAAATTATGTCGGTCTAATTAATTTCTCGGAAATTTATCTGCGTCTCGTCTGCTGCTGATAACAATTTGAATCGGACAATACCGAACAAGGTCGTACAAGAACGGACAAGACTATACAGACCACATATTTCCTATGATATTTATCCGAATAATTTCCAATGTGTAAGCGAAATTTCTTAAACTTGCCTGTGATCCAGATAGTATTAATTTTTTTCATTTATATAAATACCAAAGAGTTCAATTTTCTGGCATCCACTTTTCATCTACTAGCATTCACTTTTCATCTACTTGCATCCACTTTTCATCATTCTAAACAGGGCTGTGAGGTCTATGTAACCCCACGCTAAACAGGGTGTGAGGTCTATGTAACTCCACGCAAAACAGAGTGTGAGGTCTATGTGACCCCACGCTAAACAGGGTGTGAGGTCTATGTAACCCCACGCTAAACAGGGTGTGAGTTCAATTTTCTGGCATCCACTTTTCATCTACTAGCATTCACTTTTCATCTACTTGCATCCACTTTTCATCATTCTAAACAGGGGTGTGAGGTCTATGTAACCCCACGCTAAACAGGGTGTGAGGTATATGTAACTCCACGCAAAACAGGGTGTGAGGTCTATGTGACCCCACGCTAAACAGGGTGTGAGGTCTATGTAACCTCAATCAGCTTTAAACAGCTTTCAATCAGCTTTCAATCAGCTTTAAACAGCTTTCAATAAGCGTTAATCAGCTTTAATCAGCTTTAATCCACTTTTAAACAGCTTTCAATCAGCTTTAAACAGCTTTAAATCACTTTAAATCACTTTTAATCAGCTTTAATCCACCCCTAAACAGCTTTCAATCAGCTTTAAACAGCTTAAATCCACTTTTAAAAATGAATTGAAATCCACTGGCTTTCAATCAGCTTTAAACAGCTTTCAATCAGCTTTAAAGAGCTTTCAATCAGCTTTAAACAGCTTTCAATCAGCTTTAAACAGCTTTCAACACTTTTAATCAGCTTTAATCCACTTTTAAACAGCTTTCAATCAGCTTTAAACAGCTTTAAAGCACTTTAAATCACTTTTAATCAGCTTTAATCCACCCCTAAACAGCTTTCAATCAGCTTTAAACAGCTTTAATCCACTTTTAAATAGCTTTCAATCAGCTTTAAACAGCTTTCAATCAGCTTTAAAGAGCTTTCAATCAGCTTTAAACAGCTTTCAATCAGCTTTAAACAGCTTTCAACACTTTTAATCAGCTTTAATCCACTTTTAAACAGCTTTCAATCAGCTTTAAACAGCTTTAATCCACTTTTAAACAGCTTTCAATCAGCTTTAAAGAGCTTTCAATCAGCTTCAATCAGACAGTACATCAAAATTTTTAATATGCTCATTATAAAATAAAAGCACAATTTCTAAGAAATTCAAATTGTTATCAACAGCAGACTAGACGCAGATAAATTTCCGAGAAATTAATTAGACCGGCATAATTTATTGGTTCCACGCTTGTATGTAGCTGATAAGATAGAGGAGGTTTGTTGTCGAGGGCAGACATTCGGTCACGTCTAACGGTAAATCAAAATAAAAACGCAGATTATTTCCAAGAAATTGATTATGCTGTGTTTCATAAAATTTGATTCGGTTGAAAAAAGGGTTTAAACAACCATCACATAAATATTTTTTACCACGACGAGATGATTATTTCCCAGCTCGCGCACCGCTGATAAGATAACAGGGTTGTTATCTACGGCAGACATTCGGTCAGGTCTAATCGACAAGCCGAAGAGTAAATCAAAATTTTAATATGCTTATTAAAAAACACGCAGATGAATTTCTAAGAAATTGATTAGACCGACATAATTTATTAGTCCCACGCTCTCGCGTACAGCAGAGAAGTAAAAACTCCGTTAGAAGTTCGGTGATATTGCGCGTGTCCACAGACAGTTTGAGACAAACAAATTGTTATCAGCACCAGACTAGACGCAGATAAATTTCTAAGAAATTAATTAGATTGCCATGCGTTTACCGGCAAGTTGGGAATGAACGGCACTCCTCACCTCACATTTTTGAATATATCCTAACGCTATCTACACATTTGCGCTCGGCCGCGTTCAGAACTACTGATAAATCGCGGCGCCATCTACACATACTCGCTCGGCCTAGTAGGTCAGGGTCAGGGTCAGATCAAGATCAAGACCAGCGGATCTACCAGTGGATATTAAAGGTCAGGGCCAGGGGTCACATTCAAGGTCAGAGGAGGAGATGGTTAGGACAGGGTCAGATCGAGATCAAGACCAGGGTCACATGTCAGGGGGGCAGGGGTCAGGGCTGGGTTCAGGGTTCAAGGCCAGAGGTCAGGAGCCAGGGGCCAGGGTCAGGGGTCAAAGGTCAAAGGTCAGGGTCAAGATCAGGGGTCAAGGTCAGGCGTCAAGGTCCCGAAAAACGAAACCGGAAGTGGGGACAGAAAGTCGAAACCGAAAACAGGAAGTCGAAACCGGAAGTCGAAACCGGAAGTCGAAGCCGGAAGTACATAAAAATACATAAAGTACATAAAAATGTCTGCAAGGTCTTACAAACACACAGAAGTTAAAGCAATTAAACACAGGATTATGTTGTTGTTGGAAGGAAATGTCGGTGGCTTTTAGTTAATGCCTTTCCTAATCTGTCGCTCCGCGTACCCACGTGCATTGAAGCAAATTCAAAATAATCGAAAACGAAGCTTCCTCGCTTATCGATCAATTTGGTTAATGTTAACGACCTAGTAGTAGGAAGGAAAGGAAGGAGTACCTGTAATAGTATGTTTAAATTAAAACGAACCTTAATTTTTTCACAGTTATGACCTTTTATAACATAATGGAATTATGAATTTTGTTTTAGTTTTTTTTTTTAGAATTAATTTGCATATTTTTCATTTCCGCAAACAATTTTACCGCAAAAATTTTCTTGCAAAAAAAAATGCAAATTTGCATTAAAACACGTTTTAGTTTCAATAAATTTAGTAAGTTGCTTGCGGCGCATTTATTTGTGCCGAAAATGTTCGCGATTTTACCAATGCTCGACCGATGACAAATTCCTCCAATAAGCTCCCCTAATGCTTACAAGTTTAACTGCACCTGCCACACTAGCTGCTAGGACCCATCGGTATAGGGAGAATTGAAGAAGGTAATAAAAGAAAGTAAATAGAGAATGAATTGATAGAAGCCTGAAATGAACTTCCAGAGTTAAACAAAAAAAAGCTTTAAACAGTAAAACTTGGTAAGAAAGACTACACATAAGAAAAAATATTATATATAAGATTTGTTTATCTAAGAATATTTACTTGTGTATGGCGTCTATACGTTGAATTGAAACTCGTTTCGCAATTAGCATGAGACGTGGCAGATCTCTTGAGTAATCGGGGATTGCGACAGCACAAATACCTGTTGAAATGCTGCCGGAAGACGCCGCTCACGCAGTACAAAGCGACGGGATTCACGCAGGAATTCAAGAAACTGAAAGCATTTCATAATTTCCATAAGCTGTATCGATTTTCACTCGACAGTTTTTACCTTAAGCAGAAGCCGATGATTCTGAAAGCGTGCCAGAAATCGTTGTATTCGTCGGGGGCGTTCGGGTAGAAGTGGAACCATATCATGAAGAGATGATAGGGGAAGAAACACACAAAGAATACTGGAAAATAAATAAATTATTTTTAGTTTTATAGAGTATATAGGTTTGTATTTAACACATTCACTGCTGCCGTGACACCGGTGACCCGGCGCTGTTTTGTCAGCGTGCCGCTGGGTCCCAGGTGTCACGGTCCCCAACGAAAAATAAAATAACAAATAAAAATCGGCGATGCAGGAAAGTTATAAAATCAGGCGCAGCAGTGAATGTGTTAAGAAGTGAATTTACAATTTCGCGAATGGGCAAATATATGAAGAATCTGCAAATAAATAACGCAACTTTGTTATGAAAATTATCCAAACGTAGTTCTTGTTAAATTAACTTGGAATAAACGTTGGATTATTCTTAAACCTGGTTAAATTGTTGGATCATATAACGTTTTAATGCGCCAGCATTAAATAGTGTTAGTTGTAATCAGCTAATTCATTAATTAGTGAAACAAGTTTTTGTAATCATTAAGGAATGTGTATATTAGATAAGGAATGTGCAAATACTGCAAATTAAACCCAACTTAGTAATCAAAATTATCTAAACGCGGTTCTCGTGAAATTGGATTCTAAGACGTTACAATGCTCCAGCAGTATATAGTGAAAGATGTAATTAGCTAATTAATTAAACTATTTTACACGTGTTTACAGCTTTGTAGCGGGTTGTTAATGGTGTGTAGAACACATGGTGAATGCGCCGGGATGGACAAATAACGTTCATTTATTACGGCAAATTGACTTGTTCTGAATGGAATTAATTTTTTTCTTGCTTGAATATATTTTTATTAAATTCCAAATTATGTCGATGTAATGAATTAGGTCTTTAGAAAAAAAATCTCAATTTCAATGAAAATATGCTTTAGCTGAAAATATAGACTATTTATATTTAAAAAAAAATTAAGAATTAAATTCAATTTATTTTGGGATTCCATCGATCAAATATTATTTAATAATGTTCTTTAATATTAAAACCTGTTTTTAGTTTATTTTCAATTAGGCTCTGTCTTCACTTCATTGAAAGTGAATAAAGATTGTTACTCATGACGAGAGTCAAATATTTAAATTATTTATAACATTTTCCTTTGTTTTTATTGAAAATATTTCTATAAAAACACATTTTTTTCTTTTCTGAAAATAATACAAATCACAGATTATTTCCTTAATAAAAATGCAAATTGGAGCCTGAATCGGTCGGCGTTAAACGAATATATTCCCAGCAGCATTGTTAGCTACCTCGTTATCTTTTATATCTATCGCTATGTAGTAGATAGTCTAACTATAGTAAAAACTATCACACATTTTCATGTGGTTTTTAGATACAAGTATTAAAACATTTAGACAATGTTGATTAAGTATTATCTACATATTTTATATTTAATATATTGGTTTATTTTTATTAGTTTAAATTGTTATTTTAGGGCAGTGATTCTCAACCACTGTGCCGCGGCACCGAAACGCGACGGGAAAAGAGATCTAATGAGTTAAGCCGCAATTAATATATTGCGTCATCGGCAGTGCCGGTTTAAGCAAGCGCGGGGCCCGTAGCATATTCTATCGAGGGGCCCTTGATCTGCTATGGTTTCTTAAGAATAAAGTGATCAAAAAATAAAGACTCAATACGTTTATTTGCCATCTATCGGTTACAATTTTGTTGGTGTTTAATACTACAGTAGATTACTATAGGTCCTATTGGACTCAAATACAAAAAGCCAGAGATAAACTGCCCAGGAAATTTAGAATAATTTGGATAAGAAACTAATAATAATTGAAAACTAACGATACTACACAAATAATTGTAAATCTTTTTTAGTATATATTTCAGTCTATATTTATTAAATAGTATTATAGTTCTAGGAATATCTAACGTTATATTTTATCAATGGTGTTCTTTAAATTATGTATAGATTTTGTATTTATTTATCTGTTTTTTTTGTAAGTAACTTTTCTAGATTTCATGTGGGCAAATTTAGAAATAATACTATTCGTATCAATTTCTTTGAGCAAATCATATTCTATATTCATCAAAGAGAGATAATTGAGACGTTCTTGACTCATAGTGTTCCTTAATTCATTTTTTATACGCTTCAATGTCGAAAATGAACGTTCGCCATTGCAGTTAGTGATCATGAGAGACAAATAAATTCGCAAAGCAATTTCTAAATTGGGGAAACATGATTCTAATGAATTATCTATTATTAATTTATAATATTGAATTTCCAGAGCTTCATTTTTCGTACTGTCAATGGCGCCAGCCACTTCCGTTTTGAGCAACTCGGCAAACTGCACTAATTCATTGTCTAGACTGTCTTCCAAATCATTTGCATAAGCACGGACCATAATTGGAGTTTTTTCTAATATCTCTTCTGCTGTAATAGATTTCAACAGTCGAAATATTCCAAAAACACTAGTTACTTTTTGGTATGCTTTCACGCGTTTAGCAAAAGCAGATAGTGTGTTATCAATAATGACAATAAACACCTCAATTTCAAACCGTTTACCAGGTGTTTCATTTTCAACAAATTCGTCAAGTGTACTAGAACCGCTAAAACACACCGTCCCACACACAAACCCATGGAATTTACGAAATACCTTGCGGAACAGGTGAACGAACCTACATAGGACGTACCAATAGAAAAATATCTGCTAGGATTCAAGAACATGTAGTATCAGTCAGACACAGAGACAAAGTTTCATCGGCACTTGTCCAACACACAAACACCGGTCACTGGATGGACTTTAGAAATTCAAGGACTATTGCACAGATTATCCACGAAATGTCACGAGTATACAGAGAAGCCATAGAGATAGAAAAACGAGACTACTGCATGAACACGAGAGACGATTCCTTGAGACTGCCCCCAGCATGGCGACCGATCATATCCACCCTCAAAATGCAATCCCAGGCACCCCAGACTCATGTACGACCAACAAGACAGACAAACAACCAAACCGAAGCACCGCACACAACGCGCATGACCCAAAGCCAGACAGCTATAAGTAGTCGCATCGCACGAACGAGCTCTCAGTATGCGTCTAACGGTTGACCCGCACGGACGCATATATCTCTTTAGAATGGCGAATGTTAGTTCGCCGAAACGTCGAGAATCCGGTTCTTTTGATGTCGTGTGACATCAAAAGAACCGGATGATCGTACTTTGTGTTTCGCTTATGTCGTCTTGAAGTCTGTTGCTGATTTTCATGACATCCTGTCAGATCTTTGGCTTTTGCTTCAATATCTGAAAATGTGGATCGCATTGTTCGGACATGTCCATATAATGATTCATAAAGGGTGTATCCCGTATTAAGGTCTATATTAGACGATTGCAGAGACGCACTTGTCGCTTGCACGCGTTCTAGGATTCTATTCCACGTAATTGTCATTATTCCCGTTTCCAACTTACTCATCCTTGAAACTAGTCCGTAAGCTTGATTACGACAGTCTGCCTTTTGATCTATATCAGCGCTGTCCAACTTCTCTTAGCCAGCGGGCCATTTTTTCTTTAGCAAATATTTCGCGGGCCAAAAAGGATAGGTAAATGGTCACATGTGTCAAGGAAAAGTCAGTTCGTCAACTCAAAAGTTGATTAAATTTTATTTATTCGAAAAAGTCAAAGATAATAACATTTTTTCGACAATAAAATTGATATTTTTGCACAATAAATATTGTGTTATAGGTATTTATTGTTAAAATGAAATATCATCATGACATTTTAATTTTATATACTTCATGTCAGAGAATGCACGCTCGCAGATAGATGTACTTCCGAACATAGAAATGATTTGAAGTCCAGCATCTCTCATTTTTGGATATTTTTCTTTATCCAAACACTTGTATTACAGTTGCTACTGGGGTGGGTAAGGGGTGACGGCAAAAACCACCAAGTAAGTCCGACCCAAATGTCAACCTCTCCTGCACGCGGTGCCCGCTGCTAGATAACGAACGAGGCTCTGGCGACCGAGTCATGGCGGTATAACCATTCCATGGAGAAGTAAGGAAATGTATTTCTCAAACTCGCCAACACGCTTGGCAAGCGCGGCGTTTAAATGCCAAACCCCTCTAACAAATGAATGGCAACTTATAACGTAAATATACCCCAGGTGAGTAGGGCTAGCCCAAAACCTCACCCTGATAAGTCAGGCTGTCTCATGGATTCTGGGGGAGACAAAAAGTTGACAAAAACACAAATAAACAAGACCAAAGGCAAAATACACAACCTAAACATTGCCACATATAACGCAAGAACACTAGCAACCGATGAGAGGCTCATTGAAATGGAAGAAGAGCTGAGGCGAATAAATTGAGATATGGTGGGAGTGAGTGAAGTAAGAAGGCGTGGAGAAGGATGGAAACACTTAAGTCGGGAAATATACAAATCCATAGGCGGCGTAGGTTTCCTCATAAACGAAAAGCATGCAAAAAACATCATATGCATAAAGAGTATATCCACAAGAGTAATATATCTAATACTCAAACTAAACTCCAAATATAGTATACAAATTATACAAGCTTACGCACCCACCATCGAGTATGAAGACGAAATAGTAGAAAGTTTCTATGAAGACATTTCCCAGGCGAAGAGTGAATCACCTACCCACTTTACAGTGGTATGAGGTGATTTTAATGCTAAGATAGGCAAAAAGCTGGATGCAGCGGAGATAGTGATCCGAAACCATGGAACAGGGGACCGGAATGATCGGGGAGAAATGCTTATGAACTTCCTAAAAATGCAAAACCTATACTTGATGAACAGCTTCTTTTACAAAAAAGAACATCGCAGATGGACCTGGGCGAGTCCAAATGGAAACACAAGAAATGAGATTGATTTTATAAAAACTGACAAAAAGCTTATCGTCAACGACGTCACTGTATTAAATAGTTTCACAACAGGAAGCGACCATAGAATGGTAAGGGCAAAAATAACTCTAAACCTAAGTAAAGAAAGACGTAAGCTGGTAACAAAGAAAAGACACGCAGGTTGGACAACACCAGAACAAGTTCACAAATATGTAGAAATGATAACTACCAACTTGGAAACTACACAGTTTGAATATAGGCACAAAACAACAGACGAAATATATAACAAAATCGTCAAAGCTATAAATGAAACAACAAAGACATACTGTAAGCCAAATAAAGAACAAATAAGCAAAATCAGCAAACATACCAAAGAGCTTATGAAACTCAGAAGAGTGCTAAGACAAAACAGCGATAGAAACTCAAAACAACTAAGAGATTTAAGCAAGACAATTACAAAAGACATCAAAAATGACATACGTCGATACAACACAGAACAAACGAAACTAGCTATTGAGAACAACAGAAGTATGAAGGTATTAAGAAGAAATATGTCAAATGAAAGAAAAGAAATCTTCAAACTAAGAAACAGCACGGGAACACTAACCACAAATAGAGACGATATACTGAAAATAGCGGAAGAATTTTACGCAACTCTCTACATGAGTCGGCTACAAGAACAACCAGCGGAACCGACACAAACACATACCGGGAAGGTCATAAATCAGGGGTCTGAAGATATGCCAAGTATATCGATAGCCGAAATTAAGAATGCTCTTGCAGAGATGAAGAACAACAAATCCCCGGGTGAAGATGGCATACATATCGAATCCATAAAACAAGGAGGAGACGCTCTACTACATGCCATAAAACAACTATTCAACACCTGCTTAGAAGAATGTGCTACACCTGGCGAATGGAACAACGCCTCCACAGTTATTCTACATAAAAAAGGCGATATAACACAGCTCGGAAACTACAGACCGATAAGTTTGCTACCACATCTATATAAACTTTTCACCAAAGTAATCACCAAAAGGTTAGAAAATAAACTAGACTTCTACCAACCCAAAGAACAGGCTGGGTTTAGACCGGGATACGGGACAAATGACCACCTTCAGGCTATAAAAACTCTCATTGAAAAGTGTAATGAATATAATAAGCCCCTTGTCCTGATTTTCATAGATTTCGAAAAGGCGTTCGATACAGTTGAATTACCCGCCATAAAAGCTGCTCTAGACCAAGCACGAATAGACTATCGATATACAAAGCTAATTGAACATATTTACCGAAACGCTACAGCAAGTATAAGGCTGCACGACAATACCAACAAATTTAAAATTGGCAGGGGAATTCACCAAGGGGACACTATCTCCCCAAAACTATTTACCACGGTTCTCGAATATGCTTTTAAAATGGTATCTTGGGAACACCTAGGAATTACAGTGGATGGAGAAAAATTTAACCACCTGAGATTCGCAGACGACATCGTCCTAATAGCCGACAATATCAAAGATGCAAAAACTATGCTCAACGACCTAAAACAGTCAACGGAAAAAGTGGGCCTTAGGATGAATATGGGAAAAACAAAAGTTATGACCAACCTAGTTCTAAGCGATCAAATCAAAATAGATGATGCTAATATAGAAGAAGTAACTTCCTATATATACCTGGGGCATCAGATACGCATAGGCCGCGAAAACCAAACATGGGAAATACAGCGCCGCATAGGCTTAGGATGGGCAGCGTTTGGAAAACTAACTAACATCTTGAAGAGCGAACTACCAATGTGTCTCAAACGGAGTGTTTGAGCAATGTGTGATGCCGGTAATGACGTATGGGTCAGAGACTTTAACACTAACAAAGCGTTCCGCAGCAAAACTGCAGGTAACACAGAGGTCAATGGAACGGGCCATGCTAGGTATTTCCTTACGAGACAGGGTACGAAACGAGGTCATCAGGGAAAGGACGGGTGTCTGCGACATTATAACACGCATCTCCAACATGAAATGGAGATGGGCAGGCCACGTTGCCAGACTTAGGGATGGCCGATGGACTAAACGGCTTTTGGAATGGAGACCCCGTGCCGATAAACGAAGTAGAGGTAGACCACCAACTCGATGGACCGATGACATCAAGAGGGTGTCACAAAACTGGATGAACAAAGCACAACATCGTGATGCCTGGAAAGAGTTAGAAGAGGCTTATGTCCTGCAGTGGACGCAAACGGCTGGACAATGATGATGATGATGATGATGATTACAGTTGCTGCACTAGATGCAATGAATGGGTCAGCCTGAAGGTCGCATAATTCCATTTGATATATAGGTTCAAGGGAGGGAATATCGATATTGAATGGATCACTATGATGGATCAAATTGAGAATCTAATTTAAAAAATGTTAAAATTTACTTCTATGTTACAGGCGTTCATTTCTTCATACATCTCTTTGCAACATTCAAAATAAAACAAATTATTTTCCTGCAAATTTAACTTTAAGATTTAACCACAATTTTAATTTGTATCTGAATCCTGTTACATGTTCATAAAGACAACACACATCTTGATCTTTTCCTTGCAAGCATTTATTCGAAATATTTAAATAATTTGTAATGTATGTTAGGAAAGCAAGTGAACAAAGAAAAATTTTATCACCTAAATTTGCTGTCAAATCTTCATCGATGCCAACTTCCGTTAAAAACTGATGAATTTCTTTTCGAAGTGTAAAAAAATGCATATGTAAAAGGAAATCACCATACTCACCTTGCAGTTCGTCCAAAAAAGTTTTAAATTTTCGATGTGTAAGAGAACGATTTCCGCCACGAATTAAATTTGTTAATTTGCAAACCTTGTCCATTAGGTCTTTTAGTTTTAGTGAAAGACCACATAAATGCCTCCTGATGCACAATACAATGGAACATTAGACAATTTATTCCTTCTTTTTGTAAGATTCCTGCGAGCCCAATATTTTTCCCGTCATAGCTCTGGCGCCGTCAGGTAATAGCGGTTCACTTGTCAAATTCGCCATACGGAGCTATTGCACATTTTAATTCGTTATAAATATCTTCATCTTCACCTTTTGTTGTTCTGTGTAATGATCGTAATTTTAAAAGTTGTTCTGAATAGTCATAGTTTTCATTTACGGTTTTTATAAAATTAACCATTTGACTTGTGTCGGAAATGTCTGTACTTTTGTCCAATGGTACGAAAAAATAGCAGCAATTATTGATTAAGTTTTGTAATTTATTAATGACATGTATAGGTACTGAAGGCATTTGACTCTATCAACCACAATGAGATGTTTAAGGCACTGGCGAATTGCCGAATAGACCATAGGTACTCGGAGACTCTACAGCACATATACAAAAATGCTACCGCATGCGTTAAACTACACGAAAAAACGGACAGATTCAGAATACAACGCGGCGTCCGACAAGGTGACACCATCTCGCCTAAACTATTTACAAACCTCATGGAGTACATGTTCAAGACCATAGAACTAGAAGATATGGGCATAAACATCAATGGCGAAAACCTCAACCATCTACGGTTCGCAGACGACATTGTGCTAATTTCGGATAGCCTAGATAAGACTGAAAAAATGCTTAAGAAGCTGGCAGAACAATCACGAAAAGTCGGCCTTAAAATAAACATCTCGAAAACGGAATTTATGACCAACCTAGTACCTTCCCGAAACTTTATAATGGAAGGGATTGAGATGAGACACATGAGATTGGAAGGAGGCTAACGTGGGCAGCCTACGGAAAACTAAAACACATTTTCAAATCCGACATCCCCAACTGCCTAAAACGTAAGGTGTTTGACCAGTGAATCCTACCAGTCTTAACCTACGGAGCGGAGACTCTAACACTCACACAAAAGTCCGCCCAAAAGATCAGAGTGGCGCAACGAGCCATGGAACGTTCCATGCTCGGAATTACATTGCGAGATAAAGTGCGGAATGAAGTACTAAGACAGCGATCTGGGGTTAGCGATGCAATTGAAGTAATAACCAAACTAAAATGTAACTGATCCGGGCATGTCGCAAGGATGCCAAACAACAGATGGACCAAAAAGATCCTGGAATGGCGACCTAGACAGGAGGCATACAGAAGTAGAGGACGCCCACCCACCCGATGGACAGACGATGTGAAACGCATCGCCACCAACTGGATGCAAGAAGCACAAGATAGAAGTAGATGGAAGATGTTAAGAGAGGCCTATGTCCAGCAGTGGACGAGACAGGCTGAATAAAGAATAAGAAGAAGATAGGTACTGATCCCGTTTATACGTCGGCTTACAGGTGGATGAGAAAGAGAAACTGTTTGCAATTTTGTTGCCATTTCCTTAGTATTAAAAGCTTGATCCACTTTTATGGCACATTTTGTAATTAATTCTCCATCCGAAAAAGGCCTTTTTGCTTTTGCAATTTCTAAGCAAACTTCAAACGATGCACTGATGCTTCTTGAGAATTTCTTACTTGGGTAAAATAATTCTTTTGATAGTTCTGCTGTTTTCTAATTTTTTTTACTAATGCTATTCTTGAGTCCCCCGTGCACGAAAAATACTTTTTTTCATGCATTGATTGGTAATGGCGCTTTAAGTTGTATTAGTTGCACAGAGCTACAGTCTGTGAACATTCCAAACACTGTGGCTTGCCCTTGTTGAGAATAAAAAAATAATCAACCTCCCATCCTTCTTGAAATTCTCGATTTTCAGTATCAATCTTTGTTTTCTTAGACGCACACATAATTAAGGATTGTTTCAATTAACAAATAAATATGAAATTC
The DNA here is from genome assembly GCA_944588485.1 of Phosphuga atrata. NCBI lineage: Eukaryota > Metazoa > Arthropoda > Insecta > Coleoptera > Silphidae > Phosphuga > Phosphuga atrata. The sequence goes on from OX155893.1 coordinate 103,666,994, forward strand.
AGTTAATTGTGTTTTATTGCATTTCATAGAATGACAAATTACCCACGGTAGATGTAAACATAAAAGTCCGTTAACTACTGTTGTACAAGATAAGCGGCTCTCGGCAACAGTGATACCTTAAAGGGGGAAACCACATTAGGAGGTTCAAAAGATCAGATTTTCTTTTTATTGCATAAATCGTTAGCTTAACTATCCAAGAATACGCTGTCAAAATTTCAAATCGAAATTCGCATTCGTTTAGATTTTATGAGCATAGAACCGAGTGCACATCGGGTACAGGCTCGAACGGAGGAGCATTACGTCGTTTATCTTGAAATTACTTTTTTCACATTTGCGTGCAATCTTACTCAAAAAGTTTAGAACCGATCATTTTGAAAATTGATAGTATGATTCTTTATAAAATATCGAATTATATGAACCAACTTGTGAGATGATATCATGATTTTAAGGGTATTTTTCCTTGCATAATTAGAGAAAAAAATCGTGAAAATCGAAGAAAAATTGTTCCAACACTCGCAAAATTTTTAATTTTCGTTTTTTTCGCCTGCATTGAGGTTCATATTCTTAGAAAATAAGTTATAAATGTAAAATCAAAACCTTTTTGATTTCACATGAAAATCGGAATGGCTACACTGCACGCAATTGGAAAACTATACTTACAACCTTCGGCGGACATCAGCTTGTTATTTACCGTAACTTTGTTATTTTTGGCTGAAATTATTCAAAAAAATTCACAAAAATTGTTCGAAATATGAATGAAATGATGTCAAAATTTGATTAAATTCTAGTTAATTTTTCCCACAAAAAAAAAGAAATCCTAAAAAATCAGTATCAAACAGCCTCCTAATGTGGTTTCCCTCCTTAATGCTTAATGTAGCCGCGGCTACGATCTCCGCCGCTCCTTATGCCACCATGTAAACTCGAGACGGACAAGAACGGACAAGGCGCAAAGAAGAAGCGCGAATAAAACCACAATATGACCATATATGACTATTAAACAGAAGGTTTATATGTATATATTGTATATATGTATATCTGTAAAATAACCATATTTATTCATCATTAGGTTTTTTATAATTCTTATTGTAGACGGTTGAATTATAACTATTATCTAAAAATCTCATATATTTTTATAATTTAAATGTATACAGGTATTTATTTAAAATTTGATGTAAAGTTTACTATAACTTGCGGGCCCTAAAAAAAGCTTCGCGGGACGGATACGGCCCGCGGGCCGCCAGTTGGACACCGCTGATCTATATTATCCGAAATGTCATCTAAAACTTGCTTGATAGCGGTAAAACCACGTAGAAGTGCCTTCGTAGCATCAGCCCTGGCGGACCACCTAGGATCCGACAACCTTTTCAAAACCGGAATTTTTGTAGTAAGAGCTTCTGTAACCCCATCGATGTGTAGAAGCGGAAAAAAAATTATACAGATTTTCAATAAAATCGAAAAAAATTAATGCTTCTGTACAACAGTCTGCAGCGCACTTCGCAACTAAATTTAATGAATGTGCAAGACAGGGAATGTATTCTGCATACTTATTTATTTGTTTAATTCGTGCTTGCACGCCGGTGTATTTTCCGCTCATGTTGCTGGCATTATCATAGCTATGTCCACGACAATCATTGATATCAACGTTATTCTTACTTAAGAAATCTAGTAAACTTTGGGCGAGTTCTTCAGCAGTGTGACCTTCCATATCTAAGAACTTAATAAATCTCTCAACTGGACCAGATGGTAGAACATAGCGCACTATTAGAGTCAATTGGTCTACATGCGAAATATCTGGAGTAGAATCTAATGACACTAAATTATGCTTAGATCTCTTAATTTCGCAAATAATTTGATCCAGCATGCTTGATGCAATTAGTTTGATAAACTCTTCGCTTGTTGTTTTAGATAAATATGACGTGTGTCCTTTTCCTTTATGGGCATAAGTTTGAATATGTTGGGCCATAAAAACATCAAATTCATAAAGTAATTCTAATAAGCCTAAATAATTCCTATTATGAGTTGAACCAATAATTTCATCACTGCCCCGAAACGCAAGACCTCGTTCTGCTAAAAACTTTATAACTGCAATAATTCGTTTCAAAAGCATCTGCCAATAATTTCGCTCAGCCTCAATTTGACTCACAAGTTGAGAATCGACACAAGCATTCATGTTTTTCCGATTTAACAGCGAAATTATAGCTTTTCTGTGCGGAGTACTTTCTTCATGCCTTTTCAACAAATTGTTCGCGTTCTTCCAGTCATCGAACCCATCTTGCGTAAACTTAGATTAGTATCTGAATTTAGAAGTTTGCAAACAAAACAGAAAAGTCGTCCTTTAGTTTCTGAATAGCACAACCAATTTCTGACGTGAGCTTTATTAGTAGGTTTATGTTTATAAGTGAAAAATGACTTTTGACAGAATCGTGGACTTATTTCTTTTTCATACATTTTCTTTGAACTTAAAAAGTCACTGTTCATATGTTGCAGTTTGCTGTTTCCTTTCGCAATCCAATAATCTCTGTCAAAGTTGCTCGGCCATTCACCAATATCATTGGAGTATATTTTACTTTAATTTAGTTTTTTGCTAGAAGAAGCGAAGCAGTTGAATCATGTAATATACCATCGACTTCCGTTTGACTGAAGTAAGACGACTTTGGCTCAACGGGATTTGATGGGTTTTCAGCATCTCTTCGGCTAAAGCACGATATGGCAGAATTAGGAGGATTTTCGATTTCAGTATCACTTGCTGATAAAGTGTCTGCACTGACAAAAATTTTAGTTTTACTTTTATATGTACAATGAGATGCATCTTTTGTATTTTCTACTTCATTTTCCGTGGATTCAGCAACGATGCTCTGAATATTAAAAAACTCGGACAGCTTACGTGTTTTTGATAAAACATCCTCGTTCTTTTTCTCCTTTTCATTTTTTGCTTTACGTTTTGAACTTCCAGAAGCATAGTGCCGACCCGCATCTCTAAGTCTACTGTTCATAATACTGTACTTTATTATTTCGCTCTGCACACAGAAAAAAAAAATGGAGGTTAAATATACATATTTATAGTGCTTTAGTATTACCCACTACCTAATCGAAAACGAATAAAAAACTTCAATTTTTTATGAATAACTACGTCTCAACACGTTTTTTTTAAATTTGTTCAGCCATATCGGACAGAAAAGAAACATATATTTAGATTGAAATTGGAAAGAACTTAAGGCGGAGTGCCCACTACCTCATCAGTTTTTTCTAAATTCTGACTTTATTTTTTAAAATATTTAAACAATTTTTTTTTAATTCTTACAAAAAAATAAAATTCATATTATAGTGTTTTCCTATTTTCGAAAATATATGGAAAGAGAAAATAAAACATGTAATTATAAAATTATAGAAAAATTAACGACACTATAATAATACAAAAAATATTCCAACTAGTTCTATGAAAGAGTTAACAAAACATTTTCAAAATTAAACCCATGATTTAGAATATAAAATGAATGCTGCAATACTCATTGTTGGAGAAATTTTAAAGTGAAACATGGTACAGTTTAGGCCAGGAGGAGGGTTTCCGCCTGCGCATATAAGATTTATCGGTTCCTAAAACTCTAAAAGAGACACATAGACAAGGGTTTTACGATCCTCATTCATAGTTTAGTGAGTGCATTTTGCTTACAATTATATTTGACAATGTGTGATAAACAAGGAAGACGTTATAAACGAAAAAGTATTCGCCTGAGAATGAAACGGTAAGAATAAATTTTAATAATTATGAAACAATTTCACTATTTTGAATGTTATTGACTTTTTGAATTGTCAAAAGCAGCATTTGCTTATCTTCTTTTATACGTATTAGATGCGTATTAGAACAGTTTTGTTTATCGGCAATAAAGATTAGACAAAACTTAGTTTTTAATTTTTAAAATACTGAAAACGTAACTTTCATGGCCAGGGTTAGGAATTCAGAAAAGAAAATAGTGCTGTTAGAAGAAGATGTAAACCAAGATCAGATGGAAATTGCCTCTACATCTAAATATTATTCTCCGAGTAGGTGAGTTTGGCACAAGTAGTTGGTAATATTGGAGCGAAATAGACAATAAAATTCGCTCGTTCGCAAATCCGAAAAAAAATAGTGGTTATAAAATTTGTAGCTTAGAAAATTGTCTATAAAAAAAATATTATAATTTTTTTTTTCGTAGGAGTAACGGTTTTTGAGAAAATTCTTTTAAAAAAGTAACGTTTATTTTTCTCAGAAGTGCACGCGCTCTTTTACACCCACCTTTGAGGTAGGGTACAAGATGCGTTTTTTTAATTTCTGTCCTCAAAAAAAAAAATGTAGAAAAAAAAACGCATTTTGTACTCAAAGGTGGTGTGGAAAGGAGTGCACGTATTATGAAAAAATAAACGTTACAACTTTTTTAATCTAATTTTCTAAATAACCGTTAGTCTTACGAAAAAAGCAAAATATGTGTTTTTGTAGGCAATTTCCTAATTTACAAATTTGATTACCAGTATTTTTTTGATAAAAGTTTCGGTTAGCGATATTTTTGAGAAAAACCGTTTATCTTGACCTTTGACCCCGCGTAACATTTTTAGCGGCGCATGTATCGACGGGCATTTTTGGGATATTGTTTAGAACCACAAATGGAAGCTTCATGCAAAAATTCAGCTTTCCCTTAATTTTTCCAAATGCAATATCTTTATTCCCTGTATTAGTATTAGATGCGTATTTTTTCCGATTTCGCTCCACTATAAGTAGCATAATTATAATCATATATCAATCATCACATATCGCATTTCAGTTCGTCCACAGAATCATTACATTTTGAAAATCAGAATCCACTAGATGAGAGTTTCGACGAAAGAAACAATGAATTGTCAGGTAGAAGAATATGTAATGTCGAGTATTTTTTTCAAGAATTACAAAAAGCAAATAATCATTGTCCATTTTCTTGTAACATATCAGATATCACTCTATTATCTGAAAAACGAAACGGTCTAATTAGTAATTATATTCTCAAGTGCAAAATGTGTGGCATCGTAAAAGAAGTTTCTATAGATAGCGTAAATGAAAATAGTGATGATCTAAACGTAAATACTGCAGCAGTTTTTGCTATGATTTCTACCGGCTGCGGTTATTCTCAATTGACCCAACAACATGGTATCATGAATATTCCTCAAATGTCAAGAAGGAAATATATGAAAAATTATGATAAAGTTGCAAGTTCCATTTTTGAATCTTCTCAGAAAACATTTGAGGAAGCAGCAGCTGAAGAAGCCAGATTGGCACGAGAAGCAGGAGATGTTGACGATGATGGCATCCCTTTAATTACTGTGATAACCGATGGAGCTTGGTGCAAGAGATCGTACAAGACCAATTATGACGCATCGTCAGGAGTGGTAAACAGGGTCAATTTGTATAAATATAAAATTTGATGCTACTTAATTTTTGCAGGCTTGTATTGTTGGAGCTAAATCTGGAAAGTTACTTTTTGTCGCTGTGAGAAACAAGTACTGTCCTATTTGCGAACGTACTGAAGTAAAACAATTAGAACCTAGGGAACACAAATGTTTCAAAAATTGGTCTGGCTCGTCAACAGGTATGGAAGCGGATATAATTCTGGAAGGATTCAAATGTAGTGAAGAAATGCTTGGACTTAAATACGTGAGGATAGTTGGTGATGGTGATAGCAGTGTATTCCGAAAAATTTGTCAGGAAAAACCATATGGAAACAAAAGTTTGGTTAAAAAAGTTGAAAGAAAAGTTGTACTAAGAAATTTTTGTTGTAAAGTTAATGATCTTACTACCAAACGTGTTAGCTCATCCAAAAGGAAAATTGTTAGTCCGCGATTGAGACAGTTATTAAAATCGAACTTATTAAGACTTAGAACAGGAATTAAAAAAGCAGTCGATCAAAGAAAAAAAAAAAGCAGGAACAATGACAGAACTAATAGTCCGTTTAAGTAGAGATATTAAAAACTGTCCAAAACATGTTTTTGGTGATCACTTAGAATGTGATAAATACCTTTGCAGTGGCTCAAAAGCAAATGAAGTTAATTTTGTACCTCTGTTGAAAGAGTGTGGATTATTTGAAGATATTTCAACATGCTGTAACAGATTAGTTCAAAATGCTTACAGTTTACTTTTAAATATGAATAATAATGCAGCGGAGGCATATAATTCCATAGTTTCAAAATTTGTAGGAGGAAAAAGAATTAATTTTGCAATGAATGGTGGTTACGAAGTTAGATGTAAAGCTGCAAGCATATCTTATAATGAAAGCGAGCAATATTACCGGATAATTCATAAAAATATTACCAATAAAAGTCCTGGAAGACACACCCAGTTATTTATAGAAAAATTAAAAAAAAAGCGAATAAGTAGGAATGCACGAAAAGTACTCTTCCCATCAAAATTTTCCCGCAAAAGAACATGTAATAACGGTCCCGATAAGGATTATGGACATGTGAGTGATGATGAAGAAATCCCCTTAGAACATGTTGAGGAAAGTAAGTCCAAAATTAATAAAACCAAAGAGCAAATTGAAGAAATTGCAAAAATAACAATCGGATAAGATGGAAATCCTTTGTGGCACGAAAAGAGACATTTTCGAGTTACTGCATCAAATTTCGGAGAAGTATGCAAACAAAGATCGACGACAGACCCCAAAAAGTTGGGAAAAAGAATTGTTGATTCAGCATTTTTTGGAAATGCGTCTACAAAATGAGGAAAAGATCATGAACCAATAGCTAAAGAAGCTTTCGAAGAGACGTATTAAAAAAAAATTAAAGATTGCGGTTTATATATTTCCGAAACACATCCATTCTTGGAAGCTAGTCCAGATGGAATTATTGAATCGGAAGATGCCATCATTGAAATAAAATGTCCACACAAAGTAGCAGTGTTGGGGTTAACTCCTGCGGAAGCCGTCGGAAACAAAAAAATTGATTATTTATTAAGAGATGGAGAAAACATAAAACTAAAAAGGACTCATAACTATTACTACCAGGTACAGGGTCAGCTGGCAATTACAAGTAAGTCACACTGCTATTTTGTCGTGTGGACTCCAAATGGGATAGCATATGAGAAGGTAATTAAAAAAAAATACTGAGGGGTTCGCTATGACAGCGAGTTACACTCAGCTGTTGGCCAGTTATTAATATTTTTCTTTCAGATCGTTAGGGACGACGAGTTTTGGTCATCAAAAATTTTACCGAGTCACAAAAATGTTTATGGAAGTAATGCTTCCAATACTTGCCAGAAACCAAGTAAAGTAATAATAAAAAAAAACCGGGATTGAAATAGTGAAGATTGTTGAAAAGAGTGCAAATATGCCGAATATGACTTTTCCAATTTTTTTAAACGGTGAAAATTTTTGAAAACTCTTTCGGTGACAGACCGTGACGGTCTAAATTCTATATTCTGTATTAGGACTAAGTTGTGCTATATATTACCTAAATAAATATGTAATCTGGTAAATTTATATTCATTTATAAATATATTTGTTAATTTTGTATATGAGTTGCTTATTTCCAAAACACGACCTGAAAGTTTTGAATCGTCTGTTAGAACACGCGAAAAGCTATATTTTCTGTCTCAGCTGTTTTCAGGTCGCGTTTTGGATATAAGCAACTCATATAATAAATGTCGGTTCGTCGGCAGCCAATCGTGTCAATGAAGATATGACTCAATGCTAACCCGCGGTCCGATGTACAGTTTCTCTCTTTCTAAAGTACTGTAACTCCTATTCTTTTTTTCGGAACATATTTCTATACTCGGTATAATACGGTTAAAACAGTGCCTCGCCCACTTCGCGAGACAGATTGCCCGGACTGAGAATTCCCCCTTAACATAAAATAATCATCAATTTTTTCACGTAATTTTGGTACCTAAAACTCTCTTCCGCAACGCGAGCTATGAAGATTTGTATGATTCTTATGGAATGTCAAAACAAAATCTTACCAAAATTACGCAAAACAATCTACCTACTCCTAATAATTAGGCAAAATAGTCTCTCTCCTATATTTTTCGAAAATATTCATTATTATTTAATTCTACTTCATATCAATATTTTCTGACTATTAATTCATTGTATTGAAATTTATATCTATCATTGACGAAATGGAGATTCAAACATTTTGCTCGAGTTCAAAATTCACGATTAGTTTTAATAATCATCACCTGAAAGCGTAACGGTATACGTACTTTGGATTAAACAAGAATTTATAACTTGATAAGTCAAACAAACTCGAATAAAAAAGAATTTTATTGGCAAATACGTTCGAATTGGAAAAAAAAAATAGGAATTGGAAACATGAAAAGAAAACGAATTGAAGCTACTTTATGATCAATTAATGTTAATTCGTCTTCGATTACTCGAAAAATATAATAATCTAGTAAAATATATCTTACCTTAAACGCCAATAATTCTCAAAACCACTCTTTTATCTTTTGATGTTTTGAAAATAAGTATTTTATCGAATTAGCCACAACACTGCGATGAAAGTTATTCGAGGTTAGAGTTGGACATACCCTACATTCAAAATGGATGGAAATCTTTTATCTAAACCAGGGGTCTCCAAACTTTCCAGCCTTAGGGCCATACTCATTACTCCAGTAAGTTCCGAGGGCCAAAACCATATTATCATTGTTGCCGGTGGTAAAAAGTGAAATAGTCCACTGATGAAAAAAAAAAGTCCGAAAAAGTACGCAACGTTTAAAAAAGGCTGCAAATCGGACTAAAGTCCGCAAAACGGCAACACTGCATATTATTAATTTTCCTGTCATTATCTGTAATTTCTAGATTAGTCGTAGAGTACGAGCCATGAGGAGTAACGTGACACGACATCTGGTGGACACAAGCGGAAATAGGTAGTACCTTCTATCGCTAACAGATGGCGCAAATAGCACGTACAGAATAATCTCGTTGGTTCGAGAAAGTTCTGGTGGCTTCCAGTCACTTCTAGATGGCAGTAATTGAAATATATAGGAAGGCTAGTGGCGCAACCACAAGTCAGTTCCTATGACACTGTTGTGAAATAAAATAGTGCGTACCTCCTTAAAACGTGTTTGTGCGTGTTTAAGTTTAAGAGCTTTAGATAGATCTAATGGAAATCGGGTCGGTGTTATTTTTTAATTGCTCCAATATATTTGAAATGAACTTGAAACATGTTCACAGTAGGGAAAGATGTCATGTTCTGGACCCTCCTCACTTCTCAGCTTTCAGGTTTGAATCAGCTTTTCATCAGCTTTAATTAGGTCTAACCAGCTTTTAATCAGGTTGCAATCAGCTTTAATACACTACAGTGAGTAACCTCACGTGAGTAACCCCATGCAAGGTCTATATTACCCCACTCTAAACAGGGTGTGAGGTCTATGTAGCTCCACGGTACAGGTTTTATCAGCTTTTAATCAAGTCTTAAAACCAATAGCAACTATATAAATCCAACAGTCATGTTCTGGAACCTCCAGCTCCACTTCTGATTCACAAAGACGCATTTGTGGTACTGTGTAGTGTGAATGTCTGAGACATGACTGATATTAGTTTTAAGCCATGATTAAAAGCTGATTAAACCTGTAGCGTTTGGCTACATAGACCTCACACCCTGTTTAGCGTGGGGTAACATAGCCCTCACGTGGGGTTACTCACGTGAGGTTTAAATATAGGTAAAATAAACTTATTTATGTCTATAAAACTTATTAATAAAACTTAATAATCGACACGATCGGGCGACTGCTCGTCTCAAACGTTGACCGAGAACCTTTAATTATTTCGAACATTATTTAGATTATATGTACATGTCCTAGTCACATAGTGAAATTCGTCAAATTGTGTAAAACAGAGTCATTTCATGATCTGAGGGCATATCATGTAGTTCCTAAAGCCACCGATTTTAGGCGGCATTATATTTAAATTCGATAAAAGAATCTGAATTACTTACCGTTTTGAGGTTTAACGAAATGACTAAGTGCAATCATTTGATACTATGAAACTACTTGTCTTCATTACCAGATCTATTAAAAAAGATATAAATAAACAAATATATGTGAGGCTGTTTCATGAACGTGTAGTACATGAACTGCCGTCAAATGATAAAAAGACTCTGTTTTACACCATCTGACGGATTACACTATATAACTACGACATATATAACGCTTGTTCTATTTTAATACAATTCTAGATTAAACCCAAACAACATTATTTAATAGTTCAAACAACACTATTTAATTTTTGATTTACTTGCTGTGTGATTGAATTTCCAAATTTATATATTAAGTGCATTTATTAAATTTTGAGATGAGAAGAAATTTTGAGACATTGAATTATGATTCGTCTTTTTGAATAATTTTTTGACAAAATTACTTTTATTTCAAAAGAACCTTCTTTGAAATGGATAAATGGTTAAAAAGAAAAACGCTTAACGATGATAATAATGAAGAAGTTAGGAATCAGGCTGTCAAAACTCGAGTCGTGTTAGTGGGTAGATTTATATAACTTCACAAGCTAATAAAATTTTCACAACATTGGTGGTAAGAACTTAGTTTAAGAAGTGTTTAAGAAGTTTTTCTTTTTAATTTATTTATTCTTTTCCACATATCGAGAAATATAACTTCTTCAAATTTGAAATAAAAAGCGTTTCCTATACGAAATGCACAGTAAAAATGTTATAAATAATTAAAATTATTATATAAGTCACGACCTCAAAATATAAATCTAATCTAATTCGCTCAATCTCGCTCGGCTCGTCGCAGCGAGCAGACGTGCTACAGTGCGCTAGGCCAGCCTACAGACCACGTCAAGCTATCTAAGCGCAAGACGTTTGTTTACAACGCTATTGTATACAAACACAGAAATCACCAATACGGTCCAAACCCAAAACTATTGCACGCGCGAAACTACCAGTAAGCTACTGCCTAAGTTCTGCAACATCAACATGGAAAATCAGCCGAAAAGGCCATCAATCCAGCTAAAAATTTCCAAAACAGGAAGTACATATGCCACGCAAGATTTGATTAGTGCCATCAACGACGAGGTCGAAATGAATACAACAATACAAACGACATCTACGCAAAAAATTCTATGGAAGGCAACTAAAAGAATAACCAGAGCAATAGCCCCAACACCAGCAATAAAAAAAAAATCGGACGAATCCTGAGACTTCTCTGGAACAAGCTACAACATTTGCAGAACACCTACAACAGAACTTCCAGCCAAACATCAATACAACGGGAGCAGCAATAACAACAAATAACAACACTGCTAATGCAGAACAAGGCACCACAATAAGAAAAACTACCCAAGGAGAAATAAAACAAATAGTATCAGGCACTCAAAACAAACAAGACACCGGGATTTGACCTAATCAGCGGAAGAGTAATTAAAGAGCTACCTGATAAAACGATTAGAATGCTAACTATAATATTCAATGCCACACTTAGACTCCAATACTTTCCAACCACATGGAAACTGGCCGAAATCATAATGTTGCCTAAACCAAATAGACATACACCAACCCTCCTCATACAGACCTATCTCACTACTACCAATCTTATCTAAAATGCTAGAAAAAATAATACTAAAAAGATTAAAGGAGACAATCAACAACAAACACCTAATTGTCGAACACCAGTTTAGGTTCAGAAACAAACACGCCACTACTGAGCAGGTCCACAGACTAATAAAAATAGCATCACTGAAATAGCATGACTGGAGGATAAAAAATACTGCACATCACTTTTTCTAGATATAGAAAAAGCATTCGACAAGGTCCTGTCATATAGGACTACTTTAAACTCTAAAAAAACACTTCCCTGAAGATATGTACAAACTATTAAAATCTTACCTCAGCAGAAGAACATTTTACATTAAAGTAAAAGTCTCAGTTTCTGACAAACAATGCGTAAATGCAGTAGTTCCACAAGGAAGCGTACTTGGACCAATACTATACACCCTATATACAGCAGATACACCAACGATGCCTGACACCACAACATGCACATTTGCAGACGGCACAGCAATACTGGCATCACACGAAGACCCACAGGAAGCAGTCAAGATTCTACAAAAGCACACTCACCTACTCGAAAAATGGTTGACTGACCACAGAATAAAGGTCAATCATAGCAAATGTCACCATATCACCTTCACGCTACGTAAAGGAGATGTCCCGAAAATTACTGTTCACAACAATGAAATTCCACAAACAAAGGTGATCAAATACTTGGGACTACACCTAGACTCGAAACTAAGCTGGAAACAGCACACACACACACAAAAATACAACAAATTAAGAAAGAAATGTACTGACTAACCAGCCGAAAATGGAAAATCTAAATGGAAAGTATCGAAAGTAAACTACTAATATATAAAATCATAATCAAACACATATGGACATATGGGTTTATCCAGCTATGGGGCACGACAGCAAAAATCCACATCTCCAAAATGGAAGCGATGCAATCAATCATACTCCGGTCAATAGCAGACGCGCCATGGAGCTTCAAAAATTAAGAGATACGGAAGGACTTACAAATTCTCACCGTAAAAGAGGAAATGCAGCGTCTAACAAACAGATACAAATCAAGAACAACAAACCATCCCAACCAGCTAGCCAAAGCACTGTACACCAATAGGACTGCCAGAAGACTAAAAAGAACACACCCCCAGGACCTTGCGACACTATCACCTACACAAACCTAATGGCCAGAAAATCAGAAAACCGAATATTGTAAGGATGCTACACCAATGGGAGTAGTATTCACATGTTACCTGTAAATAAAATACAACAACTTGCTAAATGTCCCCAGGGACATATTGTAAGAAAAGTTTGTGGTCAATAAAAAAAAAGAGATTTATATCGCAATCTGCTTCATTTAATTCTTTATCGTTCTTGTTAAAATGCGGTTTAGATTTAATCTGTGGAATGAAAATAGGAATACTGTTAAACCGATGGCATTTAGATTCAATTGCAGAGAGAATTTTATCGCATAGCATGTTTTTGTATTCGGTTTTGTTTGCAGATTCAATGACTTTTTTTTCTAGAGTCTCAGTTGGACGGTTTTTACTCTTAAGTTTGGCTGATAATTGTTTTTCAAATGACCAAATGCCTAAGTTACCATAAAACAATTGATTACAGGAATTGTCCCAAAGTGGGCAAGCAACTTCTTACTGTTTTATTTTTGACGAGGTAGTACTTCTTATATGTCTTCTTTAAATACAACCATTTTTCGTCAACATAAATGCTGTTTCTCATATTTCTAAAAAATGGTGTACCAGCAGTGCTACTTACTGCATTGCCACGCAGTATTCCAAATCCTGCAAATTGTTACTTTCAGTATGGAATGGTTTTACTGCGAGGGAATTAGGCTTAATCAATTTAGATTTATTCAAATTAGATTTGCCACTTTGGAATCCATGCTGTTCCTTTGGGATAATTTTGTGTTTGGCAATAAACGGTGCGAGTCTGAATAAGAAACAATATTATAGAATTTTTGCAAACACGGATATTAATGCAATGCCTATAATTGTTTAGTGCCATTTTATGTTCTTTGTAGATGGGCAAGATGGTAGCAACCTTTAATATCACCGGGAATTCCTCTTATTGGAATGAATAACAAACTAAAAGATAACTGGATGTTATCTTTTATCAATCGGCAGGGATGTCCATCCGGCTCATATGAACCTTTGTTTTTTAGTTTCTGAGCAATTATGCTTTTTAGTTATTCTTCAGAAAGGATATCGTTGCATCTATAAATGGAACATGATTCTCGTTATAGATGTCGAAGTGTTATTTCTGATTCAATTTTTCAAAGATTTAATTTTTCGTTGTGAAATTTCTAATTAAAATTTTTGCGGTTATCGATATCATAAGTCGATATCTGGAAAACGGTTGCGAATAATTAAAAATAGATTACGGCTTCGTTTACTGGAGTTCATTATCCTGTGCATGCGCTTAGATTTTCCCGGAAAATTAATTACTTTCTCAGTTCTATAATAATGAAACCTCACCACATCTACCGTAATACTGTGATTGACGTAATATGTTGGCAACGCGGTCCCTAGAAAACAAGCTTAAAAGCAACCGGTAACAAATTTCATTGATAGCATGCCGCTCGATGGTGACGAATATTCATCAACTTGTTGCTTGTTGACAAAAACAGTACAGCAACATCACCGTTAACACATTGTCAACAATTTGTTAGCAGATGTGTACTAATACTATTTTTTAAGAAAATAGCTATGTCATCCGGTTTATTCTTACTTATTTTTATTATTATGTAACCTACGTTTTTTGAAAATTTTGTAAACACAAACTGAAACAGAAGAAAAATTTGGCCGATGGGAAAAATTTCTGGCCGATGGAAATTCGGAAAATTTGCCATTTGTTCTTTGCTTTCGAATATACTAGCCCTATCAGTATTTTGAACCGGAAAATTTGCATCTTTTTCCGACTTTCTTTGGAAAATGCTTTTGTATTTTTCTTGTTTAGTATTTTTCGCATTTATATACAACACACATTTTTTAATTATTTTTCTTAAAACTTTATAGTTTTAATATGAGAATATAATAAATGATTAAAATTTTATTAAACTTAAATTTCGCAAGGTTCGCAGGGTTTTTCGCAATTTCGCAAGGTTGTTTGAAAACAAGAAAATAAAGACAAAATGATACTTATAAAGGTAGACTTCCGAGCAAAGCGGCTCTGGCGTCACTAACGCAGAGATACTGACACGGCGACATAGCGATAGTATTATGCACTATGAAAATCAATGAGGCGCCATTCGAGCGCAGCGACACTGATATACTGATGCCGAGCGCGTCAATATCGCTGCGTTTGATTGGCGCCTCATACATTTCCATAGTGCATAATACTATCGCATTGTCGCTGCGGCTTTGACGCTGCGTTAGTGACGCCAGAGCCGCTTTGCTTGGAAGTCTACCTTAAGGCAGCATAAATCAAATAAAAACCATGTAGGGAAAATTTTCATTACAAAACTACTAAAAATTAAATTTAGCAAAGAGAATTCTCGTTAAAATATTATCGGCACAGATTAATCAGGAGCTATTTTCATTTTCATTTCATTTTACTTAATAGCTTTTATTTAATTTTAAGCGAAAATTCAAACTAAAGCATAACTACCCTCTCTGTTCTATCTCGTTGATAGCGATTGCACAAATTCCTATATTACCAAAATGTTATAAACGCTCTTTCAAGAAAACGTAGATGTAATGAAATCACAAGAAAGGAGTAAAAGTTGTTATATAACTAGGTTCGAGGAATTAGACACAATATTATTGCATTACATTAATATTCTCTTTGTCAAACGCAAATTGATATTTTCAACAAAAAATTTATAAATAATTATTGTAACATAAAAATGGTACAAGGGGCTAGCGACCTCGAGGTCCTTCTGCCAGGGATAATACAATTTGGTAGGTAATTTGAGAATTATATAAAAAAGAAAAAAAATATACACATATATACATGATGTGATATGGGATGATATGCGGTGATTAGTCGTCATATAATGTTTCGTATTATGTCTTTCTAGGATGTCTGCGTGTAGAGTGTTTCTAGTCCAACAAGGGGATCATGAATATTGTAAATCACGGATTTTGATGCGTTTCAAATATGTTGTAGGGGTATATGCGCTGAGTACTAGGCTATCTGCTTTTCATCCAACGGGCCTTGGTTTTCGAGAAAATCGATTTTGAAATTTTCCCGCAAACTTTGTAACTAATAAACTAATTGTAAGTGTTTGCACCGTGTCTCACGAAAATCTAATTTTCCAGTTTGAAACAGGGCTAGTCTAATCACTTACCTGTTAGGGTCGCTCATGTCTCTAACACGTGTGGATCGTCCTTTCGGCGCCTTTTTTAAGGGAAGAAATGGGGATAATGGGTGGAAGGAGCCCTTAAATTGGTGTGTTCCAGACGTTAGATGCCGCTTCAGCCCTTTGGGCTCGTGATTACACCCCAGGTTAACTTGACTTGAAACGATAAACTTAAAAATGAGTGCACGTGTCGATCGAGTTTGATTCGCGTTTCGATTCTTGTCTTTACGCTTCTCACTCTCGAAGCATACTCCCGGAATCATATAAATTCGCGAAGTAAATTGATAAGTAAATCGCGCGATTTCGGCCCACACCTTTCCCTTTCTGTTGATCGGTGCCGAAATCGATTCAAATGTTGAATTAAAAACACAGATTTATTAAAATTGGCTCGAACACTAAGTGTGTCGATTATAGTCCCATTGATGTCTCTGTGTTTAAATTTGCCTAGTAGCTGTTTGTGTCTGTCTGAGATATATGGAATTTTAGTCGGTCAGTATAAGACGTTGGGTGAGTAAATGGGGCCCAACTACAGAGAGTACCATCAATATCGTACTTGGGTGTAAACCTCAATGACTAATGGGATCATAGTCGTGAAGTAAAGATCAACATAGAGAAGGCACGTTCTACATTTAACCAAATGAAGAATGTTTTGTGTAACATGCGCTTGAACATCCATCTTCGAACACGCATACTTAGATGCTACGTCTTCTCTAAGCTTTTGTATGGAGTGGAGGCATGGACACTCTCCGAGGCAACTAGTAAGCGACTGGAGGCCTTCGAAGCATGGTGCTATCGTCGAATGCTTCGCGTTTCCTGGACCCACCATGTTAGCAACGAAACCATACTCCTACGCATGCAGAAGGACAGAGAACTGCTCACAACAGTCAAACACAGAAAACTGTCATACTTTGGCCATATCATGAGAAACAGCAACAGATATAGGCTACTTCAACTCATCATGCAGGGAAAAATCGAGGGGAAGAGGTCACAGGGAAGACGACGGATCTCCTGGTTGAAGAATCTGCGACAATGGACCGGAAGAACATCGGTTGACTTGTTCAGATCGGCTGTGGATCGAATCCGATGGGCCATATTGATCGCCAACGTCCACTGAGGATATGGCACAATAATAAGAAGAAGAAGAAGTGGATTGTGGAGGGGGTTGTTTGGGTGCCTTAATTTCGTTATTACGCGTAATGCAGTAGTTTCGGCTAATTTCAATATCTTTTTTGTCGAGTTGCGTGCGTTAGTCCGGATTATGTTGGATTATATGTCTTGGATTATATTGGATTTTAGAGGCACTCTGTTGAAATTCCCTTGTTTCCCGAGGACAGACATCGGAAATATTTGCCCCTTTGCACTGTGTTTTTCTTACACAACTTTGCGTGGGTCTTGAAGTTGGGTTTGTGGTCGAAAGTCAGCCTTAAGTATTTTATATGTGGTGTCGGCGTAATGTCAATGGTGTCTAGGTGGAGGTGGAGAGAGTTTGGGGAAATTCTAAGGTTGAGAATAAGGAATTGAGCGATTTGTGGAGTCTCTAACGGTTGAACCATTGGAATGTCTTCTCTGTCAGGATTTGCAATTCGCCTATCCTCCTTTTAAGGTTTTGATAATGGGATATACGTGCATCGTTGGCGTATTGAAGTATGTAAGATTGGAAGTTGATTTGGGACTTAAAATGGTAGTTGTAAATGTCGTGGCAAAATATATAGTAGGAAAAATATATAGACAGGGGAGAATCTTGAAGGAGCCCTTGAAGGGGTGCAATTTCTGGGGAAAAGGTATTGTTTAATCTAATTAGGAAGGATCTGTTTTAGAGAAAATTCTTGACTGTGTGGAGTAGGTAAGGAGGGACGCACAGTGGTTGGAAATCCCAAAAAGCTTGCGAAAAGTAGAAAAAAATATTTTTTTTCTAAAGACTTCAACTATGGCACGCTTCTGGCCTGCCGCATTATTTGTTCGTTGCTCGTCGTATTTAACACGAAGTTCTACAGTAGTTTGAACTTCATGTTACTTACGTCGACCCAACATAACTTAATCGGGACAACTTAACGAATTGGATTCTGAAAAATGGATTGTTCTCTAGATAGTAACTACAATTTGAATGTGTTTCTCGAAATTATTAGAAAGAGTAAAACATTATTAATGACAAAGTAAATTATTAATGAAAATAGTGTTATTTTTTTTTTTTTTTTTTTTAAAAGTTTGGTTCGATGTGAATGCCGGGTTTGCCGACCCTTCGAACACGTCGGCCTATTGGCGGCCTATTGTATTCTGCATTCACATTCACTTAGGCCCAGAAACCTGTTGTTGTTGTAAATTGCACTAACTACCATTTTTCACATTTGTCTTCTGGAACAAATGCGGCCGGCACTGGGGATAGAACTCGGGACCTCTATACTTGTCAGTTAGCGCTCTAACATGAGGCCACGAGCGTCACCACTACACCACTCGCGCCGGCTTATAACGCCGGTTATTTTTCTTGGTGACATTCTGTTAAATATAGTAATAAGTCAAAACCCTGGTCGACCAGGGCTCTTAAACCAAATTTAAATTGTTGCTCAGATATTTATTCAGAACATATCCAAAAATTAACTGCGCGTGACTGCGCGTTCGGTTTCGGTTATAATTTTTATGCGATGATGTGTGATGCACTTTCTGCAGTTTTTCGTAATTTTTGCATATGAAATATTGTTTATAGGAAATTGGTCATGATAATTCTCGTATTAATATTATTCTTCCATTTTCTACAGGATCTGTGGATAATACCGAAGAAACTTCTTTCACCAGAAAGGAAATTTTTATATTTGTGAAATCGGGATTGAACGGGAAAATCAACGTGGTCACTGACATTGTTGAGATGGAGGGGTTAAAAAAATTCAAGCAATTATACATTTTGCTGAAATGTTTGAAAGATGCCATGGGCAGTTTGATATCGAAATTCAAAAAGAGGTGGCAACAAGCCAGTAGGAACGAAATAAATTTTCCGTTCACGAATTGTCTCCTAGATTTACATAGATAAACTTTCATTGTTATTATAATAATGATTAATTAATGTAAATCCTCTTCCTCCCAAATTTGTCTTTTAATTTCTGGTCAGCGACTGTCATTCAGAATTTTTAAATATCAACTTTAGTTTCGTTGTCAGTGACCTCAAAAACCCACAAATCCGGAGTTTCAACAAAATTGAATGCTTTTTTCGAAATATTATCAGACATGTTGCGTCCGCCATTTTGAATTTCTAAATTTTGAGTTAAGTTTCATGATCAGCGACCCCAAAAAACGGGCTGGATGTCGCCAGAAACATGGAAGCTAATCGCCAACAGAAAGCTGTTGAAAAAGAGTATCTTACAAACCCATTGCCCATTGGATAAAGTTCTACTAAAAGAATTATATAAGCTGGCTCGACTTAACATCAAACGGAGTGTAAGATCGGATAAAAGAACGTGGGTGGACAATATTGCAGAAACTGCTCAACGTGCCGCTAACCAAAATAACCTAAGAGAATTGTATAAATCCACCAAGTTGCTATCAAACAAGAAAACTACAAAAGCAAAGCCAATAAAATCAAAAGATGGGAAGCTACTGGTTACAACAGAAGAACAACTCAATAGATGCCAGGAACATTTCCAGGAGATACTCACAGGAATAACTCAAGAACAAAACAACAACGCAAACCATCATGCAACACGGGCACAACTAAACATAGACACAAAACCTCCAACCAGAGCAGAAATAAACAAGGCCATTAAGGAACTAAAGGACGGCAAAAGTCCAGGCATCGACAACATCACATCTGAAATGATGAAAGCTAACTGCATGACCACGACCAAAATGCTGGCACCTCTAATAAATAAAATCAGGGAATCCGAAACTCTACCGAATGAATGGAACAATGGCCTTCTGATAAAGCCCCCCAAAAAAGGAGACCTGAGCGATTGCAACAACTGGAGGGGCTAAACACTATTAACAACTGCATCGAAATGAACAACCGAATGAACAAAGCAATTGAACCTACGTTGAGAGAAGAACAGGCTGGTTTCAGGCCGGGAAGATCCTGCGTAGACCAAATCAATACGTTGCGGATTATAACAGAGCAAGCAGTAGAATGGCAAACCACGGTATTTCTATTATTCGTAGACTTTCAAAAAGCTTTTGATATTATTAAATGGAAAAGCATTTGGCCAGCTTTAGACTGGAGAGGCGTCCCACCCAAAATAGTAAACATCATAAAAGCATCGTATGCAGACTACTCTTGCAACGTGATACACGAAGGGAATCTCTCAGAAGCGGTCAAAGTGTCTGCTGGTGTCCGACAGGGTTGCTTGTTGTCCCCGCTTTTGTTCCTAATAGTACTAGACGAGGTCATGACGAGCGTTACAATACAGCCTCGAGGAATACGCTGGGGACTATCAAGCAGGCTAGAAGATCTCGACTACGCCGATGATATCTGCCTCATGTCCCATACACTCACCGACATGATGAACAAAACAGCTAAGCTACAACAAGAAGCTGAAGAGATAGGCCTGCACATAAACACCAAAAAAACAGAGGATATGCGGATTGGCGCTACCACTAGCAGGGACATACAAGTAAACGGCGTAACAGTAAAAATATGCGAACAGTTCTGCTACTTGGGCAGCATCATAGCAGTGGATGGAGGGGCCGACTTAGACATCGCCAGAAGAATCAACAAAGCGAAGGGAGCGTTCGCCTAACTGAATAACGTTTGGAGCTCTTCAATACTTTCCCGTAAAACGAAACTCAAACTATATAATAGTAACATCAAATCCATCCTGTTCTACGGCAGTGAGACGTGTAAAGTAACTAAAAGCAGCACAAACAGTTTGCAAGTTTTCGCAAACTGGTGTTTGAGACGGATCCTTAGAATCCGATGGCCTGGAGTGATATCGAACCACGATATGCTTCGTTCTACAAACCAACTTCCAGTAGACGTTGAAATAAAGAGAAGAAAGTGGGCAAACTACGGCGCAATCCACAAAACATTGCAAAACAAGCATTGGACTGGCATCCTCAAGGCAGTAAGCGAAAGAGAGGAAGGCCAAAAAAAGCCGAAATCACCTCCACCGGCAAATTGTGGAATGAGTTGAAGGTCATGCCTCGAAATAGAGTCAGATTGTTGATAGCCTGCTTGTGTCACTAAATAATAAAGGAATTTACACCCAAGGCCATGCGGATGAAATAGTCATCCTCATCAGGGGTAAATTTCTTTCTACACTTGGTAGACACTTGGTAGAAGCCCTATGCCCCACTGGGGGAAACAGGAACTAAGGGAGAAAGAGAGGGACCCCAAAAACGTAAGGAGACCAAAAATCACGATATTTGGTCGGTTCCTTCATATTTTGGCCAGCTTTTTGGGATTTCAAACCATGGTGGGACGTTGAAGAGGTACATTTTATATACAATCCGGCATGCCAGATACTGTCGAACGCTTTATTGATGTCAAGGAAAAGAGCAGCAGAGGCATTTTTTTTTAGGTAGGCAGTTTGGAAATTGCTTGTGAGAATAACTGAATGAGAATGACTAGGGTGGCTAGTAGAGTGAAAGGGCTTTAAACCAAATTGGTAATTGTGAATGAGGTGCAATACGATATTTCACAGTATGGACTGTAGGATTGGGTGATAGGGCGGTAACTACAAGGGAGGAAATGGACCTGGTTTTGGAATAGTTATGATTACGCCTTTTTCCAGAAATTTGGGAAGTGTCTTTTTTGGAGGCTGAGGTTATATAATTTGCAAGTTTTTTTGCAGTTAATTTGCAAATTTGAGGATGTGGAAGTGAACATTGTCGGGGAGATTTCTCAGTAGTAGTTTTTCACAAGGTCAGAACTCGGTGATGTATTTTTCCCATGGTGTAGTGCGGCTTGGTATTCGTCTTTGGTTATTTCGTCGAAGTTCGTGTCGTCGTGTTGGAAAAAGTTATTAAACCCTAGATTGACTGTCTCGAAGATGGTTTTATCAAAGGAAGGGGAGGTAGATGCCGTGAACGATTTCTCAAAATGCTTTGAGAAGATCAGGGCTTTATCAGGATCGGTTGTAAATATTTCATGTCCAGGATCTTAAAGAGTGTGCGGTATTTCGAAAGTTTTTTAAATTTTAAACCAAAAGGATCTGCCATGGTCGTTTTCGATTTCCTTGCACATTTGTACGAAATTCGTAGATTAGTTGCTGAATGAATATTCCTGTTGAGTTTATTGATTTCTGTCTTGATCGCCTTGTCGTCTGTCCTGTTATCTATCTATAAAGTTTGCTTTTGTTTTAAATTTGTGCTAATACGTAACGAGGTAGTTGTTCATTGGGAAAATTAGTTTTGGATTTGGGAGAATGTTTCATGATTAAGTTTGTTAGGTTGTTCTGAAATTCGTCTATATGTTTGAGAAAAAGGTTTTCGGTGTCAATGCAATTTATGTAGGCTTTTTAGGCTTTTTTATGTTTGCGATTTTTGAGGTGAGGTTGGGTATATTCGTCTTGTGGTGGCGGTATGTAGCCAAGTAGGATGGAGAAGGAAATTGCTAGATGATTTGAACCAAAGTCGGGGAAAGGACAAGGTCAACAATTGAGTTGGTAATGTTGGCGGTATAAAGCATGAGGTAGGAAGTGGTATTATTGTTGTGAGGCATAATGGAGGATGTTGATGAAGGATTGGATGTGACGGGATTTAGTTTTTTTGACATAGAAGTCCCTGATGATGATTGAATACTCAGAACGTGAGGCCATAGTCAAAATGTTCTGCTCAACACAGGAGTAGGGATGTATATAACACACTAGAAAACAAGGAATTGGCGCTTGGTGCCTTCCTTGATATCGAAGGTGCGTTTGACAACACCTCCTTCGACAGTATAGCCAATGCGCCTGCTGTCATGGTGCAAATAAAACATCAATCAGATGGATTAAGTCCATGCTACAGGGTAGAAATGTTGGTGCTACAGTAGCGGGTGACACAATGCGGGTAGCTGTCATCAAGGGATGTCCTCAGGGTGGGGTTCTATCTCCACTCCTTTGGGACATGGTTGTTGATAGCCTGCTTGTGTCACTAAATATTAAAGGATTTTACACCCAAGGCTATGCGGATGACATAGTCATCCTCATCAGGGGTAAATTTCCCTATATAATAGCAGCGCTTATGCAAGAAGCACTGAACGAGGTGGAGAGTTGGTGTAGGGGGATCGACCTTCGGGTCAATCCCCAAAAATCCACTCTAATACCATTCACTAAAATGAGAAAAACGGATGGGCTAAAGCCCCCAATTTTCTATAACTATAATTTTCTCATCCAAAGGTGAGTGATGAAGTCAAGTATCTAGGTGTAATCTTGGATGCCAAACTGTCTTGGAATCAACACCTAAAGAAAGCTACCAACAAGTGTAAAATGGCACTGATGATGCCCAAAAAAACACTTGGTATATCACGGGGACTGAAACCAAGCATGGTATACTGGCTATACACTATGGTAGTTAGACCCATCCTGACATATGGCTCCACAGTATGGTGGACCAAAGTAAGGCAAAACAGGCCATCAGAGAGCTCTCCTATCTTCAAAGACTGGCCTGTTTAGCAATTACGGAAGCGATGAAAACCGCCCCAATTGCAGCTCTGGAGGTGATCCTAGGCCTTCCTCCCCTGAATATCTTTATCATGTGCGAGGCAAGAATGGCAGCTTTCAGATGCATATGCAATGGCACATGGGAATCTCTGGCGAGGTCAGGACGTACCATGATAACGAATATCATATCAGATTCGTACCTCAATATAGAGGAGGATTCGATGCCCAAAATGCTGTCATTCGACATACCCTTCAAAACACATCTACGATGGACAGAAGCCAATCAAATAACCACTTGCCGAAGAGGACTGGATTGGTATACAGACGGCTCCAAGAAGGACAGTGGTAGTGACGCAGGAATCTATGGACTGTCCCTGGGGTGCAGCTTATTTGTACTCCTGGGGACACATTCCACAGTATTCCAAGCAGAAATAAAAAAATTGTGCCCGTAAAAATTTGAGAATGGACTCCAAAAGTAGAAACATCCGCATTTTCACGGACAGTCAGACTGCGATCAATGCACTAGCGTGTCAGGAAATTAAATCCAAGACAGTTTGGGAGAGTCTTCCTAAAAGACCTAAAAGCCCTGGCAAAGCATAACAAGGTCACACTCACTTGGGTGCCTAGCCACACGGGACTGGTGGGTAACGAAATGGCGGATAAGCTAGCAAAAGATGGAATCTGCAAGGCAAACATCAAACTGAAAGCGGACCCTACATTACCAAGGCCACGACCCGAAATAAATTCTGAAAATGGGCAGCAACTAAGCACCGTCTACAGTGGGTCAATTTGAATGGTCTGACACACAGCAAACGAATGTTAGCAAACTAACTGCTGAAATCCTGCAACTGCCAAGGAAGCAGATCGCAATTGTGGTAGGCCTACTTACAGGACACTGCCTTCTACGAGAACACCTGCCTAAAATGGGTATCAGGAAGGATGAACCCTTTATGCAAGTTATGTTATGAGGAGGACGAAACCGCCGCCCATATAATTTTCCACTGTGAAGCAATTGCACGTAGGAGACACAAGCTTGGATATTACAGCTGAGAGAGTCCCCGTGATAAACATGGCACATAGAATCCTGGACCTAATAGAGGGACTGGATCTATTTGCATGAACGAAACAATGTGGGGAAATACAATAGGCCAATGGACCGTTGTGTTTCAAGGGCTAACCCCCCTGGAACCACATTGGTTAGAGGAAAAAAAATGGGATGTATACCAAGAAAATGTGGATCTTATTTCGGAGGTGAAATGAAGGCATTCATTCAATGGATTATTTAGGGAAGAGGGATATTTTCAACATATCTCGAATTACACAGCAAAAAATTTCGGTCACTTAAGAAATTGCAAATAATTTGATGTTTTCGGAGAAGTTTTCTATTTGGAAGGCTATTCAAAATTAATAAATTTGTAGGCTAAATTAAATTGAATTGGAAAGCATATTTTTTATTTACAGGTTTATGATTTATTATGAAAATGCAACAAATTTACGTTAAAACTGTAATTCAATTTTTTGTTCGCTGATGAGGAACTAAGAAAATGAAAAACAAACTTACCATAAATTAGAGAAATAAAGAATAAACATTAATAACGCGTATTTGTTTCTCTTGCGTTAATGCTTGCTTGAAGGCGACGAAGCATACTTTCAATTAAATTAGGAACAAAATTTTGGTCAATGTTATTCTATTCCTGCAAAAGTTATGTTAGGTTAGGCTCCTGAGAAGTTCTTGGAGCTGGTGTATGCTTTCGGATACGTCGTCCCAACTCATCGCAGATATGTTCGATGGGATTCATGTCTGGACTGATTCAAACCGCCTAATTCACACCTCGTCCAGATATTCGCTGACAACTCTGGCTGTGTGAGGCTTAGCATTATCTTGCATGAAAATACCATGCTCAACCATAGTGACCTTGAAAGGCATAACACGATCGTCTAGAACCTCCGTGATGTATATGTAAGCTGTTCGAAAACCATTCGGTGTGAAGACCAACTCAGTGCGTGCTCGTGAAGAGATTCCTGCCCAAACCATAATCGCGTTACTGTCAAATGGAAGTTACTCGTCAATGCAAATTGGAGCATATCTTTCTCCGGGCTTTCTCCATACTCGTCGACCTCCGCCTGGCCCAGTGGAGCAAAAACGCCGAAAATAGGTCATCAATATTACATGCCAAGTGATTTTTGGCAAAAGCCAATCTCGCAATTTTGCCTTTTTCTAACGGTCCGTTAACTAATATTGTCATCTCTTCTTGAAGTTGATTTCGTAGCATAACCGCAGAGGATGTTCTATTTCGGACAACTTGCGGACACCAACAAGGACATCTCTTTGGGTGGTGACCCGTTTTCGCACGGGTCTTCTGCTTATCAGGCCAATCTGCTCATAGAGCTGGTACCCATTTTCTACAGCACAATGGCTTTTACCAACAATTCGTGCAGTTTCGCGTTTTCCTCGATCATTTCAATTCGTGCCATAACAATAGGATCTAAAGGCATTACGACCTATTATTATTACTACGCCGTGCGTCCGATAAGTTTTACTGTAAGAATCAACGTTAAACTGAGAAATAGCCAACCAAATGTTATTGCTCAATGAGAGCAAACGCACGTTGTTTCATAAAAGTCGTAACTGTGATGATAATACATCCCAGATATTTAATATGACACATAACATTACTAAAACAAACCGGCCAAGTGCGAGTTGTGACTCGCGCACCGAGGGTTCCGTACAAACTTGTAAGTAAGGTATCTTTCTTTTGTGGAGGACGTAGCAAGCACATTCAGTTAACTTGACAAGTGGCCCTCCTGAAATCACGACCATCTTAGTACCGCTGCAAGCATAACCTCAAGATGTCGCTGTCGTACGATGGAATTCTACCCTATATTTTATTACCATACATCCCCCATTCACTATGAGTGTTTAGGGGTTCTGGAACTTCACTATTTGTTTTTACTGCTCAATTTTGCCTGTATACCTATATACCCTGTATAAAGGCATACAAGGTATTTTTTTTAAATAAAGCGAATATTTTTAATAAAAAGTAAAGTTTATTTTAGTATTACACTTATTCACTAACTTATATTAAGATCTAACTATTTCTAGATCTATTTCGATACTCTTAACATTCAGTTGTTCAATTGACTGCTTTTGGGCAATTGACTACCAAAAAATATAGGGCGTACGTGATTTAAGTATATGTAGATTATAAATAAAAATTAGACGAAATACAGGAAAATATACGGGATGTCACGGGACTTGAGTATGTCGCATGTCGGTTATAAACACGCAAAATTTAGACATAATATATACTCTGTATATATTATGTATATAGAGCGTACGTGATGAAATGCATAACGAATATAAACAAAGAAAATTCAGAATAAACAGCTTGGTGCCAACACATAACCTTTTTAATCTTCGTACCTATCCGAGGAGGACCTAACTGTATGCAACCCATATGCTTCTGGAGCCTGACAATACCACAACGACAACATTAGTGTATTTTCATAAGTTTCTAATAGTAAATTCGCATTTTTCTTGTAATTAAACTACATATTTACGGTTTTCAGATTTTTCCCTTTACATGTGCTGTAAGACACCGCTTCTTGCCAAATTTCATGATTCTAGGTCAACGGGAAGTACCCTATAAGTTTTGATTCCCTCGTGAAATTGCAAAATATGCGACATAAACGGTCATATCTTTTGATCGCGTTGATTTTTTCACAGCTGAAAGAGCCTGCAGACCCGAGTATTTGATACAAATTTCAACTTGTTACCTCTACGCGTTCCTGAGAAAAATGGTCTTGACAGACAGACAGACGGACAGACGCATACAAATGCATGGCGTAAACTAATGATCTTCTTCGAACGGTTGTCTTGGAGGATCTTCTTGGCTGAACTCTCTTCGGTGTGTCTCACTTGAAGTAATTGAGATCTTCCAACAACCTGTCTTAAAACATCCAAATAGAATGTTTATATCTAAACTTGGAATTCGTTCGTGTGATCCCTATCATCCCGATTGCCATATCATAAAACTAATCCCTATTGCTAAGGATTTAATGTGAACGACCCATTGTCGCAGTCCGAAACAAAACATCAAAGGAATTTGAAATAAGAACCGGTGTTAGGCAGGGAGATGCCTTGTCAGCTGTTCTTTTTAACCTTGCGCTACAGAATGCAATTGGAAACCTCGAAAATAAGGGAAATATCATAACAAAATCATACAAAATATGTGCGTACGCGGACGACATACTGATCATGGCTAGGGACAACATAACTCTAGAAGAATTGTTTTTAAAAAGAGAAGAGGAAGCGAGCAAAGTCGGCCTGAAAATACATGCAGATAAAACAAAATACCTAAAACTGTCACGTGATAACCCAAGAAGGGCCCCTCAGAACTTCATTATAAATGATCATCGGTTTGAAGAAGTTCAAAATGTTAAATATCTTGGAGTAACTTTCAATAACACAAATAATCTATCACTGAGGGTACAAGATAGAATCCAAGCTGCGAATCGATGCTATTATTCACATCTGAAGCTCTTCAAATCAAAAATCATCTTACGTAAAGCAAAACTGCGAATATATAAAACCCTGATCAGACCCGTGCTAACTTACGGAGCTGAATCCTGGAGTATGTCGGAAGCAGACAAAAACTCTCTTCGTATTTTTGAAAGACAGATTTTACGGAAGATCTTTGGACCAGTGAGAGAGGAAGAAGGATACAGAATTCGCATGAACTACGAACTTCAAGAACTAATAGAAGGTGAAGACATAGTAAGATTCATTAAGGCACAGAGACTTCGATGGGCGGGCCACATGATTAGAATGCCGAGTGCAAGAGCACCCAGATCCATCCATAAAGCGCAACCTAACACCTCAAGAAGCAGAGGTAGACCCAGAACCAGGTGGAAAGATAAGGTAGAGGAAGATGTAGAAACTCTGCAAGTAGGAAACTGGACACGTGTCGCTGAAGACCGTCAAAGGTGGAAGGGGATTGTTAAGAAGGCCAAAGCTCAACCTGGGCTGTAGAGTCAGAAGAAGAAGAAGAAGACCCATTGTCGCTACATCACTCCCTTGCCAGTGACAACGCTACATATTCTTTGTTACTGTTCTTGATATTGTTGTTGAAGGTATCCTCGTGTACTCTTGAAGACGTCATCGTAGACGTTCTTGTTGCGTTTGTTGTAAGGCGTCTGGTAGACAGTCGAAGTCGTTACCGTAGACCTTGTTGCAGATGGTTGAAGGCTTCATCGTAGACGTTGTTTGTTATTGCAGGTGTCCTCGTAGACGATTGGAGGCGTCATCGTAGTCGTGCCTTCGTAGGCGTCTGGTAGACGGTTGAAGTCGTTACCGCAGACGTTGTTTGTTGTTGCAGGCGTCTTAGAAGACAGTTGAAGCAGTCATCGTAGACGTTATTTTTTGTTGCAGGCGTACTCGTAGACGGTTGGAGGCGTCATCATAGTCGCGCCTTCGTAAGAATCTGGTAGACGGTTGAAGTCGTTACCGCAGACGTTGTTTGTTGTTGCAGACGTCTTGGTAGACGGTTGAAGATGTCATCGTAGACATTGTTTGTTATTGCAGGCGTACTCGTAGACGGTTGGAGCCGTCATCGTAGTCACGCTTTCGTAGGCGTCTGGTAGACGGTTGAAGTCGTTACCGCTGACGTTGTTTGTTGTTGCAGGCGTCTTGGTAGACGGTTGAAGACGTCATTGTAGACGTTGTTTGTTGTTGCAGGCGTCCTCGTAGACGGTTGAATGTGTCATCGTAGACCTTGTTGTTACAAGTATGTTGCAAGGCGTCTTCGTAGACGTCGTTTGTTGATAGGCGGTTCCCTATGCAAAATCAGCTTGCACCTATCAGTATGAGTCGATCCGGAAGATTAACAAGTCGATAGCGTCCTCGCAGACGGTAGAAGGCGTCGTCTTAGACCTCGTTTTTTCGTTGCAGGCATCCTCTTAGACGGTTCAACACGTCATCGTAAACGTTGTTGCTGCCGGCGTCCTCCTAGACGATTGAAGGCGTCATTGTAGACATTTTTGTTGCAAAACGGCCCATTGTCGCTACATATTCATTGTCTGCTAGTACAATGATTTCCTAATTATTATTACTTCAGAAATTATTTGCAATTTCTTAAGTGATCTAATTTTTTTGCTCGCCAGTGTATAAACGGAATCTAATTAAATGAATAGGATGGTTGCGTACATACTTTGAATTTTTCGATTGGGTGGAACGTTCTATTTTAAGCATGTATTTCGTTTTCTTGATGGAATTTGTGTAAACGACATCAAAGAGTCTCAAGCAGAAATAGGCAAACACGTATATTTATTTCAATAAAGTTCAATTATAGTTTAATGGAAACGTTATTTCTAAATTGTATAAAAATTCGAAAAGGTCGAAATTGCATTCTCGCGCAATTATATTTTCAACTATTAGCTCATTTGATTTTAAAAGGCTTAACTGCTTAAAACATGTTTTAATGTAACACAATATTTACATTCAAGACTCAATATCGCGTCTATAGTAGCGTTTTTAAAACGCGACCTAAATAACTTTCTAGGAATGAGAGAAGGACCCCAAGCATTGTATTCAAAATGGGACATAAAAAATGTCAGCTACCTTTCTCAGCCATTTATTTTTCTTTGTATCCTTACCAATTGTTCTTTTTCCCATTCCTGCCCATGATACAGTAACTCCTGCTCTTTCTGTCCTGGTAGTTCTACCAATCCCAATGATGTAATTTTCCAAAGTATCTTAAATTCATAACAGTTGGATTCATAACATTCCGGTTATACCTATACTTCTAGCTGCAATATAGGTAGCTACCAAAATAACAACTTTTTTAATTTAGCTAAGGCTACGAGTTTTTGCTGCGTGAAAGCAGGTCAACTATCTTTATGCCTATCCGCGCGTTCCAACGTGAACAAACACTTAGTGTTTGTTAACGTTGGAACGCGCGGGCGCGGTGGCGGGTGCGGGCGCGGTAGACGTGGCGAGTTCGTATTCACATTGGCCGCCAAGCGTTTGCACAGGTGTGACCTGTTGTCAGGTTAGGTTTGGTTAGTATACTAACCTAAGTTTAAGTTTTGGTTAGTATACTAAGCTAAACAGCACTAATAAACTCTACTGTATTGAAAGACATGATGAAAACATGCTATCGTTTCTAGCGATAACTTCGTACTGGTTGAACTTACAGTCATCGCGAGTGAATCGCGCGTTCCGCCGCTAGTTCGACGTGAACACACACAAACATCTTACGCGTTTGATATTGCCGCGAGCGCGCTGCGCGCGCCAGTCGTTAGCTTGCCCGCTACATAGACCGCACTATTGAACAGTGCATTAAACAGTGCGTTTCGTACGTGAACACTTCGATATTATGCCATATGTTTGATATTTCGTGACCGCGCCCGCCATCGCGCCCGCGAGTCAACGTGGATGAGCTCTAACAGACCTAAAAAATATTGTAATCAATTCTTTCTTTGATTATACGAAGATTACGCAGTGATTTTAGAAAGTTCTGCCATCTAGAGCGGATAACATTGCCCCGAAGTCTCCCTCCCTCGCGATCCTTGCGGAACTGCAAAAACTCCTGCCTTAAGTTTTTCTCGGAAGAAAACCCTTGGAGGATTCTTTAAGGAAACCAGGACTAATTTCTCGACTTCATGGGATATTATCGCTGAGAATAGCATGGTTTGCCTAGTCCTCGCACAAAATTAAAGCTCTTTTTGTAAAACTATAAAGCAACTTTTTAACAAATTGCCTGTAATAGATGCGAGGGTTGTTATCTCCGAAAATTATTCAATGTATTTTCATATGACTCGTATTTTCATGTTATATGCATTTTGATATACAATAAATATTCATATTATATGCATTTTGATATAATATGAATATTCATATTATATGAATAACCACGTTAAGTGAATACCTACTGCTCAGTGAACCTGTAAATGTAACATACCGTGTAAACTTGTAGAGTATTAACCAAATAGCTCGATCGTACAGAAACAATTTAAATAAAATATATAATATATAATATAAATAAAAAATTACAATACAAATCATTAAATATCAATACTTCTTATCGCAAATACTTCTTATCATTAGTTAATTAATACAATAATAATAATTTAAAAATGTTACTTACGGAATACGAACGCCAAAACCATTCTAGCCACGTGTTTTCTCGCTTTTGTTTGAGCTACGCTTTGACCTTGCAGTTCTCCTGGCATTTCCTTGGTGCTCGCGTGTAACCTTTTAGCCATTAGTATGTAGAAACAGGCGATAATACATAAAGGTAGTATGTAATAGATAAGCGCCTTGGCCGCGACGCTGTATCTAGCGTAGGTTTGCTTATATGGCACGTCCGGGAACGGCGTACAAACCATGATTATTGAATAATTGTTCAGTTGGACTTCTTCCAGGTTTGAGGCGATTGCGTCCGGCAGGGCGAGAATTGTTGCTAGTAGCCAGATTAAGATTGCGCTTAATACTGTTAGTGGTTTCGTCTGAAAAAGCAAATATAAAGAGAGAATATATTTATTGTATACTTTATGCATTATACAAAGAGTTATCGAGCAAATATAAATTAAATGCGTTTTGTAGAGTTATTCTCTAAATGATTCATGATTATTTATATATTGTTGAGTTTGAAGATTTTGATAATATTAAATAGTAACATTTGTATCTCTTCTTTTAAGATTATAATTTCTAGCAAATCATTGGATACATATCGTCAAGAAAGTTGGGATCATTAGTATAACTAATCGTTCTATAAAACTCTATAAAAACTATATCCTAATCAAATACAAAAGATAATTATCAATTAATTAATGAACATCCATAGACGCGTTTCTACCTTTTCGCTTCATCAGTACGGCTTTATTATTAACAAAAAATTAGAAATAAAAATAAAATACTAATGAAATGTCTTGATGAAATGATCAGCAAGTGTGATTGTTCGCGCCAATTTCAATAGGTCTATATTTTAATTCGAAATTTAAATCGATTTCGGCATCGATTAAAAGAAGGGGAAAGGTGTATCGACCTGGACCGAAATCTCGCGATTTTATTATTCAAGCCGCGAATTTATATATTTCCGGCAGTATGCTTCGAGTGTTCGAAGCGAAAAGACACGGGTTGAAGCGCGAACCCAGGGCGAACGACACGTGCACGCAGCTAAATTTAATAGTTTCATGTTAATAAGGGGGTGTAAACAGGAGCCAATAGGATAAAAAAATTCAAATGCGTTTTTCTGGAGACCATCATTTGTTGAGTTCGCCCTTCGTTAATGCAACGACTTAAATATAAATACACCAGGTTCTGTTTTTACACGATTTTGATTTAACACGACTCATAGACACTTTTTAGAGTTCCGTACCGAAAACGGAACCCTTATAGGATCACTTTGTTGTCCGTCTGTCTGTCTGTCTGTATGTCCGTCCGTCCGTCTGTCTGTCTGTCTGTCAAGACCATTTTTCTCAGGAACGCGTAGAGGTAACAAGTTGAAATTTGTATCAAATACTCGGGTCTGCGGTCACTTTCAGCTGTGAAAAAATCAAACTTGTAAGTCAACGCGATCAGAAGATATGACCGTTTATGTCGCATATTTTGCGATTTCACAAGGGAATCAAAACCTATAGCGTACTTCTCGTCGACCTAGAATCATGAAATTTGGCAAGAAGCGGCGTCTTACAGCACATGTAAAGGGAAAAATCTGAAAACCGTAAATATGTAGTTTAATTACAAGAAAAATGCGAATTTACTATTAAAAACTTACACTAAATACACTAATGTTGTCGTAGTGGTATTGTCAGACTCCAGAAGCATATGGGTTGCATACAGTTAGGTCCTACTCGGTTAGGTCCGATGGTTAAAAAGTATGTGTTGGCACCAAGCTGTTTATTCTGAATTTTCTTTGTTTATATTCGTTATGCATTTCATCACGCACGCTCTATATACATAATATATACAGGGTATATATTATGACTAAATTTTGCTTGTTTATAACCGACATGCGACATACTCAAGTCCCGTAACATCTTGTATATATTATATTTCGTCTAATTTTTCTTTATAATCTACATAATATGTTGATAATCTACATAATAATACTATACTATAATCTACATAATCTACATAACATGTTGTAGATAATATGATTTAAGTATATTATACTTAAATCACGTACGCCCTATATTTTTTGGTAGTCAATTGCCCAAAAGCAGTCAATTGAACAACTGAATTTTAAGAGTGTTGAAATAGATCTAGAAATAGTTAACAGGAATTCAGTTTAGCGGCACACTAGGCACTAATCTGTGCGTCCGCTTTCTAGTATAGTCGGCTTTGGCTCTACCTAGACACTTTTTACTAAAGTTTTGTGGATTCAGTTGTTTTGTGGTTTTAGTTTTTTCGATTGGCCTTACGTAATGTTATCTACAACAAAAATAAAAGAAATTCAATATCTTTGGATCTTAAAATCCTAGATCGCCTTGCAACTGGACAAAGATCAACTGCTGTTGGCGAGCATTTTGGGATCTATGAAGCTAACGTGAGGACTATTTAAAAAAATGAATTTGCTATTAGTAAGTTGCTGTATTCTGGAACAAAAGTAAATGCTAAGTCGTCATCATATACGAGAGATAATATAAAAGAGAAAATGGAAAAAGTTCTGGTAATATGGATGGAAGATATGGCTCAATAAAGAGTACCAGTCGACGTAAATACCATCAAATGACACTAAGAATTTAAAACTAGATTAAAGAAAAAGAATCTCTAGCACTTCATCGCAGGCAGAAAAGATAAATATTTTTTCTGCAAGTACTGACTGGATGTGAGGATTTCTTAAGTGGTACGCTTTTCACAACAACAAAATTAAAGTCGAAACTGCATCTACAGATGAATTCGCAGCTAACGAATTGTCGCAAAAACTTGCTAAAATTATTGAAGCTGGTTTGTAACCCTGATTCAAATCGCCTCTCGTCTACTTGACTTTCATTAAGCTTCTTAGCATCTACACAGTTGCATCCCATCTTTCATTGCTTTCTACCATCGTTTTGGTCATGTTCTCCTTATCTGACCATACACCGGTTTTCTTTGCCATCCCTAGTCTCAACTTGTCCCATCTTTCTTGTTTTGGTCATTATAGGGAATAATAATAATCAATAAAGTTGATGAACATGTTTCGGACAACACACTACCGTTGTTTTTTTTCCATCTTGCCCCTTGCGCTGCTATGGTTTGCACCCTCTCGGGATATTATCATTTGTCAGCTTTAGGTTTATACTCTTCTGTTACTTCTTGATTTGTAACCCTGCTTCAATTCGCCTCTCGTCTACTTGGCTTTCACTAAACTGCTATATATACACTCCTCTCTTCTCGTATATTAAAATTTTCAAAGGAACAGACGCATTTTTTTGCTCTCCCTCCTAAAGGAGGGTTGACGGCAGGAAGGGCATCCGGTCGTAAAAATTACTGCCAAAACGAAGGATGGAACTTCTCAGAGTAAATGTTCGGCAGTAATATTCTCCCAATCGGTTCTCCGGGGGAGGCGTGTTGTGACGAATCCAGAAGATGAGGAAGTAGGAGCAAAGTGGAAAGTCAAAATCAGAGTTGGAACTTTAAATATAAGGACAATGAAGGGAAATAGCAGACAGATTGTTGGCATGATGGAGAGAAGAAAGGTGTTTGGTGGAGTATCAAAAGAGTTCAATTTATTGGTGGAGTATCAGTAGCAGTGTTATATAGAACCTTGAGTATACAAGTTGAATATCTTGTGCATACACTAGGTGGAGGGGTGATAAAGCAAAAGTACTGGCAGGAGGATATAAGTTGTTCTATAGCAGTGCGGACAAAGGGTCAAGAAATGGAGTCGAGGTTATCGTGGATGAGGAGCTTAAGAAGCCCGTGAAGTTAACAGAATTAACAATAGAATCATAAGAGTCAAGCTGGTAGTTGGAGGAAACCACATCACAGTTTTGAGTGTTTATGCACCTCAAACAGGATGTTTAGAGGAAGAGATCTTGGGAGATCTTAGATGGAGTCACAATGGAAATACCAGACAACCAAAGGGTGATAATTGGGGGTGGAGATATAAATGGACATAGACATAAGAAGTTGGAGGAGAAAGACTCTAGAGAAAGGAATGGAAGGAAGTAATTGAGCAGGCCAAGGTTCTACATGGACCGTAGTGCTGACAGAAGAAGAAATAGACATATTGGTGAGATGAGAAATGGCGAGAAGAGAGTACATGGTGGATGGAAGTACGGTGGAAGTAATACAGAAGGGAATAAGAATAAGAAGACTTAACGATTACCAATACCATCTTCAACCGGAGAAGTGAACAACTTATAACTTATAAAAGTGGAGACCAAAAAAGTCAGTTAGATTACTTATTGTACAGAAGGAAATACTTAAAGGAAATAACAAACACCAAAGTTATATACAGTGAAAGTGCAGCAGCACAACACAAACTCGTGGTGGCTGATTATGAGATGGTTGTGGGAAAAAGACGTAAATGTATTATAAAAAGAAAACAAAGAATAAAGTAGTGAAAACTACAAGAAGGGCTGCGAAAAGAATTCAAGGAAAAAGTGTTAAGGGACCTGAGATTACCGGAGGACGTACAGGAGTGGTAAAGTATCAATAGCAGTGTTATAAAGAAAGCTGGTGAAGACGTGCTAGGTGTAACATCAGGAAAGGGACCGCCAGAAGATAAGAAGGCATGGTGGTGAAATGAGGAGGTCCAAAAAGAGGGAAAAGTGAAGAAAGATGCTAAGAAATGGGATTTATCAGGAACAAAGCGAATCCTATAAGATTGAAAAGAAGAAATGTGACAAAAGCGAAGACTGAGGCAGTGGAGGAGGCATATGAAGAACTGGAGAGAAACCAGGATGACAACTAATAAGAATCGCAAAAGCCGGAGATAAAGCGTCCAAAGACATAACATCAATGAAGCACATGAAGAATGAGTCAGGTGTAGTGCTACACGATCAAGAAAAAATACTAGAAAGATGGCTGGAGTACTTTGAAAGATTATAGAATCAATAAAATCTGAGAGAAAGGTACGAGGATGGCGAGGTAAACGAAGGTGTGACCCAAGCATTAAGTAGGGAAGAAGTAGAATATGCGCTAAAGAAAATGAAAAATGAGAATGCAGTAGGTCCAGAGCAAATCCCAACAGAAGCCTGGAGAAGCCTGGGAGGCTTGATATCCTCTGGGATTTAATGAAGAAGATTTTGAACGGAAAAACAATGCCACTTGCGTGGAGAAGTAGTATTCTTGTCCCCATATACAAAAGGAAAGGTGATATCCAAACTTGTGGCAATTATAGAGGTATAAAGCTGATGACTCAAATAATGAAGACATGGGAAAGGATCATTGAGACAAGTAAGGGAAGAATAGTTTAGATTTATGCCAGGAAGAGGAACAACTGACGCAATATTTGCACTAAGGCAACTGATTGAGAGACACAGGGAGGTGCAGGTTGATTTACATATGTATGGCCTTCATTGATCTGAAGAAGACGTATGACAGAGCTCCCAGGCAAAAGATATGGAGATGAATGAATGATATTTCTTCCCTTGAAATAGGCGCCGGAAGGACGGTCCACACTGGGCGGAGACGCGAGCAACCCTAAAAGGTAAGTGATCAAACCAGCCCAGTTTAAAATTAGCATTTTCGTGAGATACGGTCCGAACAGTGATATTTACAGCTAAATGGTATTATCGTATTTTAGATTATCCTATTTATAAATTATTATTATAGTCGAACCAGGTATTGAGATTTTGGAAAAAAAAACCGGCCAAGTGCGAGTTGTGACTCGCGCACCGAGGGTTCCGTACAAACTTGTATAGTATAGTATTATTATGTAGATTATTAACATATTATGTAGATTATAAAGAAAAATTAGACGAAATATAATATATACAGGATGTTACGGGACTTGAGTATGTCGCATGTCGGTTATAAACAAGCAAAATTTAGACATAATATATACCCTGTATATATTATGTATATAAAGCGTACGTGATGAAATGCATAACGAATATAAACAAAGAAAATTCAGAATAAACCTAGAATAGGACCTAACTGTATGCAACCCATACGCTTCTGGAGCCTGACAATACCACTACGACAACATTAGTGAATTTTCATAAGTTTCAAATAGTAAATTCGCATTTTTCTTGTAATTAAACTACATATTTACGGTTTTCAGATTTTTCCCTTGACATATGCTGTAAGACACCGCTTCTTGCCAAATTTCATGATTCTAGGTCAACGGGAAGTACCCTATAGGTTTTGATTCCCTCGTGAAATCGCAAAATATGCGACATAAACGGTCATATCTTTTGATCGCGTTGACTTGCAAGTTTGATTTTTTCACAGCTGAAAGAGACCGCAGACTCGAGTATTTGATACAAATTTCAACTTGTTACCTCTATGCGTTCCTGAGAAAAAGGTCTTGACAGACAGACAGACGGACAGACAGACAGACAGACAGACAGACAGACAGACAGACAGACAGACAGACAGACAGACAGACAGACGGACAACAAAGTGATCCTATAAGGGTTCCGTTTTCGGTACGGAACCCTAAAAACATCAAAATGACCAGCTTGAGAATTTATGGAAGCTTTTGGCTTTACTAGTGGACGGCAATAGCCTAGTTAGCCCTTAACCACCTGCCATGCGTCTCAGGTGAGAAATTTACTGCTACTTTGGGTCTGAGAGACGTATGTCAGGTGGTTAGGTGTTAACCGTGTAATTGGTGCTAAACGATGCGTCAAATATTTCATTATCTGACTAGTTATTACATGCACTTAAACAATATATTGACCGTTTATTTTGAATGTGGTGTCAGCCCATTTTTGGTTGTTTCGAGAAAATTAAAGTTTAACATATTAGTCACTACACAATTTCCTATATTGGCAAATTTTAAATTGAACAAAACATTGGCATTTTCTAAGATATTAAATACTAATTAGTTATAAATAAAAAGTTACTACACTAAATTAAGCATAAATTGGCAAATGGACTTACACCACTTTCAAAATAAACGATCCACATATCCTTGTTCAATTGGTTTCCTCATATCTTTTTCTGGATAAAACTCAATTTCCTATACATTTGCAGGCAGCTATCTATGTCTTTTGTAAATACTACGCACGTAGCAGATAAAATAACATAAAATGTTATACAGCTTCATACATAACACTACCTTCAGGAAATTTAAAACAACTATCTAGTTTATTCTGTAACGAAATTTATTTTATTGGAATAAGTAGCGTATTGTTTCCTATAATCTCGCATTTATTTCCTCTCTCTTATTCTGGGCAAGGTGCAGAATACTGATTTGATTAAAGCTTAGGGTTGCGGACTATTGACCTGGTGTTATTGTTGTTAATCGTCTTTGGCACTGTTTAACTAAGATCGGAAAGCAAAAATGAAGCTTCTACATTGCTTGGTTCAATAAATATTCGTGTTTTTGTTGTCCTAAAAATTGACACATTTGACGCAACGGCTCATAAATATTAGGTCACGTGACAAAAACTATGCGTACGCAATTATCTCAGCGCTGCCACTTTTACTTTTCTTACATCAAATCTGAAAAATTCTGGTTACAATTTCTCAATTGATCTCGGAAGAAATAGGATAATGTGTCAAAGACTGTTGGTTTAACCCAGGTTAGATTAGATTGCACACCGCGCAGCGACAGATTAATCAAGACCAGCGCGAACTCTCGATCCAAAATAAAATAAACGTGGCAACATCGAGTCAGTTGCGTTCGCATCTACTATCTGTCTCGTTGAAAATGTCAACAATTATTTTCAACAAAAACACGAATATTTATTGAATCAAGCAATGTAGAAGCTTAATTTCTTGCATTCCGATCTTAGTTAAACAGTGCCAAAGACGATTAACAACAGTTACACCAGGTAAAAGTCCGCTTCCCTAAGTTTCAATCAAATCAGTATTCTGCACCTTATCCAAAAGTGTAAAAAGTTGTGGAATTCTGTAAATAACAAATTAGGTAAAGATAATGGAGTAAATAATAACTGAACATCTAATTTGCAATGGTACTAAAATAATTAATAAGGAACAATTTCCATATTGTCTTGGTTTGCTTTTTTAGTAACGTAGACATAAATTTGGACGCAAAAAATGATCAAACTGATATTTATGATCTTATAGATTTTCTGTTTATATTCTTCTATTAGTATTAGTAGTAGTATATTATATCATACTCGTTCTGTTTATATTTGTAGAATGCAAAACAAGCTGCAAAAGTTTTAGTGTGTTTTTAGTGTGTAGATCAATAACATAAAATTATATTAGACTCTAGAGCTAAGAATTTAATTCGAAAATCACTGTAGAACATATTTTTGGTAAAAATTCCAGCTGAAGAAGACATCAATCGCCTGCGTGCATAAATATAGCGGGTTTCAAAATGCCCTTGAGTTAAATAAAAATGCTCCCCCAAACACCAATTCAGATTCAAGCCCTCTCATTCCACTACTCATACTCTAATAATCGCTTGATAGAGTGGATAGAGAGAAAATGTTTGAATGCATGCGGAGTAGACGAGTGGCTGGTAGGGAGGGCGGAAGAGATATATGCAGGAACAATAAGCAAAGTAAGAGAGGGAGAGAAAGAGAGCGCTTGGACTCGAGACGACAAAAGGAGTTAAAGTTGTCCCCTTAACCCCTTATTATTTACGATATATGTGGCAGATATGGAAAGAATATTTAAGAGGGCGCAAGCGGGAAGGTGTGTGATAGGTAGAGAGAAAGTACGGAGCCTGGCGTTCGCGGATGATGTGGTAGTGGTGGCAAAGAGCGAAGGGGAGATGAAAGAAATGATGAAAAGTCTATGGAGGTATGTGTAGAAGAAAAACTTAGAAGTGAATGTAGAGGAAACGAAAATGATGGTGTTTAGTAAAAGAAAGAGGAAGAACGAGGAGAAGGAATGGAAGTGGGAAGAAGGAACAATTGAGCGAGTAAGAGTTACGTAGACTACTCATTGAACGAGAGGGCCTCGGATAAATCGCATGTGAGGGAGTTAGCCAGGAGAGCATACACGGGTGTATTTCTTCTTAGAGTGCCTTATTCGTTGCGGATGTTGGCGATTAGCATGGCATTCTTCGCGTTATCAACTGCTTGACGAAACAGTTATAGTACATCAATTCATGTAAGGCCGAACTACTGGATTAAGTTCTCAAGCCAGGAGTAACGTCGTCTGCCTGATCCCCTTCTCGCATCTACACTTCCTTGTATGACTAATTGCAATATGCGATATTTGTCATTTCGCACTATATGCCTTAAGTATTGCAGCTTTCTTTCTTCGACGACGTTGAGCAGTTCTTTATTTTTACCGATTTGTTGGAGTACTTCTTCATTTGTGATATGATGGATACATGATATGCATAATATGCGTCTATATATCCAAAACTGGAAAGCCTCCAGCCTATTTTGCGTCGCCTCAGTCAGCTCCAGGCCTTCACGCCATATAGGAGAACAGACATTAAATAGCACATACCATTCGGATTTTGAGGGGAAGTGACAAGTCGCTGGAGAAAAACATTTTCTTTAGTTTGTAGAAAGAAGATCTGACCTGTTCTATTCTTGCACGGATTTCTTTGGAGTAATTCCAGTCGTCATTTATGATGGTACCCAGGTAGACATATTTATCTACTCTCTCAACGCGTTCATTGCCAAGTATTAGTGTATCTTGGTGGGGGGCCTCGTTTTTAGATATCATCATGTATTTTGTCTTTGAGATGTTTAATCTGAATCCATACCGTTTGCTTGTGGTTTTCACCTTGTTCATTATACCCTGTAGGCTCCCCAACGTGTTTGATACGTGCGGATAATATGTTTTGCGATGTTTGATGTTGATGTTTAATGTTGATTAGGGCATATAATGCGAAATGACAAATATCGCATATTGCAATTAGTCATACAAGGAAGAGTAGATGCGAGAAGGTACATGTTCAATGACTGCATGTGGGTTCTGTAGACCCCAAATTTTCAAACATTGTGTTTGTTGTCTTGACCACTAATATGGAAAGTCACACATGCAGTGGGTTCTACAGAACCCACATGCAGTCATTGAACATGTACGAGATTCGCCCAAAGTCAATGTGTTTTGTGCGATATCCCGATCTTCTGCTTACAGCCCTTCTTTTATGGAAACAGGGTTAATGATCAAAACTCGTTGTTTCCGAGGCTGTACGAAGACAACTTCGTTTTTCAACAAGACGGGGCAACCCCGCCAAGTGTGTGAAAATCTGAATGAAACTCTACCGAACCGTTGGATTAGTCGTCAAGGAGCTGACGACTTAGCATGTCTCAGCTGGGCTCCACGGCTACCAGGTTTGACACCCTGTGACTTCTGCTTACGGCCTGTGGGGTTTCGTTAAAGACAACGTTTATGTACCACCACTCCCACAGAACCTGAAACAGTTGAAGAACCCGATCCGTACTGCTATAACATCAGTGATAAAGTCACTGAATATGACGCATTTTGCGAAAGTGTTATCATTGTCAATAGCATCATGAATCTCGTTATAAAATGCCACACGTTTGCGTTTGTCATCAGGACGCAGAGCTTATAACAGGACGCGGAGCTTCTAGCGGCTATTAATATAAACTAGACATTATCAAGCAGACGACCTAACTCCTAGCTTAGAAACTTGCGTCAGTAGTTGCGATGTTTTCACCATCCATCTTAATACCTTCGTTTGCAATTAATGCTTCTTGGAAAATTTTCTCAGAGTATATGTTGAACAAGATTGAAGATAGAACACAGCCCTGCCCGGATGCATATTCTTGCGAGATGATGTTGTCCACTTTTAACGCAGCTGTCTGATGACAATACAGGTTTGTGATAATTCTTAAGTCTTTCTTATCTATGCCTGTTTCCTGTAATACCTGGATCAATGTATCATGTTGTACGGTGTCAAACGCTTTGGCGAAGTCAATGAAACAAACGTGTACATCTTATCCCATGTCTCTACACCTCTGTGTCATGACTTGGACTGTGAAGAAAAAATGTGAAGATGAATTATATCGTCTGCATCTCGATGCGTCTCTCGCAAATGTTCCTCACACCCACGAGAATCTGCCAGGATTTATCGTAGTTTTCGGGGGATAGGAGAGAGAAAATGGGGAAGCGACTTCAGGAGGAGGATAATGATGTTTGAATGTTTGATAGCGAGTATATTAATGTATGGAGCAGAAATCTGGGGATTGAAAGAACAGCAAGACGTTGAGAGAGTGCTAGAGAAATACCTGAGATGGGTGTTAGGGATGACATAGGATAGGGTGACAGAGAAACTCCGGGATACATAGTGAGAGAGGAATGTAAGAGAGGCAAACTGAGAGTGGAAGCTGGGAAGAAAGCAACTAAGTTTGAAGATAGAATGAACAGAAGGAAAGACTGCAGCTTATTGACTGAATGCGGGAGAGAAAAAAAAAACTACGAAGAGAAAGTGTAAAAGAAATGAAGATAATGTCGAGGTTCTGATGTGGAAATGAGGAGAGAGAAAACAGATATAGAATGGAAGAAAATGTGTAGGATATGTTACGAGGAGAGATAGACACATATGCTCCATGTGGAATGAATGTGTAGAGATGAAGTAAGAGAAGGAAGGAAACGAGAAGAGAAACTGAATGAAGTTGGAAGAGAGATGCAGTGGATGAAAGAAGTATGAAAGAGAAGGGAAGGGTTGGATAGGGAAAAGAAGGAGCAGTACAAGAGAAGCTTGTTTGAGTAAATTTATGACTTTGGGATGAAATATTGCAGAATATATCTGCTAACCCCTCCAAATGCCAATTCCTTATCCTCAATCATAGAATATCTAAAATCCTAATTTCTCTCAACCTTTTTTTCAGAGGGGGAGAGAAAATGCATTATTGAACGCACATTTCTATGTTGTGTGGGGCTCTCTGTCCAAGTTCTTAGTGGTCAGCATACCCACTAAAAACCCTCCGCCTGCCTCCACTCGATATCGTTTAACGTTTAACACATGCTTCAAGTAGGTCCTACCTCATCCTGCGCCTAAGTTACGTCTCCTTTCCTTAATTTCAGAAGACGCCTTTGGGTTGTCGCAATTTATTACTGCCGTCCGGCTGTTGCTTTTTATATGTTTAGGTTGCGCGTAGTTTCTCAACTTTCTGTCTACTTCTCTCGTCCTTCTCATTGCAGCTGATAATGTCGTATATAGCTTTGTTGATGCTGTTCCAATTGGTTTCCTCTTGTAACATGAACTCTATTATGTTTAGTGGCTCTATATGATTAGGGAAATCCTTTGTCATAGCATCCCACCTGTTACAGTCGTAAATAGTTTGAGCCATGCGGTCCACTTCGTCGTAATATTCACACAAGCTGTTGGGAGCTCGGCCAATCTTGTGGAGGTAATCTCGGAAACAGCCATGTCCACTGAGGACTTGAGTTAGCTGATAACTAAGCTCTCCGTACTTTCTCTCTACCCATTCTTCCACGTCCTTTATAAGCAACTTTGTCCATTGTCCCATCTTCACAGACTACCTAATCATTTTGCAACGCCCGGAATAGTTCCGACCTTCCTTTCTTTATTTTATCCTTGCTTTTCTGGGTTTCACTGCGTCTTGCTGTGTATATGTTTGATGTTTGATCGATCCTGTACTAACAGCTCTATTGGTGCTATGCCAACTATGACTAGGACCGCTTCTGTAGAGACAGTTCTATAGGCACTGCTTGTTCTGATTGCCAGGATTCTTTGAAACGCTCCAAGCTTGCGTTTATTTACATCCACGCGCATAGCCCTCGCCCATATGGGGGGATGCGTAGAGCATTGCAGAGTGAGTCACTGAGCATAGCAGTTTTCTCTTGTTGCTTCGTGGTCCTTCTACATTAGACATAAGCCGTTCCAGCGCAAAACAGGGATTTTTGGGCTTTTATGACGTGCTCTCTAAATACTATATTCTCAGTTCGCCTCGATAATTAATTTGAACTCTTTGGGTTAATGGCAGAGTCTCTGAGCTTGAATATAAAC
Source organism: Phosphuga atrata (assembly GCA_944588485.1). Taxonomy (NCBI): domain Eukaryota; kingdom Metazoa; phylum Arthropoda; class Insecta; order Coleoptera; family Silphidae; genus Phosphuga; species Phosphuga atrata. The sequence goes on from OX155893.1 coordinate 103,711,420, forward strand.
TCTCCAATTTTTCTCCGGTTAGAAAACTGCCTCCGTCTTTCAGGTGCCAGCTTCAGCTCTTTCTCCTCCATCCACTTGTCTATCTGTTCTATGGCTTCATTTGCCCTGCGCTTCAACCCCTACTTCGTTCTGCCACATATCACCAGGGCGAGATCATCTGCAAAGTCGATAACGTCTACCCTTCCTGGCATGCCAAATTTTAGTACCCCAACGTAAACTATGTTCCACAGCGTTGGGCCCATAACTGATCCATGTTAAACGAAACACTAAACCTGGGGGCCATGGACATAACACCGACATAATGTGTTAAATACTTGGGAATGATTCTCAACTGTAGACTTATCATCAAGAACGACGCTACACTACAATATGAATAGGAATACCTATACGAGGTGCGACCAAAATATATGATGCTATCTGCAGACCTATCCTAGACGAGACCTAATAACATCCTCCATCAAATTGCTATCGTGTCAGACAGCCAAGCAGCCATCAAGGTCATTAACTCATACACCATCAGATTCAAGCTGATATGGGACTGTGTGAGAAATCCAAACAAGCTTGGCAAAGAAAATAAAGCAACACTATACTGAGTATCAGGACACACTGGTATAGACGGAAACGAAGAATCCGATCACCTAGCAAACAAGGGATCCAGTAGTCCATTCTTAAGTCCGGAACCCTTTTGCGGCATGAGTGTGAACACCGGCTAGTTTAGATGAAGAAATAAGAGAGCAATGGATGAAAACTTGGAAAGAACTTCCAGGGTTGAGACAATCCAAAGTGATGCTGGGATCTTTTAAGCAGAGAAGAATAAGAGCTTGCCTGAAGCTAAACAGGAACAGTCTTATAATTCTGAGTCCTGACGGGACAGTGCAGACTTAGAAAACTCCTCAAGGCGCTAGGCCTAGAGGAGGATGACGGATGCAGATTCTGTGGTTCAGCGGAGGAAACCCCCATACATATGTTCAATGACTGCGGAGCACTGCTCCGAAAAAGACCTACCTCGGGGCACGGGGGTATACCTCGGGATGTACCTCGGGGCTCATTGCTTGAGCGCATAGGAGTTGCAGTCCTTGAATCTCTCCCAAATCCTGAAATTCCTGAAGGAATCAGGATTAGAGAAGGCGCTCTAAATAGGTAAGTACACCAACGCTTAGATGGTGGGGTACAATAGATCTAGAAAGGTCGCAGTACAAGTCGTCACCACCATATCTACAATCTACAACATCCTCCATAACCCACCCAACGATCTATTATATACCCTGATCAAAATTCCAAATATCACAGACAGATATAAACAACTTATTACTTATTAACCATTAAAGACAGAGATATTCATTAAACAATGATTGACACACTTATAAAACACGTATAAAACGCGACCTTAGTATAAGACACCACACTCGCAGACATCCCTCAAAGACTATATACGAAGCACAATATGACGAATAATCATTCCATATCACGTAATATTTTTTTTCAAATTATGTATGACATAACGGATTGTACCCCCTGGTAGAGAGACCTTTTGGTCGAACTAGAGATCACAAAAGCAGAGGCCAAGCTTTTCAGAATCGCTAAGGCACGATACAGGGTTTCAAAACATTTCACACACATCAGGCATATGAAAAGTCAACAAGAAATTGTAATTCAAGAGCCATTTTTGAATGTTGGTGGCAATAAAGATTATTATTATTAAAAGATGCTCCATAAAGAAAAAAAATTTCAGCTTAAGTTAGCGATTCTTTATTCACGCCTTTTAGTTGTAGAACTTGTACTCGATATATTTTATCCTTAACAGCTTCCCTTCTTTATGCAACATAAAATACATCCAGTTTTGCATAGTTATCTCATTTTAAGTGTGATAAATTGCATGAAATATATAAATTTTATTCAGCTAGATTTCACAGGATTATGATAGTTATGACTGGATATTTGATAGCAGATTCAAATTAAAAAGAATAGTATTTTATTGCTTTCTTAAAAATGTGTTTGCTTCAATCCCACTATGTACATCAAGAAAAATATGTTTATTCATTTCATATAATAACATCAATTTAAATAGACGATCAATTGATAAATTATTTATGAGATCCAAGCAAACGAAGAGGAATTTGCCAATTAAAGGTGCATACAGCTTATTTATTTGTTTACATAAGTTTACATTGGTAGCTTATGTGGCCTGCACTCCGTATATATGCAGTCTATTACTAATCTTTGTAATTATGTTATTATTTTCTTTGTGTAGGTTAATATTTTTTATTACTCATGCGCGAAAAGTACTTCTTGACGCATATTTTATTATACGAGAAATGTCACCTCTCGTTGTATTTCCACATAACCTGGCACGCAAACATTTAATATCGCTAGGTTACATTACAAAAACAAATAAACACAATCAAGACCTCGATATTAAAAACATGACGTGAAAGTTTCAGAAATTTTGTTCATTACAAAATAATAATAAAATCAAAGAAAACGTTTTACAATGAGTGTAAATTCTATGACGATGAGTTTTAATTAAGTTTTAATGAGATGTGATTTTTATGGCGAATCCACACCACCGGAGACAATCGAAAAGGCAATTTCTTCATTTTCGATTCCATTTTTCTTGGATGGCCCCTGGGTCCCGAACTTGTAAGATACATCCCCTCGCATGATTAATAAAAATATTGTTTATAACTATTGCGGTATTGTGAATGGCACTGTCGAGCGAATGTGCGCACTCACTTCGTTGATGCGCCAAATTTCGCTCTCGCGTCAAATTGACAACTTACCGCTCTAGTTACAAAATATACTTTTTTAAGTTCTATCGTTATATTGCATTTTCTAATAATTATTTATTTTCTTCAATTTAGTTGCACATCTGTCGAAGGTTTTCCACCACTTTATATTTTTATTAATTTCAATATGTTGCCGGATATTCCGTGTTCTATTGCATGCTCAGGCACTTTATTGAAACATATTCTGATGTCTTCATTCCTAGAGGCTTTCATAGCTAGACTGTCCGCTTGTTCGTTGCCCAAAAGGTCAGCATGCGCTTTGATCCAATGCAGTTGCAGTGTAAATTTTCCGGAAACTTCCTTGAGAAGCAGCCATATATCAACTAGTAACTCTGTTGGAGATATTATGTATCGAAGAGCATCGAGAAAAAAAGACTGTCCGAGAGAATCGGACATTCCTCCATATCAAAAGTTCTTTGACAAATGTATGACACGATTATGTGAATATATGACTCGAATGTATGACGCGATTAATTGCAACTACTGCTGCCTCTAAAATGGAGCAATATGCTGCCAGTCGGAAAGTTTCGCGGTCTACCTACGTCGATTCAGCTTTAGAGCCATCTGTGTAAAGAGTGAAGCGATGTGTGTTGTTGGTTCTCATGTAGGATTTTATTTAATCGTGTCTGAACTACACTTATTCGTTACAATAATTGGATAAATTGTGTGTACGACGTTCGCATGCGTCGCCAGTCAGGATTGGTTTGTTTTAGTGGCTCATATCTCTTTCAAACTGCACCGCCGTGTCATTCGCCTTCCACAGGTCCCGAATTGTGCAGGGGTTCTGTAGGAATGGACAGGTCAGGAGGAGTTCCATCGTTTAGATCTCCCCGCAGGCGCATGAGTCGTTCTCGACGTATCCCCATCTTAACAAATTTTCCCCGGACCTTCCCATGTGACACCTGATCCTGGTTTTCCCAGGTTTTCCAGTCTAGTTGTGGTCCTTCAGGGAGGCTTTCTCTAGGATTTCAGGTTGGGGTATTGTTGTCTGTTAGCCTCTGCATCCACATTGTTTCTTTAGTTGTCGATAGGAGGGAAAGATGTCATGTTCTGGCGCCTCCTCACTCCTCGACCCCCACCACCATCAGCAATCTTTCATCCCCCATCAGCTTTTAATCAGCTTTAATCAGTTTTTAATCAGCTTTAAACAGCTTTTGTATTTGGAAAGTGGATGGAGTTGATGAAAAGTGGATGGAGTGCATGGAAAGTGGATGAAGTGGATGGAAAGTGAATGTAAAGAGGGGATAAAGAATGGAGTGGATGGAAAGTGGACGGAGTGGATTGAAAGTGGATGGAAAGTGGATGGAGTGCATGGAAAGTGGATGGAGTGGATGGAAAGTGGATGGAGTTGATGGAAAGTGGATGGAGTGTATGGAAAGTGGATGGAGTGGATTCAAAGTTGATGGAAAGTGAATGGAGTGCATGGAAAGTGGATGGAAAGTGGAAGTAAAGTGGATGGAAAGTGGATGGACTGGATGGAAAGTGGATGTAAAGTGGATGGAAAGTGGAAGTGAAGTGGATGGAAAGTGGATGGAGTGGATGGAAAGTGGATGTAGTGGATTTAAAGTGCTTGGAAAGTGGATGGAAAGTGGATGGAGTGGATGGAAAGTGGATGAAGTGGATGGAAAGTGGATGGGGTGGATGGAAAGTGGATGGGGTGGATTTAAAGTGGATAGAAAGTGGATGGAGTGCATGGAAAGTGGATGGAAAGTGGATGGAGTGGATGGAAAGTGGATGGAGTGGATAGAAAGTGGATGGAGTGCATGGAAAGTGGATGGAAAGTGGATGGAGTGGATGGAAAGTGGATGGAGTGGATGGAAAGTGGATGGGGTGGATTTAAAGTGGATAGAAAGTGGATGGAGTGCATGGAAAGTGGATGGAAAGTGGATGGAGTGGATGGAAAGTGGATGGAGTGGATTTAAAGTGGATGGAGTGGATTGAGAGTGGATGGAGTGGATTTAAAATGGATGGAAAGTGGATGAAGCGCATGGAAAGTGGATGGAAAGTGGATGGAGTGGATGGAAAGTGGATGGAGTGGATAGAAAGTGGATGAAGTGGATGGAAAGTGGATAAAGTGTATGAAAAGTGGATGGAGTGGATGGAAAGTGGATGAAGTGGATGGAAAGTGGATGGAGTGGATGGAAAGTGGATGGAGTGGATGGAAAGTGGATGGAGTGGATGGAAAGTGGATGGAGTGGATTTAAAGTGGATGGAAAATGGATGGAGTGGATTTAAAGTGGATGGAAAGTGAATGGAGTAAATGGAAAATGGATGGAGTGCATGGAAAGTGGATGGAGTGGATGGAAAGTGGATGGAGTGGATTGAAAGTGAATGGAGTGGATTTAAAGTGGATGGGGTGCATGGAAAGTGGATGGAGTGGATGGAAAGTGGATGGAGTGGATGGAAAGTGGATGGAGTGGATTTAAAGTGGATGGAAAGTAGATGAAGTGCATGGAAAGTGGATGGAGTGGATGGAAAGTGGATGATGTGGATGGAAAGTGGATGAAGTGGATGGAAAGTGGATGAAGTAGATGGAAAGTGGACTATCTAAAGTGACCCCTATGTAGACTGGGTTTGGGCAGGGCTGTAACCTGGTCGAGTTCCATTCCACTTGTAATTCCCTGTTCGCCTGACGGTTATTGAGGTGGAATAGGCATATCTGAGTTTTCCCTGGGTTTGGGCGAAGCTGGTTTGCCTTATAGTACTCAGACAGTCTGGATAGGGACTCTGTGAGCTTTCTTTCAATCTCCTGGATGTGTTGCGATTGGCACGTAATGGCTACGTCATCGGCGTAGATTAAACTATTTGTATAGGGGCCGACAGGTTGATCGTTCGAATACAAATTGAAGAGGAGAGGCGCCAGCACTAAGCCCTGGGGTAGCCCGTTCTTCTAGGTCCTCCAGCGAATTCCACGTAGAACCTCCTGCTGCTCAGCATTGATCTTAGGACTTCTATCAGATGGTAGTTTCTTGTCATTTGAGGAGTAGTTTGTGATTTATGGTGTCGTATGCCGCCGACAGGTCCACGAACACCACCCCCGTTTTTCCTCTCCTTTCAAACCCATCTTCAATATGTTGGGTGAGGTTCAAAATCCGGACAGTGCAGGATTTTCCGGGTCTGAAACCAGCTTGTTGTGGTATTAGTTGGTTTTTTATTTGTGGGCCTATCTTATTTAAGAGGAGTCGTTCATAGAGCTTGAAGAGGAGAGATATTGGTCGATAGCTCTGGGTCTCATCGCGTGGTTTTCCTGGGTTGGGGACTGCAAGCCTTTTCTTTTAGCCATAATTCCCTTTCCGGCTCAACAAAGATGAACTGGCAAAATCCTGGCAAATATCAGGATTTCGCCAGTGGTCCTAGGTTTTGGAGGAATTCATTGGCTATATCGTCTGGGCCAGGAGCCTTTCTGCGTTTCAGTAAGTTAATTGCCAGTTCTAGTTCTGCTAGGGAGAAATACGATTCTTGTACGATCGGGCTCTTTTGTAGATGGTGAACATGCTAATGTTTTGGTCCGGCTTCCCATTCAGGAGGGTGTGCAATTTTGTTAGCGGTTACATCAACTCTATCTCTAGGGCCCGCTGGGTCGTTGGATAGTTTGTTGATAAGGCTCCAAGCTTTCCTGCTACTATGTTTCATATCCAGGCTCTCTATCGTGTCAAATTTTCTCTTCTCTTCCTGCTCAGGAATTCTAGTAGATGATTGCCCAGTTGTGTTGTTTCATCGGCAAAAGGGTCCCGGCTGTACTGTTCCAGGTATTCGTCGTAGGTTGCTTTAGCTTCATCGGATATCCCAGGGACGTTGAAAGTTCTACAGCCCCTAGAGATAGACTGTCTTGCCTCGTACTTGATTTTTGAGATGAATCTCTTATAGTTCGCAGGAGTACGTGGGAGGGCTGCGATTTACGCGTCCGGGGTTAAGACGAATTTCCCCCTTTGGCCTTTGTGAAGTTGCAAGGTACTTTTAGGGGAATCATCATTATCTTGATTGGTCTATGTTGGGTGTGTGGTATGGGACCGAGGACCGTTTTGATGCATGTTCCAGCTAGGGCCGTGGAAACGAAGATGAGGTCCGAGTTATACCCTCTCCGGGTTATATGATCTTCCACTATTGAAGAGGCGGTTTGCTTCTGGTCATGGATGAGGGTTAGTTCGTTCCCCTCGGCCCAGCTTGCCAGTAGTTTCTCCATCTGCGTTTGTCTCGTGATAGCCTCACGTTATGCGGTGGCAGTTGAAGTCTCCTACTATTACATGCGGGTGAGTTACCTGCTGATTGAAGGTAATGCTCTCACTATGGCTGTGATCCCTCCGATGGTGGCAGTGATAGGATGTGATCGGGTCAAGTAGGATGTGATCGGACTATTGATTTCCATAAGTTCAGGGAATGCGTCCAGTGAACTTCTCTAAAGTTTGTGGCGTCCATTTCTTTTCTATTCAGGTACAGCGATACTTCTTTAAGGCGTCGGTGGATTGGGAGAAGTCGCGATATGACGCAAGTATATACAGATATTGCATTTGTTAAATTCAAGTCGCATTTTAGTAAGAGACTATTAATTGCTTATTAAATTCGCGTATGGAATAATACCTGCTTTCCTGTCTGTCTAATAGATATTAAGCTTTACTATTAAGATGATATACAAATGTAACTTTGTGGGTGTGAGACGCCGTGGAATAGATATTCGCTCCGTGCGTAACCGCTTTAAGGGCCACCCGTGGCCAAAAAGACAACTTCGTCTCCAATTATATTGTATAAAAACAACAGGCAAAAACAAAAAATAATTAAATTAATAAAATATACAATATTTAACAGCAAAAAAAATGACAATTTTGTTAGGTCATATCTTGCGAACGGAAGCGGCTAACAAAATGCAATTAGTATATTTGCAACCAGCAGGGGAAACACTGAATTTTTTTATATTTCCTGTCATGTATAATATTTCTTGTTCCTGTAATTTTTTACCTTTCCTGTCATTTTTGACATTTTCTGTCATTTTTATATTGCCTGTCGTTTTTGACTATTGAAATTCTCCATTCACTTGATAAATAATGATTTTCATGAAGAAAGGCCCTGAAATTTTCTGAAAAAGTCGCCAAAAAAATCCATCATTTTGATCAGGAAAGAAGTTGCATTTTCGGTTCTCTACGATCCTCTCGGAAAGAAAAAATCCCAGCGAAATCATTTTCGACACACGGAAACTAGACGATAAAAAGAGAAAATCAATGTGTAAATGCGGAGTAACTTCGGCGAGGATCCTCGCCGAAGTTGTTCGAGGCGAGGAACTAGACGGAGGAGGCATCTACACTCTCGCCTTACTTCGCGAGGGCCTCAGTGCTATGACTGACACTGAACAGGTGGTAGCTGCTGCTGCAACTATTTGTGTGTATAATATATTGGAAAGGACGAGTAGAGTATAATATAATATATTGGAAAGGAAGAGTGTGGACGTGATACTCTCCCTTCCTCGTACTCGCGTCTCGTGTCCCTTTGACTCGGGTACGAAAAACCGCTTCATGAAGCGAAGTTAGCCAAGGCGAGACGAGGAAGCAAAAGGTAGTCTGAGTAACCTGACCACACTCTCGTTCCTCGCTCAACTCCGAGCTACTTCGCGAGAGTGTGGAGCGGGCATTGGAAAGATTCAATTTTTTATTGCGAATTCTGACATTTAAAATGTGACATTTTTTAAATTCAGTCATTAAAAATTCGACATTTGTTAAAATTAAAAAAAAATAAAATTTGATATTTGTTTCAAAATTTGACATTCTGCCATTTTAAATTTGACATTTGTTATCAAAATTTTACATTTTAAAGATTCTGTCATTTAAAATTCGACATTAGTTAAAATAAAAAAAAAATGAAACTAAAATTCGATATTTGTTATCAAAATTTGATATTCTGACATTTAAAATTTGACATTTCTTGTCAAAATTTGACATTTTTCAGATTCTATCATTTAAAATTCGACATTTGTTAAAATTTAAAATAAATCGATATTTTTTATCAAAATTTGACATTCTGACATTTAAAATTTGACATTTGTTATCAAAATTTGACATATGAATTTCTATATTTTTTATCAAAATTTGTCATTTTTGTCATTTAAAATTCGACTTATGTAATCAATATTTGATATTTTTGACATTATGACATATGAAATTCGACATTTGTTATCACAATTTGACATTTTAGAGATTCTGTCATTTAAAATTCGACATTAGTTAAAATAAAAAAAAAAATGAAACTCAAATTCGATATTTGTTATCAAAATTTGATATTCTGACATTTAAAATTTGACATTTCTTGTCAAAATTTGACATTTTTTAGATTCTATCATTTAAAATTCGACATTTGTTAAAATTAAAAATAAATCGATATTTTTTATCAAAATTTGACATTCTGACATTTAAAATTTGACATTTGTTATCAAAATTTGACATTTGAATTTCTATATTTTTTATCAAAATTTGTCATTTTTGTCATTTAAAATTCGACTTATGTAATCAATATTTGATATTTTTGACATTATGACATATGAAGTTCGACATTTGTTATCACAATTTGACATTTTAGAGATTCTGTCATTTAAAATTCGACATTAGTTAAAATTAAAAAAAAATGAAACTAAAATTCGATATTTTTTATCAAAATTTGATATTCTGACATTTAGAATTTGACATTTCTTGTCAAAATTTGACATTTTTCAGATTCTATCATTTAAAATTCGACATTTGTTAAAATTAAAAATAAATCGATATTTTTTATCAAAATTTGACATTCTGACATTTAAAATTTGACATTTGTTATCAAAATTTGACATTTGAATTTCTATATTTTTTATCAAAATTTGTCATTTTTGTCATTTAAAATTTGACTTATGTAATCAATATTTGATATTTTTGACATTATGACATATGAAATTTGACATTTGTTATCACAATTTGACATTTTAGAGATTCTGTCATTTAAAATTCGACATTAGTTAAAATTAAAAAAAAAATGAAATTAAAATTCGATATTTGTTATCAAAATTTGATATTCTGACATTTAAAATTTGACATTTCTTGTCAAAATTTGACATTTTTCAGATTCTATCATTTAAAATTCGACATTTGTTAAAATTAAAAATAAATCGATATTTTTTATCAAAATTTGACATTCTGAAATTTGACATTTGACATTTGTTATCAAAATTTGACATTTGAATTTCTATATTTTTTATCAAAATTTCTCATTTTTGTCATTTAAAATTCGACTTATGTAATCAATATTTGATATTTTTGACATTATGACATATGAAATTCGACATTTGTTATCACAATTTGACATTCTGACATTTAAAATTCGACATCTCTTAACAAAATGTGTGTTTAAAAAACTTTATTATCTAACATTTTATTGAATGTTATTGTAAAAACTCAAATTTAAAGTTTATTTCTCAAACTTTTGATTGATTTTTGTTTAGAATTCTGCCGTGACACTTAAAATTGACATTTCTTATCAAATTTTGTATTGAAACCTTTGTTGTCAAACTTTTTGTTTGTGAAATTTTAACTTTCTTTGTCAAGCTTTAAATTGTCACTACACAACAACTTGTCACAACATCTTATTATACAAATACATGCTCAATAATGACGTAAGTGGTCATGAAGTTCTTAAAAGTGTCACCTTTCGCGCTAATGATGTTGCGGTCGGAGCGAATATCACTCACGGTTTGCAGAAGAATTTATTTACGTGGACACCAGTCCAGCTAGTTCAACCAGACTCAATCAGCAGTCAGTCAACCAGATCAGTCCAGTTCAGAGAGTTTCATTCCCTCACAAGTATTTGTATCTCTTGTATATATATATATATATATATATATATATATATATATATATATATATATATATACTCTCTGAGCTGGACTGATCTAACTATATATATATATATATATATATATATATATATATATATATATATATATATACAAGAGATACAAATACTTGTGAGGGAATGAAACTCTCTGAGCTGGACTGATCTGGTTGACTGACTGCTAGTTGAGTCTGGTTGAACTAGCTGGACTGGTGTATATGGTTAACCTGGCTGCTGGCTGAATCTGGTTGAACTGGCTGGACTGAACTGAACTAGTGCTAAGCTGAACTTGCTGGACTGTCTGAACTTCTAGCTGAGTCTGATTGACAGGGTTCACTGGCCGGACCGGTGTGAATGGGTCCACTGGCAGGACCAGTGTGAATGGGTCCATTGGCTGGACTGAACTGGACTCGTTGGTTGGTTGTACCTCACTGTTGAATAAAACTGGAGCCGACTTGCTGACTGTTTGCCTCTGCCTATCGTGACGGAACTTGCCTCCTTGTTCGGGGGTTCAGGTATTTATGTTATGTCCAGGTATACTGGTCCCTCATCTGGGGGTGATTATTTTTCTATTTTCGGCTATTTGTCGCTTTTTTTGATGATTACCGATTCTCGGGAAAAACATCTTGTCGTCAGTTCCCCGGGGATTACACCATTGACCCTAATAAAATATTTTCGGAAATTCTTTTGAAAATATTTGAGTAATCACCGTAATGCCCTCGTAAAACTAAAAGTATAAATATTTTTTAATCTGCACGAGGATTATATTACCGACCCTAATCAAATATTTTCGGAAATTGTTCGAAAATATTTGGGTAATTATTATAATGCCATAGTAAACGAAGAAATAAAAACGGCTCATTAGTAATAAATCATTAGCACCTAATATAATGAGGTTATACAGGGCAGAAGGACCTTGTTGGTCGATAGCCCTTTCTATAAAATATGCCACAAATATATTCTCTCTCTCTAAGGTTATACATATAAAGAAAAGTATAATTCAGGTTTGAGGAGAATTAAATTAACAATTAATATACCCTGATATAATGAGTTTAAACAGACAAAGAAGAGTACAATTCAAGTTTGATGAGAATTGACTATTCAATTGACTATTAGAACTTTAGAAATTCAGATAAAACCGTCTAGTATTGTTACAAAGCAACTTGTTGCGAATTATTCATTTCGCAAACCGTTTCCAAATTTATCATATTAAATAAATTACCTTTACCCGAAAAACATTTAATATAAGCCGTCGATAAATCATTTCCGTTTTGTGAAAATTATTGGGTAAATAAAATTGATGCATTACCTGTAGTCGGCGCAGTGGATTCACAATGGCACAATATCTCTCCGCCGATAGGGCGGTTAACGTGAACACGGAAACCCCTATGGAAATATCTTTCGCAGTCTCTGATATTTTGCACACTGCTACTCCCCAAGGCCACGAAGCCACCGTGTAGATAATCGACGTGAACGGGACACAAGTCAATATCACCAGTAGGTCTGCCAAAGCCAAGGAAAGAATGTACCTGAAAATAAATATAATTTAAACTAAATTGTTACGAAACGGATGAAATATCGGGGAGCATGCTATTTGGTCTCCCGGCACTTCCACCATAATTTTACCTCAGGGCTTAATAAATTAAACGATTAGGATGAAAGGGTTTAAGCAAGAGTGATTCTATATTTAGTTATTTTCCAACTAAATTTGAAACTTGAATTAATATTTATTTATATAAATGGACATGAGGTAAGCGAGTAATTGCAGGTATGTTCAGTCTAGTCCAATCTTTTCATCACTCTTCCAATTATTTTTGTCTAGTCAAACTCAGTTTTGTCTAGCATAATCCAGGCTTGTTTTTTATTATTCAATCTTATCCAGAGACATATATAGTCTTGCCCAGTCTTCTCTAGAATTCAGTCTTTACCAGATATGTCTAGTCGTATTTAGCCTTGTCTAGTCTCATCGAGACTTATATAGGCCTGTCTAGTTATATCTATCTATCTCTTCTTGTCCAGTCTGATTTAATCTTCTCATCAATTGTGTTCTGTCCTGTTATGGCTAGTTTTGTGAATCTGGTTTAACTTGGTCCAGTCTTGCTAAGCTTTATACAGCCTCGTCAAGCTTTGTCCAATCCTGTCCGGTTCTGTCCAGCGCTATCCGGTTCTGACAAATTTTATCCAGTCTTATCCAAAATGGTTTAAAACTTGACTTATAGTCTTATCTTGCCTTGTTTAGACTGGTCCACGCCGTCGGTTAGTGTTTTAAAAAGTCTTAGGAAAGACGTTTGAAAAAGTGTAGGCAACCAACGACACTTAAAATTTTGTTTAGGGAGTGGCGTCTCTAATTTGTATTTTTTTTTATTAACATCAAGAGCGTCGTCACTAGCGACTTAAAAACAAAAAAACCGCCAAAGTGCGAGTTGTGACTCGCGCACCGAGGGTTCCGTACAAACTTGTATGTAAGGTATCTTTTTTTGTGGAGGACGTAGCAAGCATATTCAGTTAACTTGACAAGTCCTGAAATCACGACCATCTTAGTACCGCTGCAAGCATAACCTCAAGATGTCGCTGTCGTACGATGGAATTCTACCCTATATTTAATTACCACACATCCCCCATTCACTATGAGTGTTTAGGGGTTCTGGAACTTCACTATTTGTTTTTACTGCTCAATTTTGCCTGTATACCTATATACCCTGTATAAAGGTATACAGGGTATTTTTTTTTAAATAACGCGAATATTTTTAAACTTATAAAACGAAAACTTTATTTTAGTATTAGACTTATACACTAACTTATATTTAGATCTAACTATTTCTAGATCTAATATAAACTAATATATTAACTATTTCTAAATCTATTTCGATACTCTTAACATTCAGTTGTTCAATTGACTGCTTTTTGGGCAATTGACTACCAAAAAATATAGGGCGAACGTGATTTAAGTATAATATACTTAATTCATATTATCTACAACATGTTATGTAGATTATGTAGATTATAGTATAGTATTATTATTTAGATTATCAATATATTATGTAGATTATAAAGAAAAATTAGACGAAATATAATATATACAGGATGTTACGGGACTTGAGTATGTCGCATGTCGTTTATAAACAAGCAAAATTTAGACATAATATATACCCTGTATATATTATGTATATAGAGCAGAGATGTTATTGATATGAAATTTCGGATCTGGATGCGGATACGGATATAGGAATAATGTTTCGGATACGGTTACGGATATCAATTTTTTTCGGATAATCCGTTAGTTTCGGATAGTTTGGGTTACGGATATCAGATTTCTAAGGAATTGTAAAAGTAGAATGTTAATTTGTAAAAAAAATGATTTTATTTCTATGTTATTATTTGTACTACCTACAATCATATGTCATACAACTAAGTACTACAATATAAGTTGGTACTACAATTATATGTCATATAAGATATATAAGTTATTAATATTTATAAGTTTGTAAAAATGTAAAATCATAATTATAATAAACAAAAACAACATTATTCCTTTTTTTCTATTATATATTTTCTATTAGATATTGAAATATTTTTATAGGAATTATTACAACATATCAATAAAAATTATCCGAAATTATTCGAAACTTTTATATCGGATTCGGTTACGGTTACGGATATATTTTTATTTCGGATATCCGATAGTTTCGGTTACGGTTACGGATCTCCATAACATCCCTGATATAGAGCGTACGTGATGAAATGCATAACGAATATAAACAAAGAAAATTCAGTTTAAACAGCTTGGTGCCAACACATACTTTTTAACCTTAGGACCTAACTGTATGCTACCCATAGGCTTCTGCAGCCTGACAATACCACTACGACAACATTAGTGTATTTTCATAAGTTTCTAATAGTAAATTCGCATTTTTCTTGTAATTAAACTACATATTTACGGTTTTCAGATTTTTTCCTTTACATGTGCTGTAAGACACCGCTTCTTGCCAAATTTCATGATTGTAGGTCAACGGAAAGTACCCTATAGGTTTTGATTCCCATGTGAAATCGCAAATTATGCGACATAAACGGTCATATCTTTTGATCGCGTTGACTTACAAGTTTGATTTTTTCACAGCTGAAAGGGCCCGCAGACCCGAGTATTTGATACAAATTTCAACTTGTTACTTCTACGCGTTCCTGAGAAAAATGGTCTTGACAGACAGACAGACGGACAGACAGACAGACAGACAGACAGACAGACAGACAGACGGACAACAAAGTGATCCTATAAGGGTTCCGTTTTCGGTACGGAACCCTAAAAAGAGAAGAAGAACGGTTTTTATCAACAAGATTTGAAGAAAAAATAGAAATTTGCGGCAACTCTTCTTAAGTTTAACATTATATGTTTTTTTTTGTGTTTTTCTCGACCAGTGTTAACATTTGTATTTGTTTTTAAGTTTTTTTTCGGTTGTTGTGCATGTTTTTATTAAAAGTTATTGGTTCGTAATGTGTCTGTATAACGAATTCCAATCTCCACCAACACCAGACTAAACTACTTATTAACTCAGACATCTTTTGGTCCTTCGAGCCGGATATGGTGTAGATTGGCGCAGAAAAGTATCAGTAAGTAAAAAATCAGTGTTGTGCAAACAACAATAAGTGCGGCTTTTACTATTTTTGAACAATTACTACAACAATCAGTGAGGTTTCTACTCTTTTGAACAATTTTTATTCGTTAAAGATAATTATCCCATCAAAAACATAAAATGTAAAAAAGTCTCGTAACGCAGTTCTTTCGCTACAAAAAGTTGTGGGATCTCATGTAAGACAAAGTCAGTTATTTTAGTTAGTGTGTATGTAGAAGCACCTATTCAACTACTTTGTTATAAATTGTTATCTAATCAATTACCAATCAACATTTATAGTAACCGTATCAATATTAGACACATTAATTTCTATTATAATTATAATGACTTGGCAATTGCACGGCAACGTATTATAAAAGAATAATCTACTAATTCGATTACTAAGTAAGTCTAAACAGTAGTAGTAACTAGTACATGCGGATCGTATTTTTCGGAATGGAATAGTTTTTCTGAATGAAAGAGTTGAAAAGAATGGAATAGTTGTTAAAGGTGGAATAATTGATAAGGGTGGAATTGTATAATATATTTTCAAGTGTGTGATACTTGTGGCGCTTTCAGCGCCACATGATATATGTGGAACGTGAAGTTGTATATGAAAGAGTAAGCAGCATCGCAAGATGCGCGATTCTTGTGGCGCTTTCAGCATCAGCCTAAGGTGTATGTGTGTGTGCACATTAAGAGGAGTTGCAAGGGGTACAACTCCTGCTAAACAAAATATTTGCTAATAATTCAATCATTTTAAATGATTTTATCTACGACCACTATTATAATTGCCCAATATTGTACAGTTCGTGGATTATGTAAATACATCTTACAACACACGTATGTAACAGTCCGCGATTAATGTTATTTAATGATTCAATAACACACTAGTGCGTTTGGTTTACGATTCGTTGATTAGTTGAGAGCAGCTACTATCGTTTAATATAGGCAACCCACTACATTCCGTTACTTGCCAAAAAAATATTAAACGTCAAACTAATACATAAACACTATATTTTTTTTCAATTAAAACAATTAAAGTCCGGTAATGCCCAGTGTTAGCGAAATAGAAAATGCTACTCTGCCCGAAATTGTTGAAAAAGCGAAACAAGCTGCCCATAATTTGCTACCGATTAAATCTCGGGATCGATACGATGATGCATATAGAAAATTTATGGACTGGAGTATGAAGCATAAAGTTAAATCGTTTTCAGAAAATGTTTTATTATTATACTTTGATGAGTTATCTCAAACAAAGAAACCATCTTCACTTTGTGCAATTTATTCAATGGTTCGGACAACAATTAATATAAAGCACGACATCGACATTTCAAAACATTCAAAGTTAATAGCTTTACTAAAGAGAAAATCTGATGGATTTAAAAGCAAAAATCAAAAATTTTAACCATTCAAGAAATTAACGGTTTCCTCAATAATTGGTCGGATAACAAATATTTATTGATGAAGGTATTCATTACTTTTTTTTCTTATAATGTTCTCTAATGGGCGTAACGACATATTTTGTATATAATTTTAGGTTATTCTTATCATTGGCATTAGTGGTGCTTGCAGAAAACAAGAACTATGAAATATCAAAACAAAAAACTTTTTGAAAATAGTTTATTGTTATTTGTCATTTATGTACAAGATTCATATTTAGATTTTAATCTTAACAGTTTATATTTATATTTATTATGTTCAAGTTAATTAATATATAATAATTACATATAAGCCCTGAAGAAGGTCACAAATTAAAAAGACCGAAACGTTGGCAATATATCAGTGTATATATATATATTTTAAGATCTTATCATTTTTATTATGTTGTAGTTTATTCTTAGGAAAAGGAATTTATTTTAAACAACTGATGTCGATATTTTGCCAACGTTTCGGTCTTTTTAATTTGTGACCTTCTTTAGGGCTTATATCTATTAAGTATTTAACCCAAATACTCCCGAATTAATTTTTTTAAGAAAATTAAAAGTTTTTTGCAATTTTATGATTAATTGGTATTTCTTGAATATTTTTCGGATTTTTTTCGCCGTGTAGATCACCGGTATACCAATATCATCAGACACATATACAAAAATGCCACAGCATCTTTTCGACTCCACAACTATAGGGGAAGATTTAAAATAGCCAGAGGTATTCGACAGTTTGATACAATCTCCCCACAAACTTTTTACTAACTTTCTCGAATACATGTTTAAATCTATCGATCTGCAACACCTAGGCACTAACATAAATTGGGAATACCTCAGTCATCTCAGATTTGCGGATGACATAGTCGTTATAGCGGATAGCACCGACCAGGCAAAAATGATGATATAGTCTCATGCAAAGTGTATCTAAAGATCAACTTTGCAAAAACTCAGTTGATGACCTATCTTGTACTTAGCGATAGTATAACCGTAGATGGAGTCGAAGTCAAAGAGACCACCTCGTATAAATACCTAGGGCATGAAATCCGCATACACAGAGATAACCAAACGTGTGAAATACCAAGACAAATAGGATTAGCTTGGGCTGCATATAGGAAACTGAAACATATATTTAAGTCAAACTTACCAACCTGTTTTAAACGTAGAGACTTCGATCCATGCGCCCTCCCCGTCTTAACATGCAGTGCAGAAACATCAACACTAACAAAGAAGGTAATCAAAAAGATCAAGGTAACACAACATGCACTGGAGAGATCTTTGTTGGGAGTTTGCCTTAGACACCGAATCCTTAACACCGAAATCCGTATATCTTGAAAGTAATAATATATCTATATATAAACTCAGCAATATTCCAAATATATTTTAAAGAAATAATCTATATTCAACAAAAAATAAATATAATTTATATATTTACAGACAAATAAAATTAGAGCGTATGATATTCCAAAAAACAGTTTTTTTGATGCAAACCGACATTGCACTTATTGCACTGAAATTGCACATAATCGGCATCTAATTTGTGTTTCTTTGTATGCAATTAGATGATCCTTTCCGTCGAATCGGGAATATTCATTTGGTTGTGCACTAGGTCGTCCTCGTTTCGTGGTTTTCTTGTTGTTTTCCAAAATGCTCATTGCAAGGGATCTACGGAAAGTATATTGATCCTGTTTTCCACCATATTCTCGTTGAAGCTGCCATGCATTATGAATTGTCATATCAAGGCAATGACTTATTATGGGAAAGTACCATTTTTTGCCTCTAACTCCGACTCTATAAAGACTAATATTTTGGTCTGCCCTGTCGACACCTCCCATATTTTTGTTGTATTTTTTTATCAAATCCGGCTGAGGTACAGAAATTTTTTTCTTTTCTTTCTGGGAAAATCGAGCCACATTACATGTCGGCAGCACGCTATCTGAATTGGAAGCTATTGTAACTATATTGTTATCATTCCACTTACATACTATTATGTTTTCCTGTTTCTCCAAGGCATACACAAAGGTTCCCCTTGGCTCTTTCTGTAGTTCTTTGGCAGTTTTTATTGCAGATACATGTATTCTATTTTCTCTCAGTGTTCCAGTAGCCTTTATTTTTCTATCTCTGAGTACCAAAAGCAAATCCCAAGAAGTAAAAAAATTATCGAAGTATAAATGATACGGGTAACTACCTTTTTCTTCAAGAATACTATCGACAAATGTTAGTACCACACTCGCACCCAATCCTAAGTTCTTGTATCGTTCTGACAGCTTTGTGCTGGAACCTTGATAAGGTTGAAACCATTCTATGTAACCTGTTCTAGAAGTAGCCATCCAAAACTTATAACCCCATCTAATAGGTTTTCCTCTGATGAACTGCTTGGAACCATGTCCGCCAAAGTAGGGCACCATTGACTCATCAATACTATGATATTCGTTCAGAGGGGCAAGTGAAATAAACTTGTTGTTCAAAACGTCTAATAATGGGCCGACTTTAGCAAATTTATGTGAAACATTTAAATTTGTATTATCGCTACAATGCAGATTTTGCATTATAAAATTAAAACGGTTTCTTGAAATTGCGTCATATACTATTTTGTGATTAGCATCAGAACTGTTTTCCCAATACAGTGATCTTCTTGGGACAGTAGTATAACCACTATAAATAAGGACTCCAAAAAAAGCTTTCATTTCTTCTACACTTATGTCTCCACATCTGTTATTTTGTAGTGCGTAAAGATTGCTATAATCAGTTAACATTTGCCAAACATCCTTATCGAAGAATAGGTAGAAAAATTCTAAGTTTGTAAATTTATTATTAGGCTCACATGGTTGGTTCCAGATCGGCAAACGATTTGTAATGTCGCTGTGACTCCATTCATAATTTTTTGGTATCTTCTTATATTTCATGAAATTTGATAAGGGAATTTCATCGTCACTGCTATCACTGTCGCTACTATCACTGTCACTATCGATAATATTAGTTTTGAAAGAAGGTTCAGCCATCGAATTTAAAATACTACCAGAAAGGTTATCCATGACAACATTTTCCTCATCGCCGGAGTCTTCATCGGTAACAACTTCATTTGCATTAATAGGTGGAAAAACAGCTATACTATCTGGTAGTATTGCATCATCATCAATGGTCTCTGCTTCCTCCAACAATTCACTTAGAGTCAAGGGTCTGTGTCTGTTCCAATAACTGAAAACACAGTATATTGAGCCACTGGCCTTTATAAAGGACATTTATGATTTCGTGCGTATATTCCAAATACAAAATGAAAATCTAACTTCACAAACCTGTGGTTAATTAAATATAACTGTATTAATTACATTTTATGCAACGAAGAACATATTTAATTTATTATGATTAAATAATTCTTACCTCAATCTGTCCATGACACAAAAGAAAAAACTCGATGCACAACAAATAGTTTTCTGGATGTTATACGCAGTTAAAATGTGTTCAATTTTGCTAAAATGTATCACATGTACCTTATTCTTAAAGAATGTGGTGCCATCTTACTATCATTACTTAAAATAATACACAAGAAACATAGGTTTCTGTAACACATATTGACGACCTTTTAAAAGGACAATGGAACCATTTGGGTTAATAAAATTAAACATAGAAAATATAAATTATTTCATTTGACACTGACACTGCGTACATTGTGTTGCCTATATCGATGAATAACTATATCAGTTACATCTAACATATTTTTCTTATTAAATAGAAAAAAAAATAGTGTGGTCGTAGATAAAGTATAGTACATAATTCGAGTTGTAAGGCAATTACGTACTCGCAGAATTACGAGCTCCCCGCTACGCGGGTCGCGCGTAATTGTTCCCCTCGTACGTAATATGTTTCTTATAACTCTCATTACGTAATATACTATTAATGCTGTCACGTTTGTAAAATAATATAATCAAACACTTTTGAAATGAAATTAATCATATAGTGTTGCCATTTGTCTGAAATCAAAGTTACTATAATTAAAGGAGTGATATTAGAAATGAAAAGCTGCCAATGTTCATAAAAAAAGTTACTATATCTAACGATGTGATATTAGTTACAAAGACTTACATGGACGAAACAAAAATCAGCTGTGGCGTGAAAGTTACTAATAATCTCACTAAAAATGTCATAACCTTTAAATTAATTATGTGACATTGATGTTGTCAACTTTGACGTTAAACATAACCAACAAATTGTTTTAATCAAGTTGGTATCTTGTGTTGTTGAGTTACCAACATACTCAAACATAATCTCACCAACTATTTGTGTAAAT
The DNA here is from genome assembly GCA_944588485.1 of Phosphuga atrata. Classification (NCBI taxonomy): domain Eukaryota; kingdom Metazoa; phylum Arthropoda; class Insecta; order Coleoptera; family Silphidae; genus Phosphuga; species Phosphuga atrata. Next base: position 103,732,367 of record OX155893.1, read on the forward strand.
TACATTGTTGTTGTCAAGTTTGACAGATAACATAACCATTCCTCTAATTATTGTAAGTTTGCTTTTAGACAATTAGCAACATTTTTTACCACAATTAGCAAAATTATGTTACTAAACTTTGTCTTGATTTACCTGCCCGCTTCACGGCGGGCAACGTAATCTAACCGGGGTTAAACCAACGGTCCTTGCAACACTGTCCTATATTGGATCGAGGGCTCGCGCTGCCGCGCGTATGTTGTGTTGATTTATCTGTCCGCTTCGCGGCGGGCAACCTAATCTAACCGGGGTTAAACCAACGGTCCTTGCAACACTGTCCTATATTGGATCGATCGCTCGCGCTGCCGCGCGTATGTTGTGTTGATTTATCTGTCCGCTTCGCGGCGGGTAACCTAATCTAACCGGGGTTAAACGAACGGTCCTTTTTCACATTGACCTATATTGAATCGAGAGTTCGCGCTGCCGCGCGTATGTTGTCTTGATTTAACTGTCCACTTCGCGGCGAGCAACCTAATCTAACCGGGGTTAAACCAACGGTTCTTTTTCACATTGACCTTTATTGAATCGAGAGCTCGCGCGTCTTGGTCTTCATCGGATAAATCAAGACCAGATAAATCAAGACCACCAGATATATCAAGACCAGATATATCAAGATCCCACACGCGCTGCCGCGCGTATGTGGTCTTGATAAAGTAAATCAAGACCAGATACACCAAGAACACATACGCGCTGCCGCGGGTATGTGGTCTTGGTCAGAAAAGAAAATTCTGTGTCAAAGCTATCGGCCACGAAAACACCAAAATATAAATTTCAATAGAAAAATCTATAAGCTACGTCGACCTGAAGGAATTTTGAATACAACTGTCCAAGTTTTCAAACTATAGTTATTTGAATGTCTGACCTCGTGTGCGACTTTAAGTTTGAGGGGCGGCGACCGCCGCCAGATAAAATATTTTGCAAAACTAACTGAGGGATATCTTAGACTGTCTAATTCTATACAAATGTGTGAAATTTTTTTGTTCCACAATGTGTGAAACTTACTAAAATATTTTTTTAAACAAATCCAGATATGTCAATCACGAATTTCAACTAAAACCGAACACTAAAATTTCAAAATATTCAAAAATTGCGAAAAAATGTATTAACATTTGAGGGATTTCAATGAAACTTTTACTGAATGTGCGTATGCACCAGAACTATCAGTTGACAAAATTTGAACGCTCCCATTCCAATGGGGACGTCGTGAGGAATGATTTTTTCTTCAAAGCTTACTTGCAAATATCTCGTGAACGCCTCAAGATACAAAATTATAACCAAGATATCCGTATGTCAGATGTCGATGTCTACAAAAATGTATGTTTTGCAAATTTTGTAAAAACCTTCGGTTTAGTCGCAAAAGTAAAAAATATAAAATCCAAAAATTTATCCAAGGTTACCCCTTCTCTGAATTTCGTTTTTCAATTTTTTCGATTGCAAAAAAAGATGGATTGGAAAGATGAAAATGACTCAATTTTTAGATGAAAATCTGCTCTATAAAACAGTGCTGAATGCACGTTTGGTAGACTTCGGAGACTTGGAAAAAAATATATATTTGTAAATTTTCAATAAGTATTTCTTTATTACAAAAAAATTATGTGCCCAGGCTATCGGCCATGAAGGTACCAAAACGTCAATTTCAATAGAAAAATGTATAATCTATATAGATCTGAAAGAAACTACAATATATCTCTTGCAGTTTTTATTTTATAGTTATTTGAATTAATTAATTTCTGTTATGTTCGAGTTTGAGGGGCGGCGACCGCCGCCAGATAAAATATTTTGCAAAACTAACTAAAGGATATCACAGACCGACTAATTCTCTACAAATTTGTGAAACTTTATTGTTCCACGTTGCGTAAAATTTACTAAAATATTTTTTTAAACAAATCCAGACATGTCAATCACGAATTCCGATCAAAACCGAACACGAAAATTTGAAAATATCCAAAAATTGCAAAAAAATATATTAATCCTTGAAGGATTTCATTGAAACTTTTACTGAATGTAGGTATCCACCAGAGATATCATTTGACAAAATTTGAACGCTCCCACTCCAATGGGGACGTCGCGAGGAATGATTTTTTCCACAAAGCCTATTTGCAAATATCTCGTCAACGCTTCAAGATGGAATATTATAACTAGAATATCCGTATGTAAGACGTCGGTGTCTACAAAAAAGCATTCTTTGCAAATTTTGCAAGAACCTTCGGTTTCGTCACAAAAGTAAAAAATATTCTGAATTTCTCTGAATTTCGTTTTTCAATTTACACGGGTTTAATTGAGCTCTTCCGCCAAAACGCTTCGCTTTGGAAAAATGAAAATTAAACAACTTTTAGATGAAAATGTGCTCTATAAAATAACGCTAAATACATGTTTCTCAGACTTCGGAAAATTGGACAAAAACATATATTTGCATGTATTTCTTTATTTAAAAAAATCCTGTGTCAAGGCATTCGGCCACAAATATGTCAATTTCAATAGAAACATGTACAATCTATTTAAAACTTATGTAAACTATATAAAACTTAATGCGTTTGTTAAAAGAAAGTGCGCTCTATTTATCTGTGTTAAAATTATTTCATGCAAACCCAAGGAAATGAGGCATTTTTAAACGCTCGCCATGTCGTGGCTATCAGCCGCAAAAAGTTTACATGAAGCACATTTACAATAAGCAAAGTTCAATAGGCCTCCATGAGCACTATTCGATTTTTAAAAGAAAATCCGGATAAATTTCCCTATGGCTTTTCCTTCAGCCGTCAAGTGGTAGAACTGACCGTTTTTCAATAATAACTCTATTGCTATACACGCTAGGAAGTCGAGGAATACACCTTTAGATTCCAAATTATATGTGTAATTTTTAACTATTCTTGTAGAAAACTCGTAAAATCGTAACCAGATGACCGAAAAACTTACATCGTTCCCCATGTAAAATTAGCCGGATCACGAATCTCCAATCAGAAATTTGTAAAACAATAGTTTTCTTTTATAAAATCAGTAAAAACTCTAATCAAATATGGCCGAGCTTAATTTTACTAACGAAAAAGTGTGAAATGCTGGAATATTCAATTGTTTCTACTGTAGAATTTTCGAATTTTAACAAATCTGAGAAATATAATTTTCCCGGACACCATTTACCACAGAAAATGAAAGGAAACATCTGTGGGGCGGAGATGATTATACAAACTTTGCTAGCCACCCCGAATCTTGGCAAATGAATTGCATTTAAAAAAAATCCTGGTAAAGCGGTTTGCAAAGGAATGATAAAATTTGCTTCGCTGGTAGAGGAAAGTTTACTCTATCGATTCATGCTAGAAGAATTTATTAGAAATGTAGGGAAAAGAAAAACGCGTAAATATTGCGGATTATGAAATAAATTTTATAATTCAAATGTGAACGGAAGCAACTGTTTCTGATGTAAAATGGCCTGAATTTTAAGAATCTGCTAAAAGAAAAGTGAAAAAACTTCTTTAAAAACTGCGAATTTTGACGTTGCTATGTGTTGCTAATCAAGAGCCAGAGTTGCCGAAATCTTCAATTTAGAGATTTCAAGATATCTCTTTGAATTTGATTTGAATTTCAACCTAACATTGAGCGAAAAATCAGAATTTTGATTTAAATTCTTTTCTTTAATTTTATCTTTTCACAAGCACACGAATAAACGGATAAACTTCAACAATGACATTTCCACATAACCTGAGCGAAAATAGTGTTAAAATGATCAGCTGTGAGTGTAAATTTGCGATTCCGCGGCAAGCAATGGTCTTAGTTTTTTTGACCTGGAGTGCGAAGCCGTTGGTGGATTTGAGAAATTCAAACGCCATACTGTTGGCCTTTTCACCGGGCATGCACTTGTCGGACTGGAAATGTAAATTTTCTTTTACGCGTTTCCGTTTGAAGAGGTGAAAAAAGTGACTTTGTGAATTGGGGCCTGCGGAACGTCCCCAGAGCTGTAATGCGCCGAGAGAGGTGTGGTTCGAAAGTAGACACGTGGGGCTATAATTCCTGAAAAGAGCAATACAATTCTAAAACATTTGACCGAATATTGAAGGTTTCTATTTGCTCAATTTTGAAAAATTCGTGTCGAGTTTGGGCGGGCGTCGAGATCCCCAAATGAGATCGAGCGGTGCGTCGTTACTATCGCCTTATAGACTCTTTCGTTCTCTATTTATAAACCGCCACCGCGACGCCCTGCTATTTAATTTAGCGAATCCCGGAGGAATCTCGCGTACGTCTGCAAAACATGTTTTTTCAGACGTCCCGGCGCCATCCAGCGCGCAATCGCAAGTAAACTCCAAAACAAACTTAAAAGCACTATGCCAAATCGATTGGTGCCGGTCCGGTCCCGATCCGACTGTTGGGTATCCCAGGAGAGGGATCCCCGCAAATTAGGTGAAAAAAACACCGCGTTTTTCCGATTTTTAAAATTGACCCAGAGCGGGAAAAGGATGCCGAAAGGTACCAGATTCTTCCACCGCCGGTTGCGGGTAAATATCTCGCATCGAACGAACCGGTTTGGAGACACGGCGCTCTTCTATCAAGAGAACGGCGTCCACAACAGTGATGGAAAAAACGGTTTTTTTTCGCTTACATTTTCCTCCGCACCGGGTGAACCGACTGTCGCGTACTTTTCCTCATGACGTCTAAAAACGTGAAATCGACGCGGCAAGAGGACGCAGAAAAATTGAGCCGCGGGCCAAAATTGCTCCTCAAAAGTGCTAGAAACGATCTCCTGTTTTTGGCACCTGGAGGACGCCGTGTGGTACTTGCGTGGGCCAGACGGACACGGGTCGAAGGCCCGTTCAGTTTTACAACAGAAAATGACAATTTCCCGTTTCGACGCGCAAGAGAAATAAAAGTTATAATAAACAAAATGAGTTTAATACTACTTCTTATAAGATATTGGACATCGTTTATTTTGCAAGTCATCAATATTTGGTTGAATAACTGTTGCAATCTTTAAATTTGCTGATATATGTTGATCGGTTAATCTTAACCTTACTGAATTTTTGTTATTTTTCATTAAAGAAAATAGTTGCTCGCACAAATAAGTGCTTCCAAACATAGCCCGTATACGCGTAACAAATGATAACATTTTAGGAAACCGATCTACAGATAAATATGTATACAATTCTGGAATTCCAACTTCCATAAATTCAAATCAGCAAAGAATCACACAATTCCAATTAATTCTATTTGTAAGTTTTCATCAACAATTTCAATATCGATAGATATAGGTGAAGTAAAAAGACGGAATTATACTTATTAGTACGGAAGTATACGGACGGAAGTATACACAACTTTTCAAATCTAGAAATCTTGGATGGAATTCCATTTCTAATAATTTAATTTTTAAGTCTTTTTAAAACTACAAAGCAAATCCCGTGTTGAAGCACAACAGATATTTTTATTCTATTTATTAGTCCTCAGTCCACTTTCGTGGCACTAAACAAGAACCAGATAAATAACATAGTTTTTAAGATCACATGTTTCTATTTAACCCAAGTGAATAGCCATCTGCAGACGCGTGTCGAATGTAAATTTTTCAAGTTGTTGCTTAGTGCCACGAACGTGGACTTAGGTCTAGTAAATAGCATACAAATATCTGTTGTTTGTCAACATTAGATTTGTTTTGAAGTCCTAAAAAGACCTAATTATTTACACTTAATCATATTATAGAGCTACGGTAAGGTTGAATATATTTATAGATTCAAGCTATATTCCGCTTTAATAAGTTGGTATGATTGTATCTATAATTAGTTTGGTTTCACCCCAATATGCAATAACGAAGAGTTGGACAAAAAATAAATTGGCAAGTTTTCAATAAGTATTTCTTTATTTGTAAAAATCCTGTGTCAATACTATCGACCACGAAGATACAAAACGTCAATTTCAATAGAAAAATGTATAATCTATATAGATCTGAAAGAAATTTCAATATATCTTTTGCAGTTTTCAATTTATAGTTATTTGAATTTATTACTTTCTGTTAAAGTCCTAGTTTGAGGGGCGGCAGATAAAAGCCAGATAAAATATTTTGCAAAACTAACTGAAGGATATCATAGACTGACTAATTCTCTACAAATATTTTATTAAGACATATCAATCATGAATTTCAACCAAAAATGAACACGAAAATTTCAAAATATTCAAAAATTGCGAAAAAATGTATTAACCTCTGAGGGCTTTCAATGAAACTTTTACTGGATGCGGGTATCCATCAGAAGTATCAGCTGACAAAATTTGAACGCTCCCCCTGCAATGAGAACGACGTGAGGAATTATTTTGTCTTCAACCGTTTTTTGCAAATATCTCGTCAACGCCTCAAAATAGAAAATTATAACCGTGATATCCGTATATAGGACTTGGGTGTCTACAAAAAAGTATTCTTTGCAAATCTAATAAAAACCTTCGGTTTAGTCGCAAATGAAAAAAATATAAAAATGAACCCCTTCGTTGAATTTCGTTTCTCAATTTACATGGGTTTAAATGGAGAACGCGATTGGAAGTTTTGCAAAAAAAAATCTTCGGCCAAAACGGTTCGCTTTGGAAAGATGAAAATGACACAATTTTTAGATGAAAATCTGCTCTATAAAATAGTGTTAAATGCATTGGTAGACTTCATCCAAAGACATCATTTTCTATTATATAATATTATATATCATATAATATTATATATTATATAATATTATCAAATAGCGTTGTAACAACATGATTTTTTCTTTGAATTTTTTTAAATTTTTTCTTTTAAAATTAAATTGATGACTTGTAATATCAACGGAGGAAGCTAAGTCTCTTATACAATGTCCATCTTTTAATTCATAATATTTCTATACATTTTCATCATACATTAATATTTCCAAGAAAATTATGATTTCGTCCAGTAATTTAAAGAATTGTTTTAACACTTTATGACTAGAAAGCCATCGTTCCATATAATATGGTAGATCGGTGTATTCACATTCTATATCTTCCAAAAATAAAATAAATTGACGATGATAAAGCCCACGTGCACGAATATAATTTTGGTGACTTGCTGGTGAATAATACCATGAAAATGTTCGAAATATTATCACCACGGTGTTTACATACTTCTTTTAATCCCTCAAAAACTGCTTTAGTAATACCGGTCATGGTAGGTTCACCATCATTGCAGGTGCACCAACTGTAATGCCCGCCATACACCCAACGGTCCACCGGAGAGGTCTACCTGTGCAGGTTTGCCTTCGCAGGTAGACCGGAGTGTATGTGGGAATACACCTGTGCAGTTTCTTGCGTACGGTTGACTTGCGCAGGCAAACCTGCACATGTAACCTCTCCGGTAGACCATAGCGTATATGGCGAGCATTACAATGGTAACTTATGCTTCTTCAAAACTTCCAAAAGGATAACAAAAATATCAGCTTCAGTAGTTGTATTATGTATAGGAATGACTTCCAAAAGTTCTTCACTTAATTTTAAATTAACATCGCATCTGCGAATAAAAACGGCCAGTTGAGCGGTATATCGAATATCTGTAACTTTCATCAATTGCAATAGAGTAGGCGTAAAATCTTGATATGATATAGTTATGCTGATTTCTCCAAATCTCGGCTATTTCATCAACTCTGTTTGCTACAGTATTTCGACTTATTTGTGCTGGACATAATACTTACGCCGTTTATCAAAAATATTTTTTGAAATGTATCGGCGGGGCGCAATCTCTGTATTGTCGGGCCGCATGCGGCCCGTGGGCCGCGTGTTTGACATGCCTGCGTTATAGGCTAAAGGCTAACTAAAATGCTAAATTTGGGGTTTGTAAGATTGCTAAAAGTACCTCATAATTTTGATGATCGGTGAAAAAATTAAGAAATTTTTAATAATTATTATTTTTCAATTAATGGATAATGAAATTTCAGGATTTTTGATTTTTTCCTTCCGTTATAGACTAAAGGCTAACTAAAATTCATATAGTATGTCTCTTGATATCTAAAAATTCAAACTTCTTGCTTAATACACAACGTAGTTACAAGAGGTCCAAAGTGCCGTGTTTCCCTTCGAGAAAAGGTAGTACGGTTGTGCTCGACTTGGCGGAGGCACTGCCGTGTCCCCAGATGTCGAATACCGAATCATGGATTTCTCTCCAAATTAATTGTTTCTATTATATCAAGACAGCAGCTGACGAACCCCGTGAAGACGTTTTTTCAAAAGTCAACATCAATATTATTAAAACTAAATTAGAACATCTCAATAAGAATTGGTAGAAATTCGAAACAACTCATGAGCGATTGTGTGAATTTAAAGCGGATATCATTTTAGATAGCACAGACAGTATGTTCCACAATGTAGGACTCATAACCGAGCCCTGTGGAACACAACTATTTACTTTGCATTCGATAACCTCGACGACCTAGCTACGCACTAGTCGCAACAGGTCTGAGGTAAAGTTTCTGTCAGTTTGCTCCTCCATAATATTTCCCCAGGCTGCAGAATTAAATAGTTGGCGTTTTTATGGTGAGGTGGGAGTTTGCTCACGTGCGCCAGCGAGTTTTCAATCACACCGAACCCAAAAAAACACTTTCATTTTGAGTTGTGAATGCATTTTTTTGTACTGATTTCGGTTGTAGAATCCAAAATTTGACTTTAATAAATCGAATTCGACTGTCAGAACTGTCAATACAAATTTAATTGTTGGTTTGGTCGTTTCCATGGTAACATATTGCATTCTCATAGAAGGTCATACTTTTCAAGTCAATTGTCTCAATTTTATTTCGGTTTTTTAAATAGTTTCAGGCTCGTTTTAGGTTTGTACATAAAATATTCCATTGAAATTGAAGTAATTAATAAGAAAGTCCATGCAAATTTGGTTAGTTTAGTGTTTTAATCGAGAAAATTATAAATTTAAAATGCTTCATCTCTAGATGATTGTCATTTATAGTCATTTCAGAATATTGTCATTTCTAGAATGAAAAAATGTCACTTTCATGTAAGGCAAGCCGTGGAAAAATTGCCATTTTCACATATATCAGTAGAAAAATATTTTTATCACTTATGCGGGATAAATACCTATCTTGGCGCCTGTTTTTTAGTGCGACAAACGGCTGTTTTGGTCAATTCAATTATTACCACATAACTTGGGTAACGCACGCAATTATTGAATAAAAATCGCTAAGTTACATTAAGAAAAACAATTCAATAAATAAAATAAACACAATCAAAACCTCAAAGTGACAGAAATTTTGGTTCATTGCAAAATAAAAAATTAAAGAAAACGTTTTAAAATGAGTGTAAATTGTGATACCGAACACTGATTTCTTGTAACAAATCCACACCACCGGAGACAATTGAAAAGCAAATTCTTAATTTTTTGTTCCTTTTTTTTGGTTGGTCCCTGGATCCCAAACTTGTAATATACTTCCTCTCGCATTAGTAATAAAAAATATTATCAGCAACTCGTGCGATATTGTCAATTGCTCTCTCGAGCGAATGAGTGCGCACTCATCACTTCGTTCGTGCACAATTGACAACTTACTGCACTTGTTGCACAATATACTATTGTTTTAATTATAATCCATAACTGACACTGTTTAATATATACATAAATTATCGATCAATACAATTCATTTAATACTTTTCTTCTTCATCTTAGCAGTTGTTACAGAGGCTTTGGGCAAGTGGACACTGTGTCCAGTCTTTTTCAAATGTTCAAATAATTTATTTTTTGAATCAAAATTAGCCTTACATGAAACACAACTGTGATCTTTGTCAATGGATTCAGAAAAATCTTCATCTACGACCTTCTTCCTTTTATCTTTCGCCTGCTTCCCTTTCTTAACTTTTATTGTCTCTTCCACATCTTCTTCATTTTTGTTTAATAACATATTATCTTCCTGATCAATACCATTATCTTCGCCAATTTCAGTGGTCTTATTATCACTATTCTTATTCTTCCTTTTCTTATCTTTCTTTTAACTTTTCTTAGTATTAAAATCTAAATCATCCGGTTCAACAGGAATAGCTTCTGGTAGGATCTCTTCACTTTCTATAAGATTTGGCAATTTCTTCTTATTTTTGCCCTTCTTTTTACTCTTCACCTGTTCTTTCATTTCATCCTCAGATAAAATTTCATCTGATAACATTTCATCATCCAGAAAGTCTTCATCTATATGTAGTTCCTTCTTTTCATCTTCTTCCTCATCCTCCTCCTCTTCCTCCCCCAATATTTCTTCTTTGAGCCTCTTAATATTTCCTCTGTGTTTTTTACTAGCTTCATGGTTCTTAAAAGCCTTTGGAGTTTTGAAAACTTTTTTACTAGCTACACAGTATAAATCAGCCATGATTTCATCTTCATCTTCACTATTTGAAAATTCTTCACCAAATTGTTCTGCTAAACTCTTTTCTATTTCTGCTAATTCACATTCAACATTATCAAATTTAACCCAGTCACCTTGTTGACTACTTTCATGTAATTCCTTTCTTCTCTCCATTCTTTTCTGTTTACTAAGCTCTTCTTGTTTTAATTTATTTTCTTTTGCCTTCTCTTCCATTTTCTTAGCATAAGCTTGTACTCGTTTATCTCTCTTCCTCACAAAAGCTACGAGATTTCTGATTTCACTATTTCGTTCTTTCTTAGCTTTCGCTCTAACTTTCTTATTTTCTTTTTCAATTAATTTAATAACTCTTCTTTCTCTAGTTTCATTAACATTGTATGGGTCCAACCAAACATAAATTTTCTTGGTGGAATAAGACATTCAATAATTGTAAAATGGGCCAACAACTTCCTCGTAATCACTAGTTGAATTACCAAAATTTGGTATATCACAAACCCCTCTTTTTAGGGTTCCGTACCGAAGACGGAACCTTTATAGGATCACTTTGTTGTCCGTCTGTCTGTCTGTCTGTCTGTCTGTCTGTCTGTCAAGACCATTTTTCTCAGGAACGCGTAGAGGTAACAAGTTGAAATTTGTATCAAATACTCGGGTCTGCGGGCTCTTTCAGCTGTGAAAAAATCAACGCGATCAAAAGATATGACCGTTTATGTCGCATATTTTGCAATTTCACAAGGGAATCAAAACTTATAGGGTACTTCCCGTTGACCTATAATCATGAAATTTGGCAAGAAGCGGTGTCTTACAGCACATGTAAAGAGAAAAATCTGAAAACCGTAAATATGTAGTTTAATTACAAGAAAAATGCGAATTTACTATTAGAAACTTATGAAAATACACTAATGTTGTCGTAGTGGTATTGTCAGGCTCCAGAAGCATATGGGTTGCATACAGTTAGGTCCTAAGGTTAAAAAGTATGTGTTGGCACCAAGCTGTTTATACTGAATTTTCTTTGTTTATATTCGTTATGCATTTCATCACGTTCGCTCTTCTATATCAGGGATGTTATGGAGATCCGTAACCGTAACCGAAACTATCGGATATCCGAAATAAAAATATATCCGTAACCGTAACCGAATCCGATATAAAATGCATTCTCATAGAAGGTGATACTTTTCAAGACAAATGTCCTAATTTTATTTCGGTTTTTTAAATAGTTTCAGGCTCGTTTTACGTTTGTACATAAAATATTCCATTGAAATTGATGTAATTAATAAGAAAGTCCATGCAAATTTGGTTAGTTTAGTGTTTTAATCGAGAAAATCATAAATTTGAAATGCTCATTTTCGTCTCTAGATGCCAAATAGTATATTTTACAGCAAGAGATGAATGTGGCGTTTTTTTTGTGAGGTGGGAGTTTGCTCACGCGCGCCAACGAGTTAGCAATCACACCGAACCAGAAAAAAACACTTTCATCTCGTGTAGTAAATGCAATTTTTTCTACTGATTTCGGTTTTAGAATCCATAATTCGACTAATAAATCCAATTCGAAGCGAACTGTCAGAACTGTCAAAACAAATCTAATTGTTAGTTTGGCCGTTTTCATGGTAACATATTGCATTTTCATAGAAGGTGATACTTTTCAAGTCAAATGTCCTAATTTTATTTCGGTTTTCAGGCTCGTATTACGTTTGTACATAAAATATTTCATTGAAATTGATGTCATTTATAAGAAAGTCCATGCAAATTTGGTTAGTTTAGTGTTTTAATCGAGAAAATCATAAATTTAAAATGCTCATTTTCGTCTCTAGACGTGAAAATATTTTCAGCCCTAGAATGAAAAAATGTCACTTTCATGTAGGGTAAGCCGTGGAAAAAATGCCATTTTCACATATATCAGTAGAAAAAGATTTTCATCTATAGAATGAAAAAATGTCACTTTCATGTAGGGTAAGCCGTGGAAAAAATGCCATTTTCACATATATCAGTAGAAAAATATTTTCATCTATAGAATGAAAAAATGTCACTTTCATGTAGGGTAAGCCGTGGAAAAAATGCCATTTTCACATATATCAGTAGAAAAAGATTGTTTTAAGTCAAGGATTATCAACGCTGTCATCTTACGTGTCCTCCGTGTGCCACTTGTGGCTTTCTCTGCCACTTCGACCACCCTCAGAACGGCATCGACAGTGGACCTTCCCTCTCTGAAACCATATTCCCTGTCGAATATGGGCCTTATCCAGTATCCGATATATCTATTTATACTTATTCAGTCTTGCCAAGTCTTGTCTAGTCATGTCCGATTTAGTCTAGCTTTATGCAGTCTTGTCTGGTACTACCCTCAAATATTACCCTGTCATGTTGGGTAATATCGCGTCATTCCCAGTCTTCATTTACTGCTATTCAGTCGTGTCTTGCTTTTTTTTTAAATCTCATTAAAAATTGTGCAGTCTCATCCAGACTTATATAGGCCTGTCGTGTTTTATCTACAGAAAAACTTTTTTAAAAAGTTATTAGAATTCTAACGTTTATATTAAATTTCTTATGTTCTCTTCCTTTGAGAAACCCGAATCGAGAATTCTTAAATTCGAGATGTATTATATCTCGGAGTTCTCCATTTACATCCAGTGCGAGCAACTATAAATATCTATAATCTTAGGTTTTCAATCTATTTCTCGACTTCTTTTCTTTGTCCCATTTCACATCTTCGACCCATGAAATAAGAAACTCGTGAACCCGATAAATATTTTTATGTGCATTTTCACTCGAATACTAAACTTAGTAGGAGGATTTAGAATTTAGTAGGTTTAGGAATTCTTTGCCACCAGTTATCACCATTAAGAAAATATCAAATGAGAATATATAGCTTATATGTCGATTAGAATGAATCGAAAGACTTTCTTTTGTGATATCCGATCAATAATTCTTTGTTCTACACTAGATAAAAAACTTTATGATAAAAAAAAACATTATTTGCAAGATCTATTTTGTGCCTAAAGGTTTATGGTAATCTGAATTAAAAGTCTTCCTTGTTTGATAGCGGATCAATAAATCTGTGTTTTGCACTTTAAATTCCACCGAGAATATTCTATAAAGGGTGATATAATAAATTTATATAATTTGCTAAATATATTTTGTGCCTGAACATTTATGATAATTATGATTCTTCCTTTCCCCGAACTCCTAAAACATTCTTGAACATAGGCTGTTCGCGCCAATTTTAATAAATCTGTATTTTTAAATCAACATTTGAATCTATTTCGGCACCGATTAACAGAAGGGAAAAGGTGTATCGACCTGGGCCAAAATCGCGCAAATTGCTTATCAATTTACTTCGCGAATTTATATTATTTCAGGCAGTATGCTTCGAGTGCGTGAAGCGTAGGGACAAGAATCGAAGCGCAAACGAAGCTCGACCGACACGTGCACGCATCTTTAAGTTTCTCGTTTTAAGTCAAATTAACCAGGGGTGTAATCACGGGCCCAAAGGGCGGAAGCGGAATCCAACGTCTGGAAGACAACGATTTTAAGGGAATCCCTCCACTTAATATCTCCATTTCCTCCATTAAAAAAAAAACCGGCCAAGTGCGAGTTGTGACTCGCTATAGGTTTTGATTCCCTTGTGGAATCGCAAAATATGCGACATAAACGGTCATATCTTTTGATCGCGTTGACTTACAAGTTTGATTTTTTCACAACTGAAAGAGACCGCAGACCCGAGTATTTGATACAAACATCAACTTGTTACCTCTAAGCGTTCCTGAGAAAAATGGTCTTCACAGACAGACAGACGGACGGACGGACGGACGGACAGACGGATAGACGGATAGATAGACAGACGGACAGACGGACAGACAGAGAGACAGAGAGACAGACGGACAACAAAGTGATCCTATAAGGGTTCCGTTTTCGGTACGGAACACTAAAAAGGCGCCGGAAGGACGATCACACGTGGCGGAGACACAACCAGCCCTAACAGGTAAGTGATTAGACCAGCCCTGTTTTAAAACTGGAAAATTTTGATTTTCGTGAGACACGGTCCAAACATAGGCCTATTCCAAATTTTTCCATATCGATCTTTCCTGGGCTACTTTCATCCAGTTTCCTCCCGCGTGGCGTTGGATGTCATCCCGCCATCATACCTGAGGTCTGCTAACATTCCTCTTCGATATTTGCGGCCTCTATTGTAATAAGATTTTAATTTCAGTCCACTTAAAATGCACCACTAGTTCTACCGCATCCACGTCCCATGGTCTCATCCTGATTTCTTCATTTAGAATTTTGTCCCTGATGCTGATTACCAGTATCGCACGCTCCATTGCTGGGTGGTAGATTTCAAATGGATTTGCGCTGTAAATCGTTGGGGTTACAGTCTCGAGCCCCTACGCTGCGATCGGGAAGATGCGTGGTTCCCGGAGAATGTATCTGAGCTTGCTAAACTCCAGCCAGATCAAGCCAATACGTCTGGTGATTTCGGCTGTCTGATTGTTCTATTCCAACTTGATGTTGTGTCACTTGTGATTTTTGTAAAATGTAATGCACCAATTTTGTCATTTTTAAAGAACAATTTAAATACCAATTTTCACATCTCTGACATCAGCAGTTTTTGAGATATATGTAACCTGCATTTGCAGCTATTAGCTAGATTTTCGAAAAATAGTAAAGTCCTATAATTTTTCTCTATTTTGTAGGAAAAATCTAGCAGCAAAATTTTACTACTGTGGCATATTCGATTTCACAAATATATGTTTATTCATTTTAATTTTAAATTTTTATTCGTTTTTTATTCGTTTTAAATTTATTCGTTCCCAATTTTCAGACTCCTTCAGACCGACGCGGAGCTTTTGCGTCGCGAGATTTACGCAGCGATAAATTCGCTAGCGGCGCGGCAGCGAAATGGTCATGCCCACACCAAAACGCGACTTTTAGGTGTATAGTCATGAGTTCCTCAAAGGAAGAAACTCTGCTAATATTAGTAGTACAAACTGTACAGTTTTGAAAAAAAAATTATGCCAAAACAGTCTTTACATTTTTGGTTAAAACATCAAAACGAAAAAAGCTACTAAAATGGTTTTAACAGATTATTAAAGCTTGATAAAACTACAAAAATCTGATATATAACTTCTTTGAAAACTGTTCTTATATTTTTGGTTGTAACTGCAAAACCAAAAAAGCTACAAAAATGGTTTCAACGGAGTATTAAAGCTTAATAAATTTGCAAAAAATTGATATATAACTCCTTTGCCTCGCTATAAAAACAAATGAATTACAGTTTTGCCAAAAAAACAATGGTTTCCAAAACTGTCTTTACATTTTTGGTTGTTACTTCAAAACCAAGAAAGCTACAAAAATGGTTTTAACAGATTATTAAAGCTTAATAAACTTGCAAAAATCTGATATATAACTTCTTTGTCTCACTGCAAAAGCAAATGAATTACAAGTTTTGCCAAAAATATGGATGCTAAAACTGTCCTTATATTTTTGGTTGTAACTGCAAAACCAAAAAAGCTACAAATATGGTTTCAGCAGATTATTAAAGCTTAATAAATTTGCAAAAATCTGATATATAACTTCTTTGTCTCACTGCAAAAACAAATGAATTACAAGTTTTACCAAAAACATGGATGCTAAAACTGTCCTTATATTTTTGGTTGTAACTGCAAAACCAAAAAAGCTACAAATATGGTTTCAACAGATTATTAAAGCTTAATAAATTTGCAAAAATCTGATATATAACTTCTTTGTCTCACTGCAAAAACAAATGAATTATAGTTTTGCCAAAAAAAAAAAATCCAAAACAGTCGAAGAAGAAAATCAGTTTGTTATTTTTTATTTGTATTTGATTTCTAAAACACCTAAAACTCATTTAAGAAATAAAAAAATAATAATGTTGGTTCATAACATCAACAAACTTAATTTTCAGTATTTTCAAATCTCGACATTTTCTTCCAATTCTAATACTATCTGCTTACAAATTTTGTCTTTTCTCGTTATATTTTTATAGTTTTCATCATCCAGGTCATACAATATAGGATATTTTCTAAAATTATGAATTAATTCCTGTGTAATCGGCATTTCAAAACACGGCGACAGCGAAACTGACCGTGCATGCAGCGTTCTTGTCGTGCAACGCTGCACTAACGCGGCTATGGCGGAAATCGTGCCTGTTGATCTGAATATTTGCATAAGCCACGTCAATCGGTCCGCCGCGATAACGCACCGGTCGCGGTAGCGAAACCTCCGCGTCGGTCTGTGAGCACCTTAAATCGGAATTTAAAATAATGGCGTCACAGTATCTCTTTATTCTAAAAACGATTCTTCTAAGCAAATTTCATATTTGTAACATTTTCTGGTACTTACGTATTAACGCCACCACAGCTACATATTGGATCGAGAGTTCGCGCTGCCGCGCGTATGTTGTCTTGATTTATCTGTCCGCTTCGTGGCGGGCAACCTAATCTAACCGGGGTTGGAAAATAAAGTATTTTGAGTTTTAAAAATGTTTTAATTTTAAATAAAATGTTTTATTTTATGATTTATCATAAAAATTTTAGGTGTAGATTGGCGGTTTTTAAAAATGTAGGGGTGGTGGCGTTAATACGTAAGTACCCATTTTCTTTTTCTGAAATATAGACAAATTTTGGCCCTTTTCAACCCCTCAGAAGCTAAATTTCCAAAAATTCTTCTTAAGTGGGTGTTTATGTAATAAAAGCAACGTTCCGTTCAAATTTAACGGTCGTAGATTAAACGGTTTGAGCTGTCTGTGGACGAGTCAGTTTATATCTATCATTTATATCAATGGATTTGTAAATCGAATACTTTATAATGTACTGGCTGTTGTATCATTTGCCGTTCCTATTCAGGGTATAAATCTCTCTTGAATAACTCTTGAAAATATTATCCGAGTTATATTTAACACATTCAAATTGAACGTAAAATATTTATAAACCCGGAAAGAAAAAAGTATACGCAAAACCAGGCAGTCACACTAAAACGTCTCAGAGAAAATCTGTCCGAGAAAACATATGTACGCTCAGCAAAACTAGCATGAAACAATTTGATATGGACTTGTCAGCTTTAAGACTGGATGATATTTATATCGTGCCGGATATAAACGCTAAAGTAAAAATCTTTACTGATGATGCAATGATATTTCTGTTGGTGATCAAACAGAAAAACAGGAATATCATTCTATTATGCACCTGTTTTAATTTTTATTTTTAATTCAACATTTGAATCGATTTCGGCACCGATTAACAGAAGGGGAAAGGTACTTATCAATTTACTTTGCGAATTTATATTATTCGGGGAGTATGCTTCGAGTGTGAGAAGCGAAAAGACAAGAATCGAAGCGCGAACGAAGCTCGACCGACACGTGCACGCATCTTTAAGTTTATCGTTTTAAAGTCAAGTTAACCAGGGGTGTAATCACGAGCCCAAAGTGCTGAAGCGGCATCCAACGTCTGGAAGACAACAATTTTAAGAGAATCCCTCCAATTATTTCCTCCCTTAAAAAAGGCGCCGGAAGGACGATCACACGTGGCGGAGACGCGAGCAGCCCTAAGGTAAGTGATTAGACTAGCCCTGTTTTAAAACTGGAAAATTTGATTTTCGTGAGACACGGTCCAAACAACATCATTTATAATATACCAATGGAGTTAAGGCAAGCAAAAGTCGAACAGTATAAAAATTATGTTAAAATGCAAAGAATATAGTGTTCAAAATACAGTGAGCATATAAATGATATTACTCTATATATATATACTTTTTGTTAGTCAGTCTAAGGTTTATTTAAAGGAAACAAAAAGGTCTTATGGCATATTGAGAAATTCTTGAATAAGTCCTTTAATACTCCATTCACTTCCATTTATGTATGTTTTAATGTGTAAATCAGATTAAAATTTCTTTGTTTGGAGGACAATAAATGATTTAGTTATAATAAAATTGAAGAGGTGGGATTACACAGAAGTTTGATTATTATTTTTGAATATAACCAAAAAAAAACCCACTTATATTTAAGCTTGTGCTTTGTCAGTAATAGAAGTTGATAGGAGCAATTCTGTTCTGATAAATGCAGTCGTCGTTGAGCGCGGAAACTATCCCGAGGGTTTTGTAACTTTAAACTTTTTTATATCGAATTACAGTTGCGACGTCCGCAAAAATTACTCCGGACGTTCACCAACTCTACTGAAGATTAAAATAAGTTTAAAGCTTTGATATTATTATTTATAGATCTAAACTCACGATTTTATGCGAAAAACATATATTCCAGTACAACATTTTGATACACTTAATAACATTATTACATATTTACAATACACTAAATAACATTGTTAATAAAATATAATATTAACCATATATACATATTTGTAAATAACCTGTTGAAGTTTTGTTTCTACTGGCCTTACGTCCCTCTACGTCGACGTCTTGCCGTCTCCTTCTGCCCACAGTTGTGCTTGGTGTCTTGATCTTAGACCCAAGTGTAGAGAGCCCTTACAGTTTAACGTGAGTGGCGGCGAGCCACCATTAGGGGAGGTTTTATTCGTGGCAGATTTATTATGATGGCTTTGTCAGAGCCATGCACAGAAGTACGGTGGCTTATTTTTTTATTTGTGTTCCAGGATTTGTTGAAGTTTTGTAGTGTTAACAAATATACGTGGTCTGTTAGAAAAGTATCCGACCTTTAGCCGGTAAAAAAACTGGCATACCTGGAACGTTCGAAACCCAATCACCCTCAAAGTAGTCTCCTTGGGACTACACACACTTCTCCCAGCAGTGCCGCCATTGTTGGAAGCATTCCGAAAAAGCCTCTTTCGGAATCGACTTTAGCTCGGCTGTCGTTGCACCCGTTGTCCTCTTTTGTCTGAAATCGCGTTCCTTTCAATGGCCTCTTGACTTTGGGGAATAGTCAGAAGTCGCAGGGGGCCATAGGATGTCGAACCAGAGGAGTCTGGTTTTTCGCCAAAAAATTGAGAACCAAGTGCAAAGAATGTGCTGAAGCATTGACGTGATGGAGTCGCCAATTTCCTGATGACCACAACTCCAGTCGCTTGCGCCGCACAGCATCACATAGGCGACGTAGGACATCCCTTATTTCACTTGTTGTCATTTTACTTGCATTGAAAAACCGACGAAAGCACTACACACTACGTCACTCGAACACTGCTCAACAGTAACTGACGCTATCTACAGGTGGGAAAACGAAGGTTCAAGGTCGGTTCATGCAAGCATGCTTGATTCATATCCATCAGATTTTCAAAATAAAAAATAAGGTTTGATTCTTTTCTAACAGACCACGTATATGTCTAAGTAGACACGTAGGACATACATATCTCACCAGGCATTATCGATGGGACGCAAACGTCCCACTAGTTAGGGCAGGTAAACAGGTGTTCAATGTCCTGTATGGCTCCACAGTCGCACTTGTCGTCATTTCTATCCAACAGGCCCCACCTGATTAGATTGGTCTTGACGGGGGCCACGCCAGTTCTAATGCGATTCAACATTCGTCATGTTGTCCAGTCGATTGATATACCGCTTGAAGCGGCTTGTGATATTGGGTAACAGGCGGGAGGCTCGTCTAGTGGAGTGCTCATGAAGCGCTTTCTTGGCTTTATGGCCGAACAGTGGGTGGAGTTCGTCGAGGGTCTCTGTGAATTCATGCGCTGTTCTACGTAAGTCAGGGTCTGATAGACCTAAGGCTTTATACAGTTTGTCCTTCATGCACCCTGTTAGAAGCCTGCAAGTTTCCTTCAGGCTAGTGTTTACTCTTTTGGCGTGGCTGGATCTGTTCCACACTGGACAGGCATACTCCGCAGTTGACAAACATAATGCCTGTCGGTTTTACTCCCCATTTGTCGTTGCTGTTTTCTCAGAAGGCTGTTTCGCGCTTCCATTTTCTACCGGGTTTTTCGCAATGGGACCTGTATGTTAAGGAGCGATCAACTATAACTTCGAGGTATGTAAGTTTATCACTATGCTCTAGAGTAGTGTTATTCCGGGTAACGTTGAGTTTTCTGTGGGTCTGACGGGAGTGGAGATTGAAGGCGCTGACTTGAGTCTTAGACGGATTTGGCTTCAGGGAGTTGCTTTTACAAGCAACCAACAGATTCAGTAAGTCTCGAGCTTCAGATATCTGGGATGGTTGTTGAGCAGTGAGTGGGATTTTGTTTTCAATCAGCTTATTGAAGTGCCCTGCTGGACGTAAGCCTCCCTCAATAGTTTCCAATGTCCTCGGTCTCGTGCTGTCTGCATCCAGTTGGTACTGATGCGTTTTAAGTCGTCGGTCCATCTGGTGGGGGGGGGGGGGGGGGGGGACACCCTCTATTTCTGAAGGCTTCCGATCTAGTCCATCATTCAAGGATTCGTCTTGTTCATTTGTCATCAGCAGATCTCGCAATGTGCCCAGTTCCATTTTAGTACAGTTATTCTCTCTACGGCGTCTGCAACTCCGGATCGTCTGCGGATTTCAGCATTTGGTATGTGATCCCTGAGAGATATTCCCAGCATTGATCGTTCCATCGCTAGTTGCGTAACTCGTATTTTCTTTATTGTCCGTTTAGTCAGTGATAGGGTTTAGGCTCCGTAGGTAAGGCCCTAACAAACTGAGTGCGACAACAAGCAGGAATTAAGGTCTCGCATCGAGCAAGTTAGAGCAGCATTTAGCAATATGAAGAAGGTCGAATATCATGGGTAGACATAGTCCGAAACACCGAAGTGCTTGCCCGTCTCCAGAAGCAACTAGAAGTCATGTTTACCATCAAAAAACGCAAGCTGGAATATTTTGGACACGTTATGAGATGGGAAAAGTATCGTATCTTGCAGAATATTATGCAAGGCAAAATCCAAGGTAGAAGACGCACGTCCTGGCTGAAAATCCTGAGAGAGTGGTATGGTGTCAGTTCTACTAGCCTGTTTCGTGCCGCTGCTGATAAAATAAAAATCATTATGATGATCGCCGACGTCCTCGGAGGACATGGCATGTAAAGAAGAACAAGATTTGCTTTCATAGTATGTAGAAATCATGCTCAGGACAGCTTCTAGTTTTTGTTCTACTTCTTCAAAATTTGAGTCTTGAGCTATGATACCAAGGTCATCTGCGTATACGAAATTCCTGGTGAAAGCTGGCGTAGGCTGGTCGTTGGTGTAGAGGTTGAAGAGAATTGGTGCCAGTACACTATCCTAAGTCAAGCTGCTTTTTTGGGTCCGCCATAGGCTTTTTCCCTTTTGGGATTTACGTACAATTGTCTGTTATGTAGCAGGGATTCTATAATTTGAACGAGTTGGTAGTCTTTCAGTGTGTTATAGACTTTATACAGCAAGCTTCGGTGATTGACGGTGTCGTACGCAGAGCTACGGTCGACGAGGGCTACGCCTGTTATTTGTTTTTTCTCGAATCCAACTTCGATGTGTTCCGTTAATGCTAGAATCTGGCTGGTGAAAGACTTCCCAGGTGTAAAGCCGGCCTGATTTGGGGATAATTTTTGTGTCAACAACCTCATCTATTCCATGGAGGATTAGCCTTTCGTATAGCTTGTATAGGTGACAGAGATATGGTGACTTGTATGGTAGTACTGCTGCAACCTTTGACTTCCTCCATAGTTTTGAGATCTGGAACGTGACCCGACATCTATTAAAGAGTTTAAGGATCCAGTTTCTTGCAGTTATTCGGAAATGTTTGATTTGTTCTACATAGATATCGTCCACGCCTGCTGCTTTGCCATTTTTTTAGAGAGTTTAGTCCTTTATAAAGCTCCTTGATAGTAAGGGGCATAAAAATGCTTTTTCTAGGTTGTTGGCGTCCGAGTGATGTATATTTTCTGATATGCTTCGTTCAGGAGGAGCTGGTGAGCTCCCTGGTCGGGAGTCACGTTTGAGAGAGCTTTACTCCGCTTCGGGTCCCCATTAAGTTTTTTTTACTAGGTTCCAGGCGATCTTGCTGCTGTGAGACATGTCTCTTCCTTTCCAGGGGTTCTATTTTTTTTTCTGTCGGGTCTCGCTAAGTGCGTTCCATAAGTGTGTTGCCGTAAGCTATGGTTTCTTCGTTAAACGGATCTTCGTTAAAAAAATTGTTTAAGGTCTCTTTGGAGGCCTCTGATAACCAAGTATGAAAAGTTCTCTGCAGCCCCTTGGTATATGCCGCTTTGGTTTGCATGAAGGTTTGGTAAATTGTTGGTGTTGGATCTAGGTTCTCGAGTTCGGCGTTGAAGGAGTATTCCGTCCAGTTTGCTTTTTTGAAATTAAATCGTCTAGGAAGGGGTACCTCGGCTGCTTTGATAACTGAGAGTACTTGAATGGCAATAGGTCTGTGTAGTGTTTTTGGTATTGCGCCATATACGTTTTTTATGCACGAGTCTTGGATTGTTTGGCTTACGAAGCAGTTGTCGGGGTTATACCCGCATTTTAAGATTTTGCTATTGAACGAGCACGGCAGCTTTGGATCGTGGAGAAGGGAGAGGTTGTTGGCTTCTACCCACTCTTCTAGGAGCTGCCCATTTGCGTCTATTTTACAGTAGCCCCATGATGTACTGTGACAGTTAAAGTCTCCGAAGACAACTGTATCTTCTGTTTCCCAAACTTGTCCGGCATTTGCATGTTAAGTGCTTTGCCGTGGAGTTTGTAGACGGATGATATAATGTAGGCTTCGCTTTCGATAGTGAGTGAGATATCGTCGGTCATTTTTTTCTCTGTAGATGTTAGCGTCATGTTAATTCGTATAAAAATGGCGCTGCCATACTTTTTATGAGGCGTTTCGACAACATGGCGCGTTACATCAATGATGGGCCTGTCTGCATTATCATCTCTGTGCGGTTCTTGAAGACATAGATGTACTATTTGTATGTCTGGCATAGCTGGGAGATTAGGTTTATTTTTCGTGATACCCTCAATGTTTAGGCTAGCAACGCGATCAAAAGATATGACCGTTTATGTCGCATATTTTGCTATTTCACAAGGGAATTAAAACCTATAGGGTACTTCCCGTTGACCTAGAATCATGAAATTTGGCAAGAAGCGGTGTCTTACAGCACATGTAAAGGGAAAAATCTGAAAACCGTAAATATGTAGTTTAATTACAAGAAAAATGCGAATTGACTATTAGAAACTTATGAAAATATACCAATGTTGTCGTAGTGGAAATGTCAGGCTCCGGAAGCATATGGGTTGCATACAGTTAGGTCCTCTTCGGTTAGGTCCGAAGGTTAAAAAGTATGTGTTGGCTCCAATCTGTTTATTTTAAATTTTCTTTGTTGATAATCGTTATGCATTTCATCACGTACGCTCTATGTACATAATATATACAGGGTATATATTATGTCTAAATTTTGCTTGTTTGTAACCGACATGCGACATACTTAAGTCCCGTAACATCCTGTATATATTATATTTCGTCTAATTTTTCTTTATAATCTACATATACTTAAATCACGTACGCCCTATATTTTTTGGTAGTCAATTGCCCAAAAGCAGTCAATTGAACAACTGAATGTTAAAGGCCGATTCTCATATACGCGACAACAGCTACGCGACGTTTCACGAAATCGCCTGTCAAATAATGATTACATTGTTTTCAATGGGCACGTTCTCACTATGGCTACGCGACAGTTACTAAAAGTCGGAATTCAGCGCGCTGTCGCTGGGATTATTTCGTGAGCATTCTTTTACGTTTTGTCGCACATCGCATGACGTTTGGAAAGTTTGTTTCTGATTCGAATGACAGATTGTGTCAAAAACGGGGTGTTTTTGAAAATGAATGGAATGAACGACTAAAAAGTAGAGGAATTGATCGCTCTTGTGGCTGATTATGTTGAACTGTATGACTTACAAAATAAAAATTATAGTAATCAACAAAGGAAAGATCTAATTTGGAGAAAATTTTCTTTAAAATTAGATGAGACTTGTAAGTACAGACTCTTGTAATTGTTTGAAGAGAGTATGGAATTCTCC
Organism: Phosphuga atrata; assembly: GCA_944588485.1. Classification (NCBI taxonomy): domain Eukaryota; kingdom Metazoa; phylum Arthropoda; class Insecta; order Coleoptera; family Silphidae; genus Phosphuga; species Phosphuga atrata. The sequence continues at coordinate 103,756,651 of OX155893.1, forward strand.
TTCTACTAGTTTTGTTCTTAAGATCCGATGCACCCAATATTTTCTTTTCCTTTTGTTTCCTTTTAATTTCTCATTTTCATAACACATGGCTAAGACGAAAAAACCATCATCGGAACTTGACGAACATGACATTTTGAAAATATAACTTAACCTGAAATGTAGAGAAACTACAGATTTGACATTTGCAGCAAATAATCGCTTAGCAGTGTCGCATATATGAGAATACCTAGCAGCGACGTGATAATTCGCGACAGTTCATTGTGCAACGTCACGTAGATAGTGTCGCGTATATGAGAATCGGCCTTTAGAGTATCGAAATAGATCTAGAAATAGTTAATATATTAGTTTATATTAGATCTAGAAATAGTTAGATCTTAATATAAGTTAGTGAATAAGTGTAATACTAAAATAAAGTTTCCTTTTAATCTTCTTTCTTTTAATTAAGTTTAAATTTAAGTTTAAAAATAATCGCTTTATTTAAATAAAAATACCCTGTATACCTGTATACAGGGTATATAGGTATACAGGCAAAATTGAGCAGTAAAAACAAATAGTGAAGTTCCAGAACCCCTAAACACTCATAGTGAATGGGGGATGTATGGTAAAAAAATATAGGGTAGAATTCCATCGTACGACAGCGACATCTTGAGGTTATGCTTGCAGCGGTACTAAGATGGTCGTGATTTCAGGAGGGCCACTTGTCAAGTTAACTGAATGTGCTTGCTACGTCCTCCACAAAGAAAAAGATACCTTACTTACAAGTTTGTACGGAACCCTCGGTGCGCGAGTCACAACTTGTCCGGTTTTTATTTTTTTATTTATTTGTTTATTTTAATGTAAGCTAGCGATATTGAATATTTGCGTGCGTTATTCAAGCTATGTAAGATAGAACTTATATTGACAATTTATCGCACTAAAAAACGTGCGCCAAGATAATTCACGAAATACAGTAAAACACTTTGCACACGCAATTCAATGTTACACGCAGTACAAAACATTTTGGTTCACTTTTATATTTTATACTTGTGATGCTGACGTGGGGCGTTTATTATGAAACCAGCTCACTCCAATCATAGTATTAATAATTATCCAATTTTACAGGTTTTTCAAACTAAATTCACCCCTGTGCAAATCACACTCACCATTTAGCAAATACATTTTTTTCAGTCATATTATATTTAAAAACACATCAAATAATGCTAATTACATAATAAAAGTTCCAAAGTTTTAGTATAATCCATACATTTACATAATTAGAGTTAACCTTAGCTGAGCAGCACGATCACGCACTTCCTGCATATTGTGAATAATTGCGATATCTAGAATCAAACAAACTTCGTCCAGATTACCACCCTCCAATTTTTAAAGTAACCCCATGAGAAAGTCGCACAAATTACAAGTACTCTTTATTTTACGACCTACTTACTTAAGGACCGGTCATTGTCAGACTTCAAACAATTAGCTCTCTGGTCAAATTTTATATAGAATTTTACTGTGATGAATTTGACAGAGCCATGCAAAGCGAAAAGATTGCTTATTTTTCCAATTGCGTGTTCCCGTATTAGAACCTATGGCTTGATAGTCCGACCATAACTAATCGGCCACGACCGTCTCGTAAATGAGACGCTTATGTCTGTCTAGACAAGACTAGACAGACAAGACTAGACAGACAAGACTAGACAGACAAGACTAGACAGACAAGACTAGACAGACAAGACTAGACAGACAAGACTAGACAGACAAGACTAGACAGACAAGACTAGACAGACAAGACTAGACAGACAAGACTAGACAGACAAGACTAGACAGACTAGACAGACAAGACTAGACAGACAAGACTAGACAGACAATACTAGACAGACAAGACTAGACAGACAAGACTAGACAGACAAGACTAGACAGACAAGACTAGACAGACAAGACTAGACAGACAAGACTAGACAGACAAGACTAGACAGACAAGACTAGACAGACAAGACTAGACAGACAAGACTAGACAGACAAGACTAGACAGACAAGACTAGACAGACAAGACTAGACAGACAAGACTAGACAGACAAGACTAGACAGACAAGACTAGACAGACAAGACTAGACAGACAAGACTAGACAGACAAGACTAGACAGACAAGACTAGACAGACAAGACTAGACAGACAAGACTAGACAGACGAGACTAGACAGACAAGACTAGACAGACAAGACTAGACAGACAAGACTAGACAGACAAGACTAGACAGACAAGACTAGACAGACAAGACTAGACAGACAAGACTAGACAGACAAGACTAGACAGACAAGACTAGACAGACAAGACTAGACAGACAAGACTAGACAGACAAGACTAGACAGACAAGACTAGACAGACAAGACTAGACAGACAAGACTAGACAGACAAGACTAGACAGACAAGACTAGACAGACAAGACTAGACAGACAAGACTAGACAGACAAGACTAGACAGACAAGACTAGACAGACAAGACTAGACAGACAAGACTAGACAGACAAGACTAGACAGACAAGACTAGACAGACAAGACTAGACAGACAAGACTAGACAGACAAGACTAGACAGACAAGACTAGACAGACAAGACTAGACAGACAAGACTAGACAGACAAGACTAGACAGACAAGACTAGACAGACAAGACTAGACAGACAAGACTAGACAGACAAGACTAGACAGACAAGACTAGACAGACAAGACTACACAGACAAGACTAGACAGACAAGACTAGACAGACAAGACTAGACAGACAAGACTAGACAGACAAGACTAGACAGACAAGACTAGACAGACAAGACTAGACAGACAAGACTAGACAGACAAGACTAGACAGACAAGACTAGACAGACAAGACTAGACAGACAAGACTAGACAGACTAGATAGACAAGACTAGACAGACAACACTAGACAGACAAGACTAGACAGACAAGACTAGACAGACAAGACTAGACAGACAAGACTAGACAGACAAGACTAGACAGACAAGATTAGACAGACAAGACTAGACAGACAAGACTAGACAGACAAGACTAGACAGACAAGACTAGACAGACAAGACTAGACAGACAAGACTAGACAGACAAGACTAGACAGACAAGACTAGACAGACAAGACTAGACAGACAAGACTAGACAGACAAGACTAGACAGACAAGACTAGACAGACAAGACTAGACAGACAAGACTAGACAGACAAGACTAGACAGACAAGACTAGACAGACAAGACTAGACAGACAAGACTAGACAGACAAGACTAGACAGACAAGACTAGACAGACAAGACTAGACAGACAAGACTAGACAGACAAGACTAGACAGACAAGACTAGACAGACAAGACTAGACAGACAAGACTAGACAGACAAGACTAGACAGACAAGACTAGACAGACAAGACTAGACAGACAAGACTAGACAGACAAGACTAGACAGACAAGACTAGACAGACAAGACTAGACAGACAAGACTAGACAGACAAGACTAGACAGACAAGACTAGACAGACAAGACTAGACAGACAAGACTAGACAGACAAGACTAGACAGACAAGACTAGACAGACAAGACTAAACTTTTTTGTGATTACTTGTTTCTTTTTACTCCTTGGAGGACCATAGAGCCTCGACAAACATCCGCCATTGAGTCCAGTTCTTCGCCAGCGCCTTTATCTCCAACCAGGTTTTCTTCTGAGTCGCAATCTCATCCAGAACTGTTCTTTTCCATGTTTGCACTGGTCTCCCTGTATTCTTCATCGGCCCTTCCTCCCTTCATCGGATTTTCCTCCCTTCATCGGCCCTTTCTCCCTTCATCGGCCATCCAATCTAAAACGACCATACATTTGATCATTTAGAATGCCGCACCAGACATCAATACTAAATCGATCTTGGAAATTGTGTTCTTTTGTGGCATGGAGGCTTTCGTCGGACCACCTATGTTTATTATGGCAATTGTTAATTCCATCTCGAGTGAAATGAGCTTCCTCAGTAAATAAAATGCATTTGAGCAATCTCTTCGATTTTCACGAATTCATTGACAAAATTGTAGTCTTACTGCATAATCGCCTTCTTGAAGATTGTGTGCTTTCTGCAAATGAAAAGCGAAAAATTTCAAACTGGAATGCAATGCGCCTTGTACTTATCCTTGGATTATTTTTTAAAACATCCAAAATATCCTGTTAAAGTTCCAAACCAAGCCCCTGCTCTTTTCCAGAAACAATATGTGCACTTGAGAAAATTTCAGTTTCACGCATAAAAAGATTTTGAAAATATTCAATGAAAACGACGTCGATACTCTCCTACTCAACGAACAGAATTACCATTACAAAATCCATAAATAAATACCATATCTGCATATTCTCTATGACTGAAAATGTAAGGCATTTTTAAAATCTCTCATCTACAACTGTCACTTTCTATGACATTTACCTAATTAATATTTTGTTTCAAATTGGCATTTAGTACAAAGTTGTTGAAAAAGCAAAGCTGCACTGATGAGAGTTTTCTCAAAGCTGCACTGATGAGATTAATCTCGAAACGCGTCTGCAGATGGCTATTCACTTAAGTTAATAGAAAGACATAATCTTAAAAAAAACAATTTTATTTTAATGGTTTTCGTTGAGTACCAGAAAGGTGTACTGAAAGCTAGTAATTAACTGAGATTTGTTTTGGTAGTCCTAAAAAGACTTAAATAAAGCTGGAACGTTCAAAGGTTCAATATATTTATATATTTAGGCTGCAAATATATAAATATATTGAACCTTTAATAACCTTCATTAAGTTTATAGAGCTCCGGAAAAGTTGAATATATTTACATATTCAGGCTGTGTTCCGACTTTATTAAGTTGAAAGTTTATAGCATAATAATTTTGCCCATTTAAGTCTAACAACGATATAACCACGGAGCACATTTCCCTGAATACAGTGAACTTTCCATATAAATCCAGCATGTGTTAATTTTCTATGTCTGAAGGTATAAAAAATGGGAATAGCAACTAGTGGAACACGGTCTATGATAATATATGCGATAGTTTGGACGCGCCAAACTTCAGCATTATATATCGGACTTATATTACCCATTAGGCGCGAAACTATTACATTAGGTGATTAACTTATTTGAGTGTAAAGCTAAAATTATAAATCTATTTTATCTTAATACAACATTTTAATACGTCTAAATAACACAGCAAGTGATAAATTATATTATATTTATTTCGCCTAAAACTATATTACGTAAATAAAAACGTTCTAATTTTTTCAGAAATTTGATGAGGTATTTAATAAGTATGGTAGTAATAAACAAGTTGTTTATTAAGATAAAAAATATGAATGATTCCATTTATTTTTTGCTCTCGACATTAATTACATTTCCAGTCACAAAAAAATACTTGGGAGACTTTTCTCAGACACTGACCAACATTATTAACTAGAAAATAACATCATATTTGTGATGAACTTTTAATATTTTTATTTAGGAAATCTCATTAAAAGGCTATAAATACAAGAGGTTAAATCTTAATAAATACTTATAGGGCAGAGAAACAGAAACAGGGTAGAAAATATAATATGCCTATGTCACACATACACGGTTTAAACTGTACTGAATATAATGGCTGTTTTGATAATCTAGATTTAGAGGTATAAAACTTGGAACTGAAATGAAACTCATGTTAACAGCCATGGTATTGGCTTTATTGGAAAGATAATTTTATGCCATTACTGCTTAAATGGCATGAAATTATCTGGCATAATATTATGGGGTGTAAGGGGTGCTGACCCAAATGACAACCTCACCTGCACGTGGTACACCCTGCTAGTTTACTAACGAGGCTCTGTCGACCTAGCGACTGCCGGAATAAGCAGTCCTCTTTTGATGGCTAACAGCTTCGGGTGGATGAGCAACTAAGAGTAAGGGCACTTTCCTGTCCCAGAGATTAGAAATCATTCCTAAAGGCGGATGAACCGATAGCATGGTCAACGGCAGAGATGCAGAAAGCAACGAGAAACCACTGCATTAAAGGTATTTTAGATATTCCCAGATTATTCATCCGATAATCATATCATGTTAGAAGCTAAAATACAAATGGCCTCTAGTCCCGGGCAGACCTTAAGTGGTCAGGACATGCGAAGAATCTCCCGGATCCAACCGGATAAGATTTGGAATGTAAAAACATTATTTGCAGCTGGAAAGCTCGATAACTTAATACAAGAAATGAACAGAATGAAGGTAAACATTCTTGGAGTGAGTGAAGTCCGATGGTCTAGAAGTGGAATGCTTAAATCAAGGGATAAAGTGTTTTACTATTCCGGCAATAATACTGATCGAAATCACCAACATGGTATCGGTATCTTAATAGATGAGAACTTACAAAAGTCAAAGAAAGCATTTGTTCCCCTCTCCGAAAGAGTAGTTCTAATTCAACTATTTGGTAGGCCTATTAACATCAATATTGTCCAGGTCTATGCCCCAACAGCAGACAAAGCAGAGGAAGAAGTTGAAGACCTGTTTTCTGAGGCAATTTACCTGCATTGTTGCCATCTCAAGAGAAACAATCAGTGCCATGTCATCTGCAAAGGCCAGGCTATCTACAACCAGTCCATCGTTCTTACGTCCCAAGTAGATACCACTCTGAGCACCCAAATTGATCAGTTCCTTACGCCATTCTCTCATAACCTTTTCAATGACACAGTTGAAGAGAAGTGGGGAAAGTTCATCTCCTTGTCTCACTCTAGTTTTTATTTCAAAGCTTTCTGAAATCTCGCCTCTAAATTTAACCTTGAATGGGTGTTGGTCAAAGTTTCTAGAATGAGTCGATGGGTTTTGTGGTCTAGCCCTAGTTCCTGGAGCACTTTTTTAAGCGTTTCTCTATAACGGCGTATAAATAATGGATTTTCCCCGCTCCAAATCCGGCAATTTTGTTTGTTTAAGTAGCCATTGAGCTAATTTTTAGCTTAAAATCAGGATCAAGAACAATCTTGTTTTCGGCCCATTCTCCGATGGTACGACGCATATTAAGGTCACGTAGCTTCAGCTCTTGCACGAGTTGTATCTTGTAAGGTCGTAAACCGAGATTTTCGCAAAATATTCCATAAAGTGGATGTACACAGCTCCAATTGCTGTGCACGACGGCGCATCGACTCATTCGGGTCGTCTTCAACACTACGCCCCACAGCTACAACTATTCGGTGCGGAAGGAAGGACGAAACTGCCCCTCATATAATCTTTCATTGCGAAGCAATTAATAAAACTCAATATTACGGCTGAGGAACTCTTGCCGAACCACAAGTCACGTAGACTTCAGGACCGAATACATGGTATGGATCTATTTGCTTAAATGGAACAATGTGGGGGAATACAATAGGGCTATGAGCCGCAGTGTTTTCAAGGAATGCAGGTCCTTGAACGCACATTGTGATGAGAGGAGAAAAGCTTTCTCAAAAGTATTACTAGAGTAACAGTCAGCAATTCAAACAAAGTACCAGTTTTGAAAAATTTAATAATATCTTTTCAAGAGTAAGAGTAACCACCCGTTAAGAGTATTTTCTAAAGTAAAACTTCTCTAGGCGCGACTTGGGAGTAACTTAAATCGTTTTGGCAACCGGAAATGACGTTTACTGATGGAAATAAGGTTAGGTTAAGTCATATCTACAGAGATATCGCTTTTTATTAGTTTTGACATTTCTCAACATGCAAAAATTGAAGTAAAACTGTTTTAGGCGCGACATTTTGAGATGAAAGGCCTATTCTATATACTCCTATACATATTTCCATCAGAAAAAGGTGTGAGTTAAGGTCGATTCCTATATGCGCGACACTCAGCTACGCGACGTCGTGCAACATCGCCTGTCAAATAATGATTACATCAATCGTTCAATCGCACTTCGTTCAATCCATGCGTTTCGGGCTGCATCGAGGTGATCGCGATGGTAAAAATCTCGTCGTCATCACCAAACATCTCTGTAATTTGTGGGCCGACAAACTACTGCAGCAAGGTGAGGTCATATACGCGACACAAATATTTTATGTCCATTAAATCTTTTCAAATTGAATTTCTCTCAAAATTAGTAACGATTTATAAATTTTGATGCTGATACAGGGATATATTTGTCCCACTCAGACATTAATAATAGAATAATTACAACCCACAAGTCCCTGTAGATCGATGGGTTATATTTGTCCCATTAGACTAGAAAGGGTACAACCCACAAGCCCCTGTAGATTGATGGGTTATATATGTCCCATTACATTCGAAAGGGATTAGAGCAACACAAAAATTTCACAAGATAAGACTAGATAGACAAGACTAAATAAAAAGTGGATAAAAAGTACAAGAAAACCGCTTCTCCCTCTCACCAGATAATAAAAAAATATGTACGACGTCTCTGCGGATGCACATTATCAATTAGACTATGCGAAAACGATTCATGATTTTCCCAATAACTTGCCCGGATGGACGATTACGTCGACCGTAAAATAGACGTGGCGCACGGTAAGTTTCGCGAACTGAACCACGATTTTCGAAGTAAATTTGTACAATTTTCAAGCGTTGTTCTGGGGTAAGACTATTCATGATGAAATGCCAAAATATACTGAGCAGAAATCAGTACTCACCTATCAAATTGACTGTCATTAGAAACAGTGTTGGGAAACAAACCTCTATAAAACAACCAATACTTAGCAAGGCAATAGAGATTAAACCAGATAGAGACGAAATCAAACAGATTTGTAAGACAAAGTTTCAAGGAAAACCATTGGGAATACTTGCACTTCTCCTTTTCTCTGGAATTCCAGTTTGTGCTTCTATTAGTCCAAAAACCACGGCCAGTTTGAAATCGTTGTTTTCAAAGCACTTCCCCCCAAAGTTTCGAATTTTTAACCGAACAATTGCGAATTTTAGAGAAATTGGAATTTCAAATTTTGCAAAAATCAAGAATTTGGAAAGTCTGTAATGGACAAACAAATGAATGAAATTTGATAAAATTTGCAAAATTTGTTTCTTTTATTACTGTTAATATTTTTGCAATGTTTCAAATTGGTAGCCGAAAAATTGCGAATATTAGAGAAATTGGAATTTGAAATTTTGCAAAAATCAAGAATTTGGAAAGTCTGTAACCGACAAAGAAATGAACGCAATTTGATGAAATTGGCAAAATTTGTTTCTTTATTTATTGGTAACATTTTTGCAAACTTTTAAATTTTTAGCCAGAAAATTGCGAATTTTAGAGAAATTGGAATTTAAAATTTTGTAAAAATCAAGAATTTGGAAAGTCTGTAACAGACAAAGAAATGAACGGAATTTGATGAAATTTGCAACATTTGTTTCTTTTATTATTGTTAAATATACTCTAAAGTACTGGAGGGCAGAAGGAATGCCTTCGGGTCTTCTGTCCGATGAAGGGAAAACCCCTATCTACAACCTCCATGTGGTAGAGTATGGTAACATCATGATGATGGCAAATGCAGAGGGGGACCGAACCGTTGCCGGGATAAGCAGCAAACTTATTCTTAGGAAAAAGCTGGGCTCTCTTTGGTCCAGGGGGTTAGAAATAACCCCCGAAGGCGGATGAACCGAACAATACGGTCAACGGCATAGGATGTAGAAGGCAACGGGAAACCACTACATTAAAGATCGTCACAGATATCCCTAGTACAATCAATGGCCATGTTCAAAACAAAATATTGTACCGGAGCATCAAGTCTCCCAATCGGATCTCCGGGGGGGGACTGTTTTGAATATTGCTACAAACAAAAAAACTCTATTGCGAATCCCAAAGACCTCAACCAAAGATAAAAACTATAGAATAGGAACATGGAACCTGCGAAGTATGTTCCAGGCAGGAAAAACGGAAAACGTCATAAAAGAACTAGAACGAATGAAGATCGACATACTCGGATGCAGTGAAACGAGGTGGCCGGGTACTGGAAGATCTGACGTAGATAACTATCACATCTACTACTCAGGCGACGATAAAACACAGAATAAGAACGGCGTTGCAATTATAGTCACGGAGGAGGTACATAAAGCAGTTCTAGGATTTGTACCAATATCAAACAGAGTGGCAATAATGAAACTAAATTCCAGCCCTTGCATAATTAATATAATACAGGTTTATGCACCCACAAGCGAAGGAAGCGACGAGGACATCGAACAATTCTACGAAGATATAAGAACAGCACGAAAACAGACCAAAAGGACGGAAATTACAATACTAATGGGTGACTTCAATGCGAAAGTGGGTAAAGGAGAACAAGAAGATATAGTAGGAAGATATGGTTTGGGAACTAAAAACGAGAGAGGAGACCTGCTGATCCAGTTTTGCAAAGAAATTGAGCACTCAATAATGAACACCTTCTTTAAGTTACCTCCAAGAAGGTTATATACGTGGAAATCGCCGGCCGACCGCGAACAGTGTGTAATTAGAAACCAAATAGACTTTATTACAATAAATAAAAGGTTTAGAAACTCCATCACATCCACTAAAACTTACCCTGGAGCAGACGTATATACCGACCATAACCTACTGCTGTCAACACTTAAAGTACGCTTTAAGAGAACAGAGAAGAAGCCCCAATTGAAGAGACATGACATACAGAGACTGAAAGACCCCAACGTGATGCAGCAAGTTAAAGACCAGATTAAAGAAGGTATGAACAAGATCAGAAGCCTTGCCAGCCGCAACATAGAACAACAAGTCGAAGCCATCACCAATGTAATGAAAACTGTTGCAGATAAAAACCTTTACACAAATCATAGAAAAAAGAAAAGCAAGTGGATTACAGATTAGATCTTAGGTTTGATGGAAGAACGAAGAAAAACAACGAGCAAAGACTTAAAGTCATATAAGCAAATCCACAACAACATTAAAAAAAAGATCAAAAAAACCAAAGAAAACTGGTGGAAAGAACAATGCTCTGAAATAGAAGAACTAGACAGAAAACATGACGTTTTTAATACACATAAAAAAATAAAGGATGCAGCTGGAATAAACAAACCACGACAGAATAACATAATTACCGACAAAAACGGGACTGCACTACTGAACGTGAATGACAAAGTAGCAAGATGGCAACAATACATACAGACTCTTTATGCTGACGATAGCCGAACAGTTTCTAACACAAATAGCCCAGCACAAACAGGACCTTCTATAACTCATCAAGAAGTTCTTAAGGCAATTGGAAGACTCAAAAACAACAAGTCCCCGGGCCCAGATGAAGTTCTTGGCGATATGTTAAAGCTCATTGAGGAAGAATACCTAGACCTAATCACGGACTTATTTAACAACATATATGAATCGGGAGATATACCCGAGAAATGGCTAGTCTCTACGTTTATACCGATTCCTAAAAAAAACACAGCTAAACAATGCGAAGACTATAGAACTATCTGTCTCACAAGTCACTTCATGAAGGTCTTTCTTAAGATTATTTACGAACGAATATATCAAAAACTAGAAGAAGACATTAGCGAGACGCAATTTGGGTTTAGGAGTGGATTGGGGACTAGAGATGCCCTTTTTGGTCTGAGTGTTCTGATTCAGAGAGCAAGAGATGTGAATTGCTATGTTTTCACGTGTTTTATCGACTTCGAAAAGGCATTCGATAGGGTTAACCATGATTTGCTAACAGAAACCATAAAGCAATCAGGAATAGATGACAGAGATGCACGAATAATCAACAATCTGTACAGACAACAAACAGCATGTGTTCGTGTGGAAAATATAATGTCAAAGGAATTTCCAGTAGAACAAGGTATCAGACAGGGCTGCGTACTATCCACGCTACTGTTTAACCGATACGCAGAAAACCTTTTTAAGAATGCACTTTTCAAGAAGAACAGATTGGGATAAAGATAAACGGGGAAATAATTAATAACTTAAGGTATGCAGACGACTCTGTACTAATTGCCGACAGTGCCGAAGGACTACAGAGACTGATTGATAAAGTAGTAGAGGCATGCGAACCACTTAATATGCGATTGAATGTGGCAAAGACAAAAATTCTAATCGTCAGCAAAAATGCGTCTAATGCCCAATTCCTGGTAAATGGGGCCCAACTACAGAGAGTACCATCAATATCGTACTTGGGTGTAAACCTCAATGACCAATGGGATCATAGTCGTGAAGTAAAGATCAACATAGAGAAGGCACGTTCTACTTTTAACCAAATGAAGAATGTTTTGTGTAACATGCGCTTGAACATCCATCTTCGAACACGCATACTTAGATGCTACGTCTTCTCTAAGCTTTTGTATGGAGTGGAGGCATGGACACTCTCCGAGGCAACTAGTAAGCGACTGGAGGCCTTCGAAGCATGGTGCTATCGTCGAATGCTTCGCGTTTCCTGGACCCACCATGTTAGCAACGAAACCATACTCCTACGCATGCAGAAGGACAGAGAACTGCTCACAACAGTCAAACACAGAAAACTGTCATACTTTGGCCATATCATGAGAAACAGCAACAGATATAGGCTACTTCAACTGATCATGCAGGGAAAAATCGAGGGGAAGAGGTCACAGGGAAGACGACGGATTTCCTGGTTGAAGAATCTGCGACAATGGACCGGAAGAACATCGGTTGACTTGTTCAGATCGGCTGTGGATCGAATCCGATGGGCCATATTGATCGCCAACGTCCACTGAGGATATGGCACAATAAGAAGAAGATTATTGTTAATATTTTTGTAGTTTCAAATTTTTATCCGAAAAAATGCGAATTTTAGAGAAATTGGAATTGGAAATTTTGCAAAAATCAAGAATTTGGAAAATCTGTAACAGACAAACAAATAAACGGAAGTTAATGAAATTTGCAAAATTTGTTTCTTTTATTATTGTTAACATTTGTGCAAAGTTTCAAATTTTTAGCCAGAAAATTGCGAATTTTACAAAAATTGTTATTTAAAATTTTGCAAAAATTAAGAATTTGGAAAATCGGTAACAGACAAACATCTGAACGGAATTTGTTGAAATTTGCAAAATTTGTTTCTTTTATTGTTGTTAATATTTTTGTTGTTTCAAATTTTTATCCGAAAAATTGCGAATTTTAGAGAAATTGGAATTTAAAATTTTGCAAAAATTACGAATTTGGAAAGTTTGTAACAGACAAACATATGAACGGAATTTGATGAAATTTGCAACATTAGTTTCTTTTATTGTTGTTAATATTCATGCAAAGTTTCAAATTTGTTGACGAAACATTGAGAGTTTTAGAAAAAATGGAATTTTTAATTTTGCAAAGATCAAGAATTTGGAGTCTCTATCAGACAAACAAATGAACGGAATTTGAAGAAATTTGCAAAATTTGTTGAGAATATTAGAGAAATTGAAATTTCAAATTTTGCAAAAACCAAGAATTTGGAAAGTCTGTAATAGACAAACAAAACATCGGAAATTGATGAAATTTTAAAAATTTGTTTCTTTTTATTATTTTTGAAAAGTTTTAAATTTGTAGCCGAAAAATTGCGAATTTTACAGAAATTGGAATTTAAAATTTTGCAAAAATCAAGAATTTGTAAAGTTTGTAACAGACAAACAAATGAACGAAATTTGATGAAATTTGCCACATTTGTTTATTTTATTACTGTTAACATTTTTGCAAAGTTTCAAATTTGTAGCCAGAAAATTGCGAATTTTGGCAAAATTGTAATTTAAAATTTGGCAAAAATTAAGAATTTGGAAAGTCTGTAACAGACAAACATCTGAACGGAATTTGTTGAAACTTGCAAAATTTGTTTCTTTTATTGTTGTTAATATTTTTGCAGTTTCAAATTTTTAGCCGAAAAATACAGTTAAAATCAGCAAAACATTGTCTTTCTACATTAGTTCTAATTTCTGCCAGGGTTTAGGTACATAAACAAAACTCGGTTTAGCCCAATAATTTTTTGGAACGTTTATAAACATATATGTTATTATTAAAAAAAATATTAAAAAATGTTTGAAAAATCACATTACGTGACGGTTACGCTTACGTTACATTACGTTCACAATTTTCATATTTTTGCTTATATTAGGGTGGTGTGCCTTTAAAAGCATTGGAAGTTGTCTTACGTAATACTTGAACGGCCCTTGTCCCGTTAATGCCTTGTTAAAGGATGAAGCTTGTGACATTTCTTATATTTTAAAAGCTAGTTGGTTATGGAATACGAAAAAAAGAATGAGCCATCTGTTTTATAATGAAGACGAAGATGATATTGAAATGACAACAAAGAGCTATTATGCAACGTCGTCCAGGCGCATTCAGCATTTATTCTTATTAGATTTGGCGACGTGAATGCTGTTATAGAGATAAATTTGTTACGAGAACACAAAGCGCAAGGGTATTATCCGCTAATTATAAAACAAAAGAAAATAGTGAAATAAAACATATGTTCGCGCTAATTTTAATGAATCTGTATTTTTAATTCAACATTTGAACTGATTTCGGCACCGATTCACAGAAGGGGAAACCTTTACTTATCAATTTACTTCGCGAATTTATATTATTCGGGGAGTATGCTTCGAGTGCGTGAAGCGAGACAAGAATCGAAGCGCGAATGAAGCTCGACCGACACGTGCACGCATCTTTAAGTTTATTGTTTTAAGTCAAATTATCCAGGGGTGTAATCACGAGCCCAAAGGGCTGAAGCGGCATCCAACGTCTGGAAGACAACAATTTTAAGGGAATCCCTCCACATATCCCCATTTCCTCCCTTAAAAAAGGCGCCGGAAGGACGTGGCGGAGACGCGAGCAGCCCTAACAGGTAAGTGATTAGAGCAGCCCTGTTTTAAAACTGGAAAATTTTGATTTTCGTGAGATACGGTCCAAAACAACATAGTTTAAGGAATAGATGTAATGAAAGAAATGTGTATAAAATATTGCATCAAAACATCAAAATTTTGTTATAATTTGTAATTTCGTTTCATTAAAATTTTCTTTTGCTTCATTTGCATATCGAACAGTTTATTAATTATACGTCTTTTAATTATTATGTTCTTAAAACAGCTTTTGTTGTGTCTCAAATTCATTTGTAGAAAATTTTTATTATCTCAGATTTGAATATAAAAATTGTTCGAGTTTACTACTTTTAATAATTCCCCTTTGATTTTTTAGAGAGATTTGTTATGAGATTTACCATGTACACAAGGGTAATTATAGAAGGTTAATCAGCGATGGATTAAAAAAGCTGCGACGAGAAATCGAGTCGACGAGAAATATTTTATTAAAAAGTTTGAACACTGAATTTTCCAGCATGCAAAGTAGAAAATAAATTTATCGCCTCATCTAGATAATTAAGACTTTCGCTCTCGAATAAAGGGCAATTTTTTCTACCTAATTTTTATATGGAAGACTGATTTTTACTAATTTTTAGATGGATTTTTTGTCTTCTGCCCGCGACACGGTCTGAGTTGCACTTAAACTGAATTTGGCGGCGCGTGATTACATTGAGTTAGATGCTCTACAGAACTTTAATTCCACACATGAATTTATCAAATCTTTCTACTGTAAGATTTTTACTTTGAGTTGCGTGCAAATCTCAGCTTTAAATCACATTTATCTAGGTACAGATTATCCCAAATCCTAATTCCAAGTGCCACCAATCCTGAAACTTCTTACACGTGGATAATTCCACTCCTAAACGACAGAGTCTGAAGACACATATATTTTTTACTAAAACTAAAGGTAACAACAATTCTTTTTCTTTACAAAATTTAATCTGAAAAATTAGCCCTTTTTTAAATATGCCAAAATATAAGTATAATTCTGGGAAAATAAAATTCAATCACGAACTCAATCCCATTTGAACCTTGTTTCAGATTGTTCAATCGATTTTCTTAAAATAAATAAAATAATAGAGTAGACTACCCTGGTAGAAAGATCGTCGTGCTTGCCCGAACAGCGAACTGAACCCGACAGGAGAGCGATATAATGGCTCGATTACTTGAACCTTGTTATGGACCCGACAGGCTAAAATTCCAGTTACCCGATTGTCGGGAGCCTGATGTGGTAACTGACCAGGGTTATCGAATTATCCAATACATACATTATCTACTTTAGCTCGGGCTTAAATTTATTTGCCAGATTAAATATACCTGATCAGGGGCCTAACTGTAGGTGAATATAAAGAACCCTGTAATCATGGGTCCAACCAGCGATCTGCTAGGGCTAAAATTAATTTGTCTGAGTATTTAAGCTATATCAGTAGCCTAACCGTGGTTGTGTATAAGGAGCTCTGTTATCATGACCTTTTTGTCCACGGAAGTCATCGAGCTTAAGTCTGTTTGCACATAGAGTTTAAATCTGTTTAAATATTTCATAACATCGGTCTAATCGAGGCTGGAAATAAAGAACCCTGCTATCATGGACCTGTTATCTTGTGAAGTTAGGGTATGAACAAATCATGATAATAAGTCTACAGTTTTTAAAGCCTCTTCTGCGGTAGACATAGCTTCCTCCTCAACTTCCTCTTTCTCATCGCGTCCTTCACTCTGGAAGTCACCTTGGTGTGAGCGGCTTAGTGTTGCGGCTGTGGTGCGGTGTGAGGGCTTAGTTTCGCAACATACCGTTGGACGTTATGACTGGAACCCAATTCCGGTCGAGGCGTTCAGCGGAGGGCGAACAACCAAGAACTTCCAAACCCTTAATTCCAAGGTGTCTTGCGACCCATGCCGAAGAGACTGGTTGATGGCCAAGGGCAACCGGCCATCGCTAACGGAGCCCCTCTGATACCTGGCGACCTCAGAGGGTATCCAGCCTTACCACGGCAAAGCGGGGCTCTCACGTGGCGGACCTTTAGTTCCCCTTGCGACTCGTGGGATTTAAATGAATAAAAAATCCAAACAAAAATTCAATCCGTGTGTGGATTACTTAACAGAACTAATCAGATGAAACATGAGCTCCACGATCCAAGTGAGGGCACCAGTTGAGACAGACCCACTCCCAGACTGTCGCCAAAAGGCAAAGGCAAGATAAGCAGTAACACCGTTACTACTACCAAGCCAGTAAGCCAAGAGAGACCCGCTCCCAAAACGGATTCTAAAAGTTAGGGCAAGGTGACCAGTAAAATTGTTACTCCCACCAAGCCCGCGACTGAGCAAGAGGAGATAAAGCCCAAATTATGTAAGAAAAAGACGACATGGGCACATCCCTTGCCACCTCGAGGTAGTCCAGTCGGACTTAACGGCCCACTGAGAAAGGGCCTCAGTGGAGCCGGGGTGAGATGGTATCTGCGCTTCTTAGCAGACGGACTACAACCCGAGGAAGCTAAGAAGAGAGTAGTAGAAAGAAAGGTGGAACCAACACCACAAACACAAGGAGCTGCCAAAATAGGGGCTGATTCTATCACGCCCCAAGACAAGGCAGCTAAGCGACAGAAGGGAAGCATCCAAACTGAAGAAATGGTCAGCTACCCCAGCTGCCCTCCCAAGGCTTCTGGACCGAGCATCAGCTACGCCACCACCGTCAAGGTGGTGAGGCTTGGTGTGATGTCCAGAGACTACCCAAAGAATCCCCTGAGTAAGAAGGACACGCCTGCTCTTGAGCAAGCATTTTGAAGGAGACAGTCGTAGACTGGTCTCACGAGATACAGTTTGAAGGAATACACTTCAAACCGGGACGAGTTATTGTCAACTGTGCAAACGAACTGACGGCAAAATGGTTGATGACGAGAGCGCCTATCCTAAGACATTGGGAGGGAAGGGCTCTGGTGGCGAAATTGGGTGATGATATCTCCAAGCCCCCATGTTCCTCCCTAGGTGCGGCGACCAAACCTCGGAAGCCTCCATCAACTACCTTAGGGTCCAAAACAAAGGACTTAACATCTCCGAATGAAGGTTCAGAAGGTGCCGGGTGGAAAGTGGGGGTCAACTCCTAACGATAGGAATTGACGGAGAGTCCGCTGGAGCTATAGCGGAGGCGAACCATAGCCTCTACTATAGGTACGGGCGGATAAAAATCCATGGACGGAAGAACGACGCCACAGGAAACCGGATGGAGAGGTAGTGGCAGCCACAGCGGCCCCTCCCTCGGAAGTTACGACCGCAACAACGGCCACTTCCGTGATGGAGAGAACAGCGGTGGCGGGAACTCCCTCTGCTGAAGCTTTAATGGCCAAGGCCGTGAAACAGGAAGTCAGCCCGGATTACCGGGAGGACGACCTCGACCCCACACTCGTAGACATGAGCAGTCCAGCCATGTCTATGGAGGCAGAGGTAGATGTTCTGGTGGCGACAGAGGAGGACTTGCCGCCTCCTGTCACAAACTAAAAATGACTATCAGGCGCATCAAAATAGCCCAAGTGAACATCCGCCATGCCAAGGCAGCTTCGGCTGAGATGGATAGGATGTTCACCAAACAACACCTAGGGCTAGCACTGCTGCAAGAACCCTGGACCGACGAAGGCAAGATCAGAGGCCTCAGCAACAGGGAATGTAAGTTAGTACAGGACAGCCGTGAGGCCTCCCCTAGAACTTGCATTATGATAAAGAAGGACTCTTTCAGAATTCCTAACGCGGGACTTAGTTCCGATACAAGTACTCGTCAGGACCGTGGGCCTCCACCGCGAGGTAGTGATCGCATCAGCATATTTCCCTGGTGATGTTAACAGCATACCACCCATGGAGGTACAAAGGCTGATGGAGCACTGTATTAGGAGAAGGCTGCCACTTCATCTTGGGATGAGACGCGAACGCCAACGACGATATATGGGGCAGCATGCATACCAATAAGAGAGGTGAGTACCTTTTAAAGAGAACTTAATTGTGTATAACGTCGGAAACACACCAACGTTTGCCACTAAGACCAGAAATGAGGTACCGGATATTACGGTAAGTAACGCTAACGTAAGTAAACTAATTAAAAAGTGGAGAGTTTCAAGTGAAACCTCAATGTCAGATCATAGGATCATAGAGTTTGAGCTGAAAGGAGCAAGTGAGGAAAACACCCCCATTCGAAACCCCAGACACACTGTATGGCCTATGTTTAGTTCGCAACTAAAAGAAAACCTAGAGCAGGTGACAGTGCGGGGTAGTATCAAACACTACACCGTGCTGGAGCAGGCTGTAGGAGAAATAAATGTAGCAATCACAACGGCATTTGAATCCAGCTGCCCGGTAAAAACCGCCAAGAAGCATAAGGATGAAAAATGGCGGAACAAAACTGTATCTACATTAAGAGCAAAAGTACGTTGGCTTTTCAACAAAGCCAAGCAATACGGAAATTGGCTAGAATACTCCAAGGTGCAGACCACCTACAACATAGAGAGCAGAAGGGCAAGAAGGAAAAACTTTAGGACCTTCTATGAAAACATAGAATCCACCCCGGTGGCAGCTAGACTGCACAAAGCACTAGCGAAGGATAGAGTGGAAATGACAACCACTCTCAAGAGACTGGATGGGACCTTCACGGAGGACGAAGAGCAAACAGCTCTCCTCCTACTAGAAACCCATTTTCCGGGATGTAGAGGATACTGGGTGACCAGGGTGAGGGCGTGATGGACCAACCACGGAAACCAAGTCGGGTCGACTGGAGGAGGGCAGCGAAACCGAATCTTATGGGCTATCATCACTTTCCAGCCTTTGAATGCCCTAGGTATGGACGGACTAGTTCCTGCCTTCCTTCAAAAGGGAGGGAGAGAACTAATGTCGTATCTTCTAAATATCTTAGAGTTTATCTATCGTTTTATCTAGAGTTTATCTTAGAGAAGTAGTTTAGAGCTCGGATATATACCGGAGCTATGGAGAAGGGCTAAGGTGGTATTCATACCGAAGTTGGGGAAGAAAGACACCACTCAACCGAAGTCATTTAGACCCATTAGTCTAACATTTTATGTTAAAGACAATAGCGAAGGTAATTGATAATTACCTTAGGACTATAGTGCTGGTAGGTACACCACTACACAGCAGTTAGCATGCATACAGAGCAGGGAAATCCACAGAAACCGCCCTGTATCAGTTGACAAATGAAATAGAAGCAGCACAAAAGACAAAGGAAATAGCGATATGTGGCTTCTTTGATATAGAGGGAGCTTCTGACTGCACCTCACACGAGGCTGTCAACGCGGCCCTCGAAAGAAGGAGTATCGACAGCACTATCTCAAGGTGGATGGGAGAAATGCTGAGAACTAGAACAGCGGAGACACAAGTGGGAAGAGACACCTTTAAGATCTCGACAACTCGAAGGTACCCACAGGGAGGTGTACTATCACCGTTAATGTGGAGCCTGGTAGTTGATGAATTATTGGTTAGGCTAAACGACCTAGACATCAAATGTCAAGGTTACGTCGATGACGTAGTCATATTGGCCAGAGGGAAGTTTGAGGGAACGCTCTGTGAAATTGTCCAGAGAGGCCTCAAAGTAACTAGTAGATGGTGTCAAAC
This sequence comes from Phosphuga atrata, assembly GCA_944588485.1. NCBI lineage: Eukaryota > Metazoa > Arthropoda > Insecta > Coleoptera > Silphidae > Phosphuga > Phosphuga atrata. Next base: position 103,777,004 of record OX155893.1, read on the forward strand.
AGTGGGACTGAGACTCAACCCGAGCAAAACCACGGTGATACCATTTACTAGAAGGAGCAAACTAAACTGCCTACAGCCCATACTCTTAGATGGGAAGGTAGTAAAATACAAACAGGAGATAAGGTATCTGGGTATCACACTAGATAGCAAACTCCTATGGAATAGACACGCTGAGGCAGCGGTAGGTAAAGCCAAACGCGCCCTAATAGTGTGCAGAAATCTGGCAGGAAAAACGTAGGGTTGTAACCCCACTATCCTGCGATGGATGTACATCATGATAGTGAGACCTGCACTCACTTATGGGGCAGTTGCGTGGGGAAGTAGAACCAAGCTGGCCTCTATGAGAAAACAGCTTGAGAAGATTCAAAGACTGGCGTGTGTCTGCATCACGGAGGCGATGGGGTCGTGTCCGACAGCAGCATTGGAGCTGCTGCTGGATCTGACTCCAGTGCACCTTTTGGTGGAAAGGGCCGCCAAATCGGCGAGCGTAAGGTTCAGCAAGGAAGGAATGGGCAGAGGTAAAATAATCGGGAGCAGAGACCGAAACAGCTTCGTTGCCAAGATCCCCTGACTGGAAGTATAAAAAGACGAAATTTTATGCAAATACCACTTCGAGAAAAAATGCACAGCAATGTGTACTACTAAAGCCGATTGGAGCGACGAATCCTCAGCATACCACATAGAGCAAAATGCTGGTAAGTTGTATACAGATGGTTCGAAGATAAAGGAAGGTACTGGTGCAGTAGTGTTTGGACCTCGTACCAAGTACTTCGAATCCATGGGAACAGCCCCAATTATCTTCCAAGCAGAGGTACGCGCAATCGAAAGATATGCACAGTTTAACCTCGACAGGAATTATCGCAAAAAACGAATTGCTATCCTGTAAGACAGCCAAGCAGCCATTAAGGCCATTATCTCATACACCATCAGATCCAAACTGGTATGGGACTGTGTGGGGAAGCTAAACAAGCTTGGAAAAGATAATAAAGTAACGCTATACTGGGTACCAGGACACACTGGTATAGACGGAAACGAAGAAGCCGATCACCTGGCAAACAAGGGATGTAGTAGCCCCTTTATAGGTCCGAAACCCTTTTATGGCATGAGTGTGAACACCATCCACAAAAGTTTAGATGTAGAAACAAGAGGAAAATGGATGAAAACGTGGAAAAAACTTCCAGGGGTAAGGCAGTCCAAAGTGATGCTGGGATCTTTTAACCAGAAGAGAACAAAAGCTTGCCTGAAATTAAGCAGGAACAAGCTTCGAATTCTGATAGGAGTCTTGACGGGACACTGCAGACTTAGGAACATGCAGATCAAAAGACATGCTCAATTGCAGACATCTCAAAGCCCTAGGCCTAGAGGAGGATGACGTATGTAGATTCTGTGGCTCAGCAGAGGAAACCCGCATACATCTGCTCAAAGACTGCGGAGCATTACTCCGCAAGAGACAGATGTACCTCGGGGCTCACTGCTTGAACACAGAAGAGCTGCAGGCCTTGAAGCCCACCTAGATCCTGAAATACCTAAAGGAATCAGGATTAGAGGAGGCGCTCTAAATGGGTAAGTAAACCTACGCTTGGAGGAAGAGGGTGGGGTACAATAGATCTATAAAGGTCGCAGTACAATTCGTCACCACCATATATACAATCTACAATCATCATTTTACCTTTCTCTGCGATGGTAAACGCTTTACGACGTTGCAATGCCATTTTGTACACAAATCACAAATAATACGTTTCCATGCAGTATCAATTCGTCACTTAGTGTCAAAACAAAAACTAGCCACGCGTCACTCACGCACCAAACTTCGTTGCTGGGAAGGGTTGGGGAGGGTTTGGTGGGTGTATGGTACCATGAAGTCATATTCAAACTTTGCTATAAATAATTTAATATGAAAAGCAATTACATCATATTTACCAGTTGGTCAATGTAGGCGGAGTCATAATAAACTGATTCAACTTAAGTACACAAAAGCTAATGATTATAAAAGTACTTTAAGTAGTAAAAATATTAATGAGATTTTTGGGACTATATAATTATTTCTAGTATTTGTGTTCGCGCCAATTTTAATAAATCTATATTTTAATTCGAAATTTAAATCGATTTCGGCATCGATTAAAGGAAGGGGAAAGGTGTATCGACCTGGGCTGAAATCTCGCGATTTATTAATTACGCCGCGAATTTATATATTTCCGGTAGTATGCTTCGAGTGCTAGAAGCGAGAAGACACGGATTGAAGCGCGAATCCAGGGCGATCGACACGTGCACGCAGCTAAATTTAATAGTTTTAAATAAATAAGGGGGTGTAATCAGGAGCCAAAGGGCCGCAGCGACCACAAACATCTGAGAGACAACAATTTTAAGGGAATCCCTCCACCTATTATCCTTATTTCCTCCCTTGAAATAGGCGCCGGAAGAACAGTTCACACGGGGTGGAGACGCGAGCAACCCTAAAAGGTAAGTGATCAGACAAGCTTAAACGGGCTTGACGCAGCTAAATTTACTAAATTTAACTGCGTGCACGTGTCGATCGCCTTGGGTTCGCGCTTCAACCCGTGTCTTTTCGCTTCTAACACTCGAGGCATACTACCGGAAATATATAAATTCGCGGCGTAATTAATAAATCGCGATATTTCGCGATAATTAACAATATTTGATATTCGTAAGATACGGTCCAAACAATCTGATATATTCATTTTTCTGAAACAATTTGTAAGATATAATATTAACAAATATAGCCCAGTTACATTACATTTTCGTCATCCCCAATTTCCATTCCCACAATATAATCAAATTAAAAGATTTAAAGATAATTAAAAGTAAAATTACCAATTTATGTATAAAAAAATGCAATCAGAAAAATAATTTCACATTTGCTTAATTTCCTCTTACATTTTTTTCCTCACAATAATTAATTCATACTACTATAATTTACGCTGCTTTTTTAAATCTTGTTGAATATCTAATCGACTGAATAATTAAAAGCAATCAATTTTTATGATTATAATGGTCATTATTCTACAATAAATTTATGGAAAAATATCTATAGTTGTTATAGTTGTTTATAGTTGTTGATTCCCCGATCAGGAATCGACCCCGGGTCTCAATAATTTTTTTCTTCAATTTAAAACTGATAACAAAAAACATATACAAAATACAAAGAAAGATAAATATTTTAACATTATATTAAGGGTCTCCCGCATTGCCAGGCGTATGATGTCAACTACACTATCGAGGAGGACTCGTTGCGATTCTTTACCGCAATAGATTCTAACACTGTATGTGTAGCCATCCTTGACACACAACTTTATGCCAATTTTGTGATGTTTGTTTTTGATGTATTGTTTGAATGCTAAGCGTCCGCGGAAGGGTACGAGAGTCTCATCAATACATACCTCATTTCGAGGAATCATGTCAGTTTGAAACTTCCAGCTATTTCTCAACTGGTTGAATTTAAACAACCTGTCATTTGGAGGACACATTTCTCATTATCAGAAAAATGCCACATTCTCAACTAATATTTCAAACCAAATTTCGCCATATGTATTTTAAATTTTATTGCGATATATCACATTTTTGAACTAATAATACGAAAATTTGGACATCTTCATTACAAAAACGTTTCCATTTTCACCGCATCGGTATCTATCCATTGCAGAGAGTTTTGAAATGTGTTTATATCTCCAGTGGCTGCGGAAATCGTTTGAATACCTTAATTAAGCATGCCGATGGTAAACTTAATTTTCAAATCCCCATTCTGTGGCAATACGTTGATATTGTCTGTGCCATCCGCACGAAGGGAAAACCGAGGTCTTGAGTGCTTTGAACGAGATCTTGTTTTTACCATAGAATCCGAAAATAACAATTCCTACCCTTTCTGGACACCCTTATCATCAGGACAGACTATAACCGAATTTAACTAGATTAGTGCCCAAAACCCACGAAGTCGCGTAGATATCTCAACTTTTTGTCTAGCGCTCCTTTCCAGTAGAAGTGGTGTTTGGACCGTGTCTCACGAAAATCAAATTTTCTAATTTAAAACAGGGCTGGTCTAATCACTTATCTGTTAGGGCCGCTCGCGTCTCCGCCACGTGTGGATCGTCCTTCCGGCGCCTTTCTTAAGGGAGGAAATGGGGATAGTAAATGGACGGATTCCCTTAAAATTGTTGTCTTCCAGACGTTGTACGCCGCTGCAGCCCTTTGGACTCGTGATTACACCCCTGGTTAACTTGACTTGAAACGCTAAACTTAATAATACGTGCACGTGTCTGTCGAGCTTGGTTCGCGCTTCAATTCTCGTCTTTACGCTTCTCACACTCGAAGCATACTCCCGAATAATATAAATTCGCGAAGTAAATTGATAAGTAAATCGCGCGATTTCGGCCCAGGTCGATACACCTTTCCCCTTCTGTTAATCGGTGCCGAAATCGATTCAAATGTTGAATTAATCCAGACGGTGATTATTCCAAATGTTGGATGCCGCTTCAGCCCTTTGGACTCGTGATTACACCCCTGGTTAACCTGACTTGAAACGCTAAACTTAATAATACGTGCACGTGTCGGTCGAGCTTGGTTCACGCCCGATTCTCGTCTTTACGCTTCTCACACTCGAAGCATACTCCCGAATAGTATAAATTCGCGAAGTAAATTGATAAGTAAATCGCACGATTTCGGCCCAGGTCGATACACCTTTTCCCTTCTGTAAATCGGTGCCGAAATCGATTCAAATGTTGAATTAAAAATACAGATTTATTAAAATTGTCGCGAACAAGTGGAATATAGTTTTGGGATTTTTAAGATTGTCCATCCGGATTTACCTGCTGCTAGCATTGCGGGAGTGTTATCCTGAAGAAAATTAGCTACCCCACAACTTTGCTGAGAAAGATTTTAAATTTTATTCCAACTCGATACGACATCCTGTCGCTGACGTCGTAGCAGGTGAAGAAACCAAAACCTACAAGTAAACCCACGAGTTTAAATTATGTAGAATCACTGTCTCCGGCCATCAAATCGATCATTAAGAGTCCGGAAATTATAGAAGATAAATGCTATAACACGATTAATAGATGTTTCAGTCGTCTTAAAGATTTAACTCCGACCGTAATACAAACAAATGTGGTTTATCGTATACCGTGTGCGGAGTGTGAGCTTGTGTAGGTTAGTCAGACCAGCCAAAGACTATCTTCCAGATTAGACAATCACAGAAGTGATTGCAAACTAAAACCACAATCTTGAGCTCTGGCAGCACATTGTAATGATAAGGATGACAGGGTTAACTATGATGACTTGAAACTCCTTGTAAGAGAGTTATATTTGGCAAAGATACTTTTCTTAGAAATGTATTTCGTTAAAATACCAGTGCTGCCATGCACTCAAGAAAAGACATGGATGGTTTGAGAAATATGTACGCTTGGCTGATGACTTGGACGGTGGATAGATATAGTTGATTTGGGGTTTTGTTTGTCACTCTTTACATAATCTTATGTTAGCGTTGTTGGTTTCTGGAATATCTAGTTATGTTTTTCATTCCTTATTTCTAAGGAGACAGTTGACTGGTTGATTTAATTTAAAACTATCTTATAATTTAAACTATCGTCTATTACGTCTATAACTTTCTTCAAGTCGAAGGCAAATGAAAATGACCTTTAACAGTCGAAACTCGAGTCGTAAATTTATATAACTATAAGTGTCTAAATTTATATAACTGTGAACAACGAGCTATATAATATTTTTACATATTATAAGTGTCGTTAAAACAGAGTTAATTTAGAAATTCAGTCATTAATATAAAATTATTTCTAGTATCTGATATTTTCATTGGTCTGAAATAATTTTGGACCGTGTCTCACGAAAATCAAATTTTCCAGTTTGAAAACAGGGCTGGTCTAATCATTTACCTATTAGGGCTGTTCGCGTCTCCGCCAGGTGTGATCGTCCTTCCGGCGCCTTTTTTACGGAGGAAATGGGGATAATAAGTGGAGGGATTCCCTTAAAATTGTTCTCTTCCAGACGTTGGATGCCGCTTCAGCCCTTTGTGCTCGTGATTACACCCCTGGTTAACTTGACTTGAAACGCTAAACTTAAAAATGCGTGCACGTGTCGGTCCAGCTTGGTTCGCGCTTCGATTCTCGTCTTTACGCTTCTCACACTCGAAGCATACTCGCAAATAGTAGTATATAAATTCGTGAAGTAAATTGATAAATCGCGCGATTTCGGCCCAGGTCGATACACCTTTCCCCTTCTGTTGAACGGTGCCGAAATCGATTCAAATGTTAAATTAAAAATATAGATTTACTAAAATTGGATCGAACAGTAATATATAATAATATCAAATATATAGCCCGGTTACATTACATTTTCGTCATCCCTAATTTCCCGTCCCCGCAATAAAATCAAATTAAAATATTTAAAGATACTTTAAAGTAAATTAAAAGTAAATTTAAAGTAAAATTAAAAATTTAAATATCAAAAATGCAATCACATTTTCTTAATTTCCTTTTAAATTTTTTCCCCACAAGAATTGAATCATAAATTGAATCAACAATTAACGCTATTTTTTAAATCTTGTTGAATACCTAATCGACTGAATAATTAAAAGCAATCAATTTTTATCATTATAATGGACGTTATTCTACCAACAAATTTATGGCAAAATATCTTTTTTCAGGTTTAAATATCTTAAAACTCTAAAAGTATTATATAATTTGTACTCTCGCAATAATAATTTTATAGCACATGTTCCATTCAAAATTTTCTATACAAAATCTGCATATACTCACAATCTATTATGTTGCTTAGTTACTAACCTTTGTCACATACAATAGGTAATATACGTACGTACATAATGATCATATGAGATAAAAATGTTACTATATCTACACAGTATTTCGTGCATTATGTATTATAAACGGTTAATTTATCAAATAATCTCTTGAAGTGTTCACTAAATCTGAAATTTTGAACATTTTTGAACATTAAATATTCATTTGTAACACATTTTATATTTCATGTTTTAAAATCTCTATCTTTCTACAAATATTACATTTGTAGTTCAAATCATTTGTAGTACACCCTAGTACTACAAATTACATTTGTAGTGCACCTGTTAGTTCAAACTAATTTTCAGGTATTCAGGGATGATTTTGTTCCTGTTACATTACATATTCTATTAAGTGCAATTGCTAGTTTTCTTATGGGTAATATTTTTCTGGGTATAGGAATTACTTTGTTGTTTGGAGGATGAGATATTTCGTTTCGTGTTTCTGCCGGAACTGGAATATCTGTGAAATTAACTGAAAACGTGTGGAGGAATGAGATTATGTGCGAAAATATATTAAATATATAAATTTCAAAGCAAGACTAGTGTAACCGAATATACATATACACATATTTATTTTCCCAGGAAAATCCGCAATTTTGCAGAGACATTTGTAAACCACAAAATAAAATAAATATTTAGGAAGCGGCTGCGGAGGGAATACAGTTGCAAATGTAATATTTGTAGAAAGATTAAGATTTTAAAAGATGAAATGTAAAATGTGTTACAAGTGAACATTAAAAATGAAAATATTTAAGTTTAAAGTGGTAAATAACACAAACATATCTTATAAAAAGTTTCTTTATCTTTATTTTAATTTGTGAAATCGAGTTTAAAAAATAATATGTAAGATATATTACAATGAATTTTCAATTTTTGAAAGGAACTTCAATTAAAAAACCGGTGATTAATTAAATTAAAAACTATTATTAACCCTTTCACCGCCATTCCGGGATATGTGACCCGGAGCCCTGAATTTATACACCGCCGTCCTGGGCGATGTAACCCGGGGTTTCTTTTATTAATAGTGCCATCTAGTTTTGCGCTGTATTACTAAACGAGTAAGGAGCCGTCACTGTACTTAAAGGGGAAGAGAAATCGCAATTTTTGTAAATAAAAAAAAAAAACTTAAATATTACGCAACGATTGGAAATCTCCCTTAACCGATCGGGTATTTTTTAAAAATAATTTCACCGACCTGCCGTCTCCGGGGACGGCTGGGTGAATTTTTCCAGGTTTTTCACTTTTTTTGCACACAACTTGGACAGTTTTAGTCGCGCGGACGTGGTTCCGGCGTCGGTGTTCCCGGAACGTCGCCACACATCGGACTATCACCTCACTTTTCATTTTTACTCACATTTTTACTTAACATTTTTGCAAAATGCGAAAGACTTACATTTCTCTGCAAAATATTCGTCATTTTTGGACGCCTAAATAACGCGATCCGGAAATCTTATCGAAAATCGCCGCACATGGGGCCGTTCTTCTGTTTTTTGGCTACAAGAATCTGAACTTGGATTGCCACTTGGATTGCCACGACTGCCACCGAGCGGCGTACACCGTCGCAGGCGGCGTTTTAGTCGGGCGCCCCGGAATCGCAGAAAATGTGAATAACGTCGCTGACAAAAGTCACGCAGCCACGAGAATGGTGTCGGAGGACGCGTCTCAAAGCTTTCTACCGGAATCATCTAGTGAATTTCATTTTTCCTAGGTTTTTTCGCCATGACCTCCGTAAAAGTGGTAATTTTTGTAATGCAAACTTTTGGTGTCCGTGTAGGGAAGCATTCAGCCTAAATCGCTAGGTCTCGACGGAATCGCAAATTTCTATCAATTTTGAGACTGACGTGTGGCGTTTCGCGAATTTCACCTGGGGTACCGCCCCAAGACGACTACATCTAGAATCTCGATAAAATCTGGTCAATACATGACTCGAGAGACAATATTTAAATCAGTTCTAGAGAACAATAGGCAAACAAGCGTACACGGTTATGACTAGACGAACAAGATTACATAAGCAACTCCACAGAATTAAACATACAAGATGGAAAAGATGCGAACAAAACTATACGGACAAGACTTTTTAATTGTGGTTTGGTGGAATCTCTCACTAAAGGTAGGTGGTGTCCACAGTTCCGTATCGTACGTATCCGTACGATGCGGAAATGTGGACGCCTACCTTAAACCCCCTTTCCACTGGGGTATCACCTGGGTTTTTGAAAAGGTCACACTAGGCTTTTTTATGCGGCAGATCTTGGGTGTTTTAACCGCGCGTGTTCGATGCTTTAACTGCAAATGTGCGTCCGCACGTTGCGCAATCCCAGGTTTCGTCCTCCGTCCTGTCGCGCCCCTCCAGAGGGTCAAACCCCACCGAAAATCGAGGTTTTTGCAAAAACGGCCCGACGGAAGCGGAGGCGACAGCGCAAGACGGGATCGTACATTTTTCTCGTGTAGAACCGAGAGCTCCGTCGAGCGGTGTTATTTTCGCGACAACTCCCGGTTCCCAGGTTCGAACGCACCAGACCGAAACCTAAACTCACGAATTTTGAATCTTTGAGGCGCATTTTTTGTCAGATCTCAAAAATTCGTTTGACTGCCGCCGCGCCACGTTTTTAGAGCCCTCGCTCGCCGTCCTGCGACGTCTCGTTCACCTGGTGCAAGAGAAAATGCAACTTTTTTTTGCCGATTTTACAATCACTTCCACGGACAACCTACACTTATTTAAAAGGCTCCTGGTTGCCGGTTGGATTCGTTCTCTTCAGAACACTTTCTCGCAACTATTCCGGCCAGAATTTTTAAACTGCGGCGACTTTTGACGAATCTGCGGCAGTTTAAAGAGAAGACTGCGCAAAAAGTGAAAAAAAAAACCAGAAGCGTTTTACGGCGGTATCTAGAACGTCCGAACAAATTGACGTATCGGAACGGGACAGGCGCCGTTCGATCGGGCATAGAACCTATTAGTTTGTTTGGGAGTTTTATCACGATTGCGTTGAAGATGGCGTTGCGACGCTATATAAACGAAAAACGTCAAGACGTCCAGGAAAACTCCCATAAAATCGCCAACTAAAGCTCTGCTGAAGCGGTTGCGCGCAATTCCGGCAGAGAATTTTACGTTTTATCTTTTGGTGAAAATCGCCCCATATGGGGCCGTTCTTCTGTTGTTTGGCTACAAGAATCTGATGCACGACTGCCACCGAGCGGCGTACACCGTCGCAGGCGGCGTTTTAATCGGGCGCCCCGGAATCGCAGAAAATTTGAATAACGTCGCTGACAAAAGTCACGCAGCCAGAAGAATGGTGTCGGAGGACGCGTCTCAAAGCTTTTTACCGGAATCATCTCGTGAATTTCACTTTTCCTAGGTTTTTTCGCCATGGCCTCTGTAAAAGTGGTAATTTTTGTAATGCAAACTTTTGGTGTCCGTGTAGGGAAGCATTCAGAATAAAACGCTAGGTCTCGACGGAATCGTAAATTTCTATCAATTTTGAGACGACTGGCGTGTGGCGTTTTGCGAATTTCACCTGGGGTACCGCACCACGTGGGTTTTTAAAAAGGTCACACTAGGCTTTTTACGCGTCAGATCTTCGGTGTTTTAACCGCGCGTGTTCGATGCTTTAACTGCAAATGTCCGTCCGCACGTTGCGCAATCCCAGGTTTCGTCCTCCGTCCTGTCGCGCCCCTCCAGAGGGTCAAACCCCACCGAAAATCGAGGTTTTTGCAAAAACGGCCCGACGGAAGCGGAGGCGACAGCGCAAGACGGGATCGTACATTTTTCTCGTGTAGAACCGAGAGCTTCGTCGAGCGGTGCCATTTTCGCGACTCAACTCCCGGTTCCGAGGTTCGAACGCACCAGATCGACACCTAAAATCACGAATTTTGAACCTTTGAGGCGCATTTTTTGTCAAATCTCAAAAATTCTCCCGGATCGTTTGACTGCCGCCGCGACACGTTTTTAGAGCCCTCGCACCTGGTGCAAGAGAAAACGCTTAGAACGCTTTAGAGCCCAACGCTTATTTAAAGGTTGCCGGTTGGATTCGTTCTCCTCAGAACACTTTCTCGCAACTATTCTGGCCAGAATTTTTAAACTGCGGCGACTTTTTACGAATCTGCGGCAGTTTAAAGAGAAGATTGCGCAAAAAGTGAAAAAAAAAACCAGAGGCGTTTTACGGCGGTATCTAGAACGTCCGAACAAATTGACGGATCGGAACGGGACAGGCGCCGTTCGATCGGGCATAGAACCTATTAGTTTGTTTGGGAGTTTTATCCCGATTGCGTTGAAGATGGCGTTGCGACGCTATAAAAACGAAAAACGTCAGGACGTCCAGGAAAACTCCCATAAAATCGCCAACTAAAGCTCTGCTGAAGCGGTTGCGCGCAATTCCGGCAGAGAATTTTGCGTTTTATCTTTTGGTGAAAATCGCCCCACATGGGGCCGTTCTTCTGTTGTTTGGCTACAAGAATCTGTTGCACGACTGCCACCGAGCGGCGTACACCGTCGCAGGCGGCGTTTTAGTCGGGCGCCCCGGAATCGCAGAAAATGTGAATAACGTCGCTGACAAAAGTCACGCAGCCAGAAGAATGGTGTCGGAGGACGCGTCTCAAAGCTTTTTACCGGAATCATCTCGTGAATTTCACTTTTCCTAGGTTTTTTAGCCATGGCCTCTGTAAAAGTGGTAATTTTTGTAATGCAAACTTTTGGTGTCCGTGTAGGGAAGCATTCAGAATAAAACGCTAGGTCTCGACGGAATCGTAAATTTCTATCAATTTTGAGACGACTGACGTGTGGCGTTTTGCGAATTTCACCTGGGGTACCGCACCACGTGGGTTTTTAAAAAGGTCACACTAGGCTTTTTACGCGTCAGATCTTCGGTGTTTTAACCGCGCGTGTTCGATGCTTTAACTGCAAATGTCCGTCCGCACGTTGCGCAATCCCAGGTTTCGTCCTCCGTCCTGTCGCGCCCCTCCAGAGGGTCAAACCCCACCGAAAATCGAGGTTTTTGCAAAAACGGCCCGACGGAAGCGGAGGCGACAGCGCAAGACGGGATCGTACATTTTTCTCGTGTAGAACCGAGAGCTCCGTCGGTGTCATTTTCGCGACAACTCCCGGTACCCAGGTTCGAACGCACCAGACCGAAACCTAAAATCACGAATTTTGAATCTTTGAGGCGCATTTTTTGTCAGATCTCAAAAATTCGTTTGACTGCCGCCGCGCCACGTTTTTAGAGCCCTCTCGCTCGCCGTCTTGCGACGTCTCGTTCACCTGGTGCAAGAAAAAATGCAACTTTTTTTTGCCGATTTTGCAATCACTTCCACGGACGCCCTACGCTTATTTAAAGGGCTCCAGGTTGCCGGTTGGATTCGTTCTCTTCAGAAAACTTCTCGCAACTATTCCGGCCAGAATTTTTAAACTGCGGCGACTTTTTACGCATCTGCGGCAGTTTAAAGAGAAGACTGCGCAAAATGTAAAAAAAAAAACTAGAGGCGTTTTACGGCGGTATCTAGAACGTCCGAACAAATTGACGGATCGGAACGGGACAGGCGCCGTTCGATCGGGCATAGAACCTATTAGTTTGTTTGGGAGTTTTATTCCGATTGCGTTGAAGATGGCGTTGCGACGCTATAAAAACGAAAAACGTCAGGACGTCCAGGAAAACTCCCATAAAATCGCCAACTAAAGCTCTGCTGAAACGGTTGCGCGCAATTCCGGCAGAGAATTGAACGTTTTATCTTTTGGTGTAAGCGGCATCACGCTGCGGCGTTTGCAACTGTCGCGACGCCCGCCGAAACTCGCCGCATTGCAGGAAACAAATGACGAAAGAAAAACGTCCATATTTTTGCAGTCGCCCGGTGAATGTTCTGGATTTTTCAGTAGATTGTAGAATGGTGTTTTGGCTTTCCACACCAATAATTGAACATCGCGAAATCGCGTCGCGAGGCCCAGTTATAACTGTTAATCTGCACAGAGAAAAACTTGAATGATGATTTGGGGCACCAGGATGTCGCGTTTTTGAAACTCCAAGTGAGGCGCGCATTTTGGTACCGGCGCTGCGTCGCTGCGATCATGGAGTCGCCCGCCACAATTTGAAACGTATCGGTTCACCATCGCTGGAAGGTGCGGTCAGTCTGCCCGCTGCAGCTTCGCCGTTTCTGGGCGCAACGACTCGAATTTGAACGACTTTCAAATCGGAACAGACGCCCGCGCTTCTTTTACATTTATGGTTTCGCGATCCAAGCCGTCCAGATCCGGAAATATTTTCATAAATGTGCAGGGTGCACTGTAAAAGTTCACCTTCAAGTTTGCCGCCGCCTGCGTTCAACGTGCCGCGGCGGACTCGCGAGTTTTCGACGAAATTCTTTAGATTGAACCTATGGCTTTGCCCCAGTGTAATTGGCGCCGCGGTGCCCGGTGTTATGGGGGAGCAAAGGATTATAAAGGAACTCTATTTTCCGCTTTTGATCAAAAGGTGATGAATGTGAAAGGGGTTGCATAACTACCGGAATTTCTATAAATATTGGCGCTGTGTTTTATTCCTTAAAATTGTCATGGCAGTGAAAGGGTTAATCGTTTTATTTCAAATATATTCTCGATTTTTTCATAAACTTAATAAAGTCGGAATTAGTTTAAACTTAAATAGAAATATTTTATCCAAGATTTTAACTTTACAAGTAAAATAAAACCAGAAAACAAAATTCGAGAATTTAGAATTGGTAAAAGCATACAACATAGTAGGGAAAGATAGTTCGTTCTGGACCCGCCTCCGCCTCCCGACCAGTGCGCATGCGCGAACAGAGGATTTAATCAGCTAATAAACAGGTTTGATCAGCTAATAATCAGGTTTAATCAGCTGATAATCAGGTTTAATCAGCTAATATACAGGTTTAATCAGCTAATAAACAGGTTTGGCGCATGCGCACTGGTCGGGAGGCGGAGGCGGGTCCAGAACGAACTATCTTTCCCTACTCAACATTATAGATAATCATATAAACTTAACACAAAGCTTGAATATTTAAATATACTCAACATTTCCGGAGCTCTATAATACTAATGAGTCTTTTTAGGACTACCAAAAAACAAATTTCGTGTGAAATTTGTCTGTTATTTTATAGCTTACTCAATAGCTCAAGTGAGTGGTTTACAAATTGCTGTGCATGGAAGCAAAGCTGTGCTGAAAAGAGATAAATTTCGAAACGCGTCCACAGATGACAATCCACTTAAGGTATCGGAAAGACATGATCTTAAACAATGTTATTTTTATGGCTTTTGTTGAGTGCTACAAAGATGGACTGAAAGCTATAAAATAAGAGACAAATTTCGCGCGAGATTTGTTTTTGGTAGTCTCATCTACTCTAGTCTACTTAGTCTAAAATCTACTTATCTACTTAGTACTATCTACTATTACTACTTATCTACTTAGTCTAAAAACTAATCTAAAAAGACTCATTAGTATTATAGAGCTCCGGAAAGGTTGAGTATATTTATATATTCAAGCTTTGTTCCGACTTTATTAAGTTTATATGATTATCTATAATGTTGTATGGTTTTACCAATTCAAAATTCTGGAATTTTGTTTTCAGGTTTTATTTTATTTGTATAAATCCATATCTGGGATTTATCTTGGATATAATACCTCTTAACAATTTAAAGCAGAAATTACGTATTTTTTGTAGTAATTGACATAATAAATAATTCTTTAACAATCAAAGCCAATAAAAGCAATCGTTGATGGTTATATACTACGAATACGAATGGATTTATCACGATTTAATCATTTATATTAAGTGGCTATAAACCAGATATTTCTTTATTGACAAAAAACGGACATTAAGACCATAATAGAACTTTGTCGTAAATTCCAAATCAAATAATAGAATTACGTAATGCTGTCCCATAGGAGTATACAATTAAATTTATATTTATATTAGATAAAACGTGTGGTAGTAGCAAGATAAGGAGAATTTACTAAGATTTATTGTACTATTATTTTTTTCAATGAGAATTCCTTTCTAATTATCGTGCCGGACAATTTATTTCTGTCTATTCAAACTGTCGGCTTATTCGAGATTCCTTATGTTAACAGTCCCCGAATTCCCATGGCAAGACAATTGCCAATCCCTTTGGAAATGCCTCCAATATCTACATTAAAGACAAACGATTTTCTTTACTCTATGGAACATAATATTTCCTAATATGTAACAAAATTCAACGTATTATAAGAGAACTAAACTCATTTTAAAAGAGAATGAGCAGCTTGTTTGGTAAATGTCAGTTCAACTTAAATTTTGTAACCATTTCCGTGTTTAATTGACACAATTTTATTAGAATCCTATTTAGATTTTCAACTAATTTTTTTTAATATTCTAAACGTTTTACTTAAACTTTCCATTAGTTTTGACAATTTTCTTTAGATTTTTTGAATCTATAAAAAAATCAGTAAATTTTATTGATTTCCTGATACTTGACGTTAATTTCTACAAGATTAAGTTATGCCTCCTTCTTATTCTTCAACACATTCTCAGAAATTTAAATTTCTTCAATTTTCGTCAAATTTTCAAAAATTTTGTACGATTTTACAAATTTTACAAACAGAAATACCTTAGATTTTCCTTCAACATCTTTAAATTTTTCTGAAATTAAACAAATTTTCCTAACATCTAGTTAACAAATCAATGCAAAAAATCAACCACCAAAGTAGATTTTTCAACAACACACTCACAGAATATTGTACAACAATCTTTCAGCACAATTTCCACTAATTTTCCATAATTTTTACTCATAAGAAGATTCATCCACACCCAATAATCAAGACAATATATTGTCTAGATCCAGATGATATCGATCTAGATATTTCTTAATCGTTAATATACACTCAGATGCAAAAGCGAGTCATTGGGTCATTTTTTAATTTTGAAGTTGTGTTAGTACTTCGAATAAAACTGTTAGTGTTTTACAATCAAATTGATCAGTGTTTCCCAAAGTGTGGTACGCGTAACCCTTGGGGTACGCGTATGGTTTGAAAGGGGTACGAAACGAAGTTCCAAAATATTAATTTTTTATGTGTGCCAAAGTGTATATAAGATGAAAATAGTATATTGTGCAACTAGGGCGGTGAGTTGTCAATTGCCCACGAGAGAAAAATTGGGCTCACGAACGAAGTGAGAGCTCTCGTTTTTCGCAATTGACAATACCGCACGAATTGCAGATAATATTTTTTATAACTCATGTGAAGGGACGTATCTTACAAGATAGTGGTCCAGCAGCCATCGAAAAAAAAAACGAAGTAAAAATGAAGAATTTGATTTTTCAATTTTCCTCGGTGGTGTCAATTCGTCATAAGAATTCTCCTGAGTCTCCGGTATCACCGTAGAATTAATTTAAGTTTTCTTTAATTTTTAAATAAAAATTGTAATGTTGTAAATTGTAATGTAATTGTAAAAAAATATTGTAATGAAAATAAAATGTTACTTTCACGTTACTTTTTTAATATTAAGGTTTTGCTTGTGTTTATTTTATTTATTCAAATGTTTTTATGTAACTTATCGATTTTTATTGGATATTAGCGTGCTC
This sequence comes from Phosphuga atrata, assembly GCA_944588485.1. Lineage (NCBI taxonomy): Eukaryota > Metazoa > Arthropoda > Insecta > Coleoptera > Silphidae > Phosphuga > Phosphuga atrata. Next base: position 103,793,383 of record OX155893.1, read on the forward strand.
GAAGCATAATTTGCATTTGACTTGACAAACGGCCATTTGTCGCACCCAAAAATGGGCGTCAAAATAGTACTTATCCCGCATGAGTAATAAAAATACCAATATTTAAATAGTGCATCATACATTACTTTTTATAAGATTTACGTTTTATAAAGTGTGTGAAATCTTAAAAATTCAGCTTCATCATCTTTAAAGGGCTCCAGGTTGCCGGTTGGATTCGTTCTCTTTAGAACTCTTTCTCGCAACTATTCCGGCCAGAATTTTTAAACTGCGACGACTTTTTACGAATCTGCGGCAGATTAAAGAGAAGGCTGCGCAAAAAGTGAAAAAAAAAACAGAGGCTTTTACGGCGGTATCTAGAACGTCCGAACAAATTGACGGATCGGAACGGGACAGGCGCCGTTCGATCGGGCATAGAACCTATTAGTTTGTTTGTGAGTTTTATCCCGATTGCGTTGAAGATGGCGTTGCGACGCTATAAAAACGAAAAACGTCAGGACGTCCAGGAAAACTCCCATAAAATCGCCAACTAAAGCTCTGCTGAAACGGTTGCGCGCAATTCCGGCAGAGAATTGAACGTTTTATCTTTTAGTGTAAGCGGCATCACGCTGCGGCGTTTGCAACTGTCGCGACGCCCGCCGAAACTCGCCGCATTGCAGGAAACAAATGACGAAAGAAAAACGTCCATATTTTTGCAGTCGCCCGGTGAATGTTCTGGATTGTTCAGTGGATAGTAGAATGGTGTTTTGGCTTTCCGCACCAATAATTGGACATCGCGGAATCGCGTCGCGACGCCCACTTTATAACTGTTAATCTGCACAGAGAAAAACTTGAATGTCGATTTGGGGCACCAGGATGTCGCGTTTTTGAAATTCCAAGTGTGCCGGTGTGTTGGTACCGGCGTTGCGTCGCTGCGATCATGAAGTCGCCCGCCACAATTCGAAACGTATCGGCTGGAAGATGCAGTCAGTCTGCCCGCTACAGCTTCGCCGTTTCTGGGCGCAACGACTCGAAATTACACGCTTTCGATTCGGAACAGACGCCCGCGTTTCTTTTACATTTATGGTTTCGCGATCTAAGCCGTCCCGATCCGGAAATATTTTCATAAATGTGCAGGGTGCACTGTAAAAGTTCACCTTCAAGTTTGCCGTCGCCTGCGTTCAACGTGCCGCCAGTGTAATTGGCGCCGCGGTGCCCGGTGTTATGGGGGAGCAAAGGATTATAAAGGAACTCTATTTTCCGCTTTTGATCAAAAGGTGATCAATGTGAAAGGGGTTGCATAACTACAGTGTGTGAAATCTTAAAAATTCAGCTTCATCATCTTTGATAATTAATTAATACAATACACACTCACAAAAAAAACAAACATAAGAAAGACAAACATAAATTGTCTTAAAGGGAACTCATAAAGAATAACATTTTTTCTAAGATTTGTAATAATATTGATTCGATTTTACCTTAAAAAGTCATGTTTAATTCCTTGGATGCGGATGAATAAAACTGTGAAATGAACAGTAATGAAATAAAATTTTTATTTCGCTAGTGAAATAAAAGTATCCATAGCAACGCATCGAAATAATTTACTTGTGGGCTCCGTAAACACAACCCTAAATGTTGACTTCTTTGATCCCCAGTTACAAAACGTATTACACATTTTTTGTATAAATGTCTTGATTTCCTCAGGGGTAATCTTTCCGAAATTGCGTCACCATTTAACAATTCTTAGGATGTATCCATTTATGGTTAATAAAACGCAAGTTAATTAAACACTAAACAAGATTTTGACGTACGAATCAACAATTTTATCGTTGCCATGACAACAATACAATAATGGGCTTCGGGCGACTTGTTAAATGAAAAGCAAAATTAATTAAAAATTTGTACGCACTAGCGAATAATATGAAGCTTTAACTCGCGAATTTAAATCTCATTAAACCTTAATTTTATCCGCTTGTATAATAAATAACTCTATTTTAATCTTTGAAACCCCAATATGGAGATTATATATTACATAAAAAAGACAAGTACAGTTGTTGTTTATAACAACATATCTCAGAAATTTTATACTAAGGGGTATATGATGTATACTTCATGTATGAAGTGTTAAAAAATATTTGAAAGGGGTACACGTGGATAGAAACTTTGGGAAACACTGAAATAGACCATCAGAATGTAGAAAAAAACAACATGTAGTACTTATCAGTTATTTAAAGAACATTAATAAGCGAAAAGAAAATTGAAACTTCACTACCTTTTTCTTATTCGACATTATGCATAGATCAAGGTGGTTATTAGGTCGACTTGTTTCTTTTCGATTAGTTGTCATTTTCAGGGCAGATTGGTGCGTTGATTATGGTTCTAACAGCTGAAGATGGTGCAAAAGCTGTTGCACTTATGGCGGATGGAAGAAGCCAGCGGTATGTGTCCAGATTCCTTCATGTCACTCTTCCTACCGTATAAAGAGTACATGAGCCGGAACCTGACAGGAAACGAAAAACGACTGCTATAGATGACCGATTTATCGCTCGCACTACTCTACGGAATCGTCATGTGACTTCAGTGGAGACCATAAACCAACTCCGTGAGGTATGTGGCACAACCGTGAGTGTGTGGACAGCTCGTCGAATGTTGCAAGAAGCTGGCTTAAAATCTTGTAAACCAGCAGCTGGACCAAAATTACTCCCACGTCAAGGAATAGTCAGACTGCAATTTTCTCGCGAACATTTAAATTGGACAAATTTAGAGGATTGTACTGTTTACTGATGAATCTAGATTCTGCCTACATTCGCCAGATGGAAGAAAATGAGTATGGAGACGAACGGGATAGCGACTGCATCTTTAATCCACGGCTTAGCCATAGTGGAGGTTCTCTAATGGTATGAGCAGAAATATCAATGAATGCCTGCATCGAATTGGTTGTCATTGATAAACAATCGCTGACAACACAGCAGCGGGATATTGAAGAGGTTTTGGAAAAAACTTACAATTTGTACCAGTTGATAGCTTCATTCTGAAGCAGAAAAACACGAGACCGCATTCTGCGAGGTGCGTCACAGAATACTTGCATGCCGTTGAAATAAGAAAATTCAACTGGCCTGCATGTACCGCAGATGGAAATCCTATAGAACATGCATGTTTGGGCATGCTGGGCGGGCGTGTTAGAGACGTGCAGTTGCACCAACCACAATAATTGAGCTTCGTGCGGCGCTTCAAGTAGAATGGCAGAATATTCCACAAAATGATATTCGTGAGCTGATTAGTAGTATGCAGGCAATAGTTAGGGCTCGAGGCCAATATAGTCTTCTTGAATTACATAATTTGCTATTTAGTATTTCTTCTAATACGGTTGTGAAGATCAGAAAACATTCGGTAGGAGGTCTATATAATGTTATGATGTTCGTCGTAATGCTGTTTTCTTTCCATTTTATTACACAGTGCTCTATATGTTTTTCCGCCGACTTATGACTTATTTTTAAGTCTTTTACATCTGCGTTATCCTTCGTTGGAAACAACCATATCCATAATGTCACTCCTCCACCTTTAAAGGTTGGCCTATTATACTGACTAATTAGTTCCCTGTATATTAATTTATGAAAGTCTATCATCCATTGTTCATGTTTCGGCCATACAAAGAAACTATGGTCTATGATTATCCAGGGAAACTTCTGTGGTTATTTTAGAGTTGATGCTTTGGATATTTACGTTGTTTAAAAATTTGGCTTGCATTATATTCAAAATCAGTCTGGAGGCTGGAGTTGGCTTTATATAATCTCTTTTTTACGTTTGCACTGGTATTGTTTGTTAATTATTTTTGTATGTTGCTCTGATCCAGATGATAAAAAAAAAACTATTATATCTTCTTTCCCCTTGAAAATTCTTGCTTGGATAGAAAATATTATTTAGGTGGAAAAATAAAAAATAAGACTTGGTAGAGCAAATATTTAATAATGGATAAACGGACATACCATTTTAAAAAATTAGAGGAAATCGACAATGAGTTAAAAAAATAATACGCTAAATTTCTACAGAACATTTAGGGAAGAACTGATGAACTACAAGCCACCGAGCCTCTGCTTCCGTCGGCCTGATGGAACCCTTGAAACCAACACAAAAGCGAAATTCTGAAACAGTACTTCGAGAAGCTACACAACTGTGAACCCCCTGAAGAAAGACTCCAATGCCACATAGCCGCCCCAAACCAGGACTCTGTTCCACCAACACATGAGGAAATACGAAACATCATTTTACATCTAAAAATAACAAAGCACCAGAGGAAGACGGCTTAATCGCTAAAATGCACAATATTGGAGGTGAACTCTTGATTGATAGACTGCAAGCTATCACTGGAAATACATGAAAGAGCGGCATCATACCAGCCGAATGGAAAAATGCTTTGATCCATCCACTACACAAAAAGGGCGACAAGACTGATCCAAACAATTACTGAGGCATTGCCCTTCTATCAATCCCGTACAAAGTTCTCTCACGTGCCCTCCTCACAAAACTGGAAGAACAGACAGAACATCTGATCGGTGAATATCAGACAGCTTTCCGACGGCACCGATCATGCGCGGAACAAATCTGGAACCTGAAAATGATACTGCAACATCGCCAGCCCAAACGCGTAGTTGTCACTTTCGTAGACTTCAAGAAAGCCTATGACTCGATTGACTGCATAACTCTGTTTAATATACTTCATGAATACGGTGTGGATAGTAAAACAACCATGTTAATCGAACAGACTTTGTCAGGCACAACATCTAAAGTAAAATTCATGGGTGAAATCTCTGAACCTTTTCAAATCAGTACTGGTGTCAGAGAGGGTGATGGATTGTCCCCACTCCTCTTCAACCTGGTACTAGATAAAATAATCAAAATATGGGAGAAAGAAGTACCTGGAGTATATATGGGAACAAACGAATCAACATAAAGTGCCTCGTTTTAGCTGACAACCTTGCAATAATCACCCGGACTACTGAAGAAGCCAAACACGCCATCGAGGAACTTCATGAAGTCGCCTTCAAAGCTCTAACGTGAAAACGCAATACATAGACTCTAAGAGCTCAAATATGACACATCTTGCAACCAAATATGGCAACATTATACAAGTTAAGCACTTCAAATACCTAGGTGAAATAATTGGAAACACTGGTAAGGAAAGAATGGCTAACAAAACACGTGCAGAAAAGTTACGCAAAGCATATGCGATCACCTGGAATATGTACAACTAGAAATCACTTTCTACCAAAGCAAAACTCCGTCACTACCATACAGTCATCCTTCCAGAAGCACTTTATGCAATTGAGACTTCATCATTACCCATCTACATCAATGATATTGAGAAAGTAGAACGTCAGATACTGAGATTATTGAGATTACTGAGATTATACTGTCAGATATTTGGACCCAATTATTGAGGTTATTTAATATTAAACAAGATTTCTAATTGTAACAAAAGTAAAAAGAATTTATTAACCAAAAACTTAAAATTAACTTGTTGTACAGTTACGACTTAAAACACAGTGACTGGCCGGATACAAAAGGTGGCGCCGTCAGTGTTACAAAAGATAAACAAAAATACAGGGTGGTATTAAGCTAAAATTTAATCCAAAGGTACAAGATGGTATCTGGATGCGTAAAAGCTCACAAGAACTGTATTCCTGACAGAACGATTCTCCTCAGTTGCACGGAAAAGACGTCTGAAATTCATATAGTACGGATGGATAACTCTTGATTGCCCAAGAAATTTTTCCACAACATCAATGAAACTCGAGAGTCCAAAGTACGCTGGCTGGTAGGCACCAAACATGACCTCTCAGTAATCAATATAGACCCATTGGCAGCTACGCGAACTAAATACAGGCAGGAAATAAATTCACTAAATTTCACATCAAATAATCCAACAGCTACTAAGAATTTGAAACTAAAAAACGCATGGACGCAAGAAAGAAGACAGGCCTAGAGCGAAAGGTTGAGGAAGTTTTGGAAAGATACAAAGAACAAGATGACCAGTGCTAAGTAATGTTTTTTTAATGTTTTTTTTTACGGTATTATTATTTACTCGTTTAACCCTCTAAAAAGCGAGTAGCATATAATAAGCATTTAATAATGGATAGAATACCTGAAGTTAGAATCTTTTGAAGCTTTAACATAAAATAGTGACATAAACGTATTTTTTGCTCTCCCTCCTTTTTCGACCTAATACACCGTCGTCTCCGCCGTCGTCTGGTCCCAAGCCCAGGGTGTGAAAGGAGGAGGGTGGTCGGCCTGCCGCGCCGACCAGAATCGGGAAACCGAAGAAACTAGGCAAGAAACCGCATGGATACACGACTTAACCACTTACGAATTAATGCTACCGCATCCGGGGCAGCCGATGCGCCAGCTTTGGGAACCAGGGATGCTGGTGAGAAGTGGACTACTGGCCAAAGACTCAGGTTAATCACACCGAAATCAGAAATACGAATCGCCGCATGGAATGTGCGAACGGGACATCACGTTGGTCAAAAGGAAATTATCGCCAAGGAATTATTGAAATGCAAAATATCGATCTGTGCATTATCAGAACTGCAGCTCACAGGATCTAGGACAATGAAGGTTGACCCACCATCAATCGACGAGACGATGACGCTATTCTATTCTGGTGGCGACAAACGAGAAGCTGGCGTTGGCTTTATGGTTGATCGACGGGCCTCTGCCAGTGTTATCGCATTCCAACCGATATCCGAGCGTCTGGCGGTTATCACTATTGATGGAACGATTAAGACCCATATCGTATCCGTCTACGCCCCAACTGAGACCAGCCCGGACACAAACAAGGATGAATTTTATGCCCAGTTTCAACACACACTGGATACAATACCCCAAACCGAATTAATCGTACTTATGGGCGACTTTAATGCACATACGGGTGCAGATCGAACCGGTTGGGAAGAAACGATGGGAAAATTCGGATACGGGGAAATAAATGACAACGGATTACGCCTCTTATCATTTGCAGCGTCAAACAACTTGATCATCGGCAACAGCATCTTTCGTCACCCCCTCAAACATCAACTCACGTGGCGAAATCCATCCGGCAACGATTCGGCGATGTTGGACTACATTTTGGTCAACACCAGATTCCGATCGACGCTCAAAGATGTACGTGCGATGCGTGGACCCGACTGTGGATCAGACCATTATCTTGTACGAGTGAAACTACAATTGAAATTACAAAGAGCAAAGAAAAAGGCACCACCATCAGCCAAGAGGAACTGGGCCTGTCTGCGAGACCCTGAAACCAGCCGAAAATTTCAAATCGCATTATCCAACAAATTTGCAGCACTCACGATACCAGTCGATATCAACATAGAAGAAAAACAACTTTCTGAGTCTATTGTGGGGTGTGCAACGGAGCTGTGTCCGCCCATCCGTCGACGGACGCAGCAATGGATATCGGACGACTGTCTCAATCTAGTCGACCAGCGGAAGCAAATGAAACACGTCGATTTCAAACAATACCGACGATTGAACAAAGAAGTTCGACAGAAAATGAAATTGGAACGGGAAGCTTACTGGAATAACATCGCGGCTGACATGGAAGAAGCAGCGTCAAGGCATGAGTACCGGACGCTGTACCAGACAATCCGACGGTTAAGTGGCAATGACAATCAACAAATGACAATATCAAAAAATTGGATGGAACTTTCGTGACCTCTCCTCAGGAACGTCTACAGCGGTGGAGAGAATTCTTTCATCAGCTGTACAACCACAATCCGCCAGTAGGTCCAGCACCCGAACTGCCGATTATTGAGCAGCCGATAAATCAGTTTCCGGATACTGAACCAACAATCAATGAGGTGAAGACGGCAATAAAATCCCTGAAAATGGTAAAGCGCCGGGAGGAAATCAAGTAACTGCCGAAATGTTCAAAGCCGGGGGAGACGTCTTATTACATCAACTTCACGTTCTCACAGTGCATATATGGCATTCAGATTGTGTTCCATCCGTGTGGAAGAAAGCGATTGTTGTGCCTATTTTGAAGAAAGGCGACAGTCGGGAATGCAAGAATTACCGTGGTATTAGCCTCCTCTCGATCGTCGGCAAAGTATTTATGAAAATCATACAATCAAGACTACAGAAACATCGAGAGCAAACAAGCCGGGAAGAACAAGCTGGATTTCGACCACATCGAGGATGCATCGATCAGATATTTGCTCTCCGTCAGCTAATGGAAGAAAGAATTCGATGTGGCAAACGAACTGTCATCGTCTTCATAGATTTCAAATCTGCTTTTGATTGCATCGATTGGACAAGCTTGTGGGAAGCCCTGAAGATCGAACACGTGCCACTGAAAATCATTCAACTTCTTCAAGCATCGTACGACGGCTCAACCAGCAATGTTCGTATCCGAAACGACATGTCTGAGGAATTCCCGATTCGAACCGGAGTCCGGCAAGGAGACGTGGCCTCGCCGCTCCTTTTTAACATTGTGATCGACACGATTATGCGAAAAGCGTTTGATGGGCGACGCGGAGTTCGATATGATGACAAAAACTTCCTAACCGATCTGATGTTCGCCGATGACAGTGCGGTTTTCGCCAACACAGATGCCGAAGCAACAGACACCTTGATGACATTTCCCGCATTGCCCAGTCATACGGACTGAGAATCAATGCGGATAAGACCAAAGTGCTTACAACGGATGGATCTGACCTCGAGTTTACCTCGATGGAACCACAATCGAGCAGGTACCACAGTTCAAATATTTGGGATCACTGGTTGTGGAGAAGAAAGTAGCTTCGACAGCCGAAGTTCACAGCCGGATAGGCCAGGCAACAGCAACGTTTGCTTCACTCAAGTGGTGCATATGGAAGCGGACGAATATTACCATCAAAACCAAAATACGCCTATACCGGACGCTGATCCTCCCAATTCTTCTTTATGGATCGGAAACATGGACATTACTCAAACCAGACCTTAACAAGCTCGAGGCCTTCCAAATGCGATGCCTGAGACAGATTCTCTGCGTCTCACTCCTCAACCACCTCCGAAATGAGACAATCAGAGAAAGGTGCGACCAACAGACACCGATTGTTGAGGAAATTCAAAAACGCCGATTACGATGGTTCGGCCACATCTGTAGGATGGGCGACAATCGAGTACCGCACAAACTCCTATGGAAAAAACGACCTCTTGATTGGAGAACACAAAAACAAGCACCAAAGACCACATGGTTGAAACATGTAGAGAACGATTTAAAAAACCAGCGAATAACAACAGCTGAGGCAAGAACCGTTGCAACTGATCGATTAGCATGGAAGCGTATAGTGAATGGAGCACGGAATCTAGCGGCACCAACAGCAGCGTACTGGCTACGAGGTCGACCACCTCTCCATGCGCCGGCTATGGATTAAAGAAGAAGAAGATAATGATCATATGAGATAAAAATGTTACTATATCTATCTCAATTCGTGCATTGTGTACGGTTAAATTATCAAATTATCTCTTGAAGTGTTCATTAAATCTGAAATCAAATACACCTGTTATTTCAAACTAATTTTCAGGTGTTAAGGGATGATTTTGTTCCTTTTATATTATATATTCTATTAAGTGTAATTGCTAGTTTTCTTATGGGTAATATTTTTCTGGGTATGTGAATTACTTTGTTGTTTGGAGTATGAGATACTACGTTTCGTGTTTCTGTTGGAACTGTGAAATTAACTGAAAACATGTGAAGGAATGAGATTATGTGCGAAAATATATTAAATATATAAATTTCAAAGCAAGACTAGTGTAACCGAATATACATATACACATATTTATTTTCCCAGGAAAATCCGCAATTTTGCAGAGACATTTGTAAACCACAAAATAAAATAAATATTTAGGAAGCGGCTGCGGAGGGAATACAGTCGCAAATGTAATATTTGTATAAAGATTGAGATTTTAAAACATGAAATGTAAAATGTGTTACAAATGAACATTAAAAATAAAATTGTTTAAGTTTAAACTGATAAATAACACAAACATATCTTATAAAAAGTTTCTTTATCTTTATTTTAATTTGTGAAATTGAGTTTAAAAAATAATATGTAAGATATATTACAATGAATTTTCAATTTTTGAAAGCAACTTCAATTAAAAAACCGGTGACTAATTGAATTAAAAACTATTATTAACCCTTTCACCGCCATTCCGGAATATGTGACCCGGAGCCCTAAATTTATACACCGCCGTCCTGGGCGATGTAACCCGGGGGTTCTTTTATTAATAGTGCCATCTAGTTTTGCGCTGTATTACTAAACGAGTAAGGAGCCGTCACTGTACTTAAAGGTACAGTGTTTCTACGTTTCTGTATCTTCAGTAAGCTAACTTTGATGCTGTTCAATTTCACTTTCAATGTCAGTACAATCGTCCCAATCATTTTCTTCAAAAACCTCATCATGTGTATCATATAATAGTTCAATATTAACATTCATGTTTTCCTCATTTTCTAAATCACTACGACTACCCATGATTTCGATGCTTTTTCCTATCTCTTGCAAACATGAAATCATCACTTTCATTATCACTGGTTGCTTCCTGCTTTCCTGATGTTCCTGCCTTAGGCCTGCGTTGCATGCGTATTCATAGTATTTTATATGTAAAGGCTTCAGATAACTTTTTAGATTTTTTGGTACGTAGTAAAACCAGTGGCAAATTTCCTGTACTTTACAGATTTCATTGGTTCAAGAAAAATTGGTTCAATTGGTTCAAGAAAAAAAGGGGAAGAGAAATCGCGATTTTTTGTAAATAAAAAAAAAACTTAAATATTACGCAACGATTGGAAATCTCCCTTAACCGATCGGGTATTTTTAAAAAATAATTTCACCAACCTGCCGTCTCCGAGGACGGCTGGGTGAATTTTTCCAGGTTTTTCACTTTTTTTGCACACAACTTGGACAGTTTTAGTCGCGCAGACATGGTTCCGGCGTCGGTGTGTCCGGAACGTCCCCACACATCGGACTATCACCTCACTTTTCGACATTTTTAATTAAAATTTTTGCAAAATGCGAAAAACTTACATTTATTTGCGAAATATTTCTCATTATTGGACGTCTAAATAACGCGATCCGGAATTCTTATCGAAAATCGCCGCACATGGGGCCGTTCTTCTGTTTTTTGGCTACCAGAATCTGATGCACGACTGCCACCGAGCGGCGTACACCGTCGCAGGCGGCGTTTTAGTCGGGCGCCCCGGAATTGCAGAAAATGTGAATAACGTCGCTGACAAAAGTCACGCAGCCACAAGAATGGTGTCGGAGGACGCGTCTCAAAGCTTTTTACCGGAATCATCTCGTGAATTTAATTTTTCCTAGGTTTTTTCGCCATGGCCTCTGTAATTTTTGTAATGCAAACTTTTGGTGTCCGTGTAGGGAAGCATTCTGCCTAAATCGCTAGGTCTCGACGGAATCGCAAATTTCTATCAATTTTGAGACTGACGTGTGGCGTTTCGCGAATTTCACCTGGGGTACCGCCCCAAGACGACTACATCTAGAATCTCGATAAAATCTGGTCAATACATGACTCGAGAGACAATATTTAAATCAGTTCTAGAGAACAATAGGCAAACAAGCGTACACGGTTATGACTAGACGAACAAGATTAGATAAGCAACTACACAGAATTAAACATACAAGATGGAAAAGATGCGAACAAAACTATACGGACAAGACTTTTTAATTGTGGTTTGGTGGAATCTCTCACTAAAGGTAGGTGGTGTCCACAGTTCCGTATCGTACATATCGTACGTATCCGTACGATGTGGAAATGTGGACGCCTACCTTAAACCCCCTTTCCACTGGGGTATCACGTGGGTTTTTAAAAAGGTCACACTAGGCTTTTTTATGCGGCAGATCTTGGGTGTTTTAACCGCGCGTGTTCGATGCTTTAACTGCAAATGTCCGTCCGCACGTTGCGCAATCCCAGGTTTCGTCCTCCGTCCTGTCGCGCCCCTCCAGAGGGTCAAACCCCACCGAAAATCGAGGTTTTTGCAAAAACGGCCCGACGGAAGCGGAGGCGACAGCGCAAGACGGGATTGTACATTTTTCTCGTGTAGAACCGAGAGCTCCGTCGGTGTCATTTTCGCGACAACTCCCGGTTCCCAGGTTCGAACGCACCAGACCGAAACCTAAAATCACGAATTTTGAATCTTTGAGGCGCATTTTTGTCAGATCTCAAAAATTCGTTTGACTGCCGCCGCGCCACGTTTTTAGAGCCCTCGCTCGCCGTCCTGCGACGTCTCGTTCACCTGGTGCAAGAGAAAATGCAACTTTTTTTTGCCGATTTTACAATCACTTCCACGGACAACCTACACTTATTTAAAAGGCTCCTGGTTGCCGGTTGGATTCGTTCTCTTCAGAACACTTTCTCGCAACTATTCCGGCCAGAATTTTTAAACTGCGGCGACTTTTTTCGAATCTGCGGCAGTTTAAAGAGAAGACTGCGCAAAAAGTGAAAAAAAAACCAGAGGCGTTTTACGGCGGTATCTAGAACGTCCGAACACATTGACGGATCGGAACGGGACATGCGCCGTTCGATCGGGCATAGAACCTATTAGTTTGTTTGGGAGTTTTATCCCAATTGCGTTGAAGATGGCGTTGCGACGCTATAAAAACGAAAAACGTCAGGACGTCCAGGAAAACTCCCATAAAGTCCCCAACTAAAGCTACTGAAACGGTTGCGCGCAATTCCGGCAGAGAATTGAACGTTTTATCTTTTAGTGTAAGCGGCATCACGCTGCGGCGTTTGCAACTGTCGCGACGCCCGCCGAAACTCGCCGCATTGCAGGAAACAAATGACGAAAGAAAAACGTCCATATTTTTGCAGTCGCCCGGTGAATGTTCTGGATTGTTCAGTGGATAGTAGAATGGTGTTTTGGCTTTCCGCACCAATAATTGGACATCGCGGAATCGCGTCGCGACGCCCACTTTATAACTGTTAATATGCACAGAGAAAAACTTGAATGTCGATTTGGGGCACCAGGATGTCGCGTTTTTGAAATTCCAAGTGTGCCGGTGTGTTGGTACCGGCGTTGCGTCGCTGCGATCATGAAGTCGCCCGCCACAATTCGAAACGTATCGGCTGGAAGATGCGGTCAGTCTGCCCGCTACAGCTTCGCCGTTTCTGGGCGCAACGACTCGAAATTACACGCTTTCGATTCGGAACAGACGCCCGCGTTTCTTTTACATTTATGGTTTCGCGATCTAAGCCGTCCCGATCCGGAAATATTTTCATAAATGTGCAGGGTGCACTGTAAAAGTTCACCTTCAAGTTTGCCGTCGCCTGCGTTCAACGTGCCGCCAGTGTAATTGGCGCCGCGGTGCCCGGTGTTATGGGGGAGCAAAGGATTATAAAGGAACTCTATTTTCCGCTTTTGATCAAAAGGTGATCAATGTGAAAGGGGTTGCATAACTACAGTGTGTGAAATCTTAAAAAATCAGCTTCATCATCTTTGATAATTAATTAATACAATACACACTCACAAAAAAAACAAACATAAGAAAGACAAACATAAATTGTCTTAAAGGGAACTCATAAAGAATAACATTTTTTCTAAGATTTGTAATAATATTGATCCGATTTTACCTTAAAAAGTCATGTTTAATTCCTTGGATGCGGATGAATAAAACTGTGAAATGAACAGTAATGAAATAAAATTTTTATTTCGCTAGTGAAATAAAAGTATCCATAGCAACGCATCGAAATAATTTACTTGTGGGCTCCGTAAACACAACCCTAAATGTTGACTTCGCTGATGTGCTTCTTTGATCCCCAGTTACAAAACGTATTATGTAATTTTTGGTATAAATGTCTTGATTTCCGCAGGGGTAATCTTTCCGAAATTGCGTCACCATTTAACAATTCTTAGGATGTATCCATTTATGGTTAATAAAACGCAAGTTAATTAAACACTAAACAAGATTTTGACGTACGAATCAACAATTTTATCGTTGCCATGACAACAATACAATAATGGGCTTCGGGCGACTTGTTAAATGAAAAGCAAAATTAATTAAAAATTTGTACGCACTAGCGAATAATATGAAGCTTTAACTCGCGAATTTAAATCTCATTAAACCTTAATTTTATCCGCTTGTATAATAAATAACTCTATTTTAATCTTTGACACCCCAATATGGAGATTATATATTACATAAAAAAGACAAGTACAGTTGTTGTTTATAACAACATATCTCAGAAATTTTATACTAAGGGTTATATGATGTATACTTCATGAATGAAGTGTTAAAAAATATTTGAAAGGGGTACACGTGGATAGAAACTTTGGGAAACAATGAAATAGACCATCAGAATGTAGAAAAAAACAACATGTAGTACTTATCAGTTATTTAAAGAACATTAATAAGCGAAAAGAAAATTTAAACTTCACTACCTTTTGCTTATTCGACATTATGCATAGATCAAGGTGGTTATTAGGTCGACTTGTTTCTTTTCGATTAGTTGTCATTTTCAGGGCAGATTGGTGCGTTGATTATGGTTTTAACAGCTGAAGATGGTGCAAAAGCTGTTGCTCTTATGGCGGATGGACGAAGCCAGCGGTATGTGTCCAGATTCCTTCATGTCACTCTTCCTACCGTATAAAGAGTACATGAGCCGGAACCTGACAGGAAACGAAAAACGACTGCTATAGATGACCGATTTATCGCTCGCACTACTCTACGGAATCGTCATGTGACTTCAGTGGAGACCATAAACCAACTCCGTGAGGTATGTGGCACAACCGTGAGTGTGTGGACAGCTCGTCGAATGTTGCAAGAAGCTGGCTTAAAATCTTGTAAACCAGCAGCTGGACCAAAATTACTCCCACGTCAAGGAATAGTCAGACTGCAATTTTCTCGCGAACATTTAAATTGGACAAATTTAGAGGATTGTACTGTTTACTGATCAATCTAGATTCTGCCTACATTCGCCAGATGGAAGAAAATGAGTATATGGAGACGAACGGGATAGCGACTGCATCTTTAATCCACGGCTTAGCCATAGTGGAGGTTCTCTAATGGTATGAGCAGAAATATCAATGAATGCCTGCATCGAATTGGTTGTCATTGATAAACAATCGCTGACAACACAGCAGCGGGATATTGAAGAGGTTTTGGAAAAAACTTACAATTTGTACCAGTTGATAGCTTCATTCTGAAGCAGAAAAACACGAGACCGCATTCTGCGAGGTGCGTCACAGAATACTTGCATGCCGTTGGAATAAGAAAATTCAACTGGCCTGCATGTACCGCAGATAGAAATCCTATAGAACATGCATGTTTGGGCATGCTGGGCGGGCGTGTTAGAGACGTGCAGTTGCACCAACCACAATAATTGAGCTTCGTGCGGCGCTCCAAGAAGAATGGCAGAATATTCCACAAAATGATATTCGTGAGCTGATTAGTAGTATGCAGGCAATAGTTAGGGCTCGAGGCCAATATAGTCTCCTTGAATAACATAATTTGCTATTTAGTATTTCTTCTAATACGGTTGTGAAGATCAGAAAACATTCGGTAGGAGGTCTATATAATGTTATGATGTTCGTCGTAATGCTGTTTTCTTTCCATTTTATTACACAGTGCTTTATATGTTTTTCCGCCGACTTATGACTTAATTTTAAGTCTTTTACATCTGCGTTATCCTTCGTTGGAAACAACCATATCCATAATGCCACTCCTCCACCTTTAAAGGTTGGCCTATTATACTGACTAATTAGTTCCCTGTATATTAATTTATGAAAGTCTATCATCCATTGTTCATGTTTCGGCCATACAAAGAAAATATGGTCTATGATTATCCTGGGAAACTTCTGTGGTTATTTTAGAGTTGATGCTTTGGATATTTACGTTGTTTAAAAATTTGGCTTGCATTATATTCAAAATCAGTCTGGAGGCTGGAGTTGGTTTTATATAATCTCTTTTTTACGTTTGCACTGGTATTGTTTGTTAATTATTTTTGTATGTTGCTCTGATCCAGATGATAAAAAAAAAGTATTATATCTTATTTCCCCTTGAAAATTCTTGCTTGGATAGAAAACATTATTTAGGTGGAATAATAAAAGACTTGGTAGAGCAAATATTTAATAATAGATAAACGGACATACCATTTTAAAAAATTAGAGGAAATCGACAATGAGTTAAAAAAATAATACGCTAAATTTCTACAGAACATTTAGGGAAGAACTGATGAACTACAAGCCACCGAGCCTCTGCTTCCGTCGGCCTGATGGAACCCTTGAAACCAACACAAAAGCGAAATTCTGAAACAGTACTTCGAGAAGCTACACAACTGTGAACCCCCTGAAGAAAGACTCCAATGCCCTAAAAGCCGCCCCAAACCAGGACTCTGTTCCACCAACACATGAGGAAATACGAAACATCATTTTACATCTAAAAATAACAAAGCACCAGAGGAAGACGGCTTAATCGCTAAAATGCACAATATTGGAGGTGAACTCTTGATTGATAGACTGCAAGCTATCACTGGAAAGACATGAAAGAGCGGCATCATACCAGCCGAATGGAAAAATGCTTTGATCCATCCACTACACAAAAAGGGCGACAAGACTGATCCAAACAATTACCGAGGCATTCCGAGGCCCTTCTATCAATCGCCTACAAAGTTCTCTCACGTGCCCTCCTCACAAAACTGGAAGAACAGACAGAACATCTGATCGGTGAATATCAGACAGCTTTCCGACGGCACCGATCATGCGCGGAACAAATCTGGAACCTGAAGATGATACTGCAACATCGCCAGTCCAAACGCGTAGTTGTCACTTTCGTAGACTTCAAGAAAGCCTATGACTCGATTGACTGCATAACTCTGTTTAATATACTTCATGAATACGGTGTGGATAGTAAAACAACCATGTTAATCGAACAGACTTTGTCAGGCACAACATCTAAAGTAAAATTTATGGGTGAAATCTCTGAACCTTTTCAAATCAGTACTGGAGTCAGAGAGAGTGATGGATTGTCCCTACTCCTCTTCAACCTGGTACTAGATAAAATAATCAGAATATGGGAGAACGAAGTACCTGGAGTATATATGGGAACAAACGAATGAACATAAAGTGCCTCGTTTTAGCTGACAACCTTGCAATAATCACCCGGACTACTGAAGAAGCCAAACACGCCATCGAGGAACTTCATGAAGTCGCCTTCAAAGCTCTAACGTGAAAACGCAATACATAGACTCTAAGAGCTCAAATATGACACATCCTGCAACCAAATATGGCAACATCATATAAGTTAAGTACCTAGGTGAAATAATTGGAAACGCTGGTAAGGAAAGAATGGCTAACAAAACACGTGCAGAAAAGTTACGCAAAGCCTATGCGATCACCTGGAATATGTACAACAAGAAATCACTTTCTACCAAAGCAAAACTCCGTCACTACCATACAGTCATCCTTCCAGAAGCACTCTATGCAATTAAAACTTCATCATTAACCATCTACATCAATGAAATTGAGAAAGTAGAACGTCAGATACTGAGAAAAATATTTGGACCCAAGGTACAAGATGGTATCTGGCTGCGTAAAAGCTCACAAGAACTGTATTCCCTGACAAAACGATTCTCCTCAGTTGCACGGAAAAGACGTCTGAAATTCTACGGTCATATAGTACGGATGGATAACTCTTGATTGGCCAAGAAAATTTTCCACATCATCAATGAAACTCGAGAGTCCAAAGTACGCTGGCTGGTAGGCACCAAACATGACCTCCCAGTAATCAATAGACCCATTGGCAACTAAGTAGGGAAAGGTAGTATGTTCTGGCGCCACCACAACCACCGACCTGAAAGATAGTTCGTTCTGGCGCCGCCTCCGCCTCCCGACCAGTGCGCATGCGCGAACAGAGGATTTAATCAGCTAATAAACAGGTTTGATCAGCTAATAATCAGGTTTAATCAGCTGATAATCAGGTTTAATCAGCTGATAATCAGGTTTAATCAGCTAATATACAGGTTTAATCAGCTAATAAACAGGTTTGATCAGGGTTAAATCCTCTGTTCGCGCATGCGCACTGCTCGGGAGGCGGAGGCGGCGCCAGAACGAACTATCTTTCAGGTCGGTGGTTGTGGTGACGCCAAAACATACTACCTTTCCCTACTCAACTACGTGAACTAAATACAGGCAGGAAATAAATTCACATAACTTCACATCAAAGAATCCAACAGCTAAGAGTTTGAAACTAAAAAACGCATGGACGCAAGAAAGAAGACAGGCCCAGAGCGAAAGGATGAGGAAGTTTTGGGAAGATAAAAAGAACAAGATGACCAGTGCTAAGTAATGGTAAAAACCTTAGAGGGCTAAACGAATAAATAATAGGAGTAATGTTTAATAATGGATAAAATACCTGAATCTTTTGAAGCTTTAACATAAAATAGAATTTTAAATAATTAATCTAGGTACTCAACAGTGGGCACGGGCGGCGAGGGACCCTCACCGCCACTGGTCCCGTGACGCGACTCCGTTACCTACTTTACTAATATTTACTTTCAGAGCTCTCGCGGCTTCATTGTAAAGTGAACGTACTTACTAGATTTTTAACTTTTAACCAATATACGTCCCAAAAGAAAGAAGATTATAAAGTTACTCTCTCAAATCACATTTAACATTTTGTTTGTTTGGGGATTAGGAGGCCGCTAGAACTTTTTAACGTATAAAGGGGTCGCGTATTCAGAGAGCTTGAAAAACACTGGGGTAGGTAATCAGCGGTGGTCTTGGTTGTATGTTAAAATAACCTTTCAGGATCGTTTATTACTTAACGTTATAGCTTATAATAAAAAAAGCCTTTTTATTACATGTTTATAGCTACGACATATGTTTTTTTTATTTAGATTTATTGTATGCGGAAATAAAACTGATAAAACTATTATTTTGTTGTATTCTATAATAAACTTGATAAAGCAACAAAGATAAAGATTTATGTTTAGACAGGTTGTAACTCTTTATCTGTTACCGTTATGGTTAGTTATTAACGCGCGTTTTAAGGATCATTAAATAAACACGGATAGTTTCATTTTAATTTGCGTGTCAAAATATAATCGGGTTTCGGTAGCTGGGAAAATGAGATTTGTAAATGTATCTTTTTTTAATATTTCACGTTAGCTTGCGGTGTGCTGTTTGTGCAGCTCTAGTTTAATATTTGCATAGGTCTGTGTACGTTATCGTTTTATTTAGCGCGCAATTTACGTTCGCCGGACGTTTTGAAATTATTCAGCCGTGATTTTAATTCTGTTCAAATACTCGTTAACTAAGTTTTGACAAGATTAATAAGTAATTTATTATTATTTATTCGTTTAGGCCTCTAAGGAGCGCGTAGAACCATTACTTAGCACTGGTCTTCTTGTTTTTTTTATCTTCCCAAAACTTCCTCATCCTTACGCTTTGGGCCTATCTTCTTTCATGCGTCCATGCGTTTTTTAGTTTCAAACTCTTAGCTGTTGGATTCTTTGATGTGAAGTTATGTGAATTTATTAGGTGTATTTAGTTGGCGTAGTTGCCAATGGGTCTATATTGATTACCGAGAGGTCATGTTGGGTGTCTACCAGCCAGCGTACTTTGGACTGTCGGGTTCCATTGATGATGTGGAAGATTTTCTTGGTCAATCGAGAGTCATCCATTTGTACTAGACCACCACTGACAACCACCTCATCCACTGACTAGACTATTTGTACTGACCGTAGAATTTCAGACGTCTTTTCCGTGCAACTGAGGAGAATCGTTCTGTTGGGGAATACAGTTCTTGTGAGCTTTTACGCATCCAGATACCATCTTGTACCTTGGGTCCAAATATTTTTCTCAGTATCTGACGTTCTACTTTCTCAATATCTTTGATGTAGATAGTTAATGATGAAGTCTCAATTGCATAGAGTGCTTCTGGAAGGATGACTGTATGGTAGTGACGGAGTTTTGCTTTTGTAGAAAGTGATTTCTTGTTGTACATATTCCAGGTGATTGTATAGGCTTTGCGTAACTTTTCTGCACGTGTTTTGTTAGCCATTCTTTCCTTACCAGTGTTTCAATTATTTCACCTAGGTACTTGAAGTGCTTAACTTGCCATATTTGGTTGCAAGATGTGTCATATTTGAGCTTTTGGAGTCTATGTATTGCGTTTTCTCGTAAGAGATTAGAAGGCGATTTTATCAAGTTCCTCGATGGCGTGTATTTGGCGTCTTCAGTATTCCGGGGGATCATTGCAAGGTCATCAGCAAAAGCGAGGCACTTTATGTTGATTCGTTTGCCCTTCGTTCCCATATATACTCCAGGTAGTTCTTTCTCCCATATTTTGATTATCTTATCTAATACCAAGTTGAAGAGGAGTGGAGACAATCCATCACCCTGTCTTACTCCAGTACTGATTTGAAAAGGCTCTGAGATTTCACGCATGAATTTTACTTTAGATGTTGTGCCTGACAAAGACTGTTCGATTAACATGGTTGTTTTCCTATCCACACCTCAGGTGTAAAGTATATTAAAGGCATGAAGTATATTAAACAGAGTTATGCGATCAATCGAGTCATAGGCTTTCTTGAAGTCTACGAAAGTGACAACTGTGCGCTTGGGCTGGCGATGTTGCAGTATCATCTTCAGGTTCCAGATTTGTTCCGCGCATGATCGGTGACGTCGGAAACCTGCCTGATATTCACCGATCAGATGTTCTGTCTGTTCTTCCAGTTTTGTGAGGAGGGCACGTGAGAGAACTTTGTAGGCAATTGATAGAAGGGAAATGCCTCCGTAATTGCTTGGATCAGTCTTGTCGCCTTGTTTGTGTTGTGAGTGGATCAAAGCGTTTTTCCAGTTATTCGCTGGTATGATGCCGCTCTTCCATGTATTTCCAATGATAGCCTACCGTCTGTAAATCAAGAGTTCACCTTCGATCTTGAGCATTTCAGCGATTAAGCCGTCTTCCTCTTGTGCTTTGTTGTTTCTTAGGTGTAAAATGATGTTTCGTATTTTCTCATGTGTTGGTGGAATAGAGTCCTGGTTTGGAGCGGCTTTGTAGCATTGTAGTCTTTC
Source organism: Phosphuga atrata (assembly GCA_944588485.1). Classification (NCBI taxonomy): domain Eukaryota; kingdom Metazoa; phylum Arthropoda; class Insecta; order Coleoptera; family Silphidae; genus Phosphuga; species Phosphuga atrata. The sequence goes on from OX155893.1 coordinate 103,814,432, forward strand.
TTCAGGGGGTTGACAGTTGTGTAGCTTCTCGAAGTACGGTTTCAGAATTTCGCTTTTGTGTTGGTTTCAAGGGTTTTATCAGGCCGACGGAAGCAGAGGCTCCGGTGGCTTGTGGCTCAGTTCTTCCCTAAATGTTCTGTAGAAGTTTCGCGTGTTATTTCTTTTGAACTCATCGATTTCCTCTAATTTTTTGAAATGGTATGTCCGTTTAATGCGTCTGATCGTTGTGGATGTTTCCCTCTGCATTTTTAAGAAATTCTGCCAATTCTCTTGTATCTTGTTGATATGCCAAGTCTTTCTCGCAAACATACGGGATTTAAGAGCACTGTCGCATTCCAATGTCCACCATCTGTGTTTTCGTTTTCGTGGCGGTTGACCGAGTTTCCTTGCTGATTGCTGGTTTGTCTGAAGAAGTTCGTCCCATGTTTGTGTGTCGATCTATAGGGATTGTGCGAAGTCCTCCGCGTGTTCTCTTAGGTATTTTGGATCTAAACATTTTTTTGGATTTGACACTTCCTTCTGTTAGGTAAGAAGCAGGTTTTAATTTGTGAAAGATAATGGTCGGACTCCACGTAACCCTTGCGTACCCGCACGTTCATGATTTCTGGGGAGGATTTTCTGGTTATCGCTACGTGATCGATTTGGAATTCCCCGATGTGGTTGATTGATGATTTCCAGGTCGTGATCTTGCGTTGTGGTTTCTTAAAGCGTGTGGATCAGTTGGAGGTTAGCCATTCCACATATGTTGATTAGGCGATGTCCATTGGCATTTGTTTTTTGTGTGCCGAGAAATTCCCAGTGATGTGCCTGTGCTCCCTTTCTCTGCCGATTTGAAATCTCCGAGGAGGATCTTGATATGGTGTTGAGGGATCTTGTTGAGTGCCCGTTCTAGCTGTGACCAGAACTTCTCCACTTTGTTCTTGTCAGGGTCAATGTTAACAGGAGCATCAGTGTTTGGGCCTTGTTAGCGCATTTAATTCTGAGTAGGTAAATCCGTTCCGAAGGGAATGAAAAATCTAGTACAGAGTTCTGGATACTGTTATGTACTAGAAATGCGGTTCCCAATATATGTAAATTACTATTTCTTAGCTTGTATCTTGTAGATTTTACCTTTAAACCATTTGATTTGAAGAGGAGGACATACCGAATAAAGTTGGGCAACATCCTGTGCGATTTCAAGATTTTTGCAAGAGCCCTTAAACTTGAAGAGGAAGATACTCCTTATAGATATCATCTGGTTGCGTTTTGAGGTTTGATATCTTTTTCTGGTTACGTCTTGGCCGAAATGCAAGTCTGTTCCTTGATTGCTTGGAAAGGTGACGACTACAAATCTTGTGGCATTATTTTCACTCCAGATTTAAATCAAGTTGCAATTTAGATTAAATTTTGTAATCTTAGGATAGAAAGTCGTGGATTTAGTTTTGCTTTTGAGAAAATTTCGGTGAAAATGACTTTGGATAATCCTGGCAACAGGGTTCAGTTTCCAAATTCCTTAATTGGAGATTTGTTACCGATGAGGAGTGACGAGCTTCAGAGGTTGGTGGCGTTGGAGTTAGCAGGGACAATGTTTTGGCGGAGGCTAGGATGGATTTGTTAGAGTTGATTTTGAGAAATAAAGATCTTGATTTACCACCTGATTAGTTTAGAATTTGGATATTATCGTTTATCCTGAATCTACTTAGGCTCATGGAGCGTTTCCAATATCTCGGAAAGATTTCCTGACGGCGACGACACGAGTTGAAGACGGCGATGTTCCTTGCGAGACCAACAAAGGCTATGAGGACTGGCTGGTGAATCTTTCTTGCGCTGCGAAAAAAATCAAAACTTATCTGTCTGCCTATCCTTTGGAGAAGACTTTGTGCCAGGAGCAATGTGTCGGTGATGGCTGTGAGGTTTATAATTGCAAATAGAGGGTCGGATTAGTGCAGTGCCGGGCTACAAAGACATTAAAAAAACACAACAAGATATATTTTTTCTTCATTGTGGCTGATATTACCGTGGTTTTACTAGAATTATGTTTCGATCCTTGAAATAGATTAAGTAATGATCTATCACGCGATTATCTATTAAGCGACTGGAGGCCTTCGAAGCATGGTGCTATCGTCGAATGCTTCGCGTTTCCTGGACCCACCATGTTAGCAACGAAACCATACTCCTACGCATGCAGAAGGACAGAGAACTGCTCACAACAGTCAAACACAGAAAACTGTCATACTTTGGCCATATCATGAGAAACAGCAACAGATATAGGCTACTTCAACTCATCATGCAGGGAAAAATCGAGGGGAAGAGGTCACAGGGAAGACGACGGATCTCCTGGTTGAAGAATCTGCGACAATGGACCGGAAGAACATCGGTTGACTTGTTCAGATCGGCTGTGGATCGAATCCGATGGGCCATATTGATCGCCAACGTCCACTGAGGATATGGCACAATAAGAAGAAGAATGATCTATTTGTTACTCCTCTGACGTTCTACTCTAAGTTTAACTACATATACATTTGCTAGTTTGTAACTTCAATAGATGTTATCATGATCAAATAAAGAATTTATTGTCGACAACATTCTGTGAACGGAACAAACAACTTTATCACTTCTTTTGTCTGTCTTCATAATTCTATAAAAATACTCATCAAAACACTTCATTTACATCTTGATTATCCAATCTCTCGATGGCGAAACTGCTAACTGTTCATCTTTGATCACATAAATACGCTTATAAGACATAAGTAACTGATAACCTTCTGTCGGTGCACGGAAACCCAAAATTTATAGTGTTAATACGCAAAATGAATCCGCGAGCGATTCTATTCTTAGTTCTCATAGGACTGCACTATGGAGAATCCAAACGAACTTATACGGCGGCCGTTGTTGAATACAATCCCATCAAACCTGCAGGAGCATTGACGATTTTAGGACGAATCGAGCAGAATCGAGGAATTTGGTGTTGTGAAGAAACACGAAATATCACACGGGTGTATTGAGATATCACGTGTTTTTATTTTTTCGTTAAACGCGCAATTTTTAATTTTGTTGAACGCTTAAAACATCACGTGATAAATGGACGACCCTTTTCGTGCTTTCCGACAAAACTTTGTTGATTGCAGAATGTTTCACTAAAGTCGATAGCAATTGTTTTTGGATATTATCTGTTTCCGATAAGTGTTAGACTTCAACTGATTCCTCTTTGCCTGGAACAAACTTGGTTTAAATTCAAACTGGCGATTCTATTTACATACTATTGTTTGGATTTTGAGTGCGGGAGCTCCGCCATCGAAAATACCGGTTTGATCCCGAAGTACAAGAGTTTGAAAAACCCCAACAGATGCGCGTTGGGCAGTGGCGCCCCCTTGGAGTCCTGAAAGCCTTTGATTGCCTGGTGCAGCCAAATCGAAACATCTGATCTTAAGCTAAGGACCAAAACCAACTAATTCTGTACAGGTTAGATACATGCCGAAGGATACCGATGGCTAAAACTTTGTTTTCTAACGTTTCTAGTGGCACTGGTTTTCCTGCGGGCTCGATCAGCCTCCAGAAACTGTGAACTCCCATAGTTCAACTAATTCTTTAGTTATAAGTAGGGCCCGGTTTTGTATGTAAATACGTATTTTTAATTCAAATTATTTTCGGTTTTTATTTCGTTTTCTACATAAATTATGATATTTGGAAATAAAGATTACATTTTCGTGTTGAAAATGTCATAATTTGTGTGGAAAACAAAATAAGACCGAAAATAATTTGTATAAAGAGCATATATTTACATATAAATCCGAGCCCTAGTTATAAGCTATAACCATTTAAGATTTTAAAACTAATTCGCAGCTTCGACTGCAGAAACTAAATTAAACAAAAAAACCGGCCAAGTGCGAGTTGTGACTCGCGCACCGAGGGTTCCGTAAAAACTTGTAAGTAAGGTATCTTTTTTTGTGGAGGACCCATAACCGAGGAGGACCTAAAAGTATGCAACCCATATGCTTCTGCTGCCTGACAATACCACGCAACACATTAGTGTATTTTCATAAGTTTCTAATAGTAAATTCACATTTTTCTTGTAATTAAACTACTTACAGCACCGTCGTTTGGATTTGGAGGCCCTGGGCATATATATTGAGGTGGGGCCCCCAGTAAATGAAATACGGCGAGTTAGGGCGGGCGTCGCGACGGCTGCAAACGACGCAGCGCGATGCCGCTTGCAGCAAAAGATGAAACGTTCAATTCCCTGCGGGAATCGCGCGAAACCGTTCCCGCAGAGTTCAAGTTGGCGGTTCTGTGAGACTTTTCCTGGATGTCCAAAAAACGTCGTTTTAATGGCGTCGCGACGACATCTTGGGCACAATCGGGATTAAACTCCCAAACAAACTAAAAGGTTATATGGCCGATCGAACGGCACGGGTCCGGTTCCGATCCGTCAATTGGTTCCGAAGTTCTATGTACCCCCGCAAAACGCCACTGGTTTTTCTCACTTTTTGCGCATTTTTCTCTTCAAACAGCCGCAGATTCGCAAAAAGTCATCGCAGTTTAAAAATTCTTTCCGGAATGGTTGCGCGCGAACATTGGACAAAACACTTTTTATTGTAGCTCTAGTGTGCTAAAATATTTAGATCAAGCCAGATTAGTCAAGTCCAGACAGGACCAAACAACGCCGCCGTTTGGATTAGGAGGCCCCAGACATATATATTGAGGTGGGGCCCCCAGTAAATGAAATACGGCGAGTTTGGGCAGGCGTCGCGAGGTTTGCAAACGACGCAGCGCGATGCCGCTTTCAGTAAAAGATGAAACGTTCAATTCCTTGCGGGAATCGCGCAAAACCGTTCCCGCAGAGTTCAAGTTGACTGTTCCGAGGGACTTTTTCTGGATGTCCAAAAAACGTCGTTTTTTTGGGCGGAATCGGGATTAAACTCCCAAATAAACTAAAAGGTTCTATGGCCGATCGAACGGCACCGGTCCAGTTCCAATCCGTCAATTGGTTCCGAAGTTCTATGTACCCCCGCAAAACGCCTCTGGTTTTTCTCCCTTTTTGCGCCTTTTTCTCTTCAAAGTGACGCAGATTCGCAAAAAGTTGTCGCAGTTTAAAAATACTTGCCGGAATGGTTGTGCGCGAGTGTTCTGAAGAGAACGAACCAAACCGGCGACCTGGAGCCCATCAAATAAGTCCTGGGCGTCCGTAGAAGTGATTGCAAAATCGGAAAAAAAAATTATTTGCTCTTGCACTAGGTGAACGGGACGTCGCAGGACGGCGAGCGACGGCTCTAAAAACGTGGCGCGGCGGCGGCTAGAGGATTCGGGAAGAGAAAAAAAATAGGATCCAACCAAAAATGCGCCTCAAAAGTAAAATATCGTGATTTTAGTTTTCGGTCTGGTGCGTCCGAACCTGGGGGAGTTGAGTCGCTCGATGGGGATCTCGGTTCTACACCGGAAAAATGTACATTCCCGTTTTGCACCGTCGCCGCCGCTTCCGTCGGGCCGTTTCCGCAAAAACCACGATTTTAGGGTGGGTTTTGGATACCCGGAGGGGCGCGGCAGGATGGAGGACAAACTTGGGGATGCGCAACGTGCGGCCGAACATTCACAGTTAAGTCATCGAAGACGCGCGGTTAAAATACTCAAGATCTGCCGCCTCCGGCGGCATAAAAATGTCAAATTTGAGCCTTTTTAAAACCTACGTGGTGCGGTGCCCCATGTGAAATTCGCGAAACGCCACACGTCAGTCGTCTCAGAATCGATCTGCATCCACTGTGGGGCCCCCCTAGTCCGTGGGCCCCGGGCATTCGCCCGATTGACAGACGCTAGCGACGCTACTGACTACATATTTACGGTTTTCAGATTTTTCCCTTTACATGTGCTGTAAGACACCGCTTCTTGCCAAATTTCATGATTCAAGGTCAACCGAAAGTACCCTATAGGTTTTGATTCCCTTGTGAAATCGCAAAATATGCGACATAAACGGTCATATCTTTTGATGGCGTTGACTCACAAATTTGATATTTTCACAGCTGAAAGAGACCGCAGACCCGAGTATTTGATACAAATTTCAACTTGTTACCTCTACGCGTTCCTGAGAAAAATGGTCTTGACAGACAGGCAGACGGACAGACAGACAGACAGACGGACAACAAAGTGATCCTATAAGGGTTCCGTTTTCGGTACGGAACCCTAAAAATAGGTGGTGTTACCTATTATTATTTATTAGGTTATTCATTAAATTTTCCTTGGATCGAGAAATAGCTTTATTTATCTTTTACTTGAAAACGACCTTCAACAGTTGAAACTCGAGTCGTGTAAAGTGTGTAGATTTATATAACTTCACAGTTATCGTTAAAAATGACCTAGTCAAAAATTGGAAAAAGTGAGTAACTAGACATGGACTCTTGTAACTGTAGATATTTTGATTTTAAAGACTTGACCATTTTTGGCCCATCTTACAAGGTTATCTTAGCTACGTATATTGGCTCGGACAATTTTTTCACATAAGGGGATCATCATCAGCTTTGGCTCCACAAGCCATTATGGTTCTTGGCCTCGTCAAGAATTTTTGTCCATTCCAATCTATTCCGGGCGTTAGTTTTCCTCGTCGTCGTAGATTCAGTCCGGTCTTTTTTCTTAGAGTTTTCGTAACGGTTTTTTTTTCTATGATGGGGTTGTTGGCCCCGAGGTAAACCCTCTCATCGGAGGGCCATCTCTCCCGCTCTCATTAGCCCTGACCTCGCCTTCCATACGGATTGGTTACCGTATCTCCGACGAAGTTACTCAGGTTACCAGGGTTTACCACGTGGAGGTGAGAGTCGGCATTGGGTAGGAGAGGCTATGCGACAATCACTATGCGCGTAGTTAGCGCGTAAACACTACCCTTGAACCCCTCACATAAAAGTAGCAGACCGTTAAAACGACTTGAGCAGATTATCTCATTTTTGTCAATTTTCGACTTGATCACTTTTGGCAGTACACCCACGACATGTGACTTAAAATGTCATTATTGTAAAATAAAAGATTTATTTTTTTAATTATGGTCTAAAACTTCTTCCGTTTGGTATTTTGGGTCGCGCTATAAACATATTCCTCAAAATTGGGTCGCGGCTTAAAAAGGTTAAGAACCACTGCTGTAAGGCACCGTTTCTTGCCAAATTTCATGATTCTAGGTCAACGGGAAGTACCCTATAGGTTTTGATTCCCGTGTGAAATCGCAAAATATGCGACATAAACGGTCATATCTTTTGATCGCGTTGACTTACAAGTTTGATTTTTTCACAGCTGAAAGATACCGCAGACCCGAGTATTTGGTACAAATTTCAACTTGTTACCTCTACGCGTTCCTGAGAAAAATGGTCTTGACAGACGGACAGATAGACACACAGACAGACAGACGGACAACAAAGTGATCCTATAAGGGTTCCGTTTTCGATACGGAATATATAAACATAATTTATAATAAAATAATAAGTAATTTATTTATATAATTAGATGATAGATGATAATTAATAAACAACTGACAAATTAAACGCCAAAATGCAAAAGAGTAGAAGCAAGAGGAGATGGGCTTAGCCCCTTGACATACGAATAAAAGGCGCGTTGACGTGTCCATATACATGTGATCTTATGACATATACATGACGTTTTAGAGATGTCGTTGTATTTCAAGGGGTTAATATAACATTAGATTACACATACAAGATGTTAGAGAGGAATAAGTAGATAAGAATAAAAATAAGAAGAAAATAAGATTAGCAGAAAAAACTGAACAGACAAGACTCACAGACAATAGATAACCAACACAAGATGTACTGTAATAGTAGATAATAATAGATAAATAAGACTAACATACTTTAGTTAAAACCCCTTGATATACGAATAAAATGCGCGTTGATGTGCCCATATACATGTGATCTTATCACATATACATGACATCTTAGAAACGTCGTTGTATGTTAAGCGGTTAAGGAATGGTAAGGAAATAAATCTAAACAGAACTTGCAGATAGTGTCAGATATAGGAGACTAAATAGACAAGACTATATATCTAAAACAAGATACAGATATACAATATTATAAGAAGAATATATATGATTTTAGAGACTAATTGGAATATAAAACTAGACTAGGGATCTATTGTAACACAATGCGATAACTAATCCAAAAACGAATTCTTGTCGTTATAAAGTATAAGTTAATATTAACTAGAGAAGAGAAAGTATTTGCTAGACAATATTAATCCGTTTCTTTTCAGAACCGACCCTTCTTAAATGCCAGTAATCGCCTAAAAGTATTTAATTCTTCTGTTATACGTCGATGAAATGGGGCGATTAAATGTGAAGGATTTGGAAACCGTTTGCACGGAGCATTAATATCGGCAATAAAACTTGAGTGTACTCACGTATTCGGTACGTTCCTCATGGCTCGGTGCCTCAAGAATATGACGGCCAGCGTTCCATTCCCCAGAACGCCCACCACGAATATGATGAAGAAAACTACGGGGACGATGTAGGTTTCCGGACGTTCATCGTACGGAGTGTATGTGTCCTCGTCGTAGGCCGGAAACGATCTCGTCGTGTTGTTAAACGTGTCCATTTCCTGCAAGAACAAATTGAAATTTAGATTGTGCTTTGACACGCTCCAAAAGTTTTTGCGATATTAATTACGCGTGGAAATCTATCGACGGCGTAACGAATTTACTTTGAAAGTCTCTTTCACTTTCTTTGGTAGTTAATTGAACCTTTTATGGAAATAAGACAGGTAACGCAAAATAATTCATAGATAGACTCATAGACAAAATGCGTCGATCTTAATGAAAAACCTATTATAAAAATCATGCTCTAATCATTAATACTTCAAATATTTTACTACCTTTAATTAATTAAGGACCTTTAATTGGCTTCTCAACTGAATTTGTATAAGTCTGTGTATTATTTGTTCTTTCAAGTTTTTAGATTGTTTTTTGTTATTTAATTATGTATTTATTAGTTTAAAGTATCAGCAGCTAACAAGAAAGACAATTTCCTAATTACATTAAATTCAAATAACAAACAGATATGTTACAAACATGTCTAATAATAAATCTTGGTTTTCGCAAATAAGCACAAGTAAGTTAAGCGCAAATTTTAGAATTTTTCGTCTACAGGAATGAAACATTGGTAAAATATTTTTGCTTAGATAACTAATTAACTTTATTTTAATTAACAAACAAATATGTTACGAACTTGTCCTAACTCTTACCTAACTTGACCTAACTTGAACCTAACCTAACTCTTGATTTCCCTTAAAAGGGCAAATTTTAAAATTATAATGGTAGCATTCTTCGTCTGCAGGAATGAAACATTGCAACAAGAACAAGATAAATCTTACAGATCCTTAGCTTTCTCACCAGCTATATTTTAGATAGCCTGAAATACGTCGTGTCAACGGCAGGATATATTCTAATTTCGTAATAAAGTATCTGTCTGTTGGGATTCTTTTTTCAGAAGTTATTTATATTACAAAATTACTATTATATTACAAAACATTAAAATCAACCGTAATAAATCTAAAACGCTAAGCTGATGTCTTAAATTACTGAAGTTATTTTACTTGGGTAGTTTTTAGGGTTCCGTACCGAAAACGGAACCCTTATAGGATCACTTTGTTGTCCGTCTGTCTGTCTGTCTGTCTGTCTGTCTTTCTGTCTGTCTAACCTAACCTAACTTAACCTATCTGTCTGTCTGTCTGGCCGTCTGTCCGTCTGTCCGTCTGTCTGTCTGTCTGTCCGTCTGTCTGTCTGTCAAGACCATTTTTCTCAGGAACGCGTAGAGGTAACAAGTTGAAATTTGTATCAAATGCTCGGGTCTGCGGTCTCTTTCAGCTGTAAAAAAATCAAACTTGTAAGTCAACGAGATCAAAAGATATGGCCGTTTATGTTGCTTATTTTGCGATTTCACAAGGGAATCAAAACCTATAGGGTACTTCCCGTTGACCTAGAATCATGAAATTTGGCAAGAAGCGGTGTCTTACAGCACATGTAAAGGAAAAAATCTGAAAACTGTAAATATGTAGTTTAATTACAAGAAAAAAACCGGCCAAGTGCGAGTTGTGACTCGCGCACCGAGGGTTCCGTACAAACTTGTATAGTATAGTATTATTATGTAGATTATCAACATATTATGTAGATTATAAAGAAAAATTAGACGAAATATAATATATACAGGATGTTACGGGACTTGAGTATGTCGCATGTCGGTTATAAAAAAGCAAAATTTAGACATAATATATACCCTGTATATATTATGTATATAAAGCGTACGTGATGAAATGCATAACGAATATAAACAAAGAAAATTCAGAATAAACATAGAATAGAACCTAACTGTATGCAACCCATATGCTTCTGGAGCCTGACAATACTACTACGACAACATTAGTGAATTTTCATAAGTTTCAAATAGTAAATTCGCATTTTTCTTGTAATTAAACTACATATTTACGGTTTTCAGATTTTTCCCTTGACATGTGCTGTAAGACACCGCTTCTTGCCAAATTTCATGATTCTAGGTCAACGGGAAGTACCCTATAGGTTTTGATTCCCTCGTGAAATCGCAAAATATGCGACATAAACGGTCATATCTTTTGATCGCGTTGACTTACAAGTTTGATTTTTTCAGAGCTGAAAGAGACCGCAGACTCGAGTATTTGATACAAATTTCAACTTGTTACCTCTACGCGTTCCTGAGATAAAGGTCTTGACAGACAGACAGACGGACAGACAGACAGACAGACAGACAGACAGACAGACAGACAGACAGACAGACAGACAGACAGACAGACAGACGGACAACAAAGTGATCCTATAAGGGTTCCGTTTTCGGTACGGAACCCTAAAAATGCGAATTTACTGTTAGAAACTTATGAAAATACACTAATGTTGTCGTAGTGGTATTGTTAGGCTCGAGAAGCATATGGGTTCAAATCAAATCAAATACATTTATTTATCCCCAGAAATAAGTAATTTACATATAGGACAAGTCACAAAAATATGGCAAATAAAGTGAATACTGAATTAAAAAAAAAATAATAATACAAATTGAAACTTAGTACATATATAGATCCTCCTATAGACAAACAAATACACACACATATATACATATATATTTGCAAATATACAGAAATTATGAATCTGAATAAAAGTCTTTTAAAGTATAGAAACACTTTCCAATTAAATATATTTTAAGTTTTCTTCTCAACACTTTATAAGTCTTTTCTTCTCGGATTGTAGTTGGTATACAATTGAAAATTTGTATACCCAATCTGTTTGGTGCACTTTTGCATATAGTTAAGTTGCTTCTTATTGATCTGAGATTATGACAATATCTCGTATTGTGTTTATGTCGTTCCTCTGCGGTGAAAAGTTTATTTTTGTTTATAAATATCTGGCACGCCAGTTCCCATATGTATATGGAGGTTACTCTTAAAATATTTAGTTTTTAAAAAAAATGGTCTACATGATGTGAATACATTGATATTAGCTAAAGCTCTAATGACTCGCTTTTGCGACAGGAAAACCTTCGTTTTATTTGCTTCAAGTATAGTTTCTTCAAAGTACAATGATTACCACCGATGTGTTGAACCAGATCACCCGTATATAAAGAAAATAATATGGGTGCTAGAATGCTTCCTTGCGGAACACCAATTTTTATATGTTTAGGTTTTGATAAAGTTTTTGAAGGTTTTTGATATATTAATTACGCGCGGAAATCTATCGACGGAGTAACGAATTTACTTTGAAAGTCTCTTTCACTTTCTTTGGTAGGTTAATTGAACCTTTTATGGAAACAAGACAGGTAACGCAAAATAATTCATAGATAGACTCATAGACAAAATGCGTCGATCTTAATGAAAAACCTATTATAAAAATCATACTCTAATCATTAATACTTCAAATATTTTACTACCTTTAATTAATTAATGACCTTTAATTGGCTTCTCAACTGAATTTGTATAAGTCTGTGTATTATTTGTTCTTTCAAGTTTTTAGATTGTTTTTTGTTATTTAATTATGTATTTATTAGTTTAAAGTATCAGCAGCTAACAAGAAAGACAATTTCCTAATTACATTAAATTCAAATAACAAACAGATATGTTACAAACATGTCTCACAATAAATCTTGGTTTTCGCAAATAAGCACAAGTAAGTTAAGCGCAAATTTTAGAATTTTTCATCTACAGGAATGAAACATTGGTAAAATATTTTTGCTTAGATAACTAATTAACTTTAATTAACTTTTAACTAACTTTAATTAATTTTAATTAACAAACAAATATGTTACGAACTTCTCCTAACTCTTACCTAACTTGACCTAACTTGTTCCTAACCTAACTCTTGATTTCCCTTAAAAGGGCAAATTTTAAAATTATAATGGTAGCATTCTTCGTCTGCAGGAATGAAACATTGCAACAAGAACAAGATAAATCTTACAGATCCTTAGCTTTCTCACCAGCTATATTTTAGATAGCCTGAAATACGTCGTGTCAACGGCAGGATATATTCTAATTTCGTAATAGAGTATCTGTCTGCTGGGATTCTTTTTTCAGAAATTATTTATATTACAAAATTACTATTATATTACAAAACCTTAAAATCATCCGTAATAAATCTAAAACGCTAAGCTGATGTCTTAAATTACTGAAGTTATTTTACTTGGGTAGTTTTTAGGGTTCCGTACCGAAAACGGAACCCTTATAGGATCACTTTGTTGTCCGTCTGTCTGTCTGTCTGTCTGTCTGTCTGTCTCTGTCCGTCTGTCTGTCTGTCTGTCTTTCTGTCTTTCTGTCTGTCTGTCTGTCTGTCTGTCCGTCTGTCTGTCTGTCAAGACCATTTTTCTCAGGAACGCGTAGAGGTAACAAGTTGAAATTTGTATCAAATACTCGGGTCTGCGGTCTCTTTCAGCTGTAAAAAAATCACTTGTAAGTGAACGCGATCAAAAGATATGACAGTTTATGTCGCTTATTTTGCGATTTCACAAGGGAATCAAAACCTATAGGGTACTTCCCGTTGACTTAGAATCATGAAATTTGGCAAGAAGCGGTGCCTTACAGCACATATAAAGGGAAAAATCTGAAAACCGTAAATATGTAGTTTAATTACAAGAAAAAAATGCGAATTTACTGTTAGAAACTTATGAAAATACACTAATGTTGTCGTAGTGGTATTGTTAGGCTCGAGAAGCATATGGGTTCAAATCAAATCAAATACATTTATTTATCCCCAGAAATAAGTAATTTACATATAGGACAAGTCACAAAAATATGGCAAATAAAGTGAATACTGAATTAAAAAAAATAATAATACAAATTGAAACTTAGTACATATATAGATCCTCCTATAGACAAACAAATACACACATATATACATATATATTTGCAAATATACAGACATTATGAATCTGAATAAAAGTCTTTTAAAGTATAGAAACACTTTCCAATTAAATATATTTTAAGTTTCCTTCTGAACACTTTATAAGTCTTTTCTTCTCGGATTGTAGTTGGTATACAATTGAAAATTTGTATACCCAATGTGTTTGGTGCACTTTTGCATATAGTTAAGTTGCTTCTTATTGATCTGAGAATATGACAATATCTCGTATTGTGTTTATGTCGTTCCTCTGCGGTGAAAAGTTTATTTTTGTTTATAAATATCTGGCACGCCAGTTCCCATATGTATATGGAGGTTACTGTTAAAATATTTAGTTTTTTTTAAAAATGGTCTACATGATGTGAATACATTGATATTAGCTAAAGCTCTAATGACTCGCTTTTGCGACAGGAAAACCTTCGTTTTATTTGCTTCAAGTATAGTTTCTTGTTGAGAAGCCTTCGAGATTACGATGGTAGTGTCGTCAGCATACAAAGTACAATGATTACCACCGATGTGTTGAACCAGATCACCCGTATATAAAGAAAATAATATGGGTGCTAGAATGCTTCCTTGCGGAACACCAATTTGTATATGTTTAGGTTTTGATAAACCTGTTATTCCTGCATAATCAACTTTGACATATTGTTGTCTATTGCTGAGATAAGACTGGAACCAGCGACCTGCCTTTCCTCTAAGACCATATGAATATAACTTTTCTAGTAATTTGTCGTGATCAACACAATCAAATGCATTGCTAAGGTCACAGAAAATACCGACAGGACACTTTCCATCATCAACCTCATTGATAATATTTTAGTAGAACTCGGTTAAAGCAGTAGTCGTTGATTTATCTTTACAGAATCCATGTTGCTGCTGTGGAATTAAATTGCATTTGAAAATAAATGGCATTATTCTGTATTCCATGCAATATTCTAAAATTTTCGACCGACATGACACTAACGAAATTGGTCTATAATTATTTCTATCAGTACGATCTTCTTTTTTAAAAATGGGAATAACTGTTGAAATTTTTAAAATGTCTGGCACTTTTTCTGTAGAAAATGAGCAGTTAATAATATCAGTAATAGGCTTAATAACTTCATTGTGCAGTTCCTTGAGTAAACTACTTGATATAGAATCCGGACCGCTACTAGATTTATTTTTTAGTTTTTTAAAAATAACAGACATTTCTGAAGTGCTAAATTCTTCTATATGTATAGATTTGTCGTTAAACATTATGTGTTCATCAATTGGATCAACTGAGGGAATGTCTTTGACTATCAATTCAGGCGCGGTGATAAAATGTTCGTTCAGCAGCGATGCAACTGAGTCAGGATCTTTTATTAGATTATCTTGATCTTTTATGAAAATATGTTTCATGGATCTTACCTTATTATCCAATTCATTAATCGTTTGCCATAGAGTTTTTTGTTTATTTGATGACTTCTGTATTTTATTCTTATAGAAATTTCTTCTAGTTGTAAGCAGTAGACGCTGATGCATTTTTTTCTGTGCGCTGTATATATCTTTTAATGCAGGATGTTGCTTTTGGATAACATACAGGTCTTTTAGCTGTTTACTAGACCGTTTAACTTTTGTTGTTATCCAAGATTTGGTTTTGATTTGGATTTTCCTAATTGGACAAAATTTGTTTATATAACACTGCATCATTTGTATAAAGGCAGTTGCTTTATCATCACAGTCAGCTACATTGTATATATTTGTCCATGATTCTTTTTGTAGATTGGCTTTATTTTCTGCGCAGAAGTTTCTTGCGTAGCGGTACAATTGTTTTTGTTAGCCACCGTTTAAAGAATCACCTATCAATAAATATTTGTGGTCCGAAAATGTGCAGTCCTCAACAGTAATCGGAGCTGTAAACTTTAGCTTCGTCAGTAAATTGTCAATAGTACTCGAAGATGATTTAGTAACCCTGGTTGGCACTTTAATTTTGTATTCCAGCCCATACGCTTGAAGTAGGTTTATTAGGTTTTCTTTTACTACAGATTCGTATTCAAAATGTATATTGAAGCCACCTACAATAAGGATATCTTCATATTTCTGATATAATAGATCTAGGATTTCTTAAAGTTTTAATAGGAATAGGGTAGGACAACCCGCAGGTGGTCTATATATAGTTATTATTGCCTTACTCTTATTTCCTGATTTCCAGGAGGCTCCACATACTTCAAAAACTTTTTCAATCGACTTGTTTGCAATGTCAATCCTTTGGCAGCTATTGAGGCAAGATGCCTTGGCCCAAATAGCTACACCTCCTCCAATTGACTCACTTCTACAAAATGAGCTAACTATCTTGTAGTTTGGCAGAGCGATTTGTTGGATTAGATCAGTGGAAAACCAGGTTTCTGTCAAGCATAAGAAGCATGGGGCATGTTCCGTTGTTAATATCTCAAGATGAAGCAGTTTTTCCTTGACGGTTTGAGAATTTAACAATAAAATTATATATTCTTTAATATTATGTCTTAATTCATGTGGAATTTTCTCTAGCCTTAATAAAAAATTGTTAACACAAGTGTGTCGTGATTTTTGACATTACCAAAATATTTAAAAGGTACCGAGACCTTAAATGAGGAGTACTCCTCTGGGTGCCTCGATAACAGTTTTTTACAAATTATTTGTTTTGCTTTTCTAAGTATGCGATCACCTTTTTTTCTGTAAGCTGCGGATGAAGACGGTAAACGTGCAGGTGTTGATAACGCACCGCCGCTCTAATTTCAGTTGCGTCATCGTTCGTACCATAAATAGTATTAGTTTTCCAGGATCCTCTTGAACGGCGACGTTGGATTTCCCATGTTTCGGTGGCTTTATTTATCTCTGCCTGGGCTGCATCCTTGATCTGTGTTTTATTTCTCACTTGAGTTTTATTAACTTTTTTTGAGTTGTCACGACCTTCCCTGGCAGCGTTTAGTATTTCGGTGTTATCTGGCTGATAAGACTCCCCGATATCATCCACAGTCGGCGTAGAACATTGTTTTTGTGACACATTTTTAATAATTTGTGGATTTTCCCGCTCAGGAGCAACTTGAAGGTGCAATAACTTCTCGTTTTTTTCGGTTAGGGCTTCCACTTTCTTAGTTAGGTCAGAGATAACTGATAATAATGGTTGAACCTCCTTTTTTATAATTTCTGACATGAAATTTTTGAACTCACTACGCTTTAAAAAAGTGCCTAAGATTTCAAAATGTTTATCGGAAGGGATATTAGATCTTAACTCCCTCCCACCCATGATTAAAGTTCTTTATAAACTAACGCGGTTAAACTATAGATTTTAACATTCACTAATACATTTTATTCCTCTCGCGAGATGCACTCGTTCAGTGTCAGCGCTCAACTGCATGGGTTGCATACAGTTAGGTCCTCCTCGGTTAGGTCCGAAGGTTAAAAAGTATGTGTTGGCACCAAGCTGTTTATTCTGAATTTTCTTTGTTTATATTCGTTATGCATTTCATCACGTACGCTCTATATACATAATATATACTGTCTTCTCTATAATGTCTAAATTTTGCTTGTTTATAACCGACATGCGACATACTCAAGTCCCGTAACATCCTGTATATATTATATTTCGTCTAATTCTTCTTTATAATCTACATATACTTAAATCACGTACGCCTTATATTTTTGGTAGTCAATTGCCCAAAAGCAGTCAATTGAACAACTGAATGTTAAGAGTATCGAAATAGATCTAGAAATAGTTAATATATTAGTTTATATTAGATCTAGAAATAGTTAGATCTTAATGTAAGTTAGTGAATAAGTGTAATACTAAAATAAAGTTCTTTTTATAAGTTTAAAAATATTCGCGTTATTTAAAAAAAATATGTATACCGGGTACCTTTATACAGGGTATATAAGTATACAGTCAAAATTGAGCAGTAAAAACAAATAGTGAAGTCCCAGAACCCCAAAACACTCATAGCGAATGGGGGATGTATGGTATGAAAATAAAAAAAGGGTAGAATTTCGTCGTACGACAGCGACATCTTGAGGTTATGCTTGCAGCGGTACTAAGATGGTCGTGATTTCAGGAGGGCCATTTGTCAAGTTAACTGAATGTGCTTGCTACGTCCTCCACAAAAAAAGATACCTTACTTACAAGTTTGTACGGAACCCTCGGTGCGCGAGTCACGAGTCACGAGTCAACTCGCATTTGGCCGGTTTTTTTTAAACATAAAACTGTGTTAACAATGTATTGGTATGGCTAAATACTCAAAAAAAATACGCCTTCAAAAAATAAGAAATCGACTACTTTTTTTAAATTTGTGATTAATTTCGTTGAGACGAAATATATTAATTGAGGGATATAATAAATAAAGCAAAACGATGCAACAACTGCATTCCGTAAACTAAATATTTACAGTAAACTGTTGCTGTAAAAAACACGAATCTCTGTTACATCACTATGCAAAAGACGAGTCAGATAGGTTTGAAATAGAACACTAGAGACACATGATTAGTCAGGTAAATTTAGTGCGATAAGACTTTGGATTTCCACCTTACATATTTATTGCTTTTATAAAATATCAATTATGCCTGCGGATTTTACTTAATCTTGATTGCTACCACAAATCAATTTATGATAGAATATTAAAAAATCCATTTCGGCAAATTAAAGTCTTGCCAGTGGAATATGTTTAAATAAATTATATTTAATCACAATAATCTGATTTTAATTATCTTAAAGAAAAACGTTACTAAAAAGATAAAACTAAGTAGGCAAAAGTAAGTGAAAAAAATTGGCAAATAATATAGGGTCTTGCATTAAGCGCCTCCTACCTTTAGATTTAAATATGTTTAAGTATGTGAGATATCATCGAAATTTGAAAGGCCTATCGATGTCATTATGTGTGAAATATATCAACTTGTAAATGTCCACCACGGCTTGGATGAGTGACGCGCATCCGAAATGTGCAATGGCGCATAAATCATGCTGAATTTGACCGATGGCATGAGTTATGTTGGCTATGAGGGCCGCTGTGGTTTGTGGCTTATTCGCGTAGACATGCGACTTCAGAAAACCCCACAAGAAAAAATCTAACAGTGTCAAATAGCACGATCTCGGTGGCCAGTTCACATTACCTCGACGTAGGGTGACCATGCCCTCAAATCGCTCGTGCAGAATGTTCAATGTGGTAAGAGCTGTGTGGCACATAGCGCCGTCCTGTTAAAACCACATATCGTTGCTGTCCATAATATCCAATTCAGGCCAAAAGAAATTGGTAATCATCGACCTATAGCGCTCACTGTCGACGTTGATAGCCTGGCCAACGTCGCACTCAAAGAAATATGGACCGACGACGCCGCCAGCCCAAAAACCACACCAAACAGAAATACATTGGACGCTCTTGGATCTCATTTGGATTGGTGTCGTCCCAAATTCGACAATTTTGTTTATTGATGTAGTCATTCATCCAGAAATGGGTCTCAACGCTGAAGATGATTTTTGATGAAAATTAGGGTTAGTTTCCAACAGCTCCAGGGCTCATTCAGCGATCACACGTCGTTTTCTATTCTCGTTTACCTTCAGCTCCTGGGTCAGTTGAATTTTGTACCGGTGCAAGCCCTTGTTAGTAACAAGGGCTTGCACATGCACATGTAACAAGTTGTTACATCGCAAAATTCGCCAAGTTGTGGTCTGCGAAAGGCCGAGTTCTAGTGAGCGAAGCAAAATCTACTGCCTCGGATTCTCCTGCACACTCTCACGGACAGCATATTATTCACAGTTATATAAATTTCTATATTTATCACTATTCGAGTATCGACTATTAAAGGTCATCTTCAAGGACTTTTATATATATATATATGAATATATATATATATATATATATATATATATATATATATATATATATATATATATATATATATATATGTTGGCCATGAAATATATATGGCCTACATATTTGATAGTTGGCCATGAAATTCTGGCATGTGCCAGATTTTTAATTTTGCTCCTCCGAAAAAATGGGCAAAAATAATAATGCCAACCACAGTAAAACATCTGCTGCCGTACGGACTTACTACCCGTACGATGATACTCAAGCAGTGAAGGCAGAGATGAAGATCATCGGTATGGCAGATCTGGCGGAAGAGGCCCCCCTAGGGTGGTAGGCTGGTACCGAGCAGCAGAGGGGAATTGTATTGATTTGATGCACTGAGCAAATGATGCTTTAGTTGGATCAAGAGCGGAGAGTCATGGGCGAAACCAATCATAGTCTGGTTCCTCGGCCGTATAACTGCGATGTGGAAAAGAAATGGAAAGACTACCACATTATTATATTTCCTGAACGTCGGAAGACGGAGAATGATGATGCCAGTTCCTGGAGTAATGAATTCCGGAGGTAAAATCCTCCCCCTTTCGGATCTCCGGGTGGGGCGTACTTCGGGGAGAGTCATCAAAAGAGGTGGACATTTTAATTTCAGGATCGGGACATGGAACGTAAGAACACTTAGAAGAGCAGAGAAACTGGAAAATCTGAAAAGAGAAATGGATAGATGTAAAGTGAACATAATGGGTTTAAGTGAAGTGAGGTGGACAGGTAGTGGTGAAATAGTGTCAGGTAATTACACAATTTTCGTCATAAACGTGGAGTAGCAATAGTGATGAGAAATCAATGATGATGAGTGAAATCGATGAGTGCAAATTGTGACTAAAATGGTGTTTCATAGTGATCGTCTAATGTTTGTGAAAATAAGTGCAGAACCAGTGGATATTCTGATAATTCAAGTGTACATGCCAACATCAGATCATGATGACGAAGAAGTGGAGAAAATATACGATGAAATAGAGGACATACTCCACTCTGAAGGCAGAGGAAAAATAAACACCATAATAATGGGTGACTGGAATAGTGTGGTAGGACAAGGTAGTGAAGCAAACATCGTGGGACAATATGGGTTAGGTAGAAGAAATGATAGAGGAGGGATGCTAGTGGAATTCTGTCAGCGTAACAATTTGGTAGTGATGAACACTTGGTTTAAGAAAAGGAAGAATAAATTATACACATGGAAGACCCCAGGTGACATTAGTAGATATCAGATAGATTTCATACTTGTAAAGCAGAGGTTTAGGGGCAATGTGAAAGACTATGCCAGCTGCCGATATAGATTCGGATCACAACCTTCTGGTGGCAGACATCAGTACAAGGTTGAATAGGATCAGACAGTGTGGGAAGAGAAAGCAGAGATGGGACTTGGAAAAGCTAAGAGGGAAGAATGAGGCAGTAAGAGAATCCTCAGAGAATGTCTTTAGTGAATTGAGAGAGGAAAATGTAAGTGCAAGTGCAGAAGAACAGTGGAGAAATATTAAACTAGCCTTGTTGAATACTTTGGAGAGTAAAGTCGGGAGGGAAGCATAAAGAGCGACGAAACTCTGGATCACCAATGAGATCCTGGAGAAGATGGAGGAAAGGAGGAAATGTAAAAATGTGAACGAAGCGGAATACAGAAGACTTAACAATGCACTCAGGAGTGAAACAGACAAAGCGAAGGAAAAATACCTAGAAGAACTGTGTGAAGAAATAGAGGAACTACAAAGGAGAGGAAGGTACGACCTGATATATAAGAAAACGAAGGAGTTGGGAGGGAGTGAGAATAAAGGAGTAAGGAACTTCGGAATAGAAAACTCTAAAGGACAAATGGAGACAAAACAAGAGGAGATGCTGAAAATATGGGAGGAATACGTAAAAGAACTCTACGATATGAAACACCGCCCGCAAGTAATTAAAATAGAGACAGAGGAGGCGGTTGATGAAGACGAAAAAGAGCCCAGCATATTGAAAACAGAAGTAGAGAAGGCAATTAAGGACATAAAGAGGAGGAAAGCTACAGGAGAAGACGACATACCAGTGGATTTGCTGAAGGAAATCGGAGATGGAGGTTTGAAAGCGTTGACACAACTCATCAACAAAATCTACGAAACTGGGGAATGGCCTAAAGACTTTTTAGATGTCACAATGGTTGCTCTAGAAAAGAAACAGCAAACTAAGAAAACAATTAGTTTGATCTCACACGTGGCGAAGATCATTGCAAAAATACTCAATGGACGGATAGAACATAAAATCGAAGAAGTAATGGAAGATGATCAGTTTGGATTTAGGAAAAAAAGGAACCATAGGAGGGGTTCCATGGCGAGGGACGCCATAGACATGATGAGGATATTGTCGGAGAGAGTTTTGACTGTTAACGAAGAAGTCTGCGTGTGTTTTGTAGATTGGCAGAAGGCCTTATATAGAAATAGAGTTAACTGGACAAAATTGATGAATATTCTTAAGGAGATTGGTGTCAACTGGAGAAACCGGAGACTAATTTGCAATCTGTACATGAGACAAAGAGTAAAAGTACAATAGAACTACGGAGAAACAAACAGCGTAGAAATAGGAAGAGGAGTCAGACAAGGATGTTGTCTATCGCCGAGTCTCTTCAATTTGTATGGTGAATGGCTGGCGAGAGAAGTTTTGAAAGGATGTGGAAATTTCAAGATAGGGTGACGCCTCATCAACACCATCAAATATGCAGATGACCTGGTAGTACTCACCAAGAACTAAAGACAACTACAACACATGATGAACCGGCTGGTAGAAACTGGAAGGAAATATGGCATGGAAATTAACAAGGAAAAATGTAAAGTGATGAGGGTATCAAAAAGGGAAAAACCTTTGAAGATGACACTCGACAATCAAGAACTGGAGAATGTAAAACAGTGCAAGTACTTGGGAAGCCTGCTGACTGCACAAATGAAATTCGAGCAAGAATCGCCATGGCCAAAGCTGCATTCAACAAGAAGAGGACTCTACTGACCAGAAAGTTGAGCTTGGAACTAAGGAAGAAACTGGTGAAGTGCTACATCTGGAGTATTGCACTGTACGGAGCAGAGACGTGGACCATAAGAAAAAGGGAGAAAAAATACCTCGAAAGTTTTGAAATGTGGTGTTGGAGGAGAATAGAAAAGATCAAGTGGACAGATAGGGTGACAAACGAGGAGGTACTAAGAAGGGTAGGAGAAAAGGAAGTTATTGTAAATACAATTCTCCAGAGGAAGGCCAACTGGATCGGACATATAATTTGACATGAGGGGCTCATACATGACGTCATTGAAGGGAAGATTAAAGGTACTGCAGCTCGAGGAAGAAGAAGAATACAACATCTGGATGACATGAAAGAAAGGAGGAGATAGAGCAGGCTAAAGGAAGAAGCTGAGGACAGGGAACATTGGAGGCAGAAATTCTCCGTACAAAGACTAGGACCTGCCACTAGGCAGAATACTGTATAATAATATATATATATACAGGGTGCTTCAAAAAATGTATACACACTTTAAACTATTGTAGTTTTCCCGCTCTACAAGGCTAATGTTATATTTCTTCGCCAGGTGCCAGCATAATCGTCCCTCTATGTTATATTATCAGTTGGAATTTGTAATATCAACATGGGGGACGTACGTTTGAGTTTTGAAGAACGTAAGCAGGTTATTAAGTGGTACTGGAAGTTTGAGAATGTAAATGAAGTTCAAAGACAGTGGAGAAGGGAGTATGATACAGAACCACCTTCAAGATTAACAATTACACGCATACGAGACAAATTCGAAGTCTATGGAACAGTGTGTGATGTGCATAAAGGTCATTCAGGTCAGCCTCGAACAGCTACAAGTGATGAGTCATCAACGGCAGTCTTGGAACTGTTTCAACGCTCTCCTAACAAATCTTCAAGGCAAGGGCACGTGAAAGTGATGTAAGTGCTAGCAGCGTGCTACGCATTCTGAAGAGAGGCAAGTATCGTGTTTACATTCCAAGGCTGGTGCAACAGCTAAATGACGACGATCCAGATCGAAGGTTGCAATTTTGTGAATGGATTCAGGAGATGGTGATACGTGAACCGGGATTTATGGGTAGCATCATTTGGTCGGATGAAGCCCAATTCAAACTTAATGGAACTGTCAATAGGCACAATTGTGTTTACTGGGGTGAAGAAAATCCTCACATTACAATTGAAAAAGCTGTAAATTTGCCTGGTGTAAATGTGTGGTGCGGTTTGTCTTCAAGGGGACTCATTGGACCTTTTCGATTTGAAGGCACTGTAACTGGTATTAATTACCTAACAATGCTTGCTGATTCCATATTTCCTGCCATTCGTGCATTATACGGTAATGATGATTTTTATTTTCAACAAGATGGTGCTCCGCCGCACTATCACAGGGACGTACGAGCTTACCTGGATCAAAATTTGTCGGGACAGTGGATAGGACGCAGGGGGCCAATCGAGTTTCCAGCAAGCTCTCCAGACCTTACACCACTGGATTTCTTCTTGTGGGGCACAGTAAAAGATGAGGTGTACAAACGTAAACCACGTAACCTAGACATTCTTTGGAATGAGATTCAAGCAGTGTGTAGAGAAATCTCATTGGACGTTTTGATACGATGTACAGAATCAGTGGTGACTCGTACTCAGAATTGTATTGATGCTGCAGGTCACCAATTTGAACAGTATTAACATTTGTTATTTATGTTTCATTTACATTGCTTTCTATTTTCCTGAAATTTAACTTTGTAGAACGGTAAATAAATTTTCTATGGAAGTTCAAAGTGTGTATACATTTTTTTGAAGCACCCTGTATATATATATATATATATATATATATATATATATATATATATATAGCATTTTACATATAACTTAACTTCCATAACTCAAATTTTCCTTAACTCGAATTTTTCCATAACTCGTAGTAAAAATGTGTACAATGGTAAAATTTTGCATAGAAAATAATCTCTATAACTCCAATTTTTTAATCGTGTCTTAGAAATTCAGATATTCAGATAGCATTTTACATATAACTTGTGTGTGTGTTAGTAATATGTTATATAATATTTTTACATATTATAAGTGTACTTAAAACAATGAATTTACCAAATCAGTGTAAGTATTGATTACCACTTAGTAACGGTCGCAACCATCCTATACATTAATAGATTTGGAAACGTTAATATAAAGAGAATGTATAAGATAAATACTACACAAAACTACATAGTAAATAGTAATGTTGTCTGATAACATAAAGATAAACTGTACTGAAATTACTAGACATACAAGCCTAAATAAATACTAGACATACAAGAATAGATAGAGAGATAAAAAAGACTTGTATGTAAATAACTTATTCAGTATTTATATCAAATAAAATTATTGTGTAAATCAGGTAGGATTTTTAGGAAGAATAATTCTTTATAACATGGCAGTGAGTAATTCCGTTTTGGTACGGGAAAAGCTTTAACTTCGTTGTAATTTTTTTCCCACTGGCGGTGCAAGAGAAATGGACGAAGCAAATGTGTTCCCGAACAAAATAAAATGTAGCGTAGAAATAATTGGAACTCGAACTCTGAAGAAAATTTAATTCCAACAGTTTGTCGCTTGACAATTTAACCGAAACCATTATCTCTATCCAGAAAATATGAAACAGAATATAAAGTTTTATTAAACGAAATGCTTTGTTTATTTTATTTTGATATTTCTTTACAAAGTTTCAGGCAGTCTTATAAAGTAAAGGCAGACTTATATAGAAATGATGTTGTATTTGAGGTTTTCGCGGATGGAAATATGTGTCGATTTGTTTTCTCGGGGATTCCGCGTTAATATTGAGGTTCTGAAAACCGACAAAGACAACCGACCCCATAACTTATCTTGAAAAAACAACCAGACAAAGGAAACCACCATTGACAAGGAAACAATAAAATATTTTAAACCAGGCGAGGAATCATAACGATGTTCCAATGGTTTACCGAAAATCTTCAAAAATGAAGCTCCACTTCGGCTAATAGTAAGTAAGCGCTGTTGGTTAGCCGGTCCAATTTCTTGGCTAACCATACGCCGAAAATTGTGATTCCTATATCCGCAATGCTGAAAAATCTATAGACATAAAATCACCAAGTATTGCATCTTTGCCCGTAAAATGGTTTAATTATTTATATTTTACCCATTTTCCATTAAGCCGCTAGGTTGAGTTAAAAATACAATTCGTAGTAATTTCAAAGGTATTGTGTGCTTTATTTGTGGCTTTTTACGAGTTTCAGTTTGCCCCGTTGAACAAGAGCCATTAGTTGCCAAACAAACCTTATATTCTGTACACGAAATTACAGAGAATATTTAAAATTAATTAAATTCCTTGCATATCGCACAATTTCTACTCTGAATTGAAAAATTCACACTTTGTCGTCGAAATATACTAATCGAGTAAGGTGCCGTCACTGAACTCGAAAGGGGTCAAAAGTCAAGATTTCTTGAAAATTAAGAAAAATTGTCAAAAAATGCGGTTTACGTCTTGAATTTTTTCCAATGAATTGAACAAAAAATTAGGTTTTTTTTGACGAGCCTTACCAAGTTCTGCCCCCGCAGGGGGCGGCTGTAGGTGCGTTTTAAATTTTTCACTTTTTCCGTAAAAACTCTGTTCCTCTTGGGCGTCGAAACGGGAAATGGTCATTTTCTGTTGTAAAACTGAACAGGCCTTCGACCCGTGTCCGTCTGCCGCTCAAGTCCCACATGGCGTCCTCTAGGTGCCAAAAACAGGAGATCGTTTCTAGCACCTTTGAGGAGAAATTTTGGTCCGCGGCTCGATTTTTTTTTACTGCGTTCTCTTGTCGCGTCGATTTCACGTTTTTTAACGTCATGCGGAAAAGTACGCGACCGTCGGTTCACCCGGTGCGGCGGAAAATGTAAGCGAAAAAAAAAACCGTTTTTTCATCACATCTGTGGACGCCGTTCTCTTGATTGAAGAGCGCCGTGTCTCCAAACCGGTTCGTTCGACGCGAGATATTTACCCGCAACCGGCGGTGGAAGAATCTGGTACCTTTGGCATCCTGTTCCCACTCTGGGTCAATTTTAACACAAAAATCGAAAAAACGCGATGTTTTTTCACCTAATTTGCGGGGATCCTTCTCCCGGGATACCCAACAGTCGGATCGGGACCGGACCGGCACCAATCGATTCGGCATAGTGTCTTTAAGTTCGTTTTGGAGTTTAATTGCGATTGCGTGCCGGATGGCGCCCGAAAAACCATGTTTTGCAAAAGTACGCGAGAATCCTCTGCGATTCGCTAAATTAAATAGCAGGGCCTCGCGGTGGTGGTTTCTGAATATAGAACGAAAGGGTCTATAAGGCGATAGGACCGATGCATCGCTCGATCGCACTTGGGGGTCTCGACGCCCGTCCAAACTCGAAACGAATTTTTCAAAATTAAGCAAATTGAAACCTTCAATATTCGGTGAAATGTTTTAGAATTGTATTGCTCTTTTCAGGAATTATAGCCCCACGTGTCTACTTTCGAACGACACCAGTCTCGGCGCATTACACCTCCGGGGACGTTCCGCAGGCCCCAATTCGCGATGTCACTTTTTTTTCACCTCTTCAAACGGAAACGCTTAAAAGAAAATTTACATTTCCAGTCCAACAAGTGCATGCCCGGTGAAAAGGCCAACAGTATGGCGTTTGAATTTCTCAAATCCATCAACGGCTTCGCACTCCAGGTCAAAAATACTACGACCATTGCTTGCCGCTGAATCGCCAATTTACACTTACAGCTGATCATTCTGACACTATTTTCGCTCGGGTTATGTGGAAATGTTATTGTTGAAGTTTATCCGTTTATGATTATTCGTGTGCTTGTGAAAAGATAAAATTAAAGAAAAGAATTTAAATCAAAATTCTGATTTTTCGCTCAATGTTAGGTTGAAATTCAAATAAAATTCAAAGAGATATCTTGAAATCTCTAAATTGCAGATTTCGGCGACTCTGGGTCTTGATTAGCAACGTCAAAATTCGCATTTTTTCACAAATTTCTACAAGAAAACGAAGTTTTTTCACTTTTCTTTTAGCAGATTCTTAAAATTCAGACCATTTTACATCAGAAACAGTTGGTTCCCTTCACATTTGAATTCCAAAATTTATTTCATAATCCGCGATATTTACGAGTTTTTTTTAAGAATAATTGGAGCTTTTAAATTGAATTTAGATTCCAACGGTACAATACGCGTCTTCCTCGAATGTATATCAACAGAGTTATTGGCGAAAAGCTGTCAGTTTTACTATTTCACTGCGGAAGGAACAGCCATTTCAATATTTATTGACATTTTCGATTCAAATTCGAATACAACTCATCAAGTTCTATTAAAATATGTTGCATGCATTTTCTGCGGCTGATTCGTGATTCGGATAATTTTACATGGGGGACGATGTAAGTTTTTCGGTCATCTGGTGATTTAAAATCCATTTTTCAATCGGTGGGAATTAAGAGTATTCTACAAGAATAGTTGAAAATTACACATTTAATTTGTTTGGAATCTAAAGGTGTATTCCTCGACTTCCTAGCGGGTATAACAAGAGAGTTTTTGTTGAAAAACGGTCAGTTCTACCACTTGACGGCTGAAGGAAAAGCCATCTCGAAATTTATCCGGTTTTTCTTTTTAAAATCGAATAGTGCTCATTGAGACCCATTGAAATGTGCTGCATGCAAACTTCTTGCGGCTGATAGCCACGACATGACGAACGTTTAGAAATGTGTGTTAAATAATTTTAACACAGATAAATAGAGCGCACTTTCGTTAACAAACGCATTAAGTTTTATATGGTTTATATAAGTTTTAAATAGATTGTACATGTTTCTATTGAAATTTACATATTTGTGGTCGATTGCCTTGACACAGGATTTTTTTAATAAAGAAATACTTGCAAATATATTTTTTTGTTCAATTTTCCGAAGTCTAAGAAACATGCATTTAGCGCTATTTTATAGAGCACATTTTCATCTAAAAGTTGTGTCATTTTCATTTTGGGAAGAGCCCATTTAAAACCCGTGTAAATTGAGTGACGAAATTCCCTTCTAAAATTTTTTCAATTTTATATTTTTTACTTTTGCGACCAAACCGAAGGTTTTTACAAAATTTTCAAAAAATACTTTTTTGTACACACCGACGTCTTACATACGGATATCTCGGTTATAATTTTCCACCTTGAGGCGTTGACGAGTTATTTGCAAATAAGCTGTGATGCAAAAATAATTCCTCACGCCGTCCCCATTGGAGTGGGAGCGTTCAAAATTTATCAGCAGTTACTTCTGGTGGATATCCACATTCAGTACAAGTTTCATTGAAATCTTTCAAGGATTAATATATTTTTTCGCAATTTTTGAGTATTTTGAAATTTTTGCATTCGGTTTTGATCGGAATTCGTGATTAATATATTTTACTAAGTAAAAAAATATTTTACTAAGTTTCACAAAACGTGGAACAATAAAATTTCACACATTTGTAGAGAATTAGTCAGTCTTTGATCCCTCAGGTAGTTTTGCAAAATATTTCATCGGGCGGCGGCCGCCGCCCCTCAAACTAGAAAATAACAGAAATTAATAAATTCAAATAGCTATAAAATGAAAACTGAAAAAAAATGGAAATTGTCATTTTCTGTTGTAAAACTGAACGGGCCTTCGACAAGAGAAACCGCGTATGTTGCGCGGCAGCGCGAACTCTCGATCCAATATAGGACAATTTGGCAAGGACCTTTGGTTTAACCCCGGTTAGATTAGGTTGCCCGCCGCGAAGCGGGCAGTTAAATCAAGACAACATACGCGCGGAAGCGCGAACTCTCGATCCAATATAGGACAGTGTTGCAAGGAATGTTGGTTTACCCCGGGTAAAATAACAGGACAGATAAATCAAGACAACATACGCGCGGTAGCGCAAGCTTTCGATACATTATAGGATGGTGTTGCAAGGACCGTTGGTTTAACCCCGGTTAGATTAGGTTGCACACCGCTAAGCGG
Organism: Phosphuga atrata; assembly: GCA_944588485.1. Taxonomy (NCBI): domain Eukaryota; kingdom Metazoa; phylum Arthropoda; class Insecta; order Coleoptera; family Silphidae; genus Phosphuga; species Phosphuga atrata. Next base: position 103,843,632 of record OX155893.1, read on the forward strand.
CAGATAAATCAAGACCTTCAAACTCGGACATAACAAAAATTAATAAATTCAAATAACTATAAATTGAAAACTGCAACAGATATTTTGAAATTATTTTTATAGATTATAGATTTTTCTATTTAAATTGACGTTTTGGTACCTTTGTGGTCGATAGCCTTGATACAGGATTATTTTTAACAAAGAAATATTTATTGAAAACTTGCAAATATATTTTTTTGTCCAACTCTTCAAAGTCTACCAGACATGCATTTACAGCTTGATCTACAATAAGCTAAAGTGGCAAAGTCTGTTAGCCTGAAAGAAAAACGAACGAAAAATTAAGACAAACTACAAGCGGTAGCGCGACCCAAGAGATCAAAAATAAGATAAAGATGTAAAGCTAAATGTTGGTTTAACCTAGGTTAGGCTATTAGGTTAGCAAAGCACCATAGAAATCCAGACCACATACGCATCCCTCGAAGTCAAACCGGAACTGATACTAATGGATTCAAATAGCAACAACTCGAAAACTACAATAGATATAATAAAAACTCTTTCAGATCTATTAAGATCATAGATATTTCTATTGAAACAATTTGACCATTTTGGAATTTTCATGGCCGATAACCTTGACACTGGATTTTTTAAATAAAGAAATTCATGAAAATTAAATCAAAGTTGACATTAACGTCAGTTGAGTAATTTATTGGTTATTATTTTTTTTGGTGAAACGTTTAGTAACATAATTTTGCTAAGTGTTGCTAATTGTCTAAAAGCAAACTTACTATAATTGGAGGAGTGATATTGGAAATCAAGAGTTGCCAACCTTCATAAAAGGAGGTTACTATATATGATGAAGTGAAGTTAGTAACTAAGGCTTGCAATTTTGACGAAAAAAAAGACAACTATGTAACTTTAACAAATAGTTGGTGAGATTATGTTTGAGTATGTTGGTAACTCAAAAACACAAGATACCAACTTGATTAAAACAATATGTTGGTTATGTTGAACGTCAAAGTTGACAACATCAATGTTACTTAATCAATTTAAAGGTTATAAAAGTTTTAGTGAGATTTTCAGTAACTTTTTACTCCACAGCTGATTTTCTATCGTCCATGTTGTACACCTTAGTAACTAATATCACATCGTTAGATATAGTAACCTTTTTATGAACGTTGGGAACTTTTCATTTCTAATATCACTCCTTAAATTAAAGTCACTTTGATTTCAGACAATTGGTAACATTATATGATTAAGTACACCTCAAAAGTGTTTGATTATATTATTTTACAAACCTGACAGCATTAAAATCATTTGAGACGGATGAATTATTAGTTAATATTCTGTGCAGTAGGAATTGTACATCTTGCAACTCATACAACCTTAGCTGATGCGCTTTCTACAAGAATCGCGCAGCTCGCAATTCTGATTACTCTTTCATATACAAATGTCAAAATTCATTAAACAATTTCACCCTCATCAATTATTCCACCTTTAGCAACTATTCCATTATTTTCAACTCTTCCATTCACAAAGACTATTCCATTCCGAAAAATTCGATCCACATGTACTAGTGTTCAACTAAAAGCATAATAAAATAAAGTGGTGAACATAATATTAAATCATCTTATTATTGCATACATTTCTTTTTTTTTGTTCAGGGACTGGGTTTTAAATTACAATTTTACACTCATTATGCTTCTCGTTTTTCTTATATGCATTCCCGATTTTTTCCAGTTAAGGAACTCGATTCCACTCATTAATTTTAATTTTGCATTTTTTAAGGAAACGACATGTTTTCTGAAATATGATAAACAGAAATATCTGCAATATTGTATTACCGGCAGACGGAGAAATTCTAAAGTTTTATTAAGTAATTCTTAAGTTTAATTTAAAAATGTGACGGTAAAAGATTTAATATGCATTTCTCCTTGGTTTAATAAAAAGTTTTACGTCTCCGTCAGTATTATGTCGCAGTTAAAATTTTTATTTCTTTATTTTACTAGAAACGTATGAGGTTAAATTATGAGCTTCTTTATAATAAAATCCAACTCTTATAAGGATTTATTAGAAAGAAACGCGTTAAAGAAATTATGGAGTGCTCCAATTTATGAGATTACCTAATAATGCTAATTGATGATTCTATCCTATCAGTTCAAACAATAACCTGCTAAGTTCATGTCTCTCTCACAAAATGTCAAAATTATAAACATCTAACCCTAATCAACACATGGGTTTTCAAGTGAGTGGTTTACAAATTATTGTTCATGGAAGCAAAGCTGTGCTGATGAGAGATAAATCTCGAAACGCGTCCACAGATGTCTATCCTCTTAAGGTATCAGAAAGACATCTTAAAAACAATAATGATCTTAAAATCATAATCTTAATTAAGATCTTAAAAACAATGTTATTTTTATGGTTTTTGTTGAGTGCCACGAAGGTGGACTGAAAGCTGTAAAATTACTTAAAATCTCACATGAAATTTGTTTTGTTAGTCCTAAAAAGACTCAATAATTGTTATAGTGCAGTCTGTTAAAAAGTTGTGTTTGTCTTCAAAACAATAATAGATTTATATAATCTGAATATTGTTTGCTTTACGCAGATGATAACCAAATTCTTCAAACAGTAAAGAAATTTTATCGAAACTGTTTTGTTTTGATTTGAATATTCAATCCAGTTTTAGTGGTTGCGCTTACGTGCCGTCGCCACGTTTCCGTTAACATCTTAATGCGTTCTAATAAGAATGGATATGAAGCTCGCATAGTTAATGCAATAAGGTCCTCATTCCATTAACAATAAATATTTGGAGCGACAGGCATCTAAATTATCCGACAAAGATCTTTTGTTAAATTTCCCAGTAATGCGAATTTAATATTTTTCGCGAGACTACATAATACCGAAATTGCAAATAATGAAAAATACGTGCAGGAAAGTTTAGTATTAAGGGTTTCATGGATAAAGAGTTCAAAACGTTTTTGTTATGTGAAAGTATGTTTAGAGCGGATTATTATTAGAAGGATTAAATTGGTATTGGAAGTTTAAATATTACCCAATGTTTGCTAAAAATGAGCAACGTCTATCGAGCGATACAAAATAAATATGTAATTTTATCAAAAATTAGAATCTTAGCATAGTTCCTGCAGGTATTCACAGCAACGTTTATTGTTGCTATTTATATTTTGTTTAAGTTGCAAGTGGCTTTCACAAAAAAAAAAATTTTTTTTTGCGAAACCGCGTTTTCGACAATGCACAAAAGGTTTATAGTACGAGTTTGCTGAAATGATTTCCGACAAATATCTCCAAATGTGTTTTACGGACATTGGTTTATTAAATGTGGTGCAGAGCACAGTACAAATATTCCGTGAAAATGGAAATATTGATTTCAACGGAAGTTGTTTAAAATGTTCAGTGGCTAGTGTTCTACAAAATAACTGTTACATTCGTCCTAAAAAAAAAACAAGAATTTATTTCTTTTGGTACCTTTTAAGGTACATATCAAATTATTTACTTTATCTACCACCACTATTGTAAATGCGCATTATTGTACAGTTCGTGGACTATGTAAATACATCATAACACACACGCATATATCAGTTATTATATATATATATATATATATATTATATATATATCAGTTATTATATATATATATATATATATATATATATATATATATATATATATATATATATATATATATATTATAGATATCGCGATTAATGATAAGTTATGATTGATAACGCACGTGCGTTTGGTTTACGATTCGTCGATTGTTTGAGAGCTATACGTTGATACGATTGTTAAATATAGTACTCCGTGATTTTCAAACAAAATCATTAAATGTAACATCATTCGCATTGAAGCTCTCATTCATTTCGTTTTTTCATGTTTCAAATTTGACGTATGTCTGCTTAGAAAACGTCACGCCGTGATCCGTAGCGGTCAAACATTCGAGCGCTATCCTCGAACATGCGTGCTTAACTTACCAAGCTTTTCTCGGTTGATTGACAGTCGACAAAAAAGAAAAAAAGTCAATGCACAATGGGTAATTCATCAACGACGTGGCAGTTACCTGAGAAAAGATTTATTTTCCTTCTTTCCTTTTTTTTTCTCCCCTGGTATATTTATTTTTTTTAAATTTTTTTTTTTTTAAATTATTTACAATTTTTTTGTTTTGTGACTTTTTTTAACAACTATCGAATATGTCTGTCCAGCGTCGACGACTGTCAAAAGTTGTTTTGCACTGACAGTTGACAACTGTCAAATGTCAAATTTGACGTATGTCTGCTTAGAAATCGTCACGCCGTGATCCGAAGCGGTCACCCATTCCAGCTTTCTCCTCGAACATACGTGCTCAAGTTTCCATGTTTTTCTCGGTTGTTTGACAGTTGACAGCTGTCAAATGTCAAATTTGACGTGTCTGCTTAGAAAACGTCACGCCGTGATCCGAAGCGGTCACCCATTCCAGCTTTCTCCTCGAACATACGTGCTCAAGTTTCCATGTGTTTCTCGGTTGTTTGACAGTTGACAGCTGTCAATTGTCAAATTTGACGTATGTCTGCTTAGAAAACGTCACGCCGTGATCCGGAGCGGTCAAACATACGAGCGCTATCCTCGAACATGCGTGCTTAACTTACTAAGTTTTTCTCGGGCGATTGAGCGGTCAAATATTTGAGCGCTATCCTCGAACATGCGTGCTTAACTTTCCAAGTTTTTCTCGGTTGATTGAGAGTCGACACAAAAAAAAAGTCAATGCACACTGGGTATTTCATCAACGACGTGGCAGTTACCTGAGATAAGATTTATGTTTCCTTCTTTCTTTTTTTTTTCTCCCCCGGTATAATTATTTTTTTTAAATTTATTACTTAATTTTTTTTTTAATTTTTACTCTTTTTTTTGTTTTGTTACTTTTTTTAACAACTACCGAATCTGTCTGTCCAGTGTTGACGACAGTCAAAACTTGTATTGCACTGACAGTTCACACCTGTCAAATGTCAAATTTGACGTATGTCTGCTTAGAAAACGTCAGGCCGTGATCCGGAGCGGTCAAACATTCGAGCGCTATCCGCAAACATGCGTGCTTAACTTTCCAAGTTTTCTCGGGTGATTGACGGTCGACAAAAGGTAAAAAAGAAAAATTCATTGCATAACCGGTATTTCATCAACGACGTGGCAGTTACCTGAGATAAGATTTATTTTTCCTTCTTCCTTTTTTTCTCCCCCGGTATAATTAATTTTTTTTAATTTATTACTTTATTTTTTTTAAATTATTTACTTTTTTTTTTGTTTTGTTACATTTTTTTAACAACTACCGAATCTGTCTGTCCAGTGTCGACGACTGTCAAAACTTGTTTTGCACTGACAGTTCACACCTGTCAAATGTCAAATTTGACGAATGTCTAACGAAAACTGCAAGTACTAACTAAAAAGGTATGTAACCATATATATTTTCAAATCTATCACGTTAAATAATGTCCAGTGACAGTTATATATGAAAATACAACTGCTTGTTTATTATATTGTTGAATAATGTACCTACAAAACAGTAGTTTATGATACAAGCGTGTGAAGAAGGGCTCTTGTGCATGAGTTGCGAAGTTTAAAGCACGAGTCGAAGGCGAGTGGTTTAATCGCAATGAGTGCACAATAGCCTTTACACACGTGTGTCGTACATTATTTTACAAACGAAGTATGTTAAAATACTATTAAATCTACAAATAATTCATTGTTTCTAACCGATAATATTGTAAAAATTGTAATTCTGACAGACAAAATACTTCAAATCACTGACACAACAAGGTTAGAACGTTCAGCGCCTCCGTGGAAAAAACTGCTAACTAGTAAAAACGCATAGTGATGGGAATGCTATTTGGTCGTTGTCGATGTAATTTAGGTTAACCTAGATTTAATTTAGATTAGGTTAAGTTATATTAAAGCCAGATAAATACAGATTGAGAGTTCAAAACTTCTTGATTCAAAATAAGAAAAAATAATATACGTCAAAAAATTTATTTTCACAATGTCTATGTTTTTTTGTTTAGTGACGCGAATTGTTGCTACAGTAACAAAAATCAGAAATCGTTTAATAATGACACTCCATTTGATTTACATTGGATTTTTACGCACGATACTTTTACAAACGATTATAATAATGACATACTTTACATAAATTACAATAATTTACTTATTAATGTGTTCAATTTAATGTGCGAGTAGATAAAATAAATTTGTTACGTCAAATATATTTTTCTTATAAAACAGGAATCAAATTAGTGTGGTCGTAAATAAAGTATAGTATATGCCTCGAGTTGTAAGGCAATTACGTAATATACTTCTTACAACTCTTGTTACATAATATATTAGGAGTATAATAGATGAAGAAAATCCAACTCATTAAGTATCCTCCAATAAAATAGCTCTAATCTGAGATTGTAAACCCATAAAAATAAGTGATTATACTGAAAGGAAATTACCCTCCTCGCCAATTAACGTGATTAATACAACGAAACAAGCTGCGCAGGTTTGGAAATATTCACATTTGCCAAACTTGATTTCCAATTTATCCAAACCTCTTTTTCTTGTATCGTTGTAATATTCACACCCAACACAATAATTGCACACAATTTGCCTTGTTTCGTTGTAATAATTTGTCACAATTTGCCAACCAATTTACACTTTCTGACGTTTATTATTTTAATTAAAATTAATCATCCGGCCGGGATCTTTGAAAATTAAGAATGATTCCTTGAATTGTCTAATTAAATACAATTCGTGGACCCTTTTTGTAATTTCAATCAGTCAGTTTAATACGTAGTTTTTGCCATTAGAAAATCGCCTTTAGAAGAATTTCAACGCAAAAGTACTCATTAACTGACTGAAATTCCCTGACCACTCGTTCTTTTGTGCTTGAAAATGAAACTCTTTTCATACAAAATGCGGGCTTTCCATGAATTCTGGCCGCTTATTTACCAAAAATGTATTCGTTTTTGTTAGTTATTTTGTGGAAGTCTTACGAATGTTTTACTCATGATTTTACTACTTAAAATTCCACAAAATTAGCTACAAACATCAAAAGACATTTAGAAGTTAAGTTCGATTTATACATGTACACATTTTGAGCGGGTATCCTAAGATATGCAACTGTGTTGTGTTTATGGTCTATGGTGTTTATTTTTGTGTTTAGTTTATTGGTGTAATTTTTGAGGTCTTGTATTATAAAAAGTTGGATATTTGAACGATTGCATCCAGAGAAAGGACATAAGTTACTTTTTTTCTAAAAAACAACCTGAAAGGGATGAAATAGGGGTGAAATTTTTTTTGGGGAACCCATCATATCGCAAATTAAAGATTACCCATCATCATATTACCAATCATATCGCAAATTAAAGATATGAAAATTTACATTTAGGCTTTTCGCATGAAATAAAAAAATACGTAATTCTTTCGTTTTTGTATATTATATACAAAGAATATAGTATACGTATCTCTTAATTTGCAATATCATCCCTCAAGGAGGTAAAATATGAAATGATTTATGTCCTTTCTATGTTACAACACAAACGTTTGTAAAGCTTAAACCGTCTACATATTCAAAATTTTCAAGACAAATTTTTTGGAGGTCGAGTAATCGAACGCTAATCCTTTTGGTGGATGTGCCGGGTGGACACGTGATGGTGGATGTGCCGGGTGGATGCGTGATGGTGGATGTGCCGGGTGGATGCGTGATAGTGGATGCGCCAGGTGGATGCGTAATGGTGCACCGGTGGATGCGCCGGTGGACGTCAAGTAATTGACTATTGACGGAAGAGCAGAAAATTTAAATTTAAACTAATTAAATGTCTTGTCATTTACGTAATAGAAGCACTCGCTGATATTTTTCTAAAGTGTGGTATTTAAAATAATAATCTCCCTTATGAAGAGGCACTTTGCAAAATTGTCACATATAGCAGGTTAAACTTTTTTTCTTATGCGCAGCAAAAACACGACACTGTCTCTAGGGTTTTACCTTTATGCCATCTATAACAATTTCTTCCAATTTGTGTTTTTTTTTTGATCATTTGACAATCTTCATGGAGGATCATTTCTTCTGTATATATACAGCTATATATACAGCTATATATACAGCTATATATACAGCTATATATAGCTGATACAGGATACTTGGTACACTTGGTACAGGATAATCTGCATTTTCTGGAGTTGGTTCGCTTATCCAGGTTATTATTTTGCTATATCATGTAAAAAAAAACTTTGTACTTCTTTTTAGAATAAGGTTTTTAATGTTTTTAAAACTCTAAATGCAGTAAATGGTGCACAGTTGATTAAAAACATAACAGCCCTCTTAATCACCAAACCTTCATAAACATATAAAAAAGAGACTCGCGATTTTTCCGACGCAGTTCTTTATATTGAACATTTGGCTTTGCGGCAGTGTAACCGACGCTGCCAGCGGTCGCCGCGGCGCCGTGTTCCAGAGGGACAAAGACGGCGAGATTTTTCGACGTTTTTTTCAACAAGCGCGCAAAGTACCAAGACGCGGTCTATCCACAAAACTGACACCTTCGCCGTGTAGCCCGGTCTTTTTTCTATCTGGGGTGCGAGTTAGGTCGTTCCCCGGTCCGTAGTCTGCACGCGGCGATTCTTTAAAAAATAGATAACAAAGAGACTCGCGTTTTTTCCGACGCAGTTCTTTATATTGAACATTTGGCTTTGCGGCAGTGTTACCGGCGCCGCCGGCGGTCGCCGCGGCGCCGTGTTCCAGAGGGACAAAGATGTCGAGATTTTTCGACGTTTTTTTCAACCAGCCCGCAAAGCACCAAGACGCGGTCTATCCACAAAACTGACACCCTCGCCGTGTAGCCCGGTCTTTTTTCTATCTGGGGTGCGAGTTTGGTCGTTCCCCGGTCCGTAGTCTGCATGCGGCGATTTTTTAAAAAATAGATAAAAAAGAGACTCGCGATTTTTCCGACGCAGTTCTTTATATTGAACATTTGGCTTTGCGGCAGTGTAACCGGCGCCGCGGGCGGTCGCCGCGGCGCCGTGTTCCAGAGGGACAAAGACGTCGAGATTGTTCGACGTTTTTTTCAACAAGCGCGCAAAGCACCAAGACGCGGTCTTTCCACAAAACTAACACCTTCGCCGTGTAGCCCGGTCTTTTTTCTATCTGGGGTGCGAGTTTGGTCGTTCCCCGGTCCGTAGTCTGCACGCGGCGATTTTTTAAAAAATAGATAAAAAAGAGACTCGCGATTTTTCCGACGCAGTTCTTTATATTGAACATTTCGCTTTGCGGCAGTGTAACCGGCGCCGCCGGCGGTCGCCGCGGCGCCGTGTTCAGGGGGACAAAGACGTCGAGATTTTTCGACGTTTTTTTCAACAAGTGCGCAAAGCACCAAAACGCGGTCTATCCACAAAACTGACACCTTCGCCGTGTAGCCCGGTCTTTTTTCTATCTGGGGTGCGAGTTTGGTCGTTCCCCGGTCCGTAGTCTGCACGCGGCGATTTTTTAAAAAATAGATAAAAAAGAGACTCGCGATTTTTCCGACCCAGTTCTTTATATTGAACATTTGGCTTTGCGGCAGTGTAACCGGCGCTGCCGGCGGTCGTCGCGGCGCCGTGTTCCAGATGGACAAAGACGTCGAGATTTTTCGACGTTTTTTTCAACAAGCGCGCAAAGCACCAAGACGCGGTCTATCCACAAAACTGACACCTTCGCCGTGTAGCAAGGTCTTTTTTCTATCAGGGGTGCGAGTTTGGTCGTTCCCCGGTCCGTAGTCTGCACGCGGCGATTTTTAAAAAAATAGATAAAAAAGAGACTCGCGATTTTTCCGACGCAGTTCTTTATATTGAACATTTGGCTTTGCGGCAGTGTAACCGGCGCTGCCGGCGGTCGCCGCGGCGCCGTGTTCCGGAGGGACAAAGACGTCGACATTTTTCGACGTTTTTTTAAACAAGCGCGCAAAGCACCAAAACGGGGTCTATCCACAAAACTGACACCTTCGCCGTGTAGCCCGGTCTTTTTTCTATCTGGGGTGCGAGTTTGGTCGTTCCCCGGTCCGTAGTCTGCACGCGGCGATTTTAAAAAAAATCAAGATAAAAAAGAGACTCGCGATTTTTCCGACGCAGTTCTTTATATTGAACATTTGGCTTTGCGGCAGTGTAACCGGCGCTGCCGGCGGTCGCCGCGGCGCCGTGTTCCGGAGGGACAAAGACATCGAGATTTTTCGACGTTTTTTTAAACAAGCGCGCAAAGCACCAAGACGCGGTCTATCCACAAAACTCACACCTTCGCCGTGTAGCCCGGTCTTTTTTCTATCTGGGGTGCAAGTTTGGTCGTTCCCCGGTCTGTAGTCTGCACGCGGCGATTTTTTAAAAAATAGATAAAAAAGAGACTCGCGATTTTTCCGACGCAGTTCTTTATATTGAACATTTCGCTTTGCGGCAGTGTAACCGGCGCCGCCGGCGGTCGCCGCGGCGCCGTGTTCAGGGGGACAAAGACGTCGAGATTTTTCGACGTTTTTTTCAACAAGTGCGCAAAGCACCAAAACGCGGTCTATCCACAAAACTGACACCTTCGCCGTGTAGCCCGGTCTTTTTTCTATCTGGGGTGCGAGTTTGGTCGTTCCCCGGTCCGTAGTCTGCACGCGGCGATTTTTTAAAAAATAGATAAAAAAGAGACTCGCGATTTTTCCGACCCAGTTCTTTATATTGAACATTTGGCTTTGCGGCAGTGTAACCGGCGCTGCCGGCGGTCGTCGCGGCGCCGTGTTCCAGATGGACAAAGACGTCGAGATTTTTCGACGTTTTTTTCAACAAGCGCGCAAAGCACCAAGACGCGGTCTATCCACAAAACTAACACCTTCGCCGTGTAGCCCGGTCTTTTTTCTATCTGGGGTGCGAGTTTGGTCGTTCCCCGGTCCGTAGTCTGCACGCGGCGATTTTTAAAAAAATAGATAAAAAAGAGACTCGCGATTTTTCCGACGCAGTTCTTTATATTGAACATTTGGCAGTGTAACCGGCGCCGCCGGCGGGCGCCGCGTCGCCGAGTTCTAGAAGGACAAAACCGTCGAGATTTTTCGACGTTTTTTTCAACAAGCGCGCAAAGCACCAAGACGCGGTCTATCCTTCAAACTGACACCTTCACCGTGTAGCCCAGTCTTTTTTCTATTTGGAGTGCGAGTTTGGTCGTTCCCCGGTCCGTAGTCTGCACGCGGCGATTTTTTTAAAAATAGAAAAAAAAGAGACTCGCGATTTTTCCGACGCAGTTCTTTATATTGAATATTTGGCTTTGCGGCAGTGTAACCGGCGCTGCCGGCGGTCGCCGCGGCGCCGTGTTCCAGAGGGACAAAGACGTCGAGATTTTTCGACGTTTTTTTCAACAGGCGCGCAAAGCACCAAGACGCGGTCTATCCACAAAACTGACACCTTCGCCGTGTAGCCCGGTCTTTTTTCCATCTGTGGTGCGAGTTTGGTCGTTCCCCGGTCCGTAGTCTGCTCGCGGCGATTTTTTAAAAAATAGATAAAAAAGAGACTAGCGATTTTTCCGACGCAGTTCCTTATATTGAACATTTGGCTTTGCGGTAGTGTAAACGGCGCCGCCGGCGGTCGCCGCGGCGCTGTGTTCCAGAGGGACAAAGACGTCGAGATTTTTCGACTTTTTTTCAACAAGCGCGCAAAGCACCAAGACGCGGTCTATCCACAAAACTGACACCTTCGCCGTGTAGCCCGGTCTTTTTTCTATCTGCGGTGCGAGTTTGGTCGTTCCCCGGTCCGTAGTCTGCACGCGGCCATTTTTTTAAAAATAGATAAAAAAGAGACTCGCGATTTTTCCGACGCAGTTCTTTATATTGAACATTTGGCTTTGCGGCAGTGTAACCGGCGCCGCCGGCGGTCGCCGCGGCGCCGTGTTCCAGAGGGACAAAAACGTCGAGATTTTTCGACGTTTTTTTCAACAAGCGCGCAAAGCACCAAGACGCGGTCTATCCACAAAACTGACAACTTCGCCGTGTAGCCCGGTCTTTTTTCTATCTGGGGTGCGAGTTTGGTCGTTCCCCGGTCCGTAGTCTGCACGCGGCGATTTTTTAAAAAAACTTAAAAAAAATGGGTCAACAAAAATCACATTTTTATTCTTCACTAATAAATCATTTCTCTTATGCAGAACGTATTGGATACCTGTATAGAAATGATGATTGCTCATTCGACGAAATATTATACAAAAATCGAAGAAAATAATTTAATTGAAAGGGATTTTTATGCAGAGCTGCGAGATATTTTTAAATGGTCCCTGGTTGATGTTTTTTTTCTGTTGCAAAAAAGTTAATATTTTTTTCCAGTAGACCATAAGAAATTTATCATAGAACGTATTTTTCTGGTGAGATTACTTCTAACTCAAACGAAATTACTTTTCATCTTTTTTTTCTTACTTCTCGATAGAACGACGAGTATATATAATTTCTTATAAGAGAGTAGAAATTACAGAGAAAATATAAGACTAGTCGTCTATACATTTTCAAATATAATTTATATAGACCCGCTTTGTTTGCTTTAATGCAGGATCAATGAAAATTCTAACAATGGAACAATTGTTGATTTAAGAAATTATTTCAAAATTACTGGCAGCTTCTTATATGAACTGAAACTTTATATTTGATAAAAAATCAATAAATGAACTTTGTATTAAAAACAGTCCACAGTCCACAGCAACTTAAAATTTAATTTTTTTGTTTCATTATGTTTTACTACCACCGTGTCATTTATCGAAGCGACTATTTACCAAAGTTGTGATGTAATTAGTTGTGATTATTTATTAATTAAGGGGTAAGGAGCCCCATGATCCAATCTTCCATGATACAATTTAACTTTAACTCGTTGACCGCCACGTGAATCCCGGGTATCTCACAGGTGAGTTTGAGATTTTTCTAAAATTTGTATTGTGGAAGTTAACGTGTTAAGATGGACATACGAGAATTTAACTCTAAATAAAGTACCTTGACATGGTCCCTTCTGCTAGGTCGGAAATATGTACTTGCTTCCAAAAGGCGCGTAAAACGTTTGTCTAAGGTGAGACAATTGCTTGCACATGAGAGTCAATAATAGAACTGTAGCGGTAACGAGCCGTTACATTTTTATTTTTTAGTTTTTCGAGGACATTACGATAATTACCAAAATATTTTCGGACAATTTCCGATTAAGAAATATTTGTACTTTTGGTTTTACTAGAGCATTACGGTGATTACCCAAATATTTTAAAAAGAATTTCCGAAAATATTTTATTAGGGTCAATGGTGTAACCCCCGGGGAAATTATAACAAGATATTTTTCCCGAGAATCGGTAACCACCAAAGCGACAGATTGCCGGAAATAGAAAAATAATCACCCCCAGATGAGGGGCCAGTATACCTGGAGATAATATAAATACCTGGACCCCCGAATAAACAACACAGTTCGATCCAGACAGTTCATTCGACACCGTCAGGCGCAACCAGTCAACAGTTCAATCCACACAATTCCGTCCAGAGGGCCAGGCGCAACCAACCGACGACTACAGTTCGATCCACAGAGTTTCGTCCAGACAGTGAGGCGCAAACAGTCAGCAAGTCGACTACAATTCGATCCAGACAAGTTACGGTCAACACAGTCAGACGAAAACGTTCAATCAACAGGCAGGCGCAACCAGTCACAGTTCGATCCAGACAGTTCATCACAACAGTTCACTACAAAGTTCGATCCAGACAGTTCAATCAACACAGTCAGCGACACCAGTCCAGCCAGTGGACCCATATACACCAGTCCAGCCAGTTCAACCTCAGTCTCAGTCAGTCTCAGTCAGGCTCAGTCAGTTCAACAGTGAGGCGCAACCAACCAACGAGTTCAGTTCAGTCCAGCCAGCGGAGCCATTCACACCGTTCCAGCTAGTGGACCCAGTCAACCAGACACATCTGTCCAGGCAGAAGGAGTTCGACGCAGCACACAGCCAACCAAGTGCAAGGTCCGAACACCGCCTCTCGTACGCCTCATGATGTCGTTTCCGCCCTGCAACAAACAATAACCTCTACAATGACGCCTTCAGCCGTCTACGAGGACGCCGGTAACAACAACCTCTACAATGACGATTTCAACCATCTACGAGGACGCCTTCAACCATCCACGAGGACGCCGGTAGCTACATCTGCAAGGACGCCTTTAACCGTCTACGAGGAAACCTGCAACAACTAAGAAACGTCTACGGTAACGACTTCAACTGTCTACCAGACGTCCACGAACAAACTCCGCAACAGCGACAACGGTGACGAATTCAACCGTCTACCAGGACGCCGGCAACAACAACAACGTCTACGGTAACGCATTCAACCGTCTACCAGACGTCTACGAACAAATGCCGCAACAGCGATTGATAGGTGCAAGCTGGTTTTGCATTAGGAAACCGCCTATCAGCAAAGGACGTCCACGTGGACGCCTTGCAACCAACTTGCAACAACAAGCAACGTCTACGGTAACGACTTCAGCTGTCTACCAGACGTCTACGAACAAACACCGTAACAGCGGCAACGATGACGAATTCAACCGTCTATCAGGACGCCGGCAACAACAAACAACGTCTACAGTAACGAACTTAATCTACCAGATGTCTATGAACAAATAAACAGCAACAAACGCTGCATAGCGTGTGCAACACAGCAATCACTGGCAAGGGGGTGATGTAGCGGCAACGAGCCGTTACATTTTATTTCTTAGTTTTTCGAGGGCATTACAATAATTACCAAAATATTTTCGGAAATTGTCCGAAAATATTTTGGTAATTATTGTAATTTTATTAGGGTCGGTAATGTAATCCTCGAGGAGATTAAGAAATGTTTGTACCATTAGTTTTACGAGGGCATTACGGTGATTACCCAAATATTTTCATAAGAATTACCGAAAATATTTTATTAGGGTCAATCAATGGTGTAATCCCCGGGCCAATTTCGACAAGATGTTTTTCCCGAGAATCGCTAATCACCAAAGTGACAAATAGCCGAAAATAGAAAAATAATCACCCCCGGATGAGGGGCCAGTATACCTGGAGATAATATAAATACCTGGACCCCCGAATAAACAACACAGTTCGATCGACAGTTCGATTCCGCAACCAGCCAAGCAAGACAGTCAGACGCAACCAGTCAGCAAGTCGAGTTCCTCCAGTTCAGTTCAACAGTCAGGTGCAACCAACTAACGAGTCCAGTTCAGTCCAGCCATAATGGGTCATTTTCAAGTGAATTTCACTTGAAAATGACCGTCAAACGTCTAAACTTAAGTCATGATATGTGTAGAAATTTAGATAACTGTGAATAACAAGTTGTATAACATATTTACATAATAATTGTGGCAAAAACAAAGTGATTTTTTCAATTCAATGTGAATTAATAATTGATCCATAATTATTTAGTTACAAGAGATACTATAACCCGAAAAAAATAAGCAGTTTGAATGACGTTTACTATATGTTTATTTTTATGATACATATTCATGAACTGTAGACTTTCATATCTATTGATATTATATGGCAAGACCATGAAACCCTCATATGAAGTTACACGACGTTCAAAGACAGAGTAGACTTGGTGGTGAAACTAAGTTGTGTATTTACAAATTGATATTAAGTTCTATTGTAATACATGTTGCTCATGTGTAACGTCACCTTGCGTACATAAATGCCTCAAAATCCGCTTTCAATCTTGATAGATTATTAAGATTTACGAGTTTCTAATATCTAACGAGCATTCTCTTTAGCGCCGATTGTACAAATTCTATGTCAACCAAACTAGAAATCTTACAAACTTCGGCAATTTAATTCAATTCCCATTTACAATCTACCGAATTGTTTTTTTTTTTGAGGATCTATAAACTTTCAAAGATCCGAAACAGTTTCAACATTTTATCTCTTCCTGCATTGTAACATTTATTTTAATTAATAAAGCTTCTTAAAATAAACCTCTTATGTCTACTTACTCATCGTTTGCATTTTTACTAAACTAAATTAAATGAACTTACGGCGTGAACATACTCCTATCATGTTCACGCCGTAAGTTCATTTAATTTAGTTTAGTAAAAATGCAAACGTTGAGGCCATAAGAGTTCTTATCTACATCAATTTTAATTTCGAAAATTTACGAAATTTGCAAATTTGTTTAAAACCAAAAATAACAGCAACCTTGCAAAATTACAACTTTTTCGGTGTTTTAGTTCTTGAAATATTTTGGTTTTAATGAATGAAAACTTGTTGCGAAGTTTACAACTTGCGTTGTAATGAAAGAAAATTGGCGAAATTTGCAAAATTTCTTAGCGATATTATTTGCAACGTTTTCGCAAATTTTCGTAAATATTGGTGGGTCTTAGAAGTTTTGGCGAATCTTCAAATACCTAGCAAGTTTTGCAAAGCTGTAACTTTTTGGCAAATGGAGATAATTTTACGAAATTTGCAGCGCTTCTTAATATCATCTTAAGCAACAATTTTGGCAAGTTTCAACTTTGTCGGCAAAAAATTGCGAATTTTAAAAATCTCTGAAAGGCAAGTTTCTCGCCGAAATTTATCAACTTTTTTCGTAATGAACGAAAACTTACGAAATTTGTTTAAAACCGACAATAACAGCCTAACCTTGCCAAATTATAACTTTTTCGGTGTTTTAGTTCTTGAGATATCTTGGTTTTGATGAATGAAAACTTTTTGCGAAGTTTACAACTTGCGTTGTAATAAACGAAAATTGGTGAAATTTGCAAAATTTCTTAGCGTTCATATTTGCAACGTTTTTTTTCCAATTTTCGTAAATATTGGTGGGTCTTAGATGTTTTGGCGTATGTGAATTTTCAAAAACCTAGCAAGTATAGCATAGCTGTAACTTTTTGGAAAATGGAGATAATTTCACGAGCTTTGCAACCTTTCTTAATCTCATCCTTAGCAACAATTTTGGCAAGTTTTAACTTTGTCGGCAAAAAATTGCGAATTTTAAAAATCTCTGAAAGGCAGGTTTCTCACCGAAATTTAGCAACTTTTTTCGTAATGAACGAAAATTTACGAAATTTGCAAATGTGCTTAAATCCGACAATAACTTGAGATATTTTGATTTGATATTGAGATATTTTGGTTTTGATGAATGAAAACTTTTTGCGAAGTTTACAACTTGCGTTGAATGAAAGAAAATTGGCGAAATTTGCAAAATTTCTTACCGTTATTATTTGCAACGTTTTTGCCAATTTTCTTAAATATTGGTAGGTCTTAGAAGTTTTGGCGTTTGCGAATCTTCAAACACCTAGCAAGTTTCGCAAAGCTGAAACTTTTTGGCAAATTGAGATAATTTTACGAAATTTGCAACATTTCTTAATCTGATCCTTAGCAATAATTTTGGCAAGATTCAACTTTGTTGGCAAAAAATTGCGAATTTTACTAATCTTTGAAAGGCAAGTTTCTCACCCAAATTTATCAACTTTTTTCGTAATGAACAAAAATTTACGAAATTTGTAAATTTGCTTAAAACCGACAATAACAGCAACCTTGCAAATCTACAACTTTTTCGGTGTTTTAGTTCTTGAGATATTTTGGTTTTGATGAATGAAAACTTTTTGCGAAGTTTACAACTTGCGTTGTAATAAAAGAAAATTAGCGAAATTTGCAAAATTTCTTAGCGTTATTATTTGCAACGCTTTTGCCAATTTTTGTAAACATTGGTGAGTCTTAGAAGTTTCGGCGTTCGCCATTCTTTAAATACCTAGCATGTTTCGCAAAGCTGTAACTTTTTGGCAAATGGAGATAAGTTTACGAAATTTGCAACTTTTCTTAATCTCATCTTTAGCAAACATTTTGCCAAGTATCAACTTTGTCGGCAAAAAATTGCGGAATTTACAAATCCTTGGAAAGCAAGTTTCTCACACAAATTTAGAACTTTTTTCGTATTGAACGAAAATTTGCAAATTTGCTTAAAACCAACAATAATAGCAACCTTGCAAAATTACAACTTTTCGGTGTTTTAGTTCTTGAGATATCTTGGTTTTGATGTATGAAAACGTTTTGCCATGTTTACAACTTGCGTTGTAATGAAAGAAAATTGGCGAAATGTGCAAAATTTCTTAGCGTTATTATTTGCAACGTTTTTGCCAATTTTCGTAAATATTGGTGGGTCTTAGCAGTTTTGGCGTTTGCGAATCTTCAAACACATAGCAAGTTTCGCAAAGCTGTAACTTATTGGCAAATTGAGATAACTTTAAGAAATTTGCAACGTTTCTTAATCTCATCTTTAGCAACAATTTTGGCAAGTTTCAACTTTCTCGGCAAAAAATTGCGAATTTCAAAAATCTCTGAAAGGCAAGGTTCTCACCGAAATTTAGCAACTTTTTTCGTAATGAATGAAAATTTACAAAATTTGCAAATTTGTTTAAAACCGAGAATAATAGCAACCTTGCAAAATTACAATTTTTTCGGTATTTACTTCTTGAGACATCTTGGTTTTGATGAATGAAAATTTTTTGGGAAGTTTACAACTTGCCTTGTAATGAATAAAAATTGACGAAATTTGCAAAATTTCTAAGCGTTCTTATTTGCAACGTTTTAGCCAATTTTCTTAAATATTGTTGGGTCTTAGAAGTTTTGGCGTTTGCGAATCTTCAAACACCTAGCAAGTTTCGCAAAGCTGTAACTTTTTGCCAAATTGAGATAATTTTACGAAATTTGCAACATTTCTCAATCTCATCCTTAGCAATAATTTTGGCAAGATTCAACTTTGTTGGCACGAAATTGCGAATTTTACTAATTTTAGGAGGGCAAGTTTCTCACCCAAATTTATCAACTTTTTTAGTAATGAACAAAAATTTACGAAATTTGTAAATTTGCTTAAAACCGACAATAACAGCAACCTTGCAAAACTACAACTTTTTCGGTGTTTTAGTTCTTGAGATATTTTGGTTTTGATGAATGAAAACTTTTTGCGAAGTTTACAACTTGCGTTTTAATGTAAGAAAATTGGCGAAATTTGCAAAATCTTAGCGTTATTATTTGCAAAGCTTTTGCCAATTTTTGTAAACATTGGTGAGTCTTAGAAGTTTCGGCGTTCGCCATTCTTTAAATACCTAGCATGTTTCGCAAAGCTGTAACTTTTTGGCAAATGGAGATAAGTTTACGAAATTTGCAACTTTTCTTAATCTCATCTTTAGCAAACATTTTGCCAAGTATCAACTTTGTCGGCAAAAAATTGCGGAATTTACAAATCCTTGGAAAGCAAGTTTCTCACACAAATTTAGAACTTTTTTCGTATTGAACGAAAATTTGCAAATTTGCTTAAAACCAACAATAATAGCAACCTTGCAAAATTACAACTTTTTGGTGTTTTAGTTCTTGAGATATCTTGGTTTTGATGTAAGAAAGCTTTTTGCCAAGTTTACAACTTGCGTTGTAATGAATAAAAATTGTCGAAATTTGCAAAATTTCTTAGCGTTCTTATTTGCAACGTTTTTGCCAATTTTCGTAAATATTGGTGGGTCTTAGAAGTTTTGGCGTTTGCGAATCTTCAAACACATAGCAAGCTTCGCAAAGCTGTAACTTATTGGCAAATTGAGACAATTTTAACAAATTTGCAACGTTTCTTAATCTCATCTTTAGCAACAATTTTGGCAAGTTTCAAC
The DNA here is from genome assembly GCA_944588485.1 of Phosphuga atrata. NCBI lineage: Eukaryota > Metazoa > Arthropoda > Insecta > Coleoptera > Silphidae > Phosphuga > Phosphuga atrata. The sequence goes on from OX155893.1 coordinate 103,863,255, forward strand.
TTTCTAGGCAAAAAATTGCGAATTTTAAAAATCTCTGAAAGGCAAGGTTCTCACCGAAATTTAGTTATTACTTATTTAGTTATTTAGTTATTATTTTAACTTTTTTCGTAATGAATGAAAATTTACAAAATTTGCAAATTTGTTTAAAACCGAGAATAATAGCAACCTTGCAAAATTACAATTTTTTCGGTATTTACTTCTTGAGACATCTTGGTTTTGATGATTGAAAATTTTTTGGGAAGTTTACAACTTGCCTTGTAAAGAATAAAAATTGGCGAAATTTGCAAAATTTCTTAGCGTTCTTATTTGCAACGTTTTTGTCAATTTTCTTAAATATTGGTGGATCTTAGAAGTTTTGGCGTTTGCGAATCTTCAAACACCTAACAAGTTTCGCAAAGCTGCAACTTTTTGGCAAATTGAGATAATTTTACGAAATTTGCAACATTTCTTAATCTCATCCTTAGCAATAATTTTGGCAAGATTCAACTTTGTTGGCAAAAAATTGCGAATTTTACTAATCTTTGAAAGGCAAGTTTCTCACCCAAATTTATCAATTTACGGCGTGAACATGATAGGAGTATGTTCACGCCGTAAGTTCATTTAATTTAGTTTAGTAAAAATGCAAACGTTGAGGTCATAAGAGTTCTTATCTTCATCAATTTTAATTTCATCATAATCATCTAAATTTTAATTTTTTATATGTTTATTGTAATTTTTCCGTGAGAATTTCCTACAAAATAATATGATAGACCTTTTCATAATTGCAATTTTTTTGTGCACATGTGTCAATTTCCATGTGTCAATTTTTTTTATTATTTGCCCGAATCTTTCATATTCCCGTCTTTTAAACTTTACGGATGCGCATGCGCTTAACTAACCGTAAAAAGGTCGATTAAGGGACCGTCACAGTGTGAAATTTTCAAAAAATCGTTTTTTTTCTTTTTTTCGTTAGTATACACTGTTATAAACATTCTCCCCAATTTTTAAATCGAAATTCGAATTATTTCGGTCGCTACAGCCTTTCATAGAAAAATCGATTAGAGTGTCTGGCGCGTCCGTCCACCGTAGAACCGTTATTCCTATTGTCCTGTTCCTATTTCCTGTCGCAGTAAATGGGCAAAGTACATCAGTTCGCTTGCGACAGCCAGTATGGATAGACCTACGAATAAAACGCCTGAAAAATCAGTGCCGCTGGATAGAAAAGGCTCGAGGACAAACCGTCCACGACAGGAAAGAAAAAGGTCCGCTTGTACGTTCAATGAGGGATATGATCCAATACTAAAAATCCTGGAGGTAATGGAGGTCACCGTAGGGCCGGCAGCCGCGGACTTCGCTGCTAAGTACAGGGACGAGCGCATCGCAGCCGCGGAACGCCGAAGCGTTCAAGACTTTGAGGAAGCAGAAGGAATATTGTATGGACCTGGCATCGCCGATTGATCGTATGTAGGCGATTTATCTGAAAATTCCTCACTCCAAACTTTAAACGCGTTTTTCTCGGAATGGTGTTTTTCAAAACGGTGCCCACTCTCAAAGGAACAGTTTTCAAGCTACCCCTTTGGAAATTTGGCTAAACATTCTTCACGTCATTCTTTATGTTGCTATGGAAGCGTTTTTTTTTTTTTAAATCTTCCAATTTTTTTTTACGAATAATTGTCGAAAAAATAGGCTGAATTCGATACTTTTTGTAAAACCGCCGCATTTTTGCAAATTTCATAAAAAAAGAAAAAGCCTCCATAGAAACATAGAGGCTTTCGTTCAGATTAATAATCTTTTTGAGATTCTTGTTTCAGATCAAACTTGCGTCCGCAATCGTGGGCACCGTACATGACCTCGTTTTTTCAACGCCATTTAAAATATATAAAAACAATGTTAAACAATAAATAAATCAATTTCATAAAAATCATTTTGTATTCTCCATTAGTGCTGTCATTTGTAAAAAAAAATCAGACCGATTAGTTTAGCCTGACCATCAAAAAAAAATCGCGAAAATCAGCTATTTTTCGGGGAGTCACACTGTGACGGTTCCTTAACCCATTCGAGACGACGAAATTTTTCTCATACGGTCCCCAGGAGCATTGCACACCGGGTGTGCAGCTCGCTCCTCGGAAATTTTTTATTGCGAGGAGCGGATTGAACAAAATGTGTGCAATGTAAGGTAAAATAAAAATTACAGGAATTAAAATCCAAAGTTTGAACTAAATTGATTGTACCATTTAAATCTTCTCTTGGAATTGTTTTCCGTAGGCGATTATCAATTTCATTATCAGAGGAGCAAATGAAGCGATCGTAAGGCATTTTGCAATCTTTGTCTAATTTTTATTCCAATTTTTTTTTGCAAAATTTTAACTAAAAAGAGATTTAACTAAAAAGAGAAAATAAATTTTGCAAATTTCGCCAATTTTCGTTCATTAGAACGCAAGTTGTAAAGTTCGCAAAAAGGTTTCATTCATCAAAACCAAGATATCTCAAGAATTAAAACACCGAAAAAGTTGTAGTTTTGCAAGGTTGCTGCTATTGTCGGTTTTAAGCAAATTTGCAAATTTCGTAAATTTTCTTTCATTACGAAAAAAGTTGCTAAATTTGTGTGAGAAACTTGCTTTTCAAGGATTTGTAAAATTCGCAATTTTTTGCCAACAAAGTTGAAACGCCAAAATTGTTGCTAAGGATGAGGTTAAGAAACGTTGCAAATTTTCGAAAAATTATCTCAGTTTGCCAAAAAGTTACAGCTTTGCGAAACTTGCTAAGTGTTTGAAGATTCGCAAACGCCAAAACTTCTAGGACCCACCAAAATTTACGAAAATTTGCAAAAACGTTGCAAATAATATCGCTAAGAAATTTTGCAAATTGCGCCAATTTTCGTTCATTGCAACGCAAGTTGTAAACTTCGCATGAAGTTTTCATTCATCAAAACCAAATATCTCAAGAAGTAAAACACCGAAAAAGTTGTAATTCTGCAACGTTGCTGTAATTTTCGGTTTTAAACCAATTTGCAAATTTTCATTCATTACGAAAAAAGTTGCTAAATTTCGGTGAGAAACTTGCCTTTCAGAGATTTTTAAAATTCGAAATTTTTTGCCGACAAAGGTGAAACTTGCTAAAATTGTTGCTAAGGATGAGATTAAGAAACGTTGCAAAGTTCGTGAATTATCTCCATTTGTCAAAAAGTTACAGCTATGCTATACTTCCTAGGTATTTGAAGATTCGCAAACGCCAAAATTTCTAAGACTCACCAATATTTACGAAAATTGACAAAAACGTTGCAAATAATAACGCTAAGAAATTTTGCAAATTTCGGCAATTTTCTTTCATTACAACGCAAGTTGTAAACTTCGCAAAAAGTTTTCATTCATCAAAACCAAGATATCTCAAGAAATAAAACACAGAAAATTGTAATTTTGCAAGGTTGCTGCTATTGTCGGTTTTAAACAAATTTGCAAATTTCGTAAATTTTCGTTCATTACGAAAAAAGTTGCTAAATTTCGGTGAGAAACCTGCCTTTCAGAGATTTTTAAAATTAGCAATTTTTTGCCAACAAAGTTGAAACTTGGCAAAATTGTTGCTAAAGATGAGATTAAGAAACGTTGCAAATTTCGTAAAATTATCTGCGTTTGGCAAAAAGTTACAGCTTTGTGAAACTTGCTCGGTATTTGAAGAATCGCGAACGCCGAAACATCTAAGACTCACCAATGTTTACAAAAATTGACAAAAACGTTGCAAATAAGAACGCTAAGAAATTTTGCAAATTTCGCCAATTTTCGTTTATTACAACGCAAGTTGTAAACTTCCCAAAAAGTTTTCATTCATCAAAACCAAGATATCTCAAGAACAAAAACACCGAAAAAGTTGTAGTTTTGCAAGGTTGCTATTATTGTTGGTTTTAAGCAAATTTGCAAATTTTGTAAATTTTCGTTCATTACGAAAAAAGTTGATAAATTTCGGTGAGAAACTTGCCTTTTAGAGATTTTTAAAATTCGCCGACTTTTTTGCCGACATAGTTGAAACTTGCCAAAATTGTTGCTAAGGATGAGATTAAGAAAGGTTGCAAAGTTCGTGAAATTATCACTATTTGCCAAAAAGTTACAGCTATGCTATACTTGCTAGCTGTTTGAAGATTCGCAAACGCCACAACTTCTAAGACCCACCAATATTTACGAAAATTGGCAAAAACGTTGCAATTAATAATGCTAAGAAATTTTGCAAATTTCGCCAATTTTCTTTCATTACAACGCAAGTTGTAAACTTCGCAAAAAGTTTTCATTCATCAAAACCAAGATATCTCAAGAACTAATTCACCGAAAAAGTTGTAATTTTGCAAGGTTGCTATTATTGTCGGTTTGAAGCAAATTTGCAAATTTTGTAAATTTTCGTTCATTACGAAAAAAGTTGATAAATTTGGGTGAGAAACCTGCCTTTCAAAGATTATTAAAATTCGCAATTTTTTGCCAACAAAGTTGAAACTTGCCAAAATTGTTGTTAAAGATGAGAATAAGAAACGTTGCAAATTTTGTAAAATTATCTCAATTTGCCAAAAAGTTACAGCCTTGCCAAACTTGCTAGGTGAGAAACGTGCCTTTCAGAGATTTTTAAAATTCGCAATTTTTTGCCGACAAAGGTGAAACTTGCCAAAATTGTTGCTAAGTATGAGATTAAGAAAGGTTGCAAAGTTCGTGAAATTATCTCCATTTGTCAAAAAGTTACAGCTATGCTATACTTGCTAGGTGTTTGAAGATTCGCAAACGCCAAAATTTCTAAGACCCACCAATATTTACGAAAATTTGCAAAAACATTGCAAATAATATCACTAAGAAATTTTGCAAATTTTGCCAATTTTATTTCATTACAACGCAAGTTGTAAACTTCGCAAAAAGTTTGCATTCATCAAAACCAAGATATCTCAAGAACTAAATCACCGAAAAAGTTGTAATTTTGCAAGGTTGCTATTATCGTCGGTTTTAAACAAATTTGCAAATTTCGTAAATTTTCGTTCATTACGAAAAAAGTTGATAAATTTGGGTGAGAAACCTGCCTTTCAAAGATTATTAAAATTCGCAATTTTTTTGAAACAAAGTTGAAACTTGCCAAAATCGTTGTTAAAGATGAGTAAAAGAAACGTTGCAAATTTTGTAAAATTATCTCAATTTGCCAAAAAGTTACAGCTTTGCGAAACTTGCTAGGTGTTCGAAGATTCGCAAACGCCAAAACTTCTAAGACCCACCAATATTTACGAAAATTGGCAAAAACGTTGCAAATAATAAGGTTAAGAAATTTTGCACATTTCGCCAATTTTCTTCCATTTCAACGCAAGTTGTAAACTCGCAGAAAGTTTTCATTCATCAAAACCAAAATATCTCAAGAACTAAAACACCGAAAAAGTTGTAGTTTTGCAAGGTTGCTGTTATTGTCGGTTTTAAGCAAATTTACAAATTTCGTAAATTTTTGCTCATTACGAAAAAAGTTGATAAATTTGGGTGAGAAACTTGCCTTTCAACGATTAGTAAAATTCGCAATTTTTTGCCAACAAAGTTGAATCTTGCCAAAATTATTGCTAAGGATGAGATTAAGAAATGGTGCAAATTTCGTAAAATTATCTCAATTTGCCAAAAAGTTACAGCTTTGCGAAACTTGCTAGGTGTTTGAAGTTTCGCAAACGCCAAAACTTCTAAGACTTTTCATTCATCAAAACCAAGATATCTCAAGAACTAAAACAGCGAAAAAGTTGTAATTTTGTAAGGTTGCTATTATTCTCGGTTTTAAAAAAATTTGGAAATTTCCTAAACTTTCGTTCATTACGAAAAACGTTGCTAAATTTCGGTTAGAAACTTGCCTTTCAGAGATTTTTAAAATTCGCAATTTTTTGCCGACAAAGGTGAAACTTGCCAAAATTGTTGCTAAGGATGAGATTAAGAAAGGTTGCAAAGTTCGTGAAATTATCTCCATTTGTCAAAAAGTTACAGCTATGCTATACTTGCTAGGTATTGGAAGATTCGCAAACGCCAAAATTTCTAAGACCCACCAATATTTACGAAAATTTGCAAAAACATTGCAAATAATATCACTAAGAAATTTTGCAAATTTCGCCAATTT